>CM062602.1:21575681-22218181 GCA_031470985.1 Agastache rugosa | reverse complement strand
TTGCTTGCAGATTTAGGTGTAGCAGTTGAGGATACAGAATCTCTTCCAGGAACGCATCATGTTGAATCAAATATGCTTGCTGCTGATAAGGTACAGATTCATTATTATTTTTCATGCTTGGCAGGATACTGGTGATGCTTCTGGGACTGTATTGTGTACTCTATTGCTACTTCTTATACAATTTTACTTTAGGTGCGAAACTTTTTTCCTGTAATGTTTACCTAGATTTGATTTTACTTGATAATTGTGTTCCTTAATATGTAAGTTTATAAAAACATAATAATGTGTGTTTCTAAGGTAATGCAGTGTGACAAGGAAGAAGTTTCCAATTTTGCTGCACCTGCTACTTTCTCCCAGAAACATATAATGCCCTCATCTCTAAGTCAAGTAGATTCCTCAGTGTTCCAAGCACTGCCTGAGGATGTGAGAAAAGACATTATTGAGCATCTTGCCCATCACCAAGGACCAGAATATGTGAAAGGAGCCTTAAGTAACGTGTCTGATAAACAGACTGAAGTTGAAGCTTCTGACTTAAGTGACCTTTGGATCGGAAGTCCTCCAAAGTGGGTTAAGAAGTTCCAAATCAGCAACTGTGGCATGTTAACTTATTTTGCGGAAGTATATCAGTCTGGATCTGGTGGTTGTTTGTCTTCTCTACTGCAGTGTTTGATGTCTAGGATATTTGTACTTACTGGAGTCGGCACTGATGGATTTGGTGATGCTGTTAGTTGGATGTGTGAGCTTATCAAGCAATACATAGATCTCAAAATCACGACAGATGTTGAGGAGATCTATGTATGTATTTGCTTACTGAGAAGGTAGGTTTGTTTATCAAAATTCTCATCATTACTGTGCTGTGGTTATGATGATATCTTTTATCCCTCTATTGCTTTTTGTCAAAATTTGCTGTAATTATTGATATTAATTGACCAACACTGTTTTCTAGCTTTCTTTGCTAATTATAAGCTTTTCTCCATCATTCCGATCCATCTTAATATGAGTTCAAAATAAAATCTAATTGAGCATAACATCATCAAGAGTGAGGGTAGTTTCCTTGAGTATGGTCTGAGGCCTCTGCCTCATAATATTTCTGAAATTTCCTATTTATTGTACATAATATCTCGATGTGATTAGGAAATTTGAAGAAAATTAAATAGTATGGATATTGAAAATATGTAGTAATGTATATAGTTCTCCAAGAATTGTCATGTTACCGAACTAGTTTTGAGAAGAGAAAGTTGGCAGCTGGTGATATTTTGTGTTGCTTTGCCTGATTTGCAGTTATCCATATAGGTGTGTTGCATGTTCAGTGTGCTGCAATTATGTGAAAGAAGGTTAAGTGGAATACGAGTGGGATTTGTCATTTCTGGAAAATATGAAAATGATAACCTGTCTTTAGATTTGGACTTGTTGACTTTGCTCAACTTCTGCAGTGTTTGCCATTGATATTATGAGGCTGAGAATGTAACTTCTTCTAAGTTTTACGATTTCGTTTCTTGCTCACATTTTCTGGTTCTGTGAAAATATGTGAAGCCCGGTATTGGAATTCTATGTGATATGCACTAATATCATGCCTTCTGTTCCTGCCATTCAAAAATATGATACCAATTCTAATATGTGCTATTGCCTTCAATTGTTACCTGATCTTTGAATATATGACTTCCAACATGTTGCTCTATTTTAATTAAAGGTTGTATCATCATATGTCCTTGTATTAATTGTTGTTGAGTTTTCCTCTGTTTTTTTTTTCCTGTCAGGTTGACTGGGAGGTCTGAGTTTCTCTTACAAGTCTACAATGCCATAATTCCTCACTTGCAGGTTCTGTAGGACTCTTGCCCTCCTCTGCTTTATTATTTCCCACCTCCGTGCACACACCTTTAGTGCCATGCTCCCAACAATAGAGTCAGGGTGGTTTCTTCCTCTCCTGTTTTTGATTTTTTTCTTCAATATGACTTGTTGACTCATATCTTTCAGGCATCAATGGGTGAAATATATGGGGGCACTCTCTGTATTCTTTCTTTGTAGGAATTGTGTATGCAGACTTCAGTGTCATGAGAGCTAATCTGTCCCGACACTTGAATCTGGCTATGATGGTAAATGCTATGGGTAAGCCATTAGTTCACTTTTGAAATCTATTATTCAGAAATGAGGTATGAAGTGGGGTGCTCAAGTAATGTGGCTGGTTTTTAGATAGATAGATAAACATTCTGCAAGTTACTTAGTTATAACTGTTGCGGCTTGTCTTTTCTGGGGCTGCAGATGAAAGTGTATGGCATTCGTTCTTGATCAAGTTGGTATATGTGGACGTTAAAAATGAAGAAGCTCCCATTGAAATGAGAAAGTGATATGCTATTTTGATCGATGGCTGTTGCTTGCTATGAATATAAAGAATTAGTATTTAATAGGATACCTCATGACCTTGACTCCATATATATATATATATATTAAAACTCTTTCATTATCCATTTCATTCTGTCGTGGAGTACTTGCTGATATACATTTGAACTCTTGAGTTTTTGCAATTTAGTCCTAAACCTTTTTTTTTCTTAGTACTCTGCCATCTGAAATTTGAGAATATTTTACAAGGATAACAAATTAGTCATCATTGACAATTTCAAGAAAATTGGCTAAATTTTATAAAACTTGCAAGGTTTTTTTTTTTTTTTCCTTTCTCCGATCATTAGGCCTTTGGAAATCTATATTTCAAATCTTTAAATATCTGTTCGTATTTCCAAAACTTAATTTCTCCATAGCTGTTTTCTAAACCTGGCTAGGCAATCTGACATCCATTCCCAAGAGAGTTGCTGGCCCTCTCTACTTGTTTCTAATTCGTACTTGGTCCAGCAGGGAGGGTTTTGAATAAATGCTTAGTTATTCAATATAATCACTCATGTAGTCATGTAGATGTGGAAGAGAACATTTGTCCCATTGTAGATATAAAGTAAATACTGTAAAGTTGCTGGGGGAAACTGAAATCTAGATGTAGAATGAATTGTCACTGATGGGTATTGAGTTCTTGTATTGCATTGAGTAATCCCATCATCTAAAAGTGTAAGATGATAAAGATGAAAATTATTTTGCCTACTTCCTTTTTCATCTTTTATTTTTCATTTTGGTAAATGGGTAGCAAGGAGATAAAATGACGTGAATTTTTATTTTGTTTGATTGAGTATTGGATGGGACAATTTTGATCTAATTTAATTGTACTCTTGATAATGTATGAGGAAAAATTTAAAAGGGTTTGTTGACTCTTAAATTTGAACTGGTAAATTCCCATAGAAGAAAAGACCAAGTGGATAAAGGATATATAATGGAAAGTGATGCGGAAAACACGATTAAAGCTATAGTCAAAGCTGTCGTAATTAAGTATATTATCATATCATAGTTGTTCTGTTCTCACTTCTCCCATAATAACATAGTTGAAAATTTAAGATTTTAGAGAAATTAACAAGTGGCTGAAGACCTAATCTTTCTTTGTAGCATTAAAATTTACAGACGACCGGCTCTCTTGTGCAGGCTTCTAGTCATGCAATTTTTCTAATGTGGGAGCAACATTTGAATCATTACAGTGAAGATTTTATTATAAAATTGTAGGAGCATTTGACTGGATGCTGCTCCAGAAGTTTGGCCTTCACTATATATATCCCTGCAGTTTCTTCACTGATACACCACACAGAATCAAGAACTACAGAAATGGCCAACTTACTATTGATCTTGTCTTCTTTGGCAATCCTATCAGCAATGGGAGGAATCGAGGCTGTCGAATACACTGTCACAAACACCGCAGCCACCACCTCAGGCGGTGCTCGATTTGAGAGAGATATTGGGGTCCAATATACCTTACAAACCATGGATACCTCCACAGGCTTCATTTGGAGGACCTTTCAGCAGAATTCTGCTACTGATCGCAAAAATGTGCAGAAAGTCGGTTTATTTATTGATGACATGGATGGGGTGGCGTATGCCAGCAACAATCAAATTCATGTCAGCGCCAGGTACATGTAGTTTTGTACACATGTTAGCTAATATAAAATAAATGTGTTATATTATCTTATTTTGCTCCCTAACTAGAAAAATTCAAATAATGTGAAACTGGTGGTCATGAGCGTTAACAGTTCTATGATAGACTCCCTCCATCCTGCTAAGAATGTTCCCAAATTTTTGGCCACGGTTATTAAGAAACAAGAATAAAAAGATAAAAAGTAATTGGTCCACAGCTTTTGAAGAGTTAATTGTTTTCATTTATGGAATGGGACTTTGTTAACGGAACAGACGAGAAAGGAAAGAAGGACCTTGTTAGCGGGACGGAGGGATTATTATTGATCATTGTCATCGCCATTCATGCAGGTACATTCAGGGTTACGGAGGCAATGTGAAAAACGAATTCAGTGGCGTTTTGTACCATGAGATGACCCATGTGTGGCAGTGGAATGGCAACGGGCAGGCACCAGGTGGTCTGATCGAGGGAATAGCCGATTTTGTTAGGCTCAAAGCAGGTTATGCACCAAGCCACTGGGTGAAGGCCGGCCAGGGTGACCGGTGGGATCAAGGGTACGACGTGACTGCAAGGTTTCTGGACTACTGCAACAGCCTGAGGAATGGGTTTGTGGCAGAACTGAACAAGAAGATGAGAGGTGGTTACAACAACAATTACTTTGTGGAGTTGTTGGGAAAGAATGTTGATCAACTCTGGAAAGACTACAAAGCTAAATATGCTACTGCTAATTAGTTGGTTGTTTATGCATGACTTCACAGCAACGGATTATAATTATGTTTATAGACTATATATTTTGCTATGTCCTGTTTGAATAATAAATAATAAAACGACATCGTTCGGTTGGAAATTGGTTGTGGTATGGACTTATCGAGTAGTTGTGTATCCACACAAAAATAATACAATATGGTAAATTTAATCTACTTCGGTCTTATCAGATGCCGTCTCTTTTAAATTTGGATTGGATTGGATTAACAATCATCAAATAATAAGAATAGACAAGAATAGTCGCATTTGATAAATCATAAAGTTATATGATCATTTTGGACTTAAAAGCCAAAAAATCCATGCACATGGGACACGATGGTTGGAAGTGTACAGGATAATTGGATGGTGGTGTACACGATGATTCAACGATTGTGTAAACGATAATGTACTCGACAATTTAGTATGTCTTTTAATCTGGAAGTGGGGTTACATGGGCCCGTTTGACTTGTGTGACTACATAACTCCTACTATTACACCTATAGTCATATAACTTAAAAATTTATACTAAATGACTATATAAACTTTTTTCCCCAATCTTATGGTATCTACACAACAAATACTGTTGTTGTATCCACAACAACAATAAAATACCGAAAAATTGTAATTTAGGGGTTCTAACAGTGAAGACATCATTTGTAGAAAGAGAGGTCTAGATCTTCTCTTTCTCCCAACTCAAAAATAAAATAAAAATCTTACATGACCTATTAAATAGATTTGCTTGAAATTTTTATATTTCACTTGATCAGTTTTCAATTGGATGAATTTAGTTTTGATCGAATTGGTCGAAAACAATAAGGATTTATTCATGAGTGAAAATTTTTTATACACACTTTCAAATTTAAAAAATTTGTTATACACACCTATTTTGAAACAAATTAGTTATACTCAAGTTTACAAAAATACCATTGGATTGTGACATATTTTATTGGAAAAGTTGTCAATGATTGGGAATCTCTTACATTGTGTCATAACTTTTGTCCTTGTGTACTTATCTTGCACAATCATTGTGAAATTATCTGCGAATTATTGTTTAAATTGTAGAATTTGCAGATTATTTATTTAGTAAATATTATTTTACATATTTATTTAGTATTAACGAGTACGTACAGATAAAGAAATATTGAAGGCCGAAAAATATGTAAATTATACCAAAAGAACAATAATATAATGAAGAACCAAAAAAATGAAGATCCCTCTCGGACAATGGCAAAAAAAATGAAGATCCCTCTCGACAAAAGGTAAATCCCTCTCGGGCGGGAACTTCTTAAAAAATGTAGATGTCCGAGAGGGAAATTAATTTTTTATGTCTAGATTTAATTATAAAAATTAACTATGAAATTTTTTTGTGAATTAGTGCAACATATATTAATATTTGTAATTTTCTTTGATTTATTCATGATTTCATATTTTTAGACGAATAATCATAATTTGATTAAATATATGATTTTTTTGAATTATAAATGCATTGAGAGGTTCCTAAATCAAATCTTTCTCGGTTTAACCAAGATCCCTCTCGACATACATGAAATCCCGCTCGATCGGGATCTAGACACGTTGCAGATGTCCGAGAGGGATCTTGATTTTTTATGTCTGAATTTAAATATAAAAATTAACTATGTAATTTTTATGTGAATTAGTACAAAATATATTAATATTTGTAATTTTTGTGTGATTTATTCATGATTTCGTATTTTTGGACTGTTATAATAATATAATCTTTATAATTCAAAAAAATAATATATTTAATCAAATTTTGATTATTCGTCCAAAAATACGAAATCATGAATAAATCACACAAAAATTACAAATATTAATATATTTTGCACTAATTCACATAAAAATTACATAGTTAATTTTTATATTTAAATTCAGACATAAAAAATCAAGATTCCTCTCAGACATCTACAACGTGTCTAGATCCCGCTCGAGCGGGATTTCATGTATGTCGAGAGGGATCTTGGTTAAACCGAGAGGGATTTGATTTAGGAACCTCTCAATGCATTTATAATTCAAAAAAATCATATATTTAATCAAATTATGATTATTCGTCTAAAAATACGAAATCATGAATAAATCAAAGAAAAATTACAAATATTAATATATGTTGCACTAATTCACAAAAAAATTTCATAGTTAATTTTTATAATTAAATCTAGACATAAAAAATTAATTTCCCTCTCGGACATCTACATTTTTTAAGAAGATCCCGCCCGAGAGGGATTTACCTTTTGTCGAGAGGGATCTTCATTTTTTTTTGCCATTGTTCGAGAGGGATCTTCATTTTTTTGGCTCTTCATGATATTATTGTTCTTTTGGTATAATTTATATATTTTTCGGCCTTCAATATTTCTTTATCTGTACGTACTCGTTAATACTAAATAAATAATCTGCAAAATCTACAATTTAAACAATAATTCGCAGATAATTTCACAATGATTGTGCAAGATAAGTACACAAGAACAAAAGTTATGACACAATGTAAGAGATTCTCAATCATTGACAACTTTTCCAATAAAATATGTCACAATCCAAAGGTATTTTTGTAAACTTAAGTATAACTAATTTGTTTCAAAATAGGTGTGTATAACAAATTTTTTAAATGCCAAAGTGAGTATATTGGGGTATTGAGACTTTATTCTTTTAGTATTTTACACTACCAAATTTCAAAAATATATTTTTTTATAATAATTTCAAAAATATTTTGTTTGTTCTTGTTTATATTTGATTCGTAGGTGGTTTTTAATTGTTTGTCACTTCAAAATTTATTTTTTTGTACATTCATTCATTAGATAAAAGTTGAGATTTTTTTTTGGGGGGTTGAAAAAACAAGTTGAATTCGGTAGAAACAAAATCAAAAAAAAAAAAAAAAGAAGAAGAGAAGAAAAAGCAACGATTAATTAATTTATTTATTGAAGCGGGACTATTACATCCCAACTCAAACACACCTATTTATTTTCTTTTTATATTTTTGGAATAATTTATTTATTAAGATTGAACTAGTTAAATCTATTATGCCATTTTTAAATAGAGAGGATTAACTGTTAAAAAAATTACAAGACTATATAAAAAACAATCTGCTTTTTTTTAAAGCAAAACAAACAATTAACTAGGTACAAAATCTAGAAAATACTAATTCAACAGTTTAATTAAGTATTAAAGATTTCTATGATTCCTCTCGCTGTCAGAACTCCGTTTTAGCTTAATTGTAAATTAAAAAAAAATCGATATTATATATATATATAATTTATCTTAAATGATTAATAAAAACCTCGAACATGAAATTTTATATTTGAGATTACCACCCTAAATATACAAAAGAAAAAATAACAATGTGAGACGAGTTTAAAGATCATGATCTAAACTCATATCTAACGACATACTTGTTGTTTAGATATTTGAATTTGAATCCTAATTTTTGACCCGTCTAGCCATGATCTCACACAAAACTCTCCAAAAATATATATAGTTGATTGCTCTATATATACTAAATTATAAAGTCTAAACGCGAGTCATAGAATAAACAATACGAGACGTAATGTAATCTGACGAACCAATATATGCAATGTACTGTAATAATTACCTTAATTATTAATACGTTAATCGAAAATTCTGCCTATTAATTTACAAAATCAAAACTAGTCACGAAAGATAAAGTTACTAGGATATCATAGTTAAATCAACGATGAGACATTTGCTGCATTAATTTTTTTCACTCGTCCTTTTTTTATGATATATATATATATATATATATATATATATATATATATAGAGCGCGGATCAAATAAGAACACTTTCTTAGATAAGAAATAAGAACAAATCTGGACCCTTGATCCTTATTGATCTACGGTCCAGATTTAACCGTGCATTTAATTACTCTAATTTATGCATTTAAATGCTAATGCATTAAGTTATTGTAGTTTATGCATTAAAATATTTATGCATTTAGTTTCTGCATTTTATGCATCTCCGATATAATAAAAATGTGTTGTTCTTACGTTCTCATATAAGATATGTTCTTACCAGATCCACTATATATATATATATAGGAAAAGGATCATATGAGAACTCCATTAGTAACTAGGAACTAATCTCAACCCTTCATTTATCTTGATCCATGGTTCATATTTAGTTTCAATTTTTATTAAGAATAAAATATTTATAACTCATTAAGATTAATATGATAATTTTGATTTCTCTGGAACCATCTGTGGTGCTCATTTCATAGATCTCATCCGACAAATTCAATATGATCAAACAAAAAGATGAAGAAATTCTTAAAGTGGAGAACAAGAACAAAGAGCTCGAAAATTGTGTGCGATGGGTGGAGATTGAGCAGCTGATGTGGCAGAGACTAGCGCAGGAGATCGATGTGATGCCGACGACGTCGATGAGAAGCACGATCTAAGGACTGAAGAAAGTTTCCGCTGGTGCATCGTGTGATGCGAATTGCGAAGTCGTGCTGAAGTGTGGAGAGAAAGGAAAAGAGGAGAGAGAAAAGAGAAAGATGATGATGAATGGTGTGCAGGTGGTGCAATTCTAGAAAATTATATGTGATAATTTTGTTTTCTAATTTTTAATTTGTATATATTTTTCATAAGATTTTTTCGTAACTTTTTTTTTTTACTCTGAGAATGTGTGAATTTTTGATGTAGAAGAAAGCTTTATAGTCATTTATTCCAGTATTTATTTGTTAGATAGGTTGTGTATTTTATATTTTATTGTTAATTATTAGTGCATTAAGTTTTGGGCATTTGTGCATTTTATTTAAATACTAAATGTATTATATATAATAATTGTGTTTTATGTGTGATAATCTTGTTTTCTGGTTTTAGTTTGTAAATGTTTTTCATGGTTTTTCTTGTGACTTTTTTACTCAGAAAACGTATGAATTTTGGATTTATAAAAATTTTTTACGGTCTTGTATACATGAATTTATTTGTTAGATAGGTTGTGTATTTCCTAATTTATTGTTATTGATTAATGCATTATGTTTCAAGCGTTTGTGCATTTTATATAATTACTAAATGCATTATGTCCAAATATCTTGTCTGTGGTTTATAATAATTGTATTTTCATGATTTTTTTAGATATTGGTCAAGACAGTAAAAATGATGGACCATGAGAAGAATCAGATATTGTTTATGCACAAATATATAGGAATGAAATTAAGTCTTAGGTTGGTAGTATATATTTCTTAATCTTTTACTTTGTAAATACATTTGTCAAAGGTAATTGTGAAATGTAAATGAGCATTGTTGTATATTATCAAATGTGGAAATAAGAAGAACAAAATAGATATTGGTATCTATCTCAATAGACATTGTATAAATTTATGGGCAAGTAAAAAAATTAACAAAACAGGCTTTCTTTGAGCTGTAAAAAATAGTTAAAGTTCATTCATGTACGATATTGTGCATCAATGATTGGACAAGAATAATTTATTGAAGAAGAAAATTATTGGAGTGTCGGAGTTTTACTACTATGAGTTTTATCATGATAAGATCAATATAGATTGGTAGTTAATTGACTGAATTAGGGTTATTTTTGGATGAAATGTGTGATTAATATGATTTATGTTTGGTGTTTGATGGGACGGAGCTACATGTGTTAATGTTTCTGATGTCATTCATTACAACAATGGTTTGCATCACTAAATATTGGTACAATGTGTCAGGCACAATATTAATTACAATTAATGCATTACATATATAATGTTTGTGCATTACATTATTTATATTTATGTATTACATTGTGTATATTTTTTCTCAGGCAGTGTCATTCATTAAGACATTGTTATGCATAATATTATTTAGATCTATGAATTACATTGTGCATTTCTCTGGTCATGTTTTTTAATTTATTACTATAACATTGTTTTGTTTTGCAGTACTAAATAATAATTTTATAATATAATAGACGCAATATCACAATTAATGCATTACACATGTGATGTTTGTGCATTATATTGTTTATATTTATGCATCGAAAATATAATAATTATTCATTTTTTTGTCTTCATTTATTAGGTACAACGTGATATTTTACCTCATTCACGAGAAAATATATTCATGAAAAATGTGTAGCATTTGTTATTAATGTTTGTTGTATCGTCAAGATGACAACATGAGGATGTAAATGTTTGCAAGATCGATGATAATGTGAATGATGTATTCACTGTGACACATGTTTCATGTTGATGCAACAAGTTTATTACAAATGATTTGATATCACATATTTTTATTTTAAAGAATATGAAATTAGAGTCCATTCGGAAGAAATATATTGTTCGACACTGGACTAAATTGGCATACCCTGCAAAATATGTATTAACGTGATTTACGTTATACATCAATATGAAGCTATAAATGCACATAATAGGAAAAGACCTATTACCACAATTAAAGCATTACGTATATGGCATTTGTGCATTATATTAGTTAGATTTATGCATTATATTGTGTATTTTTTGATACACTAATGCGTCGACTTGTAATGCACAAACAATACTAGCTAACATCACTGCATTAATATTGTTAACACAAGAGAAATCAACTATAGCACCAAAAGTATGCGAAAAAATAATCAATTAAGTATCAAAAGTATGAATACCCAAGCACCATACAAAATAATGTTTTATTACTACATAATAAATCAACTATAGCCTCAATTCAGTTGAGTATAGCTCTCCAGATTGACCTTAGCATCATGATAGAATTCACAGAATAATAGAAATATAATCGATCAATATCACACTCTGATCAGTATCCTCATCATGCTTATTTTTTATCCTCTCTGCAAATACAAAAAATAGGAAAATTTATTAGATGAATGTTTGATAATCAACATTATCTAATTCAAAAATCAATTGTTATTATTAAAAAAAGGATGCAATGCACAAATGCATATTACTAAATGCACAAAATATTTCGAATAACTGCATTATCAGCTAACACATCAGTACCATTTCTTAATAGGAACTGACATTTAAAATAATAGTTTACAACGTGATTATTATATATGAACGTTTAAATGCACAATTCCATTTTATGTAATGCACAAACTAACTCACTGTAATATATTAACAAATTTATTAGAAATTTTGATGCCACTAAGATACCTATGCAAAATTTTCTAGTAAAAAACTAATTATCACCATTCCAACACTCATATTTAGAACAAAAAAAAAAAAAAAATTCTATATGTGAGGACCAGAACTCCACAGTATTCACACAACAAACAATATCAAAATCATAATAAATTAGTCAACCATAGCTCCACATTTTTGAAGAAGCGACGGCATAAACATCTGCAAAACTACAATATGGAGGCTACAATTCCATTAATTTATGTTAAATTGCCAAAAAAAAAAAAACTAATATTGTACCAAAATCTAGTAACATACAGTGGGTATATAAATTAACACATCAACAGACAAAATTACGATAGATAATATTGGAATAATACACAAAATACACACCTTCAATATTTGTATCCATATTCTTCTCGCTCTAGATTTAGGATTATATCTGAGCAAAATACTTCTCCAATTCAAACAACGAAAATGAGATTTTTACTTCTATTTGGGAGATCGAAAAACGAAAACCAGAAAGTAATCAACGATCAAAAATTTGAGAAGAGAAACTTGAGTTACGGGAGAATAGAAATTAGGATTACGCAAGGAGAATGGGATACAAGTGTGAATTTGATATAGTGAAATTTGTTTTTGACTTTTCTACCCCTAGCTTGTTAAATATGACCGAAAGATGTAGATGGAAATTTGATATTATTATTTAATGTGGGTTTTATCCTAACCGTTAGATGACGTTGATCAAGTGCTGTAAATGGTTCCTATTTATCATATAAGGGGTGGTTCTCACCAGATACATACCCTATATATATATATATATATATATATTTATATATATATATAATATACCATAAAATTATGAGTTAATGGTCCAAACTAACCCCTTTTCAAACTCAAAGATAAAATATGGCCCCAAAAAACTTAAAAAATAAATTTTGTCCTTTTTTAACTATCCTACCCCTACCCCCTTAATATCCTACTCTATCTCTCTTTTCCTCCTCTCTAATATCTGCCGCCAACCCCGCTGACAACTTCTCTCTCTCTCTCTCAAACTTTTCTCCCTCTCTTTCTCTAATTTTTTTTGTTCTCTGCAACTTTTCTTTCTCTCTCTATCATTCTCTTCTCTTCTCTTCTCTCAACCATCCACCCTCCTCTCTTTTGCCGGCCACCCACTGTCGGTCACTCTCTTCTCGCCGTCGTCACCTTGGTCCGGTGCCTCCCCATCAACGGCGCCGCCCTTTTTTTTCTCGCCGTCCACTCGATCGGCATCAACTACGGCACCTTCGGTGACAACCTTACTCCGTCGTCACCGTCCCCAACGGCGACATCCTCTCCCTCATCGAACCCGCCACTAGATCGCCGCACGCCATCATCTACCGGAGATTTTAGATCTCAGCCGTCATTTCTGTCGTCGTCGTTCTAGATCTACTACTAGATTTGATGTATTTATTTAGATCTATTACTTTTTCGTTCCAAATTTTAGATCTGAATAATTTTTAGGTTTTTTCATGTATATATATACATACATATTTTTTGCATATGTTAATTTCATGTATGTATACATACATGAACGTGTTTGTTCATGTATGTTGTTATTTCTTGTATGTCTGATTACAGTCTTCATGTATGATGTTTTTAATGTATACATACACACAAACTGCTTCAAGTATTATGTTGTACATACACGAAGATTCATATATGAACATTATTCTTCATGTATGCTAGAAACTCTAAACATGCCAGAAATTTTCATACATGAAAATTATTCTTCATGTATGAAAATTATTCTTCATCGTCGGAATTTTTCACCGAAAATCGCTCCGCCGTGCTGGAAATCGTCGCCGCCGCGCCGAAAATCTCCACAACTATTCTTGTATGTGTACATATTTTTCGTGTATGTTGTTTTTCATGTATGTTGTGTATACAAGAAAATTCATACATGAAAGTTAGTCTTCGTGTATACTACAATAAACTCAGTCGCCGGAATCCGCTCCGCCACCGTGGCCGGAAATCTTTACCGCCGCCGAAAATCTGTACGCCCCCCCCCAAACCCAGCATCACAATGTATGAGAGAGAAAGTATGTAGGAGAGAGAAATAAGAGAGGAGAGAGAAAATTCAAAAAGTGATATTTGAATTTAAAAAGTCAAAAAGTGAAGTAAGGGTAGTGTAGGTATATTACTAGTTTGAGGGACAAAATTTGTGTTTTAAGTTTCTATGGCCATTATTTATCTTTTAGTTTCGGAAATGACTATTACGAATTTTCACTCTAAAATTATCCTTGTTTCATATCCAAATTTAACAAAACTCTTGATATTCATTATATATAAGATGATATGATATGTAAGAAATAAGGGTTAATGATGCCTAGTTTAAGACTCTTCTCAGTGAGAGGTTTTGGATTCAATCTCGCATGCGTACGGTATAGTATATTTTCTATCTTATTTGGTGGTGTAGTGATCGATCCCACCTTGTGATGGTGTAGTGTTCCTACCTTTGTGTGATATAGAAATCTCACTTATATGGTGGTGTAGTAGTTTATTTGATAATATATACATATATGCCTCGTGTAATTCTCAAAAAAAAATGTAAGAAATAAGAATGCTCTTGAAACTTAGTTATTATTATTATTATTATCGTTTTACAAGTTTTTTTTTTAATTTGTAGCCAGAAGAAAATAGTAATTATTACACACTTAAATACTATATATTTATCAAATATTTAAGGGAAAATGTAATTTTTTTTTTAAATTACACAAGATATTTTAAGAGAAAATGTAATTATTAATTTTAATGATTTGAGTATTTTGCAGAATAACTGGAAATATTCTTTTACTAAATGCATTTCCCCTCTAATGCAAAATCAAATAAAAATATCGTTATCCCAATACAGATTTTCGGAAAATGATAATCAACATACCTTTTTAATCCTCAATAACATATCACTCTAATATTCCACTAAGATTTTTCAAGCGCATGCAAATGAATTGGCCTATATATATATATATCCAGACCTGCAAGAACACACAACACACACACGCACACACACAAATTAACACAGATTTTATTAATTAACACAAACATGAATAGAAACCTCTGCATTTTCCTCCATATTTTATTAATCCTCGTATCGTCATGCCTAGTAAAAAACATCCATGCAACCAAATACATTGTTTCAAACACTGTCCCAAACACTCCCGGCGGCAGATTCTTCGACAAAGAAATCGGCGTCAAATTCACGTTATCAATCATGCCAAATCTCAACAGAAAAATTTACAAAATCTTCAAAGAAAGAAGTCCTGCAGAAAGAAGAGACGTGCCCGTTTTAAACGTGTACATCTCCGAATTCCCAGGCTACGCATACAAAAACGGCGACAACATCAACATCAGTGCTTCGGCATTGGACAAATTTTACTACCCTCGTTCGAAATCCAAGTTCTTCTTTGCCGAGATGCTGATCCATGAAATGACGCACGTGTTTCAATGGCACGGCAATTTCGGAGCCCCCGGAGGGCTGACGGAGGGCACGGCGGATTATGTGATGGTCAAGTCCGGCATCTACAACAAGGATACTTATACGAAGCCCGGGGCGGGGAAGAGGTGGGACCAAGGCTACGGCGTGACGGAGAGATTTTTGGAGTATTGTGATAGTTTGGTGACTGATTTTACTGTGAAATTGAATAAGAAGATGAGGTATGCATACAGTGATAAATATTGGGTTGAGTTGCTGGGGAAGCCTGTGGATCAGGTTTGGAGAGAGTACAAAGCAAAGTATGGGAATCAGCCTCAACAGGAATACACCATTGGAACATTAATTCAAGGTGTAGAGTATTAATTAATTAATGGAAATTAATCCAGTTTGTAAGAATATTAGGGTTTTTGGTGTTTTGTTTGTTATGAAGGTTCTCTCCTATTTATGGATTTGAATAAAACGAGAGCCTTTTAATTTACTGTTTCATGAGTTGGTAAGGATGAAGAAAAGTTAAATTTACACAGCTAAACAATAATAAATTAATCGATCACAAAAAGTACTCATGTTGGACTGGATTGTAATTAGTAAAAATCTTAGTCTCAAATTCTTAATGAATCAAAGTAATAATTAATCAGTAAAAGTATTAATCTTGATGAATCAAGTGTTAGTCTTAGATTCGGTTAAGATCTAATTATAAAAGAGGTGCAAAAAGGTATTTTCCAATCTATTCTAAAAATAAAAAATAAAAAATAAAAGTCTTTTCCAATCTGACATAATCACAAATGAATGAATGATATGCGTGTCGTTAAGGAAAAATGAGGGCTGCCATTAAAAGAAAATATTCTTAAAATTGATCATTAATTCATAATTAATGTATATATATATATATATATATATATAATTTTTAAGCTTCGATTTTTAATAATATATAAATGTTAGTTATAATTTATTATATTATAATAATATTATTTCATAATAAAATTTATTAAATTAGTGAATTTTATAGTGAAATACGAACGAGACTTAAATGATCTCAACCGATTATAAACATATAAGTTTTTAATTGGAAGTACCTTGAATTGACAAATGTGCAAATTTGAATATATATGTGATGCATCTTCTAAACTTTTTTTATGAGTTGGGAGAGTAATACTAACTCAATTACATGCTAGTGGTGATGCATCTTCTAAACTTTAAACCAAAAAAATATGATGAAAGAAAATTAGCCAATTTATTTCAATAACATAAAAATTTGATTAAATTCAATTTTAATTATTTTGTAAATGATCTTAATAGATAAATAGATAATATATTTCAATAATTCTTACAAAAAAAAATACGATGAAAGAAAATTAGTCAATTTATTTCAATAACATAAAAATTTGATTAAATTCAATTTTAATTATTTTGTAAATGATCTTAATAGATAAATAGATAATTTATTTCAATAATTCTTACAAACAAAACGAAACAATTAAAATCACAATAAAACAATTAGTTTATTGGGAAACTTTTGTGTTAGGATAGTGCTATTTGGACACACTCTCATTTTGGTGTCAAAACTACAATCAAAATCATTTTGAATTTTCCACCTTTTTTCAGAAGGTTGACTTTCCCTCTCTGTAAGATGGCAGTACATTTTATCCTTAAAATTTCAGTGTTTGATTATCTAGATTTTACCATATTCATGAGAGTCAACATTTAAGATTAATATTATGGTGTAAGCATGTAGAATCCTATTCTTCCAAATTCTGTTGAATTGTGGAATCATAATACATGTAGAAAACAATTAGAATGCGCTAAGAACCTTTGTATTAACATGGTTTCACTAGTAGTTTTATTTGTACCTGGCTGATAGGAAATACATTTAATACCCGTAGACATTAATTATAAAACTATTTTCCAATTATTAATGTAATGGGAGGATGTAATATCAAAATATTTTTTTCGGAAATATCTTAAATCCAAATATTCCCTTACAAAATAAAATCAAATAAATATTGCTATCTAAATGCAGATATTAGTCTAATCTTTGACTAGTGTTTTTCATATACAAAAGATCAATGTGACCATGGTCAATAGTTTTTCCCTATAAATCCAAACCTCTCAAAAACACACACACACACATATTAATATTTATCAATGATGAATAGAAACAACCTCTATATTTTCCTCCCTGTATTTTTTCTTGCATTAGTACAAAACGTTGATGCAATCAAATACGTGGTGATAAACACTGTCCCTAACACTCCTGGAGGGCAGTTCTTCGAAAAAGAAATTGGTATTAATTTCACCTTAGGAATAATGCCAACTCTCAACAGAAAAATTTTTGAAGTCTTGAAAGAGAGATATTTTGAAGACAGAAGGCGTGTGCCCGTTTTAACCGTATACATATCTGAATTCCCGGGTTACGCATACAAAAACGGTAACAACATAAATATAAGTGCTTCGGCCTTGGACAAATTTTACTACCCTCGTTCTAAATCCAAGTTCTTTTTTACTGAAATGTTGATCCATGAAATGACACACGTGTTTCAATGGCACGGGAATTTCGGAGCCCCCGGAGGTTTGACTGAGGGGACTGCGGATTATGTGATGGTGAAGTCCGGCTACTACGATAAGGATACTTATACGAAGCCAGGGGCAGGGAAGAGATGGGACGAAGGGTATGGCGTGACGGAGAGGTTTTTGGAGTATTGTGATAGTTTGGTGTATGATTTTACTGTGAAATTGAATAAAAAGATGAGGTATACATACAGTGATAAATATTGGGTTGAGTTACTGGGGAAGCCTGTGGATCAAGTTTGGAGAGAGTACAAAGCAAAGTATGGGAATCAGCCTCAACAAGACTACTCCATTGGTACATTTCAAGGTTTAGAGTATTAATTAATGTAAATCAAGATTATTTATATGCATTGCTTTGAATAAAGAGAAGGGGATTTGATGATTAAAAAAATAGAATGAATGACAAATGGTACTCCAATGTAATAAAGGCCTACTCTTTTCTTCCTAATTTTAATATTCTAATAAGAGGAAGAGCTAAAAACAAAAAAACTTTAAAAGAAAAACTAAAAAAAAACCTTGTGTTTTTGTAGGGGAAATTATTTTGAAAATTTTCTTATCCGAATGACTATTTAGACTTTTTACCCTAAGATCAATACAGCGTGTTGAATGTTCGTATAATCCCATCCTATACCAATATAATGAATTGTGTATTCAAACTATTTTGTAGAGAATAAGAATGCACTTAAGGCTATATTATTATTATTATTATTAGGGAAAATTATCATATACAACCCTAACGTGTCAACCTCGATCTCATTTACACCCTTAAGGGAAGGGTTGAGACTGCCAGAACCCCAATGTTTAAAAAGTAGGGGCAGACGCCGTTAGATGGGAGGGGTTATCTGCCCCTACTTTTTAAACATTGGGGTTCTGGCAGTCTCAACCCTTCCCTTAAGGGTGTAAATGAGATCGAGGTTGACACGTTAGGGTTGTATATGCTACTTTTTTCCTTTTGAATATTCGATTTACCTTATAATCTTCTACACTCATCTTACGCTCGTATTTCAAAGAAAGAACCTCATACTCAAACCTAAGAATGATTACTTTCTTAAACTCCTGTTAAAAAATATAATCTCTCCTTGGTTCTTTATGGTTTCTATCATTAATCTATGTATAAGACCTTTGTTGTTAACATCTAATCAACGCATTTCAACAATGAATTTTTTTCATTTTTGCATAGGAAATTAATCTTGAGTTCTCTGGAAGAACTCTTAAGATTATCCTTCAATTTAAGTTTTTTTGTAATTTAGTTTGATTAATATCTTAATTTGAGATTTTCAATTACAATTAACCAACAAAATATTTAAATATTGAAATATTAACAATACAGAAGAAATGCTAAATACTACTCCCTCCGTCCCATTGAAATTGTCTTCCTTTTCTTTTTGGGTTGTCCCATTTAAATTGTCTTGTTTCCTAAAAAGGAAATAATTAACCCTTCAAAAGTGATGAGACATACCCATTTCCTCTCTTTTTACATTTCTCCTTAATAATCGTGCCGAACAGTAACAGAACAAAATGAGTGGGACGGAGGGAGTATGTTCTTTGAATGATTAAATTAAAAAATAGGGAAAAGTAACATATACAACCCTAACGTGTCAACCTCGATCTCATTTACACCCTTAAGGGAAGGGATGGGGCTGCCAGAATCCCAACGTTTAAAAAATAGGGGCAGATAACCCCTCCCGTCTAACGGCGTTAGAGATCCGTTAGATGCGAGGGATTATTTGCCCCTACTTTTTAAATGTTGGAGTTCTGACAGCCCCAACCCTTCCCTTAACGGTGTAAATGAGATCGAGGTTAACACGTTAGGGTTGTATATACTACTTTTCCCTTATTATTATTGTGGTTGTACTAGTAATTTTTATTTGTAGCTAGTAGAAAACTTATAACTGTAGTCATTATAATATTATCCATTACTACTGGGAGGATATAATTATTAAATTCAACAGTTACGTATTTTGGAGGGAATAACCGGCAATATCCGTATAATTTAATACATTTCACCTCTGATATGCAATCAAAATAAAATACCACCACCCCAATACAGATTTTGGGAAAATGACAACAACATAACGCAAATTATTCGTGTAACAACATATGACTGGCTTAATTAATACTGTAGTTAGTTTCTGCCTATATATCTAAACCTTGCAAGGTACACACATACACACACTGATACATAATTTGCATTGATAATTACTTCAATTATGAACATAAGCCTCTGCATTTTCCTCCCTATTTTTCTCCTTCTATCGTGCATAGTACAAGACATTCATGCAGTCAAATACGTTGTGACAAACACTGTCCCCAACACTCCTGGGGGCCAATTATTCGACAAAGAAATTGGTGTTAATTTCACCTTATCAATCATGCCAACTATCAACGAATTCATTTTCAAAGTCTTTGAGGAAAGTAGGCTTGAAGAGAGAAGGCGTGTGCCTGTTTTAAATGTATACATCTCTGAATTCCCAGGTTATGCATACAAAAATGGTGACAACATTAACATTAGTGCCTCGGCACTGGACAACATATACCGTCCTCGTTCGATTTCCAAGTGGATGTTCACTTCCGTACTGTATCACGAAATGGCTCATGTATTTCAATGGCATGGTAATTTTGGAGCCCCCGGAGGTTTGACAGAGGGGACTGCCGATTATGTGATGGTGAAGTCGGGCTTCTACAATCAGTATATGTATACCAAGCCCGGTGCAGGGAAGAGGTGGGACGAAGGCTATGGTGTGACGGAGAGGTTTTTGGAGTATTGTGACAGTCTGCTAGAAGGTTTCACTGCAAAATTGAATAAGAAGATGATGTACAAATACAGCGATGTATATTGGGTCGAGCTGCTAGGAAAACCCGTGGATGAGCTTTGGAGAGAGTACAAAGCCAAGTATGGGAACCAACCTGAAGAAGACTCCATTCATATATTTCAAGGTTTAAAGTACTGATGAAAATCCAGTTTGTAGAGGAGTGTTTAGAACTGAATAAAAAGTGTAAGGAATTTGATGTTGTTATGAATGTTCACCAGTTTATCCATATGAATATAACAGCAAGCTATAAGTGAAACTATAATATAGTTTATTAGATAATACAGCTATATAAGCACATGTGAGGACGTAATGGACGAGCAATTGAGAGTAGAAACCCTAAATAAATAATAAATAAGTAGAAACTGGAACATTTTAGTTTCACAACTTTGTCCGGACATAGGCAGCCAGAAGCAATCTAAAACATCAGAATACAACATATATTGCAATATAAACATAGAAATACATAAAAATAACCCATAACTTGTTCAGCTTACCTTCAAAAGGTATCTTATTTGTCGAGATCCTCGATTGCAGACACAACTTCAGTAATGTTGTGGAAGTTTTTCCTTTCCTTCAGAAGGGTCATAGCCAAGTTCAGAGCTTTGCGCTCACATTCTGCACGCTTGCTGGCCTCTTTAATTGATTCGAAATCTTCAACATGTGCAACCCCAACAATTCTCCTATTAATCAACCAGAACCATCATTTAGACATGATCAATTGATCATTTTCCTTTTTCACATGTAAATGTAATTATAATCAGTAGTCTAGTAAAGAATTTCCCTAATCAACCACAAGTCAGCCACCACTGAGACATAGGTGAAGCTGTATTTGAAGTATAAAGAACTAACTAGAGATGGTTGAAAATAAGTATAAAAAAGGAAACTATTCTCTTACAAATATCGTTAACACAGAAACCAGAACATAAAGTGCGGAAGTTGTCATCTAACCTTATCATTTTGGCAGCACCAAATCCAAGAGTATCATGGAAAAGATCTTCCATATATTTTTGCTTTACCAGCAACTGGAGTTCTGGATTATTATAAATTGCAGGAAGATAAGCCTCACCAGAACCATCCTTGTGTTTATCCCATAGTGCAGTAAACTTTGCGTGGAAGAGGTTCCAAGTATCTAATATAGTCTTCGTGATCCACTTCTTATATTTCTGAAAATAGTAAAGTAAATAGTATGTCAACAAATTAGATTACAAAACTAGTATATCTCTCAAACGAATGAATAGACAACATAATGGTGTAATAAATGCATGTTCGAAAAGTTTCAAATCAAAAGATGTACATGTTTTATTAACGTAGTAAACAAGTCAAAACAAACAAGGAGGGGAAGGGTTCAATTATTTAATTTCATAACAGAAGCAAGTTTCTCAATTACATCTCGACATAGTATGAATAACTAAATTAGACGTCTTACAGAATTATTTATAATTTAGCTCAAGTTCCCACCACACTTAAAATTAGTGTAAATACTTACATAGGCTAAATGTTGCAAATATTTCAATAATTCCTATCCAGAAAACTAAAGTAGCAATTTAAGCCATTAAATAAATTCCAAATAAATTTCAATTTTCTCAATTTCTATGTTCGTTATTAATTATGACACTTCCCGGAACCTCCAAGTTACTGTTTCTATCCACATGTAGACTTATAAAACAAAATAAATGTTGTTGCAACTAACAATTATGGATTCAAAATCATCACTCAATGGACAGTAATCAAAGATAAAACAGCTCAGAAACAAGGAAAGATAAGATGATTTAGAATAAATAGAGTGACTAATAAGACAATAAATCAACAGAGTAATATCACTAAAGTTTTATAAGTAAATGTAAGGACAGTATATACTTTACGATCTGCCCCCTTTTCCGCGTGTCCATCTTGTGAAAAATAAGCTAAAATCAAGTTTCCAATAAAAGCTCCAATATCATATCCCATTGGCCCATAGAAACCAAATTCAGGATCTATCACTTGAGTTGAATCAGGAGTAGCCATGATTGAACCTGTGTGGAGATCACCATGTAAAAGAGCTTGGGCTCTCTCACAGAATCTGGGTTGAGAAGATACCAAACAATTGTAAGAAAAGTCTCACATACTAACTGTAGAAATTATAAGAGATTGGAAAAAATACAGAAGTTCTGCACTGAATTTTACTTAGATTTCAGCTCGGCAACTTCAAATTTCAATTTATTATCCTCCCGAACTGCCTCGGCATCAGCATCAAGGTAAGGAGTTGTCCAGCGGTTATATTCAGACACTTTGTACGGGTCAGAAAACACAACTTGTTCAGTAAGTCTGCATAACTCCACATTCCCACAAAATTTAGCAACTGAAAAATAGAAAAGCACCAATTAGAATATGCAGCAAGGCATTTCAGCAGGATTAAGATTGACTTATCGGAACATAATAATAGTTTCTGTTTTAATTTATTACCAAGAATTCTTAATGGAAAACCTAGCAGGCGTGATTTTCATCAAAATTTGTTTGCATTCCTGATTCTAACCTTTAAGTGAAAGAAATGCAGGAAGAAATGGCAGCTCGAGTAGGAATTTCTCAAAGGAACGATACAACATTGCATGAAGGGTGTAAACACCCTCAAAACCAAAGATGAGTCAAAAGGCAAATGATTCAGATTCACTATGAGGCAGAAGTAACATTCATAAAAGAATATAGACTTCAACAGTAAAGGCATCACGGATCTTTATGATTATGAAATATTGATGTATCTAAAAGCAAAATGTTAACAAAATGATCTTTTAAAAGTGAGATTATTGCAAAAACAATTTCTTACCACCACTTTTATGATCAGTAGTGGTCAGATACAGTAGGGAGGTATAGAATAGCGTCCTTGCCATATATTCTGACATATGATCAGCAAGCAATGGATACTCAATCCCAGCAATCAGTCCTTTTCTTAAGATAATATGAGGTGGTTCAATGTAATGCATGCCAATCAAACACATTTTCCTGTCGAAGTGGTAAACCTCAGGAACATGATTCGGACACAAGCGACCATGTTCTTGCAACACTGCTTCTTCAAAATAGGCGCGTTCTTTTGTCATTGGCCATGACTCCCCTATACAACGAATGTACGGAAGAGCCTGCAGGTATTTACAATCAGTTAAACAAAATAAACAACAGTCTCTTCCAAAATTAATGGTATAATACGGGATATATACCTAAGAAGTTTATAAAAAATAATAATCCGTAATTAAGCGCAGGAGGTTGAGATCGCCTCAGCACTTCAGCCACTAATGTTGACATTCCTAGCATTACTGAATTAAATATAGTGAATGTGCTCTATAATTCTTATATGATATTAAAACCTGAAAGAGGAGATTGCAGATTTTTCACTACTGGCCTCATTTATACTCCAGGTAAAACATTTCCCATATACTCACCTCATTTCACTAGTTCTTACAAAGAAGCTTTATGGCTTGGTCAAGTTTGCACCTCTAGCCCTGATTTTAGTTCAGATCAATCCCTCAGTGTTGTAGATTTCTACCTCATTCAGAAACTTCAAATTATATTCAAAATATACGTACTTCTACATTCAGATAGCAAATATAAATTCAAAATGCTGGAAAATCTTCGATATATGAGAAATGGCAAAAATCTAACCAGAGAGCTAGAGTCAATTTTTCCATCTCACTTGCTGATGTTTTGAGATAATAACAGAACGTGAATACATTAGATGTTACTTTTTCTACTTTCAGCAACAAAACTAAATAAACAATTCAATCTTCAAATAGACTGATCAAGAACACTCCTTGCTGTAGTACTGCTCAGCGCCCTTAACTCGCACCTCATTTCAGCAGACTGTCAAAATTTTTTGCTGCTGCTTTCAATTCCAAATTTGACACGTGCAGCTCTAAGCTACAACTTTCACCCCCTCCGGCAGTATTATTTTCGTAGATGGCGTACTTCAATCATCAAATTCTTATAAATGCGTGTGTGTTTAACAAAGAAATCGATTTCATATGTACCTGTTTGATGACAATAGATCCCGACGGTCCACTGACAATGTAAACGAAGTTGAGATTTCCGTCGCCGACTTCCTTAATTTCGAGCTGATCGAAGTGATTGCCTAGCTTGGCGGCGAGCGATGGAGTCGCCTTCAAATATTCCACCAGTAGCTTCTCATTGAGCGGCTGGAACCCGTCGGAAGTCATGTTGGTGGCGGCAGCGGCGGCGGAGGGCGGCGGAGGGCGGCGGAGTTTTATACTGGTGTTGATTGTTGGTCTTGCTTAGTTAGTGGTGGATGGAGGCATAATTAGCGCTTTTATTTTTTTGAGAAAGGCATGATTAACGCTTTATTTAGGAAAATATAATGGACGTTATTCGCGTCGAATTAGGAAGACAGTAAGGGTAAAATGGGAAGAATGAGATTCTTTTCGATCGACCAATTGGAGTACGCTCGGACTAGACTTTGCATTTGGGCGCGTCAAAGTTCAAACTGTTTGAGATAAGGTAGAAGAAATTTCAAATACATTGAATGTGGTCGATTTTTATTGTTTGGAAAACATTACATTAGCCTAAATAAAAATTTTCTTTTAAATTAAATTTCAACCTTAAAATTCCTGCTTTATGTGTCACATTTCTGGTGAGTACATAAAATTCTATAATTGTATTTGCATTGGCTAGTTTGACGTAAATAACTACGTAATATCTTTATATCCATATAAAAAGTAAAAAACATTCGATTCGCAGAAGTAAAAAAAATTGTGAGTATACAAAATTAACCTAATTGCGCATTGGTGATTCTGGAGTCTCCGGGTGTGCTGCTGTATGATTCAATAATCATCAAATGCCATTTAATTCACAATTAAATCAAATGACAGTTTTTATGTTGCTGTCATTTCATTTTGTGTTATATTCTTGTTTAAAGGCACTCTTTATTCTTATGAGGTTTTTAATCAGGAGAGTTTTCCTCATAAGATTTTAATGAGGCCGCCCTCAAGGCCTAAACTTGAGGGTGTAACCTTTTTTACAATTGGTACGTTTTGATATTGTTGTATTTTGTACACTTACTTTAATTTATATTTACTTTTTTTAGCAATTAAAAAGAATATACGATAACAAAAATTAAGATTAGTTGTACAGTGCCTTTTTAGACAAAAAGTTAATTTATGAGACAATAAACAAATTAACATAAAATGAACAATGAACAATGAACAATAAAAGTTAAAAATAAGAAATTTGATGTTACGTAAATAATAAATAGTTTTTAGAAAATTCAAAATATGTGATGTTATAAAAAAATATGTGGTACTTTGAAATGTATCGATATGAATTTCAATATGAAACTCATTGAATTCTAAAATATACGAAGACATGAGGTAAGAACCAAAGTCAAAGTACCATTAAAAGATTAATTTGGAACGTTAACATAGTTTTGCTTTATTCGTGTAAATTTTCTAAATTTTCAGTCTTAATAAAAACTACAATGAACACAAACTTTTTGATATTGTAAGTGACGATTCTCTTTAATTAATATAAGTCATTTCCTGTTAAAAAAAAGTTAAATTATTTGTTAGATAGGCCCTTTTCATTCTGTTTTTTTTTTAAGACTCGAACCTGTGACCGTTGATCATAAACATTAACTATATCATCACTCCAACTTGGATCCTCTACTCCCTAGCTATGTTTCATCCTCTATTTCATTAATAGATGGATGACACATGGCAATCTTAAAATTAAAACTTAACGGTGTTAACTAATGGTGTTAGGAGTTGTATAAGGAAATTCTTAAATTACCTAATTACATTATTATTGATATGGAAAATTAGATTGTATCAACTAACGAGATTTTCCCAAATAATTTAACACCATTAGGATTCTTTCTTTCTGCTGTTGAAACAAAGCCCTCCGCCGTTCATAAGAAAACTTCACGGCAAGAACATATTACTTCATATTATTTAACGGTGGCGTTCATGAATCCAGGTAAATTCAATTCTGCGTTGTTATTCTATCTCTGCCTCGACTTATGTTCTTATCATCCCCGATTGAACATACGAAAAAAAAAATGCCCCCAACGTTCTTATCGTCCCTGGTCAGATTATTTCTGATTTCTCTGTTTGTTGATTCTAAACATTTGTTGGATATAATGGTTTTGAATCATTATTTGTGGTGGTTAATTATTTAATTTGTTGAGAAATTAAATAATGGGTGATTATTTTACGTGTCGAGTAAATAATCGAAATATATTAATGTTCTCAAAACCATTAATTTGGTGAGTGAGAAATGGTATATTTGAAGTTGTGTGTTGGAGATGAATTTGTTGTAGGCAAATTCGATAATGTGATTATTCACATTGAAGGAACGAGCTCGAACTCGTATCATGGGCCTTGATTTTGATTTGAGTTATGATTAATTTTTAGGAATTAATCTTGTGGACTAGAAATTGGGCACGGCCCGTCTGCTCATCACAAATCAAATTAAGTATTTGTTATTGTTTAATTATTTGGAATTGAGTGTCGGCCCAATTGTCTAGTTATAGACTAATTAAACAACAATTTAAGGCTTGTTTAATTGTTTGAAGTTCTCGGCCCTATTCAGCATACAAAACGATAAACATTGCAATTGTTAATTGCTTGGAGGTTACGATAATTTCAATTTATATGGTAGGTTCTTGGCCACCAAGTAACCTAGCCGCCTAGGTTTCATGCCATCTTTCCCCTCCTTGAGTGATATATATATGAGCCTCTTGTGATGGTTTTTTCACACCACAATTTGCTCTCATCTCTCATAGCATCAAAGCATCTCATATAGTTGCATTCTAGAGTTCTATAGCTCGGTTCTCAAGCTTTGTTCTGTTCGCCGGAGCTCTTTTCTATTTCAGTGCTGATTAGGAAAGAGACGTCGTCGTTTTATCTTTGATAGATGATACGCCAGACCGTGAGCACTAGCCGGGGCGTATCTCGTCTTGCGGATAGAGGCCTCCTCGACTCGACGAATCAAGTTTGTTATTCGTTATTTCCGTTTATCTTATTTTGTAATCTAATAGTTTCAAGTTATTGTTCAGTTTTATTATATTCCAAGCTTCTACCATAGTCCCGTTATACTCAATTATCAACAACATTCATAGTTGATGATCATTTGTATATCATATTACGAGTTTTTGATTTGCTTCATGAGTTCCTTTGTTAGGAATGATCATTTGATTAGCCCATGTGCATGAACACTTTTGATTTGCTTCTGTGTCTGGTTTTTTACTCCAAATGCTCGATTTCGCGTAGGAAATGTGCTTGTGGAAGTGGTGTGTCTGCAAGAATTGAAGCAGAGCCACTATGGGACGAATTGTTCCCTGATCCTGCTACACAACCAAGGTTTTAGGTCCTGCTGGATAATACGACAAATAATTTAACTTAAATTGTTCCCGATTAATCTTCATAGGCCCTACTACGCGCGACCAACAGAGGTTGTAGGAGCAGTTTGTGCTGATGGTTGGCCGTACGAGCAGTAATCTTCTTATCTATTCGATCACTGAAGACGTTGTAGTGTTACTCATATCACTAAAATCTAAAATGAATAAAGTAAAAACAAATGAATCAAAGTCTATAATGCTAATTGACAAAGTAGCATATATAAAAAGATAATATCAGTTTTATCAATTTAAATTATAGAATTCTCTATCAGGGTTCAAACACGAACTCAACTTGTTAGAGAGAGATTAACACCAACTATGCATACAAAGAAAATATAGGAGTTCAAGAACAATACTATTTAAATATGACATATTCATTAACAGTTGTTCATTACTAATTCATAATAAATGAATGTAGCAGATGCCTCAATATGGTTTGTCCTAATTATCATCTACGAAGCAATCAATTTAAACACACCATAAAATTTTGTAGTTCAAGACTTTTAGTGCCTTTGTTTTTCAGTTGCTACTCTCATGTCCCAGTTGCTAGTGCGTTGTCATCTAATCCAAATTTACTTCTTTCTGCATATGATCGATTCTATCTATTGTTACGTGGTAAAGTTCTATACTCAGATGCAAGTTTTTACTAAGTTTAGTTCAATCGGGGATGATAAGAACATAAATCGAGGCAGAGATAGAATAACAACGCATAATTGAATTTACCTGGATCCATGAGCGCCACCGTTAAATAATATGAAGTAATATGTTCTTGTCGTGAAGTTTTCTGATGAACGGCGGAGGGCTTTGTTTCAACAATAGAAAGAAAGAATCCTAATGGTGTTAAATTATTTGGAAAAATCTCGTTAGTTGATACAATCTAATTTTCCATATCAATAATAATTTAATTAGGTAATTTAAGAATTTCCTTATACAACTCCTAACACCATTAGTTAACACCGTTAAGTTTTAATCTTAAAATTGCCATGTGTCATCCATCCATTAATGGAATAGAGGATGAAAAGGGAGTAGAGGATCCAAGTCGCGACATCACTAGGTCAACACATGAAACATACAAATAGATCCTTTTCATTTATTTAATGAGAAAATGCTCTGGAATTATTTTTAGGCCCATTTTATATTAGGATCCACAGATTGCGCTTCCAAGCATATGTTGGGCCCAAAAATTTACTACTGGAAGGCCCAATTATAATTCTTATGTTGTCATATCCTTCGAGACCATCACTATACCGACATCCGCCCACGCCCACGCCCACTTTTATTTCTTTTTGTATTTTTAATTTTTGGGAGCAATTTCATTTGCTTTGGGAGAAGTGTTTCCAAGGTTTTGTAACAAAATATGTCTGATAAAAATATATTTGAATGTGTATTAATAGACACAAATACTATATGAAAAAATAGGTTTTATTATTGTTGTCTATGCTTTATTGAGAAGTCCAAACTTCATAGAAATGTACATCGTAAATATTATTTTTTTGACTAGAGAAATTTATCGTTCTTAAAATGCGCAATAAAAGCTAATCATGTGTAGAAGTACTGGACTGACTAGACTCGACCGAGCCCATCTGACTCAATGGAAGAACTAGGCCGAGTTGGGTCGACCCAACCCGAATCCTTTTTAGATCGAAAGAATAGTACTTGAGTCGTGCTCACATAAACAACTCTACAATCACGACTCGTACGAAGTAACGTGAAAATTACACTATAATTATTTTATTGTATTGTATCATGCACGAGGATACGAAGACCTAGTTAGGCGGCGTGGCTTTGGCTATATAGACTATGACTATGTTCTAACTCCAAAGATGTTGATGGCTTGTAGAAAATCTTGGAAAGCGCTGATGTAATTCTTGGAAATGTTTGGGCGATTCCAACTAAGGATTTCTTCCATTGAAAAAAGAAATAAGGTAAAAAAAAAAACATGCAAAAATCGTTATTCTTTTGGTAATTTTATATGGAAAATTTAAAAATAGTATGCAAAATGAAAATCCGATCAAAATTCGTGTATTTACATGCACATACGTATATAAAGAAATTATATAGATGTTCAAAATTGATATTATATTTCCTTTGGTATTTATGTGTTTGTTTATTTTTAGGAGTCTCCTTTCGGGAAAAGAAAAAATAAAAATAAAATCGTGTTATATATAATTTGAGAAAATGTATGTGTATGGATTTGACTTTACAGAAAATATAAGTGTATAGAAAATCGTGCCTCATAATCGAACTCAACTAAATAAATTGTACTTTTCTTATTGTATTTTCACATTTATAACTGATTTTTTCTATTCGTATATCGTAATGAATACTTTAGAGTTACTGATTGATCTTTGACCTTTTCTATAATTTTCCAAAATAACCAAAAAAAATAATAATTTCAGTTTTACAACACCAAACTGAATAATCTAATTCAAATTGTTTTACAGTTTAATATGCGATTTTCTAATTTAATATGAAAATATTTGGTCAAATGTTCACCCGTAATTTCTGTTACAACTCTACTTGCGTCTTGGAATATAAAATATCAGGAAGGAATCAGGAGACTTGTAGGAAAGTATTTGATAAATAAGTGGCAAAACACACAATTTTAGTCAGATAAATTCATAATGTGACAATTTTAGCCTAATTTTAGCATAATATCAATTTCAAGTCTGATAAAATTTAATTTGTGAAATTTCAGCCAATTACTAGCTAATTTTTAGGGGCCTGAAAGTCGTATTGGGTGAATTAATAGAAATAAGTTTATACTAAACAAAATAATTGAATCATAAGGTCTCACTTATTTTTGTGGATGAGGGTGGATTAATAGAAATAATCTAAAAGTGTTATACATGTATGTCTATTAATGCTCGTGATTTATTTTGTTATGAGGGATATTATATGTGATTGATTTATATATACATGCATACTAATTTCTTTCAATGCATCAAAGTATAAATAGTATAATATATTTATTACACAAATCAATATTCTACCTAGGGCTGAGAATTCGCACCGAATTTTTCGGTAAATTACCTATATCTCGTTTTTTTGGTAAATCGGTTATCTGTTTACCGAGAAGAGGCGGTACGGTACTGTAATCGGTAAGAATTTGTGAAAAGTTTCGGTTTCGGTTATTTACCGCCAACCGTTCACTAAACTGATTTACCGATTTAAATAATATAAATATAAATAATTTTTATATAATAACAAATAAATAAATAATACAAAGTACAAATATACAAAAGTCCTAATTCTAAATTCTGATCTAGAGTTTTGTTTCTTATTTTATTTAGATGATTAGTGTAATCGATATATTATTCTCTAAATATGCGGATAATTTGAATCTTACAAGGCAGTGATATTAATCCATGTTTCAGTGAATTGCTCCTATTTCATTTTCTTGATTTCTTTGTTGAATCTGCATATGTTTGGTTCATTGGGCAGGGGTTCTTTTTTAACAGTAGTGACAAACATGGATTTTTCACGTTGTTTAGGGTGTATTTGATGACATTTATTCAAAGAAAACCATGCTTGGTTTGAGCTTTATTGCAAAAAATGTTGTTTTGTGAAGATTTCACACTTGTTTGGTAGTTTTGATTAAATCTCAGGAAAATGAAGACCAAATTACAGTGAAAGGAGATTGGAATGTCGTAGAGGAGATCGATACGAGAACGTGGGAAAAAACGGAGGTCAATTCGGAGTCCAGACGAGGGAGAACGAGCCGAAACAAAAAAGATGCGCAGCCGGGAGCGACCTTGGCGCGCGGCCGCGCGGATCATGCACAAAAACCGCCTCCGGGCGCGACTTGGGCGCGCGGGATACTCCGCCGGGGCACAAACCGCGAGCGGAAGAAGAAAAATTATGCTTCCGGGAGCGGGTTGCCGAGTGACCGCGCGAGACGTGTCTCCTTACGCCCAAAACACGTTTTTGACTAATTTTTTCCTCCTATTTTCGTATTTTTGACTCCCAAATCATTTCTCTCACTTGTAAAACATATAAATACCCCTCCAAAACTCAAATCCTACCAATCAACTCATATCCCCAATTCTTAACCTCCAATTTATCTCACTACCCACCATTCCACACACCTCCACCATCTTCATCTTCCACCCACCAATCTAGAGAGAGAAAGTGTGCTTGGGGGGAGAATTGGGAAGAAGACAACAAGGATTTCAAGATTGGAGCTCAAGATCACCATGGATTTGTCTATGAATTTCTTGTTTTCTTGTTTTTCTTTATTGTTTATCTTTGTTGGTGGATATTTGTTTTTCATTATGATTAGCTAAATTTCCCTATTTTAGGGATTGGATTAAATGGGTTTGTGATGGATTGATCTTTATTTTAATTAATTGTTGATGAGTTCTATTATTTCCTTGTGTTTGTTGATTTGGTTGAATATTTGAATGCTTAGCTACCATTTGAATATTTTTGTTGTGTCGATTTGATGCTCGAGAGAGGATGAATCGATACTAGAACCAAACACGAGGCACAATATTACAATAACCCGAGAGGGTGAGTGGTTTTGTGAGGGCATTTGATCCAAGGAGCCGTTAGGAGTTATAGGCTAGCTTAGTGACCGGAGACGGCATAACTAGCTTGTAATCTACAACTCGAGTCGCCCGAGAGGGGGCTAGAGTGGAAAAGAGATCGCCCTAGATAATTAGGATTCTTTCAATAATTGATTAGTAAAGTGATTTCTAATTGCTTATCCATCGAAATCTAGTCCCTAGGATAGCTTCGTTTCCATATTCTCCTCCGGTTTATAGTTTAATTATTGTTAATTAAAGTTTATTTGCTTTAATTTAGTTTAATCTCCCCAATTTATTCGTGAGTCTAAATAGATTAAAATAGCTTATTAGTAGTATTCATAAGACTTTCGAACTAGTCCTCGTGGAATACGACCTTGCTTGCCGAATATTACAATAGCCCCGTACACTTGCGGGTTTTATTTGCTAAAAAAAGAAAAGGCGAACAAGTAGCAAGAAGAAAATAGGAATGAAATTTTTCATTTTTTTCGATAATTACCGATAATTTCGGTTAACCGGGTGATGTAACCGACACAGTTATCGGTTAACCGGTAACCGATCGAGTCGGTACGGTTTCGGTTTTCGGAATTGTGGGTTTTTGGTTTCGGTAAACCGAAAAATTCGGTACGGTTTACCAAAATCTCAGCCCTAATTCTACCCACATTATTAGAAATACACGTAGGTGATCTTAAGGTATTATTATAGATTTTCTGATGTTGGAATTTGGACCTCATTACATTATTGAAAAAATATTGAAACAATGTGTACCAGTTTGTCAAAAATTCAAAAATCGTGACATTCACTACAACAAACGTGTCTACTAGAGACATAATTTTAGTGACATCGAGAAAAGTGTCACAAAATTTGTTACATATTATATATATATATATATATATATATATATTTATGTGTAACAAAATTGAGATATTCACACATGCATCTATATACTTTTGCTACATATAAAAAATGTAACTAATTATTTCGTTTAGAATTATAGTAATAATTAATTAATTACACACTCAAATGTCACTAAAATTTGTGACATATTTTTATTTTTACAACATGCATAATAGCTACTCATTACAAGATGTCACAAATTGATTTTAGTGACATAATTTTGAAGAATTGAAAGACTTATAAATGTCACTACTGAAACATTTTGTTGTAATGATTTTTGAAAAAAATGTCAAACATTGTGACAAAATATGGTATGTTTTCTCGCACGAGTACGGGTGTGTGTACACATATATATATCGTTGTAGAAATTATCTGAGTAACTCGATTCAGATTGAATTAATTTTCCTTAAACAATGGGCTATTACTTGTAATACCAACTAATTATTCTCCATTTTCAGAAAGGGAAGAAATAAAGAATTTGATATGTAAAGCTCTTCGAAGAAACCACGACCTTTTCCATTTCAAATATAATTTCTTTTTAAGAAGTATATTTAATAAATATTAATACGCATGGAAACATATATTTTAAGTAAGTAGCAGTGTCATCATAATTAGGGATTAACTTAACATGTGTCGTTATAGTGCCGGGGACACGTTTAATTTATATTTATTTCATCCAAGTAAATACTACTATTATTTTAGGTAAAAAGGCACTTCAATTCCTTTTCCTGTTTGGTAGTGTTTTTATTTCCATTAAGTTGGATTTCTATCAAATTCGTTGAACCTATCGCTAGATCCAAATATTGATCGACTTATAATCAGATTATGCATCATCTTTTCTTTTTTATGTATGTGTATGTGTGTGCATGGTTAGATACCTACTCTTATTATATAGTTTTTTTATACATATATATAAAATGCATTTATAGAAATCATTAAAATTGTGTTTAATTGGATAGAGGATCTTAAATCCATCCACAAATATGAGAGATAATATTTTGCCTCACAAAATAGAGAATTTTATAGTATTATTGTTTAAAGAAAATATTCTTTAAATCCCCTGAATTGATATACAGTCCTGAATATTTTCTTGAATTAATCTGTATATATGACATCAATATTGCTCAACTCACCTGGCCATAACGGTACGTGTACATATATTTTGACAAATATGATCTTAATTATATATCTCATACGAAATTCATACTTAATATATAAAAAGAAAAAATGAATATGACACTTTAAAATTTTAAATACTATTACGAGCTACTTCTTGTAGTACTATATTCACCTACTTTTCACATAATTAGATGTGGTCGAACGAATAAAAAGGTCCCAGTTGTTGGAATTCCATGGAACGAAATAGAAATATTTCCAATTGTTATAACATCAGTTTGAATGCCGGCCGATCCTTGAATACAAACAAATTAAATTTAGGTAAATAAAATTTATTTACACAGAGGGGTGCAATTCATAAAAATTTAGAAAATACAACTCAAACAATAAGATCACAACAGACAACTTAAAAAAGATGAATTACATTCAATCTCCCAAACTAAAGCAACAATTAATACTAGCTAGCTAGATTTGAAATCCTAAACCAAAACATCACTTTAAGAATTTATCTTATTAAGTCTTCACAAAAGCTCGACATATTTTTGAACACCACTTCATTTCGATATGATTCCATAAGTTTCATGTTTAACCAAAAAACATTCCGGGTCAAATGTATCATCCTAATAATTTTGGTGCATGGATCTTAATTAATATATTTCGAACCATATATTGGCCTTAATTTCTTGAATGAATTTATAGTATGTGTTTGTGTGTCCACGAAATGAAATCATGATTACAAGCCCACAACCACGTAAGACTTTTTTTATATGGGCCCGAATTAAACGTGTTGGTCTGCTGCATTGAAATTTTCACCTGATCACCTAGTAAGTCATTCCGTGCATTAATGCATGCATGCATATACATACATATATATAAATAGGAAAAATGTGCAAATACTCCCTCATGTTGGTAGCGCCGGGCACCCCCTGAACTTTGTTTAGGTGCAAATTCACCATTTCCTAAAGTTTTCGGGTGCAATTACCCCCTCGCCGTGACGGAAACTACACTTTCGTTGGCAAAAAAATATTTTTGATTCATTTTTATTCTTGTGGACCCTTACAATTTCCAAGAATTAATTGGTGCTAAAAACTCAAATTAGGATAAAATTTGTTTCGAACCCTAGCTCACAACTATCAAAACTCAGGCGAAGCTCTCTAATAATTTGCAATTCAAGCCAACTATTTGTTGTTAACATTGATGATCTCATATTCTTCAAGTGGTCCGTCATCCTTTTTCGTGCAAATTATTGGAGAACCTCACCTGAATTTTGATAATTGTGAGCTAGGGTTCGAAATAATTTTTTCCTAATTTGAGCTTTTAGCACCAATTATGTAGTATATAACCGTTGGAAATTATAAGGGTCCACAAGAATAAAAATCAATCAAAAATATTTTTTTGTCAACGAAAGTGTAGTTTCCGTCACGACGAGGGGGTAATTGCACCCGAAAACTTTAGGGAATGGTGAATTTGCACCTAAACAAAGTTCAGGGAGGTATTTGTCCGGCGCTGCCAACATGAGGGGGTATTTGCACCTTTTCCCATATAAATATTCTGAAAATGACCTCATCGTTATTTACAAATATTTTTGTTTATTTTTTCCACATTGATAGAATCATTTTCCAAACCCCAAATCTTTTACTTAACCACCTGAAAATACTTTTTTATTTTTCATTGTTGAAAATAAATTTGCTGCTTCCTCAACTACAACACATTTTGAGATAGCTAAGTGGCTGGCGGCATTAATTTCCTCTCTTCAATATCCAAATGTCACATTTTGAGATAGCTATATATAGGTTGCTTCTTAGAACTTGTTATCACACTTGGGTGGCCCATAGCTAACTTCATAGCACCTAAAAATTTAAAGTTTGTCAAATATTTATTCTAGTGCACCAAGTCTTGTGGTCTCTATTATAGATACGATACGATGACGACGTAAATCAGTACATGTATATATTGCAGTCAATTTTTTATAACACTAATTTATTTATCTATGCATGTCACATGTATGATATATTAGTATCTTATGCGTGACGTGCATTAAAAATATGAGAACATGATTAAGAATTTTCAATACCACCATGTATAGTTTCATATATATGCATGTCATTTTCAGAGAAAATCAGATATGAAAAGTTCAATACGACAGATTTGATATAAGAGATCCAACATTTTATGTAAGCTATATATATTGCTTAAGAATTGCTAATTACTTTTATCAGACATGATTGGTCTACTTTTGCTTGACTTGTTAGATAGCCATCAACAATTAACACAAATTGCACTTACTTAAGAAATCAAATTCACATAGTCAAACCATCACCTTCATTAGTTCAATATCTGATATCTATAAATTCAGGCACCAAATATCTTGGAATAATTCATAATCCCAACTCTCAAGGAACAAACCATTCCTCAATATATAACTTAGTTTTCACACACAGACAAAATGGCTAAACTGTTTGCATACTTCATATTCTTCCTTCCATTCTCTCTAATACTAAGGCCCGATATTCATGCAGTTGAAGCCCGATTGTTTTTAAAGAAACCGAACGAGTTAAGAAGACTCTCATCGCAAGAGGTGGAGCCTGCAAAATCCGGGCCAAGCCCGGGAGCTGGACATGCATTTGATCACAAAGAAGATGGCAAGAGAACTGTCGTCGTGAATGCCAATTCGGGCCCAAGTCCCGGAGTTGGACATGCATTTGGTCGGAAAGAAGATAGCAAGAGAACTGTCGTCGTGAATGCTTATTCGGTCCCAAGCCCGGGAGCTGGACATGCATTTGATCGAAAAGAAGATGGCAACATGAATGCCGATTCGGGCCCAAGCCCGGGAATTGGACATGGATTTGATCGAAAAGATTATGGCAAGGGCAGTACTCTTATCACTGGTATGAAATCGGGCCCGAGTCTAGGAAGTGGAGTTGAAAATAGCAAGAACAATCTTATCGCGGTTCAGAATTCGGGTCCAAGCCCGGGAGAAGGTCACAAGCATGTCCCGGTGGGGCCCATCGATGATTATAAGTCGTGAGGATGGTCTTGCCAATGTGCAGAATTTACGATTATAATTTATCATATCTAGATATATTATTATATATATATACACATCATCAGTTTAAATATATACGAAATATAGTATTTGTATCTTATGCTAATTGATTTTAATTAAGGGATACATCATATATCTTGTATGGAGTTGTACGTTATTTAGATTTATATGGGTTACATGCAATGATATTGTTGTTACTTAACCAAGACCTTTTATCGGATTAATGCTCTCTCAATAACATCTTTTATATAAATAAAAAAGAAAAGAAAAAGAGAGCAAAAAACCTATTACCTTGGAGGTAACAGGCTTACCACTTAAGGCCGAGCCTTATTAAACCCTATTGGGAAAACCCAAAGTAAAAACCCATAGAGGAAAGAGCATCCGTCTAATAAACAATCCTCGTGAAAGAGGAAGAGAACATATCCACATTAACTAGGTTGGAAATAGCATGATGCCCGTCTGACCAAAAACCATCTTGAATATCTGGATCCGCCATAGCATCGGCAACCTGGTTTCCTTCTCTAAAAAGATGAGAATATTTAAAATCTATAACATCCAAAAATTGCATAATTTGAATCCAACGACCTCTAAATCTCCAAGGAATGTAGGCCGGGTCTCGCTTTGCAAAAATGATCACAACAAACTTGGAGTCAGATTCCAACCATAATTTGTTCCAACCCTTCATGCGAGCATGATCAACAGCAGTTATAGCAGCAAGAATTTCAGCTTCGAAAGCATATCCTGGGGAAGCAGAAGTATGAAAACATTCCACCACCATACTCTGGCAGTCTCTGAACACCCCGTCGGCATGAAGACGAGCGGGAGCGTCTTTAACTGGCCCATCCACGTTTACCTTGATCCTCTATTATGAAGAATATATATGTATGCATCTATGTATGAAAATTGTTGAATTTCTCTATTTTCATATATATACATATCAATATTGAAAATTTAAGGTATATAGTTTTATGATATCATTAATATATGTAAGATTATGATACGAAAAATAGGAGATAAAATATGATTTGCAGCCGACGAAACATTGGATGCATGCGTGTGCTCTCATTTCTAACGGGATGGTTGGCTAGAGATTTCTTATAAAAACACCAGCCCTGCTCAGTCTATAAAAAGCCTATTTTCATATTTTTGATTTCATGTATATTCTCCTTATGCACATAATTAAGGAATGAGTTGTATGAGACGAAAATCTCACGTACAGTTCCTTATTTATTTATTTTTTTGAATTATTCTACAAGAAATTTTAAAGGTCGCGTGACGGTAAACATGAACTCGAGATCTTTGGCCTCAAACATTAACTACTCTACCACTATGCTAACACACACACGTACGATTCTTTTAATTATTGAATGGGGACCGTATGGATGTCAGCTCAATCCGAAGGAAATTTAAATTTAAGTTTCCAACCGTTGCCTATATAAACTTGGATTGCTTATCGCGTGGCGTAATATATAGCTAATTTATTTACAGCCATGCATGTTTAATTAATTAGTATTACTGTTCTAGACTGGAAAACGTTCCAACCGCAATCTTGTGTCGAACAATCTGGGAAAATGCCATTTTCTTTGAAATCTATAATTTATTTAAAGTTTTTTAAAATGCTTTGATATTTATATGATAGAGAATTAATATCGATTCATATAATAGAGTCAGATAAACGTGCAATTCGTCGGGGGTGCTTTTGGTTTTGGAGTACATGCAAGAATTAGTCATGTTAAACATGTTATAAAAAGGTATTAATATAGTACATTTGAAGGAAATTATTTTTATGATTACCATTACAAACAACCTTTTTTATAGACTACTACTACAATATTATTATTATTATTATTATTATTATTATTATTATTATTATTATTAGAGAGGAAACAAATAGATAATCTTGTTGTGGGGATCAAAATTCGAAGAAAAACAACGACGAATTGTAATAGGAGACATAATATTTATATGTTTTTTATACTATTAGGGCTCGTTTGGTACAAAGTATGGGATAAGACCTGATATGTTTGACTGAGATGTTTTATAAATATAAAGAATTAATATTCCGTTTGGTATGATGTATTAAATTCTCTGCAATACATAGTAATTATTGTAATTTATTGCTATAATTAGTTGCAGTATTATTTATACCACCTCATAGGTAGTATACATAACAACAAAAATAAGTATTATTCATACGGGTCCGAACTTTATAAAGTGCCGTATGCTTCATACCAAACAAGATATTAGGGTGTCATAGACATATTATACACCCTAATCACCCCTACCAAACGAGCCCTTATAATGCTCATTTACTATGAAGTATGAAATTAGGCTTGATATGATTAGCTGAGATATCTTAATACGTATAAAGAATTAATATTGTGTTTGGTATGATGTCTTAAATTTTCTGCAAAACATATTAATTATGGTAAGAAGGTGAAATTATAGTAATTTATTCTTATATTTAGTTGCAGCATTATTTATACCACATCATAGATGGTAGTATTAGATAATAATAATAATAATAATAGGTATAATTCATATGGACCCGAATTTTATAAAGGGCCTCATACTTTATAACAAACAAGATATTAGGGTGTATAATATATTATACACCCTAATCACCCCTAGCAAACAATACCACTACTACTCAAATATAATATTTTTATTAATATAAATTATAATAACAAAATATTATTAAGTGAGTGAAATAATATATTAATAAAATATTAACATGAGGTGTACTATATACTCCCTCCGTTCCATTTATATAGGCTGATTGAAATTTTCACAAGGATTAAGAAAAGTTATTGGAAAAGCAAAATATATAATAAATTTCATAATATGCCCCTATTTATTATTTGACTATATATTTTTTATGAGTTAATCAAAGAATTAAATAAGAATATATTAGTAAATGAGCTAAAAAATATTATTTTTTATGAAAACAAGCCTATATATTTGGGACATCCGAAAAAAGAAAACAAACCTATATAAATGGGACGGAAATACTTCTAATAAAATTTCCCTAAAAAGAGGTAGTACTAGGCCAGTATGCTGACCGGAGCATTTGGAAATAATAAACCGGTCAAAGTTGTCAAAACCCGAAATTTAAAACCCTAATAAGTTATGGCGGGGCATCTTCTCCTCCGACAACTTCTCCGTCGATGGCAGCCCAACGCCGCCGCGCCCTGTTGCAAAATGACTTTAACCAAGGCAATTTACGAACAGCAGTGTTGCTACACCGCCGCCACCAACGGCGAGCACTATGAAAAGGAAAAGAATAATCAATGGCTGATATTGCCTCCATTCACCCCCACAGCCGACGGTTCTTCAATCGGTAAAAAACTGTACGGAATTCCGGACGAATCGAGTACGACGGCGCTTAAATGGATTCTTAAGTGCTGCCCTCATCTGCCGAGGTCTCTCGTTCAGAAACTCTTTCGCTTAAGACAGGTTCCTTTTATTTTATTTTATTTTATTTTATTTTTTCTGCAGATGGGAATTTTAAACTCTTGAGCAGCATCAAATAATTGGGGCATATGAATCTCAGTTCTTGAAATGCTACACTTAGTGCCTAGTGGCATTCATTGCGTGAAAATTTTGCATGATTATCATCTTCCTGAAACAAATTTGTTAGCATTGAGGTCGTATTCTCTATGAGCTAGTATATCATCGATGAGCTTTAAGCTAGCAAATTGCTGAATTTTTGGTCGTGCATAAGATGATGATTGTATGTGTTTGTTTAAAGTGGCTCCTTATCTGCTATTTTGATTCGCTGCAGGTGCGAAAGGAATGCTCCAGTTCTGAAACTAAAGAACAGCGTCCAAGAAGGGTAAAGTAGTTATTCACATTATTATGAAATTTCTTGTTCTTGTTATTTATTTTCCTAGTTGTCTCATCTTACCCCGCCGTTCGCTTTATTTATTTTTTTATCTGAAGGTAGGTGCCAAAGATTTGATGGACATTGGTGATAGGATATACTTACCTAAATCTGTTGATGAAAAGTCTCATCCAACAACTGCAGAAAATCAGAGCTTTACCAGTGAAGAAGAACGGAAATTTGTCCAAAGCCTTGAAGTGTATAAGGTATAAAGGTCTAGAAATTGTAAACGATGGAATGTAGCTAGTCCTTTACTTTTCTATAGTGTGATTGCACATGAAGGGAACCTGATTTCAATTATTATAATTTTAGGACTCGGCTATAATTGTCATTAACAAACCTCCTGGAATGCCTGTTCAGGTATATATTTGTATTCATTGCTTCTTCTCTGCCCCTCCACTCTTTCTCTCTCACCCCCTTTGATATTGCTGAAAATGGATTCTGTTTCATATTACAAGAAGTTTCTTTTCAGGGTGGCGTTGGGATACGGAGAAGTTTAGATGAGTTGGCTGCCAAGTACTTGAGATACGACTACAAGGAGCCTCCTCGTCTGGTGAGTTCGAATCATTCTCTGGTTGACGGTTGTCCTTTCATACCGACACTAACCTCACTAGGTGAGTGATGTATGCCAATGAGGCTGCAACCTAAAGTTGCTAAGTTGTGCAGTTTACAGAATCACAACCACTCACGTAATACTATGAGCGGCTGCTTGATTCTTTAACTCTTTCCTGGATATGCTAGTAAGAAGTGGTTTTTACATTTTGGATGACCAAGGCCAGAAATTTACTGAACAATCATAGCTTTTGCTTCCTAAACATTATCTATGATTTGCTTTCTTTTCTCTTATTCATTTAATTATATATTATAGTATAACAAGTGCAGACTAATTGCTTTTGTGGGACACTATTGCATCTGAGTATAAAGAAACATATAATTGCAAAAGAATTACTTCTAGGATTCAAGTTGTAAGGTGGAAATGTAAATATTGATGGAAATCCTGCATGTGCTAATAAACTGTTTGGATGGTATTTCTCCTGAAGAATATTTACGCTCCAATCATTTTTTAAATCATCTCCATGTATATGCTTTTTCTATCAAATGATGTGCCTTTTTTAATATTTTCTATATATGCTTGATTTTATCTTGGGACTGGAAATACTGGAATCTTTAGATCATATAATGATGTTAGTTGATATCTCATTGACATGATATTTGTTAGGCATATAAGATAGGGAGCCCTAACTTAACCCAAAACCATGGTCAAAGGTAAGGGGTTGACTCCCACTTATATACCCTTCCACATGTGGAACCGATGTGGGATATCGTAACAATCCATCCCTCTTTCAAACCGGACGTCCACGGACGGCACACTGCCGGGTCCGACCCAAACTGCAGGCCCCACTTTCCTGTGTGGCAACCTACTTGGGCCCGCCTCTGGGGCAGCCCCTTTCCGTAGCCCGTCCGAATCCGGTAGGTCGGACCAAATTGATAGAGTGAAGACGATGAAGCAAACTCAGAACTAAATTATGACAGAGAAAGAAAACAAAGAAACTCCTCAAACGAGGCCACAGAAACTGAAAGTTCTGTCCACAGCGTATGCTGCCAAAATTCAATGATCGAAACAATAAACCTAATTACGTAGAAAGGCAAGTATAAATACTACGCCCTACTAAAGCCCATGCATAAACATAAGGCCCAAAATAAAGTAAATATACTTAATAATTAAAATAAGAACTCCTAACCAAAACAAACTCTTAATAAATTAATTTGCTGCTTCTGCCGCATCTTTGGTCCTGTTCTTGCGCCGTGAGTAAACTTTAATCGCTCCCGGCGGATCTCTACCAATATTAGAAAATACATATTCTACTATATTTTCTGGTGGTTGTTCCATATTCAGGTTTATTGAGAAAAATGAATTTGGCCTATTTGCTTCATGTAATTACCTTTTTTACTGTGTACATCGTTGTTTTACTAGCTTGTTGATAGGTGCACAGACTTGATAGAGACAGCAGTGGCATATTAGTGATGGGAAGGACACAATTGAGCACTACTGTCCTGCATTCCTTTTTTCGTGAGAAAACTATTGGAGCTTCAAATGATGTAACTTCTATGCCTCATTTAAGATAGTATATTTCATTACTGATTACTGGTTCTGCATTTTGTAAGCTTCTCAAAGAAATTAATATCACTACCTCACTGTACTACTTCTGACATGGGTCACTTTTTCCTGTTGTCCAGGTTCTTGGCAGTAAAAGAATTCTTCAGAAGAGGTATTTGGCTCTAGTTATTGGATCTCCCAGACGTCGACAAGGGTCAATTTCCGTCCCTTTGATGAAGGTAAATTTTACAATTCTCCATTTTAAGAGTCAGTTTTAGCAATCTTCAAATCTTATTTTTTTCCGCTGTCCTGTATCTTGTCAAGGTCTTTACCTGTTCCTGTAAACTCTTAAAAAATTGCAACATGTTATGTTGGGTTCATATTAACATTATATAGGTTGTTTTGTATGATCTCTTTCGGTGTTGAGGCACACAAATCACGACTGCCACCAAACCTTCCATCTAGGAAAATATTTGATTAATGCATGGGTTTTCTACATTTCACGCGATGGCTTGTATCTTTTGGACGTAAATTTTCTTTTCATCTTTCTTACAAACCTGGTTATATCATTTGTGCTATTCATTTTACATGCTCCTCCCAAAATATATAATAAAGTAGAGACGAAATGTATTTCATGCACTGTTACTGTAGTTGAGGCTTGATTGTGCTGATAATATTTACATGCCTGGAAATTTTATTTCTGGATTCATCTCGGTTATTTCCTACTGAATTCAATTAATTTCTTTACTGTTTTTTTTTGTTCATCTATTATTCAGTTGGTGATTGACAATGGAAAATCTGAGAGAATTACTGTGGCTGATAAAAGCCACACATTGTCAGGGCAGCATGCTGTAACAGATTATCGGGTGATAGCATCTTCGCCCAATGGTTCGTTCCTAATGCTGTATTCAGATGTTTTATTAAGTTTAATCCAAGATTTCTGTTCCCCTTTACGTTTTAATTACTATCCTGTGAACGTCAGTGTTGTGTATAACGAATTTGAGCATCAGTTGAAGGAATGTTGTTTCAGCCATCTCCACCATAGCCTGATTATCTAATATATTATTCCCGATGGATATTTACAAAGGTTTCGTCCAATTGACTGACTGCCTCAATTAGTATCCCCAGATCACAAAATGAATAAGTCGTGCTAAGTATTAATTTAGTCTATATCTGCATCATATATGTCAATTAGATGAGAGGATCATTAGGGTAGCATCAGTTACAAGAAAGTTTCACGTCATATTTGTTTCACTGAATTTTACAGGTTATTGTTAAGTTCTACGAAGAACAAAAAGATCTTATAGCTTTTTATTCATTTTTATTCGAAAATAAATTAACTTTATATGCTCATTTCTGATGTGCCGTAGGAGAACAAGAAATATTTCCATTGGCTTATCTTTTTTGCTGTGATGTTACATTAATTTGTTAGCTTTAGTGTATTAAATTAGGTGGTAAATTGCAGGTTATACATGGTTAGAGTTGTCGCCACTTACGGGAAGAAAGCACCAGGTTTGGATTACAACTGTGATTTTTCTTTTTTAAATCTCCATCCTAATCCTTATTTAACCTAGTAATTAAGGATAATCGAACTTTTTCTTATGTCCTGACATCGTCACTATTCAATAGCTTCGTGTCCACTGTGCGGAAGTATTGGGGACACCGATAGTTGGAGACTACAAGTATGGGAGGCAAGCTCATAATAAACTAGAGCGCTATCTCGAGTCTGCTTCGGATGTTAAACTGGGTGGCATGCCGTCCAAAGTTGATAAAGATACTGCAGGCCTCGACTTGGAGAGTGGAAGTGTATCGGATGAACAATTCTCTCTTCATCTTCATTGCAAGGAGATGATCTTGCCTGATATTTCAGTGGTCTTGCAACATGGCAACGTAACTGATCTGGATTCTGCACGAATCGGCCACGTGATGTTAAATGCTCCTATGCCTGCACACATGCAAACAAGTTGGGACCTGCTGGCTACTGAATTCTAATCTTTGGTTCCCAATAGGATGGAATCATCGAATATGCTTCCAGCTGCAGATCTCCGTTTGGGGCATCAAAATCTTGACATACATACTATCTAGTGTTTGATGAAGTTATTAAATTTTTATCTCACGTGTATAAAGGAGGGTGATCCCAATTTAATTTAATCAATCTTATTTTAAAAAGAGAGCAACTAAAAAAATAAGAAAAAATAAAATTAAAAGGAAAAAAATAACTCTCAAAATGAAATAAAAATAAAAGGATCCATTCATTATAAGAAATCAATTTAGTGACTGTATGAACGCATATTTGACACATACCACAACTGAATACTATATAACCGACTCAGCACGAATGAAGAAGAAAAGGCATGATTCTGAACCGTTACTGTTAGAAGTGTAGCCTCTATTATGAATGAACATTCACAATTGCGAGCTATTGATAGTGAGCTCAATCAAGAAGCAAAAAACATTACAAAAATGCTACACTAATTTGCTATCCCGGTTAGGAAGAAACCACTCAAGGCCCCCCACTCGATTCTGACTTCGCTCAACAGCAGCAAAATACCTAATATACCAGTTGAAGCGTCACCAAGACAATCCTCTACACCGATCTATCTCATGAGAAAAGACCAGTATCAAGCTGTTGAGTTCACATACCATCTCAGGTAGTGCCATGCTACCTGAGGAGTTTGTTAGCTGATGTATTGCCTTTGACTAAAATACATGTTCATGAAATATCTTGATGGGTTGAAGCCACTCAGAATTACTGCAAATAAGAGTAAATTAGTCAACGCTCTATAAAACAATATTAAGGCAAGTTCGAATCTTGAACCAAGATGCTTACAGATGGGGGAAAGAACTAGGACAGCACCAATTGGATACAAGAACAAAGTGGTCCTCTCCAAGAAGGGTAATACTGCACCATTGAAGCAAGATAAAAATAAATAAATCAAAAAAGGACCCAAAGAAGAAAATTTGTGCCCCCTAACTAGCTACGCAGAAAACTCACAAACATTTAACCACGTTCAGAACTCATTTTCATAAATAAGGAAACATTGTTTTCATGGGTTTATGATTTTATATTGTTAATGAACCTATCAAATTTTGTATGCTCAATTGTTCTCACTAAGAAATCAGGAATAGCTCTCTGCAGCCTAACAAGCCATTACAAATTATGATTGAAATATGTCCAATCTTTTGGCACTTTAATTTCCACCAACCACAATAAACCAAAGGGTTTATTACTTCTTACCATTCCCACAATTTCTACTTGCAAATCCACTTAAGACACCACAAAGTAATGGGCTAGTATCCAGAAACTTTTAGGATACCCCAACAAAATGAAAAGGACATTAGATCAATTCAGATGCAGGAATGACAGACCACTCATTTTTCAGTAGCCAGTAGGTATTCATTGAATTCAAATTTAATGGAACTTCAGATCATTGAGTGTAATGGACTTTTAAGCAAATTGTCAGCGCTGCAAAACTATGTTATCATCAATCCCACATCAAATGTCAAAATATTTATGTAACTTAAGGATGCTGGCAAAATGGACTTGGTAACACAGTTCGAGACTCGTGCTCATGAAACGGTCTGAATAGTTTTGTAGCCTATTGCTGAAATGACATATAGTAGATAACTGCAAGTGAACATATGAAGAAGTGTTTATGCTTTAAGTAAGCAAACTCACCGTCATAACCCAAGTAATTTAGGTAATGATAGTAGGATACGGCTACCATGAAGAGCGCATTTGATAGTAGTAAGGGAACAAAACCATGAGCCACTAGCAGAGGTGATAGGAAATAATGAAGAACTGCAAAATAAGACATAAATATTATAGTTATCTGGAATATTGTTGGAGAGAATTATTGGCACACATTCTTAATTTACACTTACCGTAAAGCAGCACAAACATAGGGAAGAAAGAGTTGCAGTGTACATCAAAGGCGTACAACCTTCAGAAGAGTCATGAAAAGTTAGACAGAGACATCATGCATATACATACATATAAAAGCAATAGTACCTTAAATCTTATCACATTTCACAAACATAGACAGAAGTAGTAATTTTAGTCACATGAGCAAACACAATGTCACCCAATAGAGGGGGACAAGAAAATTGCAAACATAACAAACTCATATGGAAAGCTAAAAAAACTTGCCATTCCACCCGTTGCTCTACCACATAACTGTTTGGAGCTTCTTCTCGAAGATAGTTGTTAGTGAAAAACCTGGAGAAAGTTGGCCAAACAATTGTCAGTTAGACCATCATGACGTCTACAAATAAACACATAGCAGATTCGTCCCAACAAACTTTCATGAGGCAATAAAGACAGAATGGCGACATAGTATAAATTAAGAAGCTGATAAGGTAGCTTTGAGAGGCTTCTAAAGCATAGCAACAGAGGTAGAATGAAATGTTATGCAAGAATACTGCAAGACCACTAAGGATTGTGAGTCATTTCTGAGAGGAATTTGAGATTACTTTGCGAAAATATATTTAAGCATTTCAAAAATTAGTTACATGAAAATTAAAAATAGGAGATCCCCCTGAAGCTATTTTCCTTACCAACAAAATGTAGCCAAAATTGCCCCACAGAAAAAGAAATGGAAGAACAGAGTAGAAATAACTACAAAAACAGCATGCCCTGCACTATGGTCGTACCTGGTACACATGAAAAACAACAAAATTATATGGGACATCAGAAAATAAGATACAACGATGCACATTATACATAGTAAAAGAAGGAAAAAAAAAACCAATCACTTAGATATTTTTTTCATCTGAAAATGAGTTTGTTAGAGCATAAATTGAATTGAAGCAACTAGCAATACGATTTAGAGTCAAACAAACATATTTATTACTGAAGAAATGCTGGGGAGGGCTCGTCTACCACGCTGATCAATAATAATGAAAGCAGACATGATAGACAAAGTGTAAAAGATACTTACGCAGCACAATATGCAATAATGCAAACTGACAAAAGAAGACTACATATGACAACAAATGCAGGATCATCACGTGCCCATTGGTTCTTTGTTTCTGCAAAAGAAAAAGAGTTATCTTATTTGGAGAATTAGTGCATTAGTGATTAGCAAAAACTTCTTAAAAATCAAGTCAGACCTAGGAATTCTAAATTTAGGGTATAAAACAGAATGAAAGGATCAACCAAGAAATAAGTTAAGCAGTCCAATTCTAAAAAAAAAAGGCAGTCCATATGGAACTATCGATGTGAAACTATTGATTTTTCCAACTTAAGTAAAGAACATTTGGTTCGTAGGCCTTCAGAGAAAATGTATCAGTATTCCACAATGCCAAACCGTAAAAGAATTCAGAATAATAGACTTGTCTTCCAGAACAGAGACACTTAGAAAGATTAGCTGCACATTGTTGAAGCTGATGCTACAATTTTGTAAAGAATGGCTGAAGAGCAGCTAATTATTAATTGAAGTTTGAACGCATGATTTAATTAATGTTTGGCAAGAATATTAGCAGATCTGTGAGAAATCAAACCATAGTTTACATACTGGTTTCAATTAGATAAAGCTTGATAACAATAAGGCTTAACTGAAAATAATGTTGATTAGTAAAATAAACATGGGCTAAGTAACAAAAATATATTCGGTGACTATGCATCATCTAAGATGGTGGTCATTGGTAATTTGGAAATACTTAGCTTCAGCAAAATATCAGAATCATGAAGAGTTATGGAAGCAGTGCGAGTTAAAGGATGTCTATTACTCCCTCCGTCCCGCTCATATTGTCTTCCTTTTATTATTGGGTTGTCCCACTCAAATTGTCTTGTTCCAAATAAGGAAATAATTAACCCTTCAAAAGTGATGAGACCTACCCACTTTCTATCTTTTTACCCTTATTCTTAATCTCTGTGCCGAACAGTAACAGGACAATATGAGTGGGACGGAGGGAGTACATCTTAATAGATCGTTATCCCTATTCAACTTGAGATGGAGACCTAGATGGGAGTGCTCAACATAAGGTATCTTAAATATACAACCCTTTAGATTGGCAGTTAAGAATTAGTGGCATCACATTAAGGTTTAAATAGAAGGGATGCTTTAGGAGGGGGAAAAAAAAGAAGAAGGATGGGTTTAGGTAAAGAATGTAAAGAATCATATTTGAGGATGCCAAGAGGAGGAATTCTAAATTATAAACTCGGTGTAGAAGGGGTAATTAGAAACATGCCACAGCAAATAAAGCACAATGAACTGAAAAGGGGTATGGATATCAAAGAGAGGAGACTCACGCTTATGATACTTGGTGTGTTGATATCTGCACCCATCATAAGGAAACATGAAAATAAGGAAACAAATGTCATCAGATTAAAGTAAATAGAAAAATAAAATGATTTCATCCAGCCACCTGATTTTACATTAAATATCTTTGAAGAGTGATACTGCCAGCACTATAACAAGTAATTTAATTCACGAAGAATTCCTTGATGATCGTCTTTTTTCCACGAAAACAAGAAATACATATTTTCTCTCTCTTAGCATAGAGATAAATAACTTCATATGTATGATCCACATATAGAAGAATAACTTCAATTGACTTTAATTGACCCCTGTGATTTTGAAGTAGTTTACAAGTTGACTAAATTTAACAATTCCATATACTGTTCGCAAATTATGATTGTAGAAATAAAAAGCAAATATATGATAGTGGTCTGAACCCTGAAATTAGCAAAAATTAAATGCATATATCTGTCTGAAGTGCTTTTTCAGCATAGTGAAAGAAAAATATGATTAAAATATTGTAAAGATCAGATTTACAGAATGCAAGCAAACATACAGCACACCAAGAATAATATGCAGAAGTCGAATACCCACACGACTTTTGGTGATGTGCATAGGTTAAGCATTTGCCAGAAAGTGTATTCAACATCCATCTGTTGCCACTGCATTTGACCACAATATAATTGGATGTTACTGAGAGCTAATGCTGAATCTAAAAACATGTCTACAGATGAACAAGAAAATGCAAGCAAATCCCAGAATTATGTCACACGCATCAAATTATGCTAATTGTGAATATAAACAACAAAAGCAAAGTTCTAGCACATCTTTATCCATAAATGCATATATACTAAGCAGTCTAAGCCAAAATCTAGCAATAGATTTTATTATTATTATTTTAACAATGGAATTAAAACTAAAAATTATAGAAAAAAGAATGAGAGATTTCAACATTAAGCAAATAAATCCCGGTCCAGCATTTTGGAAAATCGACAAGTTCAAAAATAATTTAAGAAAAAATTTCTTCGAGCAAATTCAGCAATAGACTACGTATTTCAGCAATAACCTTAACTATCTAACCATAATTTTACTAGTTTGAGCAGAAATGAGTTCAACAACAATTTCACCAAACGAAATTGTCAAATTCAATTAATGAACTGTTATCCCAGATCAAGTTCAGAAAACCAATATTAGCTCAAAGTAAACCAAGTCTATCCTATCGTTTGCTACCAACTAGAGTGCATTCAGTCGAAGCAACAGATGCTTCCAGCTCTACTATTGTAAAAACCCTACTCACATTAACAAAAATTCGCATCACCCTATTAAGAGCAGCAAACCGAATAAAAAACGCCATAAGCAACACTGAGCATTATACTCCTCTATCTATTTGATTAATCATCGCATTTCTTCAGAAACCAAAACAAAAAAGCATCACGGCCAGATCAAGCCACAAACTTCTCATGAAATTGCAATGAGGCAACAATTAGGAACCCATCCATCAAAATTCACGAAGAAGGTCGTTATCAGATCTGAGATATCCTCAACAATTTCGAACAAAAACTCATACGAGGGAGAATTTGGGAGGAAGGACGCAAAACCTTGACTATTCTGCGGAGATACGGGAAGAACGAATTCGGGCGGGCTTGCGGGCCCGATCGGCCCTTTGTTATTGAAGCGGTTGGCAGCATCCTCTTCTTCCTCTTCTCTGATTCTTCCGCGATTGATTGATTACTCCAGCCTATCGATTCGTGATCGATGGATTGGAATTGAAAGATCTCTTAAATTTCAAGTTAGATTTCTGTTGTTCCCTCCCCTGTCACTTTGCTTCTAGTAGACTGTGAAATGCTAAAGCGGGCTGGGGATTTGGTTGCGGGCCAAATCGTACAACCCAATCGATTAGTTAGTTGGGCTTTGAAGATTGGTTACACGTCTAATTATGTAATGTTTGTTGACATAAATGGCAACTAGATATACTCGTCCGCGTTGAGCTGCATCATGTAATTGTATTTTCAATTTTTATATATTTTAAATGTCAATAGAGTATTATTTGGGTATTATATATATTATATTAAATATTTCAAACTAATGAAATTTATGTTTATGAATTTCTTGTTGTGAAAATTCTAATGTTTTGATTTGATTCCAAAACCCAACTGTTCTCCAACCTAGTAGATGTTTGTACAAACCTAAGTTAAGTTTTCCAGCTCACTTGTTTGAGCCTTAGATTTTCTAAGTTCACAGGTTTGGAAGCTGAAGACAAAAGAAGACCCAGCTGAGTAATCAGCTGGACCCAAAGTCAGCTAAAAGGTCTCTTAGCTGAACAGAGCTCCAGAACTGAGCTGAGTCAGACTGACTCAAGAAAAGAAGAATGGATCCAGCCAAGAAGATCCAACTGAGCAGAATAAATTGAGCTGCATCAAAGTCTAAGAAAGATAAATTGACCAAAGGGAACTAACTCTGAAGACGTCACTTCAAGTCAGTTTACACATCCAGCTCTAAACTCAAAGTCAAGCTCAAAAGACAGAAATCCCGGTTTCAGAGGAAGTCAATATACCTCGACCAATGAGGGATTGATAACTCAGCATCCTAGAAAGGCGAACCTAGGATCTGACTCAGTGATGAAGACAGGTGAAGATACACTCAACGGCAGATCGTCAGATCAGAGAGTAGGTAAGATTCAAACGGGTCCTCCAACGGCTAGTTTGAATCTCTACCTATAAATACCAGTCTTCAACCTCAGAATCAGACACGAAAAAACTCCCCACAAGCTTACAACTTTTCTGAATCTCTCAAGTATTTAAAAGGCTCTCCAGCAGTTATCTAACTCTCTAAAAAGAGCACTCAACTTCTTAAGTGTTCAATTTCAGAAACTGCTTTAGTTTTTCGTCTGATCAATAGGCTGTAATAATTGTAAATCCAAAGCCTAGATCTGAACGAGTTCATCTTTCAAAGTTCTTCATTGTAAGAACTCGTTCAAAGTTGGAAACCCAAACCCTCCTTTACCCAGAAAAGGTTAGGTCAAGGTTACGCCGTCTCGAAGCGCGAAATTCGAGTGTAAGGTTATTCAGTACCCGAAAACTGAAAAGGTGCAGGCTTCTACAAGGTGCCGTGTTTGTTAGAACACAGCTCGAGGAAGAGCTGCGAAGTTGCTTGGTACTCGTAAACCAAGTGGTCATCCTTAGTGGATTTACCAGCTAAAACCTGGTCGTGGACGTAGGAGTTTTCTCTCCGAACCACGTTAAAATTCCGTGTTCTTTATTGCGTTAATTAAGTCTTTGCTTTATTCTTATTTAAGAACTAACCGCATTTACACAGCACAAGTTTTCAAAACTTCATCTTTCTGGCTGTGTGACCCAGCCAGCTGCATATTTCTCAAACCTGCTTAAACTGAAAACTGAAACTAAGTTTTTCTGAGTTTTTGTAAAAGGAACGAGCTAAGTTTTTCTTTCCACCACATTCCGCACGACTAAGTTATCGGTCCGGTCGACCATCTTCTTTAGAAGTCAGTTGAACTCATAACTGAGCTCTCACTCAACTCCGTTTTAACTTGATAAAAGTTTTAAAAAATCCCTCTTCGGTGTATTCACCCCCCCTCTACACCGAAGACCTCGTTCCGGGACCATCAATTGGTATCAGAGTAGTGGTTCAATCGACCGCTGTTTCTGAATCAAGAGATTTGTCTTGAAACTCTGCGTCAGTGGTCAACTGAACAGATCCGTTTTTCAGAAAAACTCACTATAGTGCATTCTGTACATCTCTTCATGGATTCCTATCTTAACAGGAATCTTCCCACCTTCTCAGTTGATGACTATGCAATCTGGAAATTCAGATTGAAAAGCTTCCTGTGTGCGCATCACGACATGATGTGGGACGTCATTTCAGACGGACCCATCCTTATTTATAAACATGGAAATGAACTCGTACCTGCTCATGATGGAGGTCAACCAGAATACCGGCCAACTCTCAAGCCAAAGAAAGAATACTCTTAAGAAGAGCGAAAGCAAGCTGGACTAGACAGCTTCGCAAGGAACACCATCTCATCAACAGTCTCAAACGCCTACCTGAGTAAAATCATCAAGTGCGAGACAGCCAAAGAGATGTGGGAACACTCGCCAAGCTATGTGAAGGATCAGAAGAGATCAAAGAAAACAAATTCACAATAGCTTGCCAAAAATTCGACAACTTCAAGCAGCTAGCCAAAAAGTCCATTGAAGCAATGGAGCTAAGGTTCTCAAACATAGTCGTCGAGATAGAGACAATCAGAACTGGGAAGTATACCCAGCGGGAAAAGAATCTAAAGGTTCTTTCAGCTCTTTCAGCTGAATGGAACACTTACAAGGTAGTTCACCAAAGTTGAAGTGACTTGGGTGATCTATCTACAGAAAGGTTGTTCTCACTCTTAAAGGCCAATGAATACAACTTGAAGATCACTCAAGAAGAATCTTCAAGCAGACAGAATGACGGAGAACTCACCCCAGCTCCAAAAGAAATAGCTTTCAGAGCCAACTCTGAAAAGTCAGCTCATGTCAAGTCAGCTGAGTCCTCCAAGAAGAAGAAGGACAAAAAGGATATGAGCAAAGAGGAGCTACTCGAAGAGATTGCCATGTTGGTGAAAAATTATAACAGACTCAACACCAGCAAAGGCAAGTACAAGAAATTCGCCAAGTCGTACAGAGACAAATACACAAAGAATGATGAAAAATCAAATTGACACCTCAAAACGGACAGAGGAAGGCTGCTTCAATTGCAAGGAGCCGGGACACTACAAGCAGGACTGTCCCAAACTGTCTAATAAAGAAAAAGATCTTCTGAAAGCTAAGGCAGCTGACAGAAGAAGAGCATATATAGCTGATGAAGAGTCCGAGTGCAACAAAATAGATGATGATATGCCCTTCTCAGATTCAGAGGAAGATGCACTCATGGCCCGTGATGATCAAGGCGGGATGCTTGCTTCATGGGACGGACGAAGGACTCGACGATGATGAGGTAACTTCTAAAATTCGAACATATCTAACCCATCACCATCACACGAACACTCTACGCGGAGTCTGAATCAGAAGGACAACCTGATTGGAATCTGGTGGAGAAAGTCATGAATGACTTCAAGGATTTACAAGAAATTCTTGATGTCATAATGTGTGAAAATGCTGAGCTGAAGGTAGAACTGAAAAAAAAAAAAGCATCAGAAGCAGCTGATGCTACACAGCTCAACGAGGAAATAGTGTTGCTCAAGGAAAAGTTAGTCAAACAGGATCAGCTGATGAAGGAGTTCTACTATGAGAGAAAGCAGCTGATGGACGATTTGGCAAAATCCACAGCTGAGTCAGGCAAAAAGACAGCTGAGATCTTGGAGTTAAAAAGGTCAGAGGAAACACTATCCACAAAGCTGGTAGCACTCATCAAAGCTACATCAACGATGGATGAAATAATCAGCGTACAACGACCCGCAGCATTAAAAACGGGATTGGGTTATGATGGATCTAAGGATCTAACAAATGTTGCAACTACAAGCGGAACGAAGGTAACTTTTGTGAAAGCAAAAGAGAATCCAATTCCAGCCGGACAAAAGACTGAGAAACAGAAAACACAGCAAGGTCCAAGAAGACAAGTCAAAGGCAACCCCAAGCTCAAATCAGACCACATTGGGTTCAGCAACAACGAAGGAATGACGATGGACAACATCGACACCAGCATCATCAGCAGCAAGTGGCAAGATATCAACCGAGATATCAGAAAAGATACCCAGCTGGATATCAGTCTTATGATTACCAGCTGGATTATCAAGTCCAGCCGAGATTCCAAGTTAGACAGCAGAGACAGAAGCAAAGAAATGTCTCAGCGGTACACTCAGCTGGAAATCAACGAAGAACTGAACTATCAAGAAATCAAACTGAGAGAAGACAGAGATCAAGACCCAGCCAAAAGAGTCAAACTAAGAACACCAGGAACGTGTTCATAGACACAGCTGGGAGAATTATCAGATCTAACGATCCAATCAGAGTCATCAAACAAATATGGATCGTAAAGGGATCTCTAACTAACCCATGGGACCCAATCACAACTGGGACCTAAATTTTGATTTTGTGACGAGTACAAGAAAAAGATGCATCATAGAGGAATCAATGAGAACACTGTGGTACTTGGACAGCGGATGCTCAAAACACATGACTCATCTAAAGCATCTACTCCAAGAATACGAAGAGCGTCCAGGTCCTCAAGTAACGTTTAGTGACAACTCCAAAGGTTTAACCAAAGGTTACGGTTCATTTGAAACCTACAATGTTAAAATATCTAACGTGTCATATGTACAAGGATTAAAACATAACTTGCTTTCCATTAGTCAATTCTGCGATAATGGTTTTTCTGTCAAGTTCGATGCACAGGGATGTACAGTGAAAAACAGAGAAACCAAGCAGGTATTACTGAGAGGGAAAAGAGAAGCAAATATATACTTTGCTGACTGGAACAGCAGCCCTCCAGACACATGTCTTGTATCAAAAAGCAGCAATGAAGTCAGCTGGCTATGGCACAGACGGCTGAATCATCTCAACTTCAAGACAATCAACAAGCTGGCTAGAAATCAGCTCGCTAATGGAATTCCAGATCAAGTTTATGACAAGAGTCACATTTGCAGTGCTTGTCAACAAGGAAAACAGACAAGGATTTCATTCTCTCTCAAGCCAACGCCCTCAACTGATCGAGTTCTTCAACTCCTTCACATGGATCTTTTTGGTCCAGTAACACCAGCAAGTTTCAACGGCAGGAAATACACTCTGGTCGTAGTGGATGACTTCTCCAGATTCACTTGGGTTTCATTCCTGTACCAGAAAAATGAAACAAGATCCAAGCTGCCGGCCCTGCTGGAAAGGTTGACGACTCAAAAGGAGTGCAAAATTATCTCAATCAGATCAGACCGAGGAACTGAGTTTCTGAATGAAACCATATATGAGTATTGTGAGAAAAACGGAGTCCAACATCAAACCTCAGTTGCACGCACACCTCAGCAGAATGGTGTAGCTGAGAGAAGGAACAGAACACTCAAAGAAGCAGCTACCTCAATGTTAGCAAGCTCAGCCATTCCAAAGAAATTCTGGGCTGAAGCTATCAACACAGCTTGCTTCACTCAAAATAGATCGCTACTCACATCCAGACAAGGAAAGACTCCGTACGAGCTATGGAATAACAGGAAACCCTTCATCGGATATTTCAAGGTTTTCGGGTCTAAATGCCATATCCTAAATAATGGGAAAACCCAGCTGAAGACGTTCGACGCCAAAACTGACCGAGGAGTATTCCTTGGTTACTCAGCTGTAAGTAAAGCCTACAGAGTCTTCAACAGGAGAACACAAACAGTCGAAGTGACCCCTCATGTCACCTTTGATGAAACATCCTTCGAATTCAGAGAGTCGATCAAACAAAGAAACACAGCTGGAACATCAAGCTCCGATCCAGCTCAAACAAGATCTCAAGTAATTCGAATCCGGAATCTAGCTGAACCATTGATTTGGGATGATGAACCAGAAGAACCTCAAATCAATTCAGCAGAGGCAAATCAACCAGCTGATGATCCAGAGGAATCCCCAATATCAGATCAAGGGGGAATGCCGCCAGCTGGAAATCAAGACCCAGCTGATTCCCCAGCTCCCTCTCCAGCTGGATTCACTCAGTCTACGCCTCAAGATCAATCTAACTCTAATCCAAATCAGAACGAGTCTCAGGATACGACTCCAGATCATCTCCAAGCAAGACGTGACCTAGCAACCTCAAGCATCAATGAGCTAGAAGAAGAAATTAGAACAAGACGAAGATGGATCGAAGATCATCCAGCTTCAGCAATCATTGGAGAACCATCAGACAGAGTTAGAACAAGAAATTCAATCGCTCAAAACCTGACATCAAATCCGCAAGAAGCAAATAATGAAGCTCAAGTCGCAGTAGAGCTAGTTCTGACCGTCGACAACGAAGACACAGCTCTCATGGCATGTTATGTAGCTCAAGTTCCAGAGCCTCAAACAATTTTCGAAGCCTTAAAGAGTGTGCCCTGGACAAATGCTATGCAAGAAGAACTGAATGAATTTCTCAGAAATTGCGTCTGAGAACTGGTCGATAAACCAGAAGGAGTCAAAATAATAGGTTTGAAATGGATATTCAAAAACAAGCTGGATACTCTTGGAGTAATAATCAGAAATAAGGCTCGCTTAGTCGCCAAGGGATATACACAGCAAAAATGAATAGACTTTGAAGAGTCATTTGCTCCAGTAGCAAGATTGGAAGCCATCAGATTATTCCTTGCATACGCAGCACATCACAAATTCAAAGTATATCAAATGGACGTGAAGTGTGCATTCTTGAATGGGGAAATCAGAGAAGATGTCTATGTAGAGCAACCCCGTGATTTGAAGTAGAAGGAAACAAAGTTTACAAGCTAAAGAAGGCGCTTTATGGTCCGAAGCAAGCACCTCGAGCTTGGTATGACACTGTCGGGATTTCTAGTATCCAAAGGTTTCAAGAAAGGTTCAGTTGACAGAACTCTCTTCACCATCAAGCTAGGTGAAGATATTTTAGTTGTTCAAATTTATGTGGACGACATCATTTTCGGCTCAAGATCAACTTTCTTATGTGAAAGATTTGGAGAGATGATGTCAAAATAATTCCAAATGTCAATGATGGGAGAAATGAGTTTCTTCCTAGGACTCCAAGTTAAGCAATCAGCAGAAGGAATATTCATAAATCAATCCAAGTACGTGAAAGACTTGATCACCAAATATGGAATTCAATCCAGCAAAACGGTGAAGATCCCTATGAATACAAATTGGAAGATTGAACCTGGAACCGAAGGAAAATCAGTGGATCCCAAGAAATACAGGGATAATTGGTTCCCTGTCGTATCTCACAAATAGCCGCCCGTATATATCATTTGCGGTTGGAGTATGTGCGCGATTTCAAGTTGATCCTAAGGAAGCACATATGCAAGCGATCAAGAATATTCTCAAATATCTAAAAGGCACTCGCAGCGTTGGCTGTGGTATCCAAGTGAAGATAATTTGCTAATCGGATACTCGGACTCGGTACTATCTTGGAGATCGATTAGACAGAAAATCAACTTCGTGAACATGTCGGTTCTAGGAAGCAAGTTGATATCATGGTTTTCAAAGAAGCAGACGTGTGTCGCTACCTCTACAACTGAAGCGGAGTATATGGCAGCTGGAAGCTGCTGCTCTCAAATTCTCTGGCTGAAGCATCAGCTGGATGACTATGAAGTGAAAACTGGTCAAGTTCCAATCTTCTGTGATAGCTCAAGTGCTATTGCAATTTCTGAAAATCCAGTTCTTCACACAAGGTGTAAACACGTTGACATTCGACATCACTTCATCAGAGATCACGTGGAAAAGAAAGACGTCATTGTTGAGAAAATTCACACAGATATTCAACGAGCTGACATATTAACAAAGCCGCTGATGGAAGCAAGATTCAAAATGTTGTGTGGATTGCTTGGATTGCTTAATCCTGATGAAGAAACTTCATCCAGCTGAGGGGGAATAAGACTCAGCTGGAAACCTTTTTGGGATATCAAGATGGAAGAATCCAGACCCAGTAGTTTCGTGAACTCAGTTCAAGAAGGGAAACCAGCTGAGGGGGAATCAAACTCAGCTGGATAGTTAAACTGAATGAGTAACTCAACACAAAGAAACACAGCCGAGGTATCAGCTGACTACAAAGTTCAGCTGACAGGTTTGCGGTCTATCATTTATTTCCCTGAGGAATATGCTATTTAAGGATAAATTTATTTGAATTTAAATTCAAAATACACAGACATTCCTTAGAAGGATTCGTCAGCCATCCATCAAATCGTATCCCATCGCATTTAATGAAAAGCATGCAGGGCACTGTAGCTCGGGAAAGTCGAGGCAGAAGTCAGAACGTTTTGACTACCTCACGCGCGCGTGACCTACACTCTACATACGCACGTCACTTAACGTGTTGCGCAAATCTCTCCCAGCCGCAGATCTTGAACTCAAATCTAAAGATCTCAACCGTTCATCAAGATAGACGGTTGATATATATATATCAAAGATATGCAAATCGTCGCCATATTTTACATATTTTCTCTGAAATCTTTCTGCAAATCAAGTTCTTGCTTATCAAGCTCTCTCTGCAAAATTTGTTTCTTGTATTCTTCTAACTCTTCAATACAGAAATACAATGGCACCAAAGAAGATAACCCCAGGAGCGAACCAATCGGAGAACCTCATGTCAAAATTGCACTTTGAGAGTTGCTTAACTCTCAAGAACTACAAGAACTCAGAGTTCCAGGAGGTGCTGGATCTCATCGATAAGGCAGGCCTACTTCAATGGGCGACGGCGCGTCCGAAGAACATCTTCCGCCGGGAAGTAGCAGAGTTCTTCATGGAGATGACGAACAGAGATGAACGCCTCCGCTCCAACATCACCCTCCAACTCAAAGAAAAGACAGGGCATACAACTCCCTGGGACGTCGACATCAACATCAACAGGATTTTGAACAAGCTATTCGGATTGAAAACTCTTGGGGACCGCTCTCCAGACAACTACACCAGAGAAGAGATCCAGGCCGAACTGGACAAGATGCTGTTCAAGCCGGAACCCTACAGGGCGAGTATGTCCAAGCTACTGCTCAAGCCCAGTCGGACTACTTGGATGTGACCCGAAGTGCATCCTAGGTATTCTTGGATCTCGCGAGAGATCAGTATACCCAAGTTGAAGCCCATGATAGCCATTCTCAGGAATGATCCTGTGGATTGGTTCTCCTACTTTATGGGAAAGCTGGAGAAGGAGTCGAAGAAGATTCACTTCGAAGACGACAGCTTCACCAAGTTCAGCTGTAGGGAGACCATCTATTTATGCACCAAGGTGGCGTGCATAATAGAACACTACACCACTGGACGACAAATCAAGTGGAAAGACTCAGAAGAGTTCCCTGTGTCCAAAGTTCTTTTTGAAAAGCAGAGTAAGCTCTCTGACTTGATGAAGAAAGCAGCCACGAAGGAAGAAGAAGATGCGGGAGGCAAAACGATGGACCGCCTCTCCATCTCAACGGGAAAAGGAAACGGCGGAGGAAACTCAGCCAGCTGGATCTCCACCTGCCAAAAAGAAGCTAAAATTTAAGGCAGCCAGCAAGCCGAGTGAGAGACAGAGAAGCCGGTAGGCGGAACTGAATGGAGATCGATTCTTTGAGGAGACGACTCGGGATTCCTCCTCCAGGCACGGACGAGGAAGGGAGTTCGTGATTGCTTCACGAGAAGCTGAGGAACCACAGATAGTGGTCCCCCACCCTGACCCGGAGGATGCTATTCCACTTCGCCAAATCCTACAAGCATCCTCACAACCCACTCCAGTTGATCTCACATCATCTGGATCTCCTCCTCAACAACACTCTCTTCTCCTTCCTCCTCCTCCTCAGGTACCTCTCCAAGAATCCTCCCCTACCTCTTCAAGCACTGAAACCACCCATCTTTCAAGACCTACCACCCAAAGAGCCCCATCTAGCTGACGCTCATTTGCAGCTGGATGATGAATACCAAGCTGAACCATCAAGCCCTACTACTTCTTCTGAGGAAATCAAAATCCTCAGTCCCAGAGCCGTTGCGCGTCTTTGCGCGGTCATGAGGGTCGAGGACCTCAGACTCCAAGGAATAAAGAGCGCACTGCAACATTATCCCTCTCTTGCCTCCCTCCCTACTGCTCTAGTCGCTGTAAGCGACTTCAAATTTTATTTGGCTACCAAGATGGCCACTTGGTACGCAAATGAAGAAATGGTGGAGTTCTTCACTTTCGATAAGCTTAAAGCTGAAGAAGCAGCTCTGCAGGAGACATTTGGCTTTGGAAGTCTTCAGGATGCTTTTGAGCATCAAGACGAGCTGATCCAGATATTCATTCAGAAGGTTAAACAAGATGAAGTACCACCTTCTGAGGAAATCATTTCTCAAGCCAACTCCTACCTACACAATCTCGGTGGATCGTTCCGTTAAAACCGCAATGAAGCCGTCCCGCCGACACAAATTCGAGGCAATGATGATTGAAGACGAGCCAACTGCTGCAACAGTTGAGCCAACCGAAGCTGCCTCACAGAGTCCAATTGCCGATGACACTCGCTCACTGGTCGAGATCGAGGCAGTAAAACCCAGCCAAGCCGAATCCGGGATCCAGACGGATCCTGTTGTGCTCTCTGATGCAATGAAGGACGAGATTGCCAAACAAGTCGAGGAAATCCTTTTTCAGGATAGACTCAAATCAAATGTGGATACCCTTCTGCGCATCACAGCTATAGAGTCGCAAGTCCATAGCAATGGACAGTCCATTGACGACGTTCACAGATTCGCTATGAATCTGCAAGAAAGCACCAACAGAGATCTCAAACAGTCTCTCGTTTCTCAACGTATTGATAATTCAAATCATCTAGAGAAGAGAGTCCCTGAGATCATCTCAAACCTCCAAGCTCCGCTGGAAAGCCGCGTCATCGATTTATCCAGCCAGCTGGACGCTCTCCAACAGCAGACTCTCTCCTTCAGAACTGACATCCACCAGCTGTTCAATCTTTACAAGGAAATTTGGACAATCGATTCAAAGCGAAAGACGGCACAGCACAGCTCAACCTTGTCACAGCAGACAACTCAGCAAAGATTGCTGACATTGACAAAGCCTTGGCCCAGCTGAATGAGACAGTAGTCAACCTCACCTCCACTCTTATTGATAATGCCAAAAAGGGGGAAGGTAATGACAAGAGAAAAACATCAAAGACGGGCAAAGGAAAAGGCAGCGAAGTCCAAGTGATGCGGTCGAGAGATTGACGAAGTTATTCTTGAAATTTGGATCTGGAAGGAACCAGCTGGACGGAAAGGAAAATGGAGCAGAATGATCATCCATCTTGCCAAAGCTAGCGGAGCCACGCCAGAATAGCTCAATGATATTCATTGGCTCTGCAACTTTGTAACTCAGCAAAAGCAAGAGATGAAAAGCCTCCAAGATGAGCAGAAGAAGAAAGAAAGTACGCTAAATGCCGAAGAAGAAGCGACGAAGAAAAGAGCAAACATAAGAGCTGCAAAGAAAAAGTCTCAGATGCCGATGAACTGGAGAAGAGTTGATGAATGGATCCCAGAAGAGCTAAATGACGACTGAGAACATACTAAGTTTGAGTTCATCGAAGATTTCTATTATCTGGGAGCTTACCCAAATACGCCCCCAGATATTGCTTTCATGATGCATCTAAATGAGCTTTTTCATCAAGACAGGATGACGGCAAAAACATTCTTCAACGCTGCAAATACCGCGAAGATCCAAACTCCTCTCCATTTGTATCATATCCAGCCTCCGTTGATACCTGGAACTAATCTTCCTGACAAATCAAAGATTATCGCTGAAGTAAACAGATGGGCGATCAGGAGGAAAATTTCCAAGGCAAACAACGAAGAAGAATACAGGAAGCTGGAGCAGATGATTTTTAACCGGTATAGATTGAGAACAGATGAGCAGCTGGAAGAAGATCGACTGAAGAATCAGCAGAAGCAGCTGAGATGAAGACCCAGCTTACTGGGATTTAATTTTTTTTGTTTTCAGTTCGTTAATCCTGTATCACTTGTAATCATCTTTTGTGGATTAATAAAACTGAAATATTTTGCTCTCAAGCTCACCCTGATGACAATAACTCTTTGTCCAGGCACTGAACTTTGAATTTAATCTTCTGCTGAAATCTTTAAAAAAAAAAAAAACCCACTTTCTCATTTAGGGGGAAGCAGGTTGTTTTTCTCAGTTAGGTTTTGGTATCATCAAAAAGGGGGAAATTGTTGGGAAAATTCTAATGTTTTGATTTGATTCCAAAACCCAATTGTTCTCCAACCTAGTAGATGTTTGTACAAACCTAAGTTAAGTTTTCCAGCTCACTTGTTTGAGCCTTAGATTTTCTAAGTTCACAGGTTTGGAAGCTGAAGACAGAAGAAGACCCAGCTGAGTAATCAGCTGGACCCAAAGTCAGCTAAAAGGTCTCTTAGCTGAACAGAGCTCCGGAAGAGCTGAGTCAGACTGACTCAAGAAAAGAAGAATGGATCCAGCCAAGAAGATCCAACTGAGCAGAATAAATTGAGCTGCATCAAAGTCTAAGAAAGACAGCTGAGCTGACCAAAAAGGGAACTAACTCTGAAGACGTCACTTCAAGTCAGTTTACACATCCAGCTCTAAACTCAAAGTCAAGCTCAAAAGACAGAAATCCCGGTTTCAGAGGAAGTCAATATACCTCGACCAATGAGGGATTGACAACTCAGCATCCTAGAAAGGCGAACCTAGGATCTGACTCAGTGATGAAGACAGGTGAAGATACACTCAACGGCAGATCGTCAGATCAGAGAGTAGGTAAGATTCAAACGGGTCCTCCAACGGCTAGTTTGAATCTCTACCTATAAATACCAGTCTTCAACCTCAGAATCAGACACGAAAAAACTCCCCACAAGCTTACAACTTTTCTGAATCTCTCAAGTATTTAAAAGGCTCTCCAGCAGTTATCTAACTCTCTAAAAAGAGCACTCAACTTCTTAAGTGTTCAATTTCAGAAACTGCTTTAGTTTTTCGTCTGATCAATAGGCTGTAATAATTGTAAATCCAAAGCCTAGATCTGAACGAGTTCATCTTTCAAAGTTCTTCATTGTAAGAACTCGTTCAAAGTTGGAAACCCAAACCCTCCTTTACCCAGAAAAGGTTAGGTCAAGGTTACGCCGTCTCGAAGCGCGAAATTCGAGTGTAAGGTTATTCGATGCCGGCGAAAAGGTGCGGGCTTCTACGGTGCCGTGGCGTTAGAACACAGCTCGAGGAAGAGCTGCGAAGTTGCTTGGTACTCGTAAACCAAGTGGTCATCCTTAGTGGATTTACCAGCTAAAACCTGGTCGTGGACGTAGGAGTTTTCTCTCCGAACCACGTTAAAATTCCGTGTTCTTTATTGCGTTAATTAAGTCTTTGCTTTATTCTTATTTAAAGAACTAACCGCATTTACACAGCACAAGTTTTCAAAACTTCATCTTTCTGGCTGTGTGACCCAGCCAGCTGCATATTTCTCAAACCTGCTTAAACTGAAAATTGAAACTAAGTTTTTCTGAGTTTTTGTAAAAGGAACGAGCTAAGTTTTTCTTTCCACCACATTCCGCACAGCCAGCTAAGTTATCAGTCCAGCTGACCATCTTCTTTAGAAGTCAGTTGAACTCATAACTGAGCTCTCACTCAACTCCGTTTTAACTTGATAAAAGTTTTAAAAAATCCCTCTTCGGTGTATTCACCCCCCCTCTACACCGAAGACCTCGTTCCGGGACCATCATTTCTTACATAAAATAATACATTTAGCAAACACAAAAATTTATTACCGTGACAAACAATAAAATAATTACTACTATATTTTAGTATAATAATGCAACATACACATCATTATATAGTAAACTACATTTGTTAAGCTTCAAAACTTAATATTTGAATTTGAAAAATTGAAATGAGATGGAAAAATGTAGTTATTAATTTGCATTGGAAAGTGTACATTTATGATTTATTTGCATGTGGCATGCAAAATGGGAGGAAAAATGCATTGCAAATTATTTTGCTTTAATATAGTAATAGATTCATTTTATTTTTTAAAGGTTAATTGTCATAAAAAATAATAAAATTACTCGAATTTGTAATTTTCACATAATTTTTTAAATATAACAATTATAACACCAACTTTCATTTTTTTTTTTAATGCAAAATCCTCAAATTTGCCTATAATAAAACCATGTTGTTTCATAGGTAAATTAGATACTCATTAAACAAATTTTGTTGAATTTTCATTATGAAAATTATTGTATTTGCAAAGTTTAAAGAGTCGTGTAAAAGGTTGAAGGTACAAAAATGATGTCAATTTAATTTTTCTGCCGGAAAAAAAAAGTTGAATTGTCAAATTTATGATTATCAAAATATATTTAAAAATTGCGTTGGAATTCATGATTTGTTTTTTTTTTATAATTGAACCTACTAAAAACTTTGACTCAAACAATTAAGTAAAAACCTCTCGAAAAAAAAAGTGATTTAAGTAAAATATTACAGGTGTTTTCAAGTAATCTTCTAAGTTATATTCCAAGTAATATGCTTTCATATATATATAGGAGAGATTATATAAAAAAGTACTTTTCCGTAAGAAATAAAAATTGATCTTATCCGTACATTTAATTTGATTTATGGTCAGTTTTTTATATTGTATTAATATTAAAAATATTATTTTAAAAGTGTTCAGGGTTAGATTTGTAATCTTAATTTTTAATATGGACGGTTATCCCTTAAATTAAGGATTACTTCCGTTTTTTTTTTTTTTTTAATTGAGCACGTTCATTTTTTAATTATTGACTGACATCTTTTCATTTCCCCCCTTTATATTACAACTAAATCCGCGAGAAGCATGTATTTCGGGAGGAATCAACCCAGATTCGAAGATCAAATCTTAAAAAAAAAAAAAAGTTCCATTTTAGATGGAAATTGAAAACAATATATGCATTGTGTGTTGGTTAATAATGTACTGAAAAGTGCATCATAATGAACTTCTGAATATACAAAATTCTAAAATTTCATATTAGATATTTGCTACAAAATAAGTCCAAATAATTAATTATTATATGACTACTATACAATAAAAAAACTCCAAAACATCATCTATAACTTGAATACTGCATCAATAACTTCAATATAATGAAACTCTCAAATAATTAACTTCAATATAATGCACTAATTAAATAAAAAAATTACTCTTCATAATTCTAAGTAATGCACAATGAGTTTTTATACAATGCATATACAGTATTATAATAATGCATTTTGATAATTAATAATGCATTAGCATGAATTGAATGATGCATTGGATTTCCTTCTCGATTTGTTCGGCGACATCAGTTCTGGACATGTTGATAAAAAAAATATGCACAAGAGAATCACAAATCTACATATCTCATTTTTTTTCTTCAATCTCTGTTGATGTATATTCCGAAGATTAGAAACGTATTGGATGTGTACAGATTGTGTCTTTCTAAACTTTATTTCTGAAAACTTCTAATTAAAAGCCAAGATCGATGCCGATTTATGTGTTTTAGTGGATGGTAAGTTTTTTTGTTTACAAATTTACCCTCATTCAATTAAGGAGTCAACGGCCATAATAATATGTACATCCATCATCCATGTCATCAATTTCAAACTAAATTTGGACGGTTTATTTTGAAGTAATCAAGGGTGCATGTTGCTTCTTATTTCTTACACTACGAAGTATTTACACATGAACTCATCCCTATATATATATATATATATATTTGTATATACAGTGAATTCCAATTTATCCATTATATATTTAAATATGCTTAATTAAAAATTGTGTATTGCACGAGGTGAAAAGTGAAATGCTAGTTACTTATAAATTAGTCCTTTTGGAATAATCTAAAATAGGAAGAGCGCCAGACCGTACTTGAAACATAATGCTAATCCGTTAAAAATAAATAATACTCCTCCTATTAATGCTATTTCTTTTTCTTATATTACATCTATTTCTTTTGGGGAGTGTTTACTTTGGGTGATAGGATTGATAGATAAAAATAATATAGGTTAATCCACCATTTACTTTGATGGATTGATTACTTTTGAACTTGTTTGATCATCTAATCCTTCATATACTCAATCCTATGTTTTATCAATCTATCTTATCCTTCAAAGTAAACGCCCCCTTGGAGTATTGTTGATTAATTATGACTATGAGAGCGATTAATTGAAATAGAAGAAAAAGAAATAGGAAAAAACTGCATCTGGTTTGGACTGCACAGTAAAATTGGGAAATCGGCAGTCACCCACTCTTCAAATTCTCCATCCCTCGATTTTCTGAATCTCTCAACTTCCTATTTCGATTCTCAAAAACCCTAATTCTCCATGGAAGAATCTCCTCGGTTTTCTGTTAATCACGCGTTAGGCGGTGGTGCAGGTACCATCATAATCGCTTCTATTTTTGATTGTAATCGAACATGCAAAAATCTAATGTAATATGTCATTATATTCCAGTATCGATTTGTTCCAATAATTTGTCGACTGTTTTTGGCTTCGCTGATGATTTGAATCTACCTATATCTTTTGGAATTTATTTTCCTATTTTTGTGATGCAGTTGCTGATGTGATATTGTGGAGAAAATGGACGCTGAGCGCCGCTATTCTCGTGGGTTCAACCGCGCTTTGGTTCCTATTCGAGAGGGCTGGATACAATCCACTGTCATTTATATCTAACGTTTTATTGTTGCTCATCGTCATATTGTTCTCTTGGGCTAAATCTGCGTCGATTCTTAGCAGGTAGATGAGTAGATGCATCTCTATTTATGTTCTTATTAGAAAGTTTTTTTCCCCCCTCCTATTTGAGGTATATTAGTATTGATCTTGTAGATGCTATAGGTATACTTATACGCATGCGTATGTTTGATAATTCCTTTTTTTGTATAGTGGATAAAATACCAAGTGCTATTAACGGTTACATCTTCTATAAAGTGGTAAATGGTTTGTTAGTGTTATTGTTTCTGCATCATTCACAATGGTTATTTTCGGTCTGGATTTGGAAATTAGTATATGGATCTTTATGGCAAGTGTTTCGTGTCTCAATTTTAATAAGGGGTTTCAGAGTTTCAGATATTTGATGGGCTTTACTTTACATGATATAATTTAATAGGTGATTGATGAATATTGGAAACTGAATGAATAAATTCTGTCTATGATCTCAGACCACTGCCGCCTCTACCTAATCTTGAAATTTCCGAAGAGACTTCTGTCAAGGCTGCTGATGAGATGCGAGTCTGGGTAAACTATGCACTGTCAATAGCACATGACATTGCAATTGGTGGAAACTGGAGACTTTTTTTAAAGGTGTTGCACTTTGTTATGCTCTTGATTGATGTTTTGTTTGTCAATCCTGATTGTGCCAATGACTGATTGTGGAGACTCTATGGTCTATTGGCCGTGCTTATTAGGTTGCTACAATGTTGTGGGTAATTTCCTACATCGGCAGTTTCTTCAACTTTCTCACGCTTATTTACATTGGTAAGTTTGAACCATGCTGTAGGTTGTATTTATATTATTTTTTCTGCCAATAGTAATCATTTTCTCTTTGGAATTATATTGCAACAGGCGCTCTTCTTAGTTTATCACTTCCTCTGCTATATAACAAGTACCAAAATCCAATTGATGATAAGCTGAGTGTTGCATATAATATTGCTCGGATACAGTACCGGAAGTTTGATAGTATGGTACTTCTAAAGATTCCTTTGCCTTCAAAGAAGGAGAAGAAGACCCAGTAGATACATTGTAATTTCTTATCACCCTCTGTATATATGTCCCTCTTTCTCCTCATACATATATATGCTTAAATGTACTTAGGTTAGCTGACTGTTTCCTTTAGTTGACATTGTTATTTGATTGATGCATGTGGTTTTTGGACAAAGCTGTTTTGTGCAATTCATATATTGTTGCATTTTCTCCATTTGATTATGTTTTCAAGCGAACTGCTTGCCCTTGTGCTGCCTGAGAAGCATGTCTAAAAAAAGTTATATGTTACCTCCAAAGTACATTCCTTACAAAAATAGTAGTATGTGATTAATTAACTTGATAGAATTGCTGTTGGAGTAGACTAGTAAAATTACTTAAGTAGACTTCTTCACTTGTAGCTCAATACATTCGCTCAAGGCAAATTCTGATGAAATGGAGTTTAGGCCAATACATGACACAGGAAATTAGTATCTACTCCCTTAGTAATCCCTGACACAAATCGAAGATCTATTAGATACATTTATATGAGATTTATTGATTGGACTTTTGCTGCATGGTGATGCTGCGATGCCTTTAATAAAATAGTTCACATTTTCTCTCCTGAACATGTTTATAAAATAATTTGTTACACTTTTCAGAAGCGAATTGAGGAAGTATTTAAATTAAATCTTAAGGCTCACGGGTAAGCAGTTACGTACACTGAGAATGGCGTGAATTCCAGTTTTCTCTTGTTAACCGTATAGATTTACATTGTGCATTGATAAAATGAATTTGTTTGCTGGTTCAGGATTATATGTAGGAACTTGTCACAACCCTTAATTAATATCATTATGGTGAAATACCCAACTTGTCATTCATTGACATAGACACGTGGCCACCTCTTGTATTTTCTTGGGAAATCCGATGTGAAACCATAACCTTATAACATGGAACAGCTTTCTTTGTAGTCTTCTTGTGGAGGGATCTTTTTTCACTTCTAAACTGGAAAATTATGCCCAATTATATTTTTGTCATGTAGTTAATTTGTTAACCTTCTAAAATGCCAATGCTACTTGCAGGTGCATTCTGCTTGGTTGCTTAGCATCTAATTCTTTCGGTTGAATCAAGTTTTGAGAACATCGGTGAATGAAGGTTGTCACAGTATAGTAGTAACTCATGAAAGTTTTAACGGCGTGCTCTTTTGTTTCTTGTTTGCATTTCAGTTATTCATTTCGTGGTGGTGTCAGTCTGCAGCGTAATATCTCTCTCCACACGCACTCTTATACCGCTGAATTAAGAAACGAGCAATTATTAGTATGTTAGTTTGGTTGTGGTGCATTCGATTGTAACATCGATCTATATGCAAAATTTGTGCAACTGTGTGTATACTACACATTGTTTGCGTATGGTGCTAATTTCAATGGAAATTATAATGATCAGTTTCCGGCCTATGTACACAGCTCATCCATCTTACTTTGCTTGCATTAGAATAAGCTGGCCGAATATATACAATGTATTATATTTACATATAAATTCGCCCTTCAACAAATTGTAACACCCACTCTAGGTGAAAGTATATTTATCCGACTTTCATATACACACAAGTCATCACACTAGTAATTTGTATCACTTTACATTTAATAATCTATAATAATAGAATGGGAAAGATATCATTTAGTGAAACTAGACAATGATAAAATGTAAAAACCTTTCTAAACTGATCATTCTACTTTTTTTCCCGAGAAAAATAAGTAAATTTTAGTACACAGAGGATTGAGCTGGGCTGTTAACCACTAAATCAAAGTCAAAACTAAGCTAATCATGGAGGCTTCTCATTAAGTTATCATTAAACAATTAAGCACAATTAATAATGTCTTAGGTCGGTTTTTTAGGGTAATTTTAAACATAGCCCTCATTTATCTCATTATAGCCCCTATTTATAAAAATAGTAAAAATAATTATAAATATACTATTTTATCCTTGTAATCCCAAATTTAAATTATTAATAAAATAAGTTCTAAAACCCATAGCCACCAACTCAGATTAGAGAAAAATATGTGTAGGCCACCATAAAATTTTCTTTTGAAATCATTCCATAAACCAAGAATTTGACAATCAAATTTGTCGATTTTCACCGGAGAAAAAGAAGACAAGCTTAGGAGGGAATGAGAGTGATGATTACTGCTGCAATCGGAGATGGACAGACATCTGCCGACAAACGGCGGGATGAGGACATTCCTCCTCAACCTAGAAGGAGAAGAAGAGTGGTTCAGGAGGAGGATAAGTGACACCCAAAAATCGAAGAATTCCCCCTTGCTTTCTTTTCGCTCCGCTTAAGTCGAAGTCGGCATAATTCGCCTTTAGACTCAGTCAACGACGACGACCTCAGTTTCAGCGACCAAAAGTTGATTGGACTAGGTGAATCTGGTGACAACGATGAGGGGCACCGCTACTCATCAGAGATGGTGAGCCCACCATGTGCGATTAACCATCCTCGACGCCCAGAACTCCACTGTGCTCGTCGTTTGGTTTTTTACCTTATGGATACTATAGTCAGTTAATGGACATAGTTTAGGAAATTTCGAAAATTGGAGGTGTGAGAATAAAATTAATTGCTCATGAAAATCAATGAATTGAATAGCTATAATAAATGGATTATGTGATCAAAGAGAAAAATCTTGTTGAATGTTTGAAATTATTTGCATCTTCTTCATCTTTTTTTTTTCTTTCAAATTTCTGGGGTTTCGTGTTTACATGGGGGCTATGTATATGTTGAACTCCATTATGTTTTTTTCGTTCTTTAAATTTATGGATGTACAATTTTTATTTATTAGGAATTAACTTTGTGGCTATAAGGGTGAGATAGTAAATCTACAATTAGTTTTATTATTTCTATAAATAGGGGGCTATAATGAGAGAAATAGGGGCTATGTTTAAAATTACTCGTTTTTTATTGTTGACTTTTATATATTTTTATATAAAGCAATAAACTATCTTGAGTAATCTATACTCATGATTTTGCCCATTTGAAAATAACGTCGTTGACAATATTGTGAACATATCTAAAGTACATAATGATCAAATTAAAATAAATAATGAAAGAAATTATCTCATCAAATGATCAAAACGGGAGCTGATGGCACGCCGGAGAAGGTGTTCACTATAAATCATATCATAAGTATTAAATTTGCTAAAAGTCAAGCAGAACGATTCTCTGCTACAAAGTCAACCGAAACCATTTGCTAAATGCAAGCAAACCCATTGTTATAAAATTTTAAATCCATCAAACAGAAACTAGAAGACTTACGAACATGGCGCTTTCAAGCTCAACCCGGCCCGCCAAACAAATCTTCATCTTAGCTGGCCAGAGCAACATGTCGGGCCGCGGCGGCGTCCACAATCAGCAATGGAACAGCGTCGTCCCGCCGGAGTCCGCCGCCGACGGAGACAGGATATTCCGCCTGAACGGCGAGCTGGAGTGGGAGGAGGCGCATGAGCCCCTCCACCAGGGGGTCGACGCCAACAGAACGTGCGGCGTGGGGCCCGGGATGGCCTTCGCCAACGCGCTGAAGGAGCACGTGGGCGTGGTGGGGCTGGTGCCGTGCGCCGTGGCGGGAACCCAGATCAAGGAGTGGGCGCGAGGGGAGGAGCATTACGAGAAGATGGTGAGGCGGGCGAAAGCCGCGGCGGCGCACGGCGGGGAAATCGCGGCGGTGCTGTGGTATCAAGGGGAGAAGGACACCTTCTTCAAGTTCAAGGAGGATGCTGATGCGTATGGAGATAATGTTGAGAAGCTCATTCTCAACCTGCGTCACGATCTGGATTTGCCTTCTCTTCCTGTCATCGTGGTCAGTTCATATCAACTTATTTATTTGTTTATTTAATTATTTTGTTTGAGTATTGGTTTTTATTATGCCTGCAATTGCAAATCATGAAATAAGTGAAACAAAGTATCCAATATCATAGAATTTGAAGTATTGACGATATCAAGTTGAGATCATCTATCCTACTATTTGGTCTTCCGTTTTCAATTTCTTTTCATCAATTTTGTTTTATTAGTTCTTAACATAATTTTTTAATTGTTAATCAAGGTTATTATACCCAATTAAAACATATAATTATTTTTAATATTTAATTTCAAACTTTTAGTTAATAATTGATTATCATCATTAGTTAAACTTAAATTTTTAGTAATAAATGTTAATTAAAATTCATTGTAATATTAGTAGAACACCTAGTGGAACATAGAAATACCTAGTCTTGTGTTTGACTTATATTCATCAACAATCTTAGATATACATGAGAGAGAGTAGTAAACTTATAGAAATGATCAACCAAAAGCTTATCTATTTATCCAAAATATAACTGTAATCAATTGACCCCAAGCAAGTATCACGTTCTTCGATTTATGTAATCAATTAAGCTAATTAGCATCATGTTTTATCCAACTAGTTGCTACTTGATCATGTTCTTCTTGTTATTGTTATTTTTGTTAGACCCAAGCAATATTATCCGTTTTATTTGTGGATTAAAAAAAAGTTGAATGTAAATATAAATCTAATTCCAAATACATGAAACTAAAAATTGAAATAATAAAAAAATTTATACAATAGGGGCATTTGGTTTGATGGATAAGACAGATTATGTTTGATAGGACGTAGGATGTGATTATTTAGATTATTAGTCTTGTGTTTAAGTTGTTTGATTGTGGTGTAGGATAATTGAAGGACTATGTGAGTGTGTGCTACTATGTGCAGTGCGCGCGCGTGTGTGTGTGTTTATGTGTGGTTATTTTTGAAATTTTTCATCATTTAGATGAAGATTAATAATCAATCCAAATTTGGGATGATAAGTTATCATCCATTTGAATGATTGGAGCATGAACCTAATTATTCATTACGGATTTCATCATTCATACCAAACATGTAATTAAATGAGATTATTTTATCAATCACTCCTTATCAAGCAAACCAAACGCTACCTAAATAAACTATAAATGTTGCAGGTTGCACTTGCATCTGGAAGAGAGTACCTAGAGAATGTTAGAAAGGCTCAAAAGGAAATTAATCTGCCAAATGTAAGACACGTGGACGCTTTGGGTTTGCCTCTCCAAGAAGACAACCTTCATCTCACTACAGAGGCCCTTGTTCAGTTGGGCCATATGTTGGCAGACTCTTATCTCACCCATTTTTTGGCCCAATAAATTTCATTATCCCAATTTAAACAAAACAATGTTTTTTTCTACTGCACTCTGCTCTCTGCATCTTCGATGATATAGTATATGATAATGATATGATTTGTATGTGCTTTTGTAACAATAAATAAGTATGTAACGTATGCCTTTTTGTGGTGTATTATTGCCTTTTCCTTCGCTTACGCTTGGTATCATTTTGGTACTGAGCGAGTTGTTATCCTCTCTAGTATGCCCATCGTAATTTGTATTTTGTTACTTTTGTTAATATTACATTTATTTACCCATAAAAGAAAATAAAAATAAGTATGCGATGTATTCCATATGGCCATGATAGATCTAGCCTGCATTTAATATTCCTTTGTCGTAGATTTTGTTTGGAATAACAAAGGTAATTGTTCTGGCAATTCGGACTTCTACAATTTGTGTGAAAAAAAAAAAATCATCATCACAACCTTCCTAATTAGCGAAGCCTTTTCAATCATAATTTTCTTCTTCTTTATATATTTTTTGAAATCAATCAAAATTTTCATTACAATCTTGAATACATAAATTTAAATATTTTCCTTGAAATGGGAGATTATATGTAGCAATTAATTTAAGTGTATCTCGTTTGCTACTATTAATAAGAACAATCGATAAGAGTGTATAATAATATATCTATGACATCATAAATTCATAATATATTTTCTTTTCAGTTTCGAGTATATTTCAGTTTCGGTTAAAGCATCGCCAAAATAAATTTAATTCTGCCACCAATTTACCAAATCGAAAAGACATTCGACCGAACACAATCTTAAAAACACACAAAGAAATTCAATACTCGGGAATATAAGCTAACTGTGAGCCATTGCTTCAAATCAATTCCACCAAAATCAGAAAAATGGAGGTTACGAACTCAACCAACAGCAGCGAAGCCCGCCCAGCCAAAAAGTTATTCATCTTATCGGGCCAGAGCAACATGGCGGGCCGTGGCGGCGTCGACAAGCACAAACGCTGGGACGCCATCGTCCCACCGGAGTGCTCCCTCGACACCCAAAATATCTTCCGCCTGGACGCTCACCTCCGCTGGGAGGTGGCGCGTGAGCCTCTCCACCACGACATCGACACGAAGAAGACGTGCGGCGTGGGGCCCGGGATGGCGTTCGCCAACGCGGTGAAGGAGCGCGTGGGGGCGATCGGGCTGGTACCCTGCGCCGTCGGCGGGACGGCGATCAAGCAATGGGCGCGTGGGGAGCACCTCTACGAAAACATGGTCAAGCGGGCGAAAGCGGCGTTGAACGGCGGAGAAATCACGGCGCTGCTGTGGTACCAGGGGGAAAGCGATACGACGTCGCAGCACGATGTCGACGCCTATAAGGACAAAATGGAGACGTTTATCCACAACGTGCGCGCAGATCTAAATCTGCCTAATCTTCCCGTTGTTCAGGTTTGTACTCTGTGCATTAATTGTATTTTCACTTATGATTTACGATCTACCTATACATAACAGGAGAATTAGAGCTCATGTAGATGCAGTGTTATTTAATTTGGATTATTATAAAAAAAATTGTTTTATTTTGTATCTCACAATGTGATAGTATGTCTACAATATTTTGAAATCAAAGTTTGAAAATATGGCGGTGTACGTATATGCAGGTTTTAATAGCATCTGGAACTGAAAAGAAATATGTGGAAGAAATCAGAAAAATACAAGTGGGAATTGATCTGCCAAATGTTGTATGCGTTGATGCAATGGGATTGCAGCTGAAAGAAGATAACATGCATCTAACTACTGAGGCCCAAGTTCAATTGGGTCAAGCTTTGGCCCAATCTTTTCTCACCAATTTTATAATGGAGTAAGCCCATATTTAATTGGGCTATTTAACTACTTGTTCGGCATGTCTCTCTGTTACCAGATTATTATTATTATTATTATTATTATTATTATTATTATTATTATTATTATTATTATTATTATTGTTATTATTATTATTATTATTATTATTATTATTATTATTAATTGTAATAGTTGGGCAATTCGTTTTAGCGACCGAATTATGGATTAAAGCATGTTCGTGGTGAGCTATGGCCCACAGCCTAGCTAGAATTTTAATGGACTATCCTATTTTGTATGTTTGGAATGAATTTCTGTCTCTTGTGGAAGTTTTTGTAATGTGTTTGCTATTAATAAAGGAAGTTCTATATTTTCTTTACAAAAAAGGTGTTTCTATGATTTCATTAAAAAAAAAAAAATCAACTTTTTTGTGTTTTCGTCAAGTCATATGAAATTAAATGATAATTTCAACGAATATTTAATAAATTTATTAAATACGTGGCCGAAACCGTTACACTCTTAAGTTTTCAGTTTAGGGTTGCTTTAGCGTTCCTAATGTTTTTTCAGTTTCAGTTTCCAATTCTGGCAGTTAATAACGTGGAGAACATTTCATAAGTGGCAATGAATGGAAAATTAGCGTATACTAGTACTACACACCCGTGCGATGCACGAGATATATTGAATTTTATTATTTATGTAAATTTATATAAACATGAGCAAGAATGTATAAGAAATGAAAGTATTAATCAATATAAATTAAATTTTCATTCAAAATTCATAGATTTATAAATTCTGGAAAACTTCTTAATAAACAATGTTTGTTGTACTTGCACTGTTAATATTTATCTTTATCACATATCAAGATGTTCAAATCACTTCATCTCCATACTCTAATTGTCCATGAGAGTACTTTCTTAAGGAAAAACATCACTTGTGATTGAGATTGTCTTAACTTCTCTTGATTTTCATGGCATGCAAAACATTTAAAGGTAATTATCTTCGTTCAACGTGGATCTGATGAAGTTAGTGACATTCTCAAAATCAATATATATCTTATGATGTTGAGTTACTTTTGTTAATATCTTGACATCAAGAAAATGATTTATGAACTAAACAAGTGTCATTGCACAATTTGGGAAAAATGATTCATGTTCATTAACTAACCTTCAGAATCAACTTGTGGTTAGGCATTCAAAACTCTTCAAATCATTCAAAAATTCAGACGTGTGGATCACATCGTTTAGTACATCAAGAATTTCATTTGAGCTACATGTGTGTATAGATGAACACAATCGAAAAATATTAGCATCCTACAACATCACTCAATTCTCTTTAATTTCATAATTTGAAGTCGAAAATAAAAAATAAAACTAAAATTCTTTCTAAATTACAAGTTAGAAGCCACTGTATAATATCTAAAATACCATCATTGAAATGCAAAAAGTATTTTTATTTTATTTTTCTAAACATAATGGAGTTAAAACACTTATCTCATCACTATCATCCATCTCTACAATATAACATGCAATTATATAGTTATTGTTATTTATGTTTTTGTAATATTTGATATTAATTATTTGATTTTTTAATGTAGAATTGTGATTTACCAATGTTATATATATTTGATTTCAATAAATGATATATTGAAAGAAAGTAGAAAATTAAGGTTACTAAAAACTTCAATTTGTAATTGCTATGAGATATTATATAGGTTATTTTAAAAAACGGAATATTAAAAATAAACCGATAATGAAAGTTTCAAAAAACGGCAATTTGGAGCTCCAATTATATATTATCAATATATAGAATATATTTATATAAAAATCTGCATAATTAAAGCAATCAACATAATTATTAATGGATAACAAATTAAGCACAAAAATTTATGATAATTAAATTATTTAGATATTAATTTATGTGATAAGACTGTTATGTATATTCTAGCTATACCTTGATTAATAAAGGTAAATATATGTTATGTTATATAAGTATGTTCATGTATAAGCCAAAATCATGTAATAACATTATCTAATTACTTAACTGGGCTAGGAACCATAATCTCGTCCCCAATTTCAAAATTAATGGCTAGTTCATGACACATTCTAATAATTGCAGCATAAATATTAGCATGTCGTTTACCAATATTACTTGTTTATAATTTTCTTTAATTAAGCTTGTTCGTTACATTGAATAATAATATTATTATTAATTATATATTTTGAACAATTATTAGTCATATGTTATTGCATGGTATAACAAATTGAAATTATTAATTACTTTTCATAATCAGTTATTAATCATTTTTTTTAAAATTATTATATCTCTCCACCTTATCTCTCATTCTCTTTCTCATCTCCAAAACCAAAAAAGATCAGGGTTTTATATACTTCGACCGCCGATCAAACATGCAAAAATGGGAAAACAATCAAGAAATCGAGGACAATTAAGCCCTCCTCTAGACATTTGTCCTGGAAAATCAAGACAAATTATTCTCTCCTACTCTTGTTCCGTCGAAAATCAATTTGATTTCTAGGTATTGCCCTAATGGAAATGTGAATTGAGTTTGGGTTTTGATTCAAGAATCAATATTTATTTGTAATGTGTTGTTATCTTTACCTTTTCTTAATTTCTTTCAAGTTCAATATAATTAGGCTAGCTTAGGATTTTGTATTAATTGTTTTGTTTGTTTTATCTCAACGTCAATGAAATTTTGGATTAATTTGTTGATCGCAAATTTTCCTTTTTCCTTCACATATATTTTGGTTGAAGTTAATGTTCTTGAAAAATTTGTCAATTGTTACATGTTGTTGTTTTGCTTTAGAGGTACTTTTTGTTCATAATTGATAACTTGCAAGTATGATTCTTCCTCAAGCATAAAAAATTAATCTTGATCTTATAGCTTTAAAAATTTGATATCGTCTTGGGCATGATGTTGATAAATTTAGAGGCAAAATATGGAAATGAATAAAAGATTATCACAAATAGCATAGTATTTGAAATAATGGACATCATAGTTACATACAATGTGAACGAACTGAATCACAGAACTCATAATTAAAATGAATAGATAAAATCTAAAATTTTAAATTTGATGAGCATGTCTACTAATCTATTTGCTAAACCAAGTATAATAATATCGACAACCGAAAATGCTAGCCTCTTCTAGTCTAAGAGTTGTCGCACAATCAAGTTTTAAGTATTTTGTATTGATCATTACATCAGATTCTCAACCCCTTGCTTCAATATCTTAAATACATGCCGCAATAATTTCTTTATCCAAATCGAAAAATCTTGAAGCCAATACTACCTCCTTCATATCAACCGTGCATCTTGTAGAGGGGAAATGCGAAATGAAGAAAACACAATATAATAGAAATGTGTGTATGTTTTTGGTTGCTTAACCCTAAAATATATAGGCACACAAAATTATAAAAATAGGAAAGAACTAAATTGTTGTCGTAATTTATGCTTTGTTACGTCCGAAATTAATTAGTTGTTAGAAAATTAATAATATACAATTATGATATACCAATTATATATCATTTCCAGAAACAGAATATTAAAAAGAAAAAAAAAACCTGAAAATAAAAGTTACTATAAACGGCAAGTCGGGCTTGCTTTTATATATTATAAAGATGTGGATGTAACTATGTAAGACAAACATAGTGTCCGTAAAAAAAGTGTGTAAGATTAAATTATAATTCTTCTAAAAAAAGATTAAATTATAATTAAAAGACCAAATGGAATATTCCGATAATTTATTTCAATATCCCATATTTTACTGAAATCTCGCTATCTATGTTCAAGCACAAAAGCGAAGCGAGCTCTTTTAATTTAACCAAGGAAATAAATTGGTTTTGTATTAGTATATTTTAGCGTAGCTTGTGCACGACACGTGGCAGATTCCCCATTACTTCCTCGCCTCTCAAATTTCTAGATTTTCTCTTGGCTATATTGGCGCAGCAATCGGAAAAAGTTCTACGGTGGAGATAATGGCGTCCGCCGTGATGGTTTCTTCTTCTTCTCTCTGCTGCTACGCCTCCATTCGCGGTACAATTTTACTTCTTCTCCACTTGATTTCTCAAGTACAATTTTTGAAGCGTCAAGTACCACGATTTTTACTCCTCCTTTGTACAATTACTGTCCAGATATTCGTATACCACAAATAGCTTCTGCTTCTCGCCAATTCGGAACCGCATTCGCCACTGGTTCTCCTCTCTGTAAGAAATCTCCGTTTCGTAATTTGGCGCTGAATCTATGTATGTATATGTATATATATACACGTGTGTGTTTGCGCATATTGGAAAGTGATGCAACTCTGACTCAGAGAGTGAGGAATTGTTAACTGAGTATAATTTTCTAGTTATTCTTGCTGCTGAAAAGTTGGTTATCTCAAATTTCTGCTGTTTGGTAGAAACACAAAATTGTATCAGGTGTATTTCTTAATGCTTATGGTTGTGGAAGAGAACTTGCTTGTTCATCTTCATTTTGATTAAGAATTTTGTGAAAAAACAATGATTTAGCAACATTCATTGGTAATTTTCTGCTTAGATATATTATTGGTTTTGAAAGTCAAGATTGTTTTTCAGTGATTCGAACACTGCGGAGAAAGAGTGCTTCGAATTCAACATCATCAGTGTCTGTAAGTGTAAGGTGTGAGCAGAGTACAAAAGAAGGCAATGGTTTAGATGTATGGGTGGGACGACTTGCTATGGTTGGTTTTGCTGCTGCTATTACTGTTGAAGTTGCAACTGGCAAAGGCCTCCTTGAGGTAATGTAATGCAATGCCATCTCCACGAATTTCACACCATCGATATCCTCAGATTAAGTATCCCTTTAATGCTGCTTTGCTTCAATTGTTCTCTGGATTGTGAATATGAGATGATTAATTTACTATCTGTGGGAGGCTATGCATATGATAGCGACCTATTTCATATCTCGTTATATTGTGTTTTATTTGGATAATCAACTATCACGGCTATTGGCTGCTGAATCCACTGTCAATGACTTTAGGTTTTGCATTCTAATAATCTTTGTTGTTTGAGTAGCATAACTAACCATCTTCTTTGCTTAAAAAAAAAGTTACCATCTTATGTGTGCAAAAAGAAATGGATGATAATCTGAGGCAATGTATAGTATCCTTTGATGTTGTTTATAAAAGATTTACAAAGCCTTAACAATAAATAGGCCGTTTTGAGATGTAAAGCTTTTGTTCTTTTAGGGGGCGTTTACTTTGGGTGATAGGATAGATTGATAAAAATAGTATAGGTTAATCCACCGTTTACTTTGATGGATTGATAATTTTTTAGCTTGTTTGATCATCTAATCCTTCATTAGTCAATCCTATGTTTTATCAATCTATCCTATCACGCAAAGTAAACGCTAGAGAGGTTTTCTGTAATCTACGAAAATTCTTATCGTGAAAGCCAAGGATTCAACAGGCACTTCAAGTTTTACAATAGCGTCAAAATGGGAGTAGCATCTCTCTTCTTTACCTCCCTGTTGATGAGAATATTGTATTTTGTAAAGATGTTAAGACTTGAAATGGCAAAAAATAGATACTAAAGTAGACCAATGGTTCCATGATACTCTGAACTTGGTTTGTTTTCAGTCTTACAGATTATTTGGATGATGTATTTTCTTCTTCTCTGGCAGAATTTTGGCCTCACATCACCTCTGCCGACGGTGGCATTAGCAGTTACAGCATTGGTGGGTGCTCTTACTGCACTCTTCATCTTCCAGTCTGCATCCAAGAATTGACCAATTTACTTTCTTTTTATATATGGTGCTTGTACAATTCCTTAGTGTTTCTTGAAGATGTCCTCCATTATATATAATGCGACTCTTCTATGTTATGTACTTTCTGAAAGATGTAGCTACTTTCAACATAGCGCCTACTAGTATTATTATTATTTTTTGTAAGTGTAAAGATACTCGAGACGTTCTTTATCTCAAAATTCAATTCAGTTTTTTCTCATGATTAAAGATTCATATATCACGAACATGGCTTGTTTGTTTGTTTGTTTGGTGATTAAAGCCTTAAACACACTTATTATTCTTCTTTTCTCTTGGTTAACAATTTTGATGTCAAGGCAATGTTATGTACTAGCAGATCATAACTACAATATATGCATTTAAATGCTGTTTTACATCTTCAAAACAAACAATTTTTAGTATATAGGATAATAAATCCAAAAAAGCAACCTTCCCAAAACAAGGTTTCACAGACTGATTCCAGAAATCGCAATCCTTCCTACATTCAGGCAACATAAATCTCCCTTCACTGTTCTTAGTTATATCAACAAAGTCTTAACAAAAAGAAGCCGCCTTCACTATGAACATACCATGACATCCGAAATAATATTGCAACAAAGTCGTAAAGTACGTTCATGCCCATCATTTGGCCGATTGAATCAGCAAATCACCTTGCCAGCTCCAAAAAGTCCGAAGCAAAAGAAATGACACTATGAAGTGATTGAGCAATATGTAGAACTGTTTGAGAAACTGGTGTGAGAAGGTACCAAAAGCTAGAAAATGAGTCCAAGCATATTCATACATCCATCGACTCCGTGGCTTTAGATTTTTTCTTTTTCGCTTTACTTTTTTTAGTTTTACTGTCCTTTTTCTTGGGCTTCTTCTTGGTGGCGGGCTGTGTCATCTGCAAATGTTGATAAATGGCAGCTAAAGGATCTGACTGATAAACCGGATGATTAATAACCATCTTCAACTTATTACTCTCTTTCAGCCTGAGAAATAAACCATATAGAAACATGTCAATAATTTGTATCCCAAAAGGAAATAGAGTCAATAGTTCCACATATTTTTCTATACTCACACTAGGTCATTTCTCCTTTTGCAATTAAGTTTCAATTCGGCCGGTTCTGATGCTGAAGGAGCGATTAATTCAGGGAGGCACTCGGTAAGGGAAGACAAATCATACACTTTTAGTTTCTTTTGCCTGCTCCGTTTCTTTTGCTTACTCTCCTGTTGCAGAACAAGATTTAATCATATGACAGCATAAGCTAGCAGATCATTATGTAAACAACCTTAGAGCCACTATGATAAGCCAATAGATCCATAACAAGAGATGCATTTTATACCATTGCCTTCATATACAAAGTTCAGATTATTATAGCTAAAAATAACATTTAAGAAGCTGATGAAAGAAATTTATTTAGTTCAAGAACTAGGAATCATACCTTACTTATAGCTTTACTGGTAACTGCTGCTTTGACCTCTACAAAACCAAAATAAACCACAGGATGAGCTTCGTATTTGTTATTTTAGACATTCAAATCAATTTCTAATTTATATCAATCGACAATGTTGATTGTAGATAAGACTACGAGATAACCACGCATGTACTCTAATTTCAACATTTGACATAAATTCAACAAAAAAGTTGAGAAACACAAAACTTTACACCGAAAATGTAGATCAACCAAGAAAAAATAAGCAACATTTCTAATGTTTTTCTACCAACAGGCACCCTCCCCAACCAACCCAGTGTTTGATCAACATTTGATTTCAATGCTCGGAACAAACTAAATACAATTTACCTAAAAACAGAAAAGCATAGACAACAGCAGAAACTGTATAAAAAATACAAAATTCACATCCTTACTCTCGTAAAATTGCAATTTCTTATCGAGCTTGCGATCACCGGTCGACTTTCCATCAGAACTGAAATTCGTAAAACCGATGTTAATAATGGAAATTGAATTAGACACATAGCCTGCAAAAATACGAATCCTCCTAAAACAATTCAGAAAAATTTTACCGCACGCTGGTTTTTCCCATCGGTATAATGTAGTTTCAGTCCTTGTTTTTTGCTTGTCGTACACAAATAGAGAATCAAACACAAAAACTCGCGAGATGGGGAATATCACGAAGAATCTGAAACTTGTCTTGTAACTTAGCTTTTCCTTTTTAGTCTTTTAACTGAGCGCAGAAATTCAGGGATGAATGATTAGGGTTTTGAGAGAGAGAGAAAGAGAGCTGAGTTTAATGCTATAGTTGAGAAAGAGGCCTCACATACTTTTACATTGAGGCCCATTAAAACGGTCTTTTATATTCAAGCCCAATCAGAATGTTGGAATTTGGGCATTATTGTGAAGGGAAAAAAAAAACGAAGAGAGCACCAAACTTACAAAATACTGTACTACTTACTTTTTCCAAAACGTTTTTTTTTTTTTTTAATATCATTACAAATATTCATTTACGATTTTTTTTTATGGCCAAGAATACTTGAACCTCTAACTTATTAATCAACAGACGACCACTCCACCAACCATCCACTCGCCACTTCTCCAAAACGTTTTTGCCCCCATATTTCGTACCTAGGCCAGAGGAGGGTTTAAATCAAAAACCCTTGTACAAAGAGAGTGAGAAGGGTAGAGAGAGTGAGAGAGAGGAGAAATCGAAATGGAGGGTGCTTCGTACCAGAGATTCCCCAAAATCAAAATTAGGGATTTGAAAGACGACTACATGAAGTTCGAGCTGCGAGAGACCGACGCCAGCATCGCCAACGCGCTCCGCCGCGTGATGATCGCCGAAGTCCCAACAATCGCTATAGATTTGGTGGAAATCGAGGTGAACTCTTCCGTCTTGGGCGACGAATTTATTGCTCACCGCCTTGGCCTAGTCCCTCTCACCAGCGAGCGCGCCATGGCCATGCGCTTCTCCCGAGACTGCGACGCCTGCGACGGCGACGGCCAGTGCGAGTACTGCTCCGTCGAGTTTCATCTGCGCGCAAAGTGCATTAGCGACCAGACGCTCGATGTCACCTCGAAGGACCTCTACAGCTCAGACCACACAGTTGTTCCCGTCGATTTCTCCGATTCGCCCGGAATTGACAATTCGGATAGTCGGTACTTATGCTATTCTTGCTTCTTCTTTTTTTCACGTGTATGCGTGTGTGGGATTTTGTGTTATTGTGGTTGGTTGTGTTGACTGATACTAAATTGCTATGATTTCATATTTTCTTTCACACGGTGGTTGAAAAGTGATAAGTATTGCTTTACCTTGGGGAAGTTGTAGAGCTTTTATGTAGTTAGTTTATGCGAGTAATTTTGGTCCATAAATTTTTAAACAAATATTGATGCTTTCTTTTAGCTGCGAACAGCATGTCACATTTGAACAAAAACATGCAGGATGTAGCCGTTTTACTTTGCTCTATTGTTTTATTTTATGTTTCTGGTTTTAGGGGTTTCGTCCTTGGGTATACTTGGGGAAACACAGATAATTTGGGCAGAGATATTGGGGAGAAAAGGCTCTAGTTGAAAAAGGCACGATGTAGTTGAATTGAAGGGAAAACTGGTGGAAATTCACATTGCATGGCCTTTGGTATAATTGAAGATCGATGAAAGGAACTTCATGTGGGAAAGGAATTAAGGGAGTATCACGTAGTCTTGTTGTAAAAAATTGGTATATACAGATTTTTCTTATTTTCATTAAGGGAGTGCTTATGGGGAATGGAATGGTTTCAGGTCTTGATGGTGGAGGGGAAAGTGAATAATAGGTTTGGGATTGAAACCCCCATTTCTGTTCTTCTTTCTTCGTTTTTGTTTTTTATTGGTACAGTCCATTCCCCACTTTTGGGAATGAAAGTGGTTGTGGCCAAGGAATCTATCTTTGTTCTCTCCGCCTCCCATACCCCCATTCAAGCATTGCCAAGACAATCTGGTATATGCATCTTGGGTTGTACCCAAGTTTTATCATAGTTTATATGTGTTGCAAACATGTATAATGTACATTTATGTCAAAGTATAAATGGGTAATCCTCTGTTTCTATTGCTGTCTTGCATCTGTTCCTTTCATTCTTTCTGCGCATCTTCTGATTTCGTTTTGTTTCCTGATAATTTTGCAAGTATCATCCATGAAAACATTATTCTATTTGAATGATTGGACAAATATAAGTTTTTCATAATGTAGGGGAATCATCATTGTAAAGCTTCGTCGAGGTCAGGAGTTGATTTTGAGAGCCATAGCACGGAAGGGGATTGGCAAAGATCATGCTAAGTGGTCACCTGCAGCAACCGTCACTTTCATGTATGAACCTGAGATCTATATTAACGAAGAGCTGATGGAAACCTTGACCTTAAAGGAGAAACGAGACTTTGTTGAAAGCAGTCCCACAAAAGTATTTGACATCAATAACACTGGGCAGGTAGATCATTCACCTTGATAGCCTGGTTTTTTTACCTGAAACCGTGTCATATTTAAATATGTATTTATCTTCTGCTAATACATCCCTAGTTGTGGTAGTACTTGTATGTTCTTGCTAAGCTTAGTCTTATACACTATACAGTGATATATCCTAGAAATCTTGTCTCATGACATCCCATATGAACTATGACTCTACATGTTTTCCTGTCAAAGTGTTCATTTTTTATATTTCGATACAGCTTGATGCTTTCTTTATATATGAAGAAGCTAATCTGTATCATTACTTGTAATGGGCATTTCATGTATATGGTTCTCTGTGTCATGACATGGCCTTCTTTGAGATGGATGGATATGAATTCATGCCTTTTAGAGTAAGAATAATCTAGCTCAAACTTGACATTTGTGAAGTACATCCCAAGCTCGGGCTGGTGCTGACTTCCGTCAATTATTCCTGTTAATAGTAGATTCAGATCATCATTATCCTCTAGAAATAATTTTATTCAGTCTAATTGAATGTTACTTTCGAAGTTGTACATCTGTCATTAATCATTTTAATTGTTTAATTTGCCATTTTTGTCCAGGTTTATGTTCTTGACGCTGAGGCATATACGTATGATGATGAAGTGATTAAGAAAGCTGAAGCAATGGGGAAACCTGGGCTTGTGGAAATCCATGCCAAGGAGGACAGTTTCATATTCACAGTCGAGACAACTGGAGGCGTAAAAGCATCTCAATTGTTCCTCAACGCCATCGAGATCCTGAAGCAGAAGCTGGATGCTGTTCGCCTGTCAGCAGACACTGTGGAAGCTGATGAGCAGTTTGGTGAGTTGGGAGCACATATGCGCGGGGGCTGATTTCATGATCCGGACTGTTGTGGAGGCATCTGTCTTATCCAGGAATGGCTTTGTTTCATTTAACTCAAGTGTATGAAATCTGATTCTAAGCTCTGTAATTACTTCATGTTTCTCTAGACTTGATCTTGTCATGTAGGGATATGTTATGCTACTCGGAAACTTTACCAATCTCTCTGAAACTGTCAAATGGAAAAACAGTTTTCTATTTTTGAGCAATGGCCAGAATGGTTTGTCTGTCTGTATAAGGCTTGGGGGCTGCTTCAGGTATTCCTTTATCCGGTGATGGTCGGTTTGATTAATTTTTGGTGGATCGTCTTTGATCTAAGGTTCATATCTTGATATCAAGTAACACATGACATACAGAGTAGCTTTCATTTTGTACACTTTTTGAATGTGGATTTCTGGGGAAATCTCACTAGGAATGAAGTTCATTACCACATAAGATTCAGAGTTTTTGTTGTCTCAATAGTAGGAGTATTTTTCTTGTAAGTTTAGTTTGTGTAGTTAAATGATACTGTACAATTTTAGTGCGAAAAGGGAAAGGAAATTTATACTGCGCATCACTCGATCTGATATCGCATTTGTTTTCTGATAAAATTAAATTAAAACCCTAATTAGGTTCAATTAATTTTTAACCATCATTTGTGCAGAAAAAAAAGGAGGAATTAGATGGAAAAATAAGATCTATAAAATATATCTTTCAAACTGTATTTTATACGTAAATACTCATAAACGCTATAATGCTATAATCGCATTTGCCAATAACATGTGCGTGTATTATGTGATTAAAGATTTTTTTTTTCTTTGAGAATTCTGTGATTGAAGATTTAATTACATGAAAATTGCATTAACTGGGGTAATTTTTATTGTGCTTTTATTACACACTTAAATACTCCCTCCATCCCAATAGCAATGTCTCACTTCTATTAATTAATACTATTATTAATTAAAGAAGTGAGACCTTGCTATTGGGACGGAGGGAGTAGTTGATACTGTAGCTTATCGGTTAGATTTGGAAGCTATATTGCACGAGTGGGTGCGTGGGACCGGATGTGGGGCGATACGATACAGATACGGAGTTATTAAATTTTAAAAATTATAAGGTGCGATTCAGTAAGGATATGTCTAATTATTAATATTTAAAACTTATTAAATATATAGAAATTTAAATTTTTATAAATTAAATGTATGTAATTCACATTCTTTTGCACCCACTTAAGCATTTTCAATTATGTAATTTAAATAAGCAATAGAATAACAATTCAAATATCATTAGCCCAATACATAGGTTATATAGTTCAAAGAAAGTTCTCAAAATCAACCCGTACACTCCCTTCACCGACGAGATTCGCGAATTCGATTATTTTTATTTGAAAAGATATGCCACATGACGAATCATATGCGTATCCGATGAGAATTACACTCTAATGAGAATTTGATACAGTAACATGATATTTTTAGAAGAATTTGTATCATAGTTTGAAAGTTGCCATAATCTAGTATTCGGACCTCAATAATAATAATATAATATAGGATGTAAAAGTGGTAAAGTGATTAATGTTCAAGGCCAAAGGTCTCGAATTTAAATCCACGGTTACACGATTTTCAAAATTTCTTGTACAACAATTAAAAAAAATCTTTCTGAAATTCGGAACCGGCAAACATGCTTCCATGATAGCAACAGCCAATTTCACACTTCTCTCTCCCTCCCGACAAGGATTCTCTATCACGGCGAGATATATAGGGTTGAGTTTAGGTGGAAATTTTTTCTCCTTATAAATTTGAATTATGTATCTTTCATATATATATATATATATAGGGGAGAGTTCAAATACAAACTAATTCCCCCGTAAAACCTAAATTTTTTTTCTAATCGTTGATTATTCATGATCAACGGATATAATCGATCCAAATATATTCCTGTATTTTAGACGTTTTATATATGTGTAGGGGCTAATTTGTCTTCTGATTTGTTTGTAACGGATTTTGCTTAATTTATGGAATATGATTTAGTCATGATTATGGGAGTTATTCGTGTAACTTACATTTTATAATTTATCAATTTTTTGGGCTTAGATTTTTGTACTAGTTTGGAGTATTAGTTTACTTATTGTGCATCGAGTTTTTTTTAAGAATAATTGTGCCTCGAGTTTTATTAGTGTATTGCAGACAATTGAATCTAGAGGTTTATTTTTTTTATTTCCTTTACATAATAAATGGATGTGTTGGTAGTTCAGTACGTTGCGCATAAAATGCATGAATAATGCATTATAATCATCTTTACACATACAATGCAAAAATAAGATAAGACATAAGTAGTGCATAATCAATACATAGGTAATGCATAATCTCCAAATTTTCTATTTATATACATCTCCATATATAAATACATTTAATTTATCTTTATAACACAAATATGATTTATAATGCATAATGTATAATTTTAAAATGCACAACGAAATTATTTAAATTGCATAAATGCACAGAGAATAATAAAAGATAAGTATAAACAATTAATTGTTTTTTTGCATGAATGTTCTGCATAAAAAAACAATGCACAATAAAAAAAAAAATGCATTATCAACAGGATGTATATAAGAAACTCTTCAAAAGAAGTCGTGGTTCGTCTCTATTAGAAAATTTTCAATATGCCTATTTGTTGTAAAAATAATCTATAATATGGATATTAAGAAAATAAATGTGAATGAATTCGAAAGGAAGAAGTGAGAGATTTGATCTCAAATTTTACGGCGTGGAATGAGGAATAGGTTAATTGATAAAAAAATTATTTGGACATAGTCACCCTTTTATATATTATCAATACACGAAAAATAATTTATTAAAATCAATCTTCATCCATTTGTATAGAGCTTGACCATTAATTTTCCTTCATCCATGGCTTAAAAAGGTTTCTAGTTTGTACACTAGAATTAGTTTTCATCTGAACCCTACCCTATATATATATATATATATATATATATATATATATATATATATGGAGTGGTTCTAGTGAAAAAAATCCTTAAAATAAGAAATAAGAATAAATTTGGACCACTCATTTGTAAGGAATGTATAGTCAAGATTAAATCATAAAATTTCACCTAAACTAAATAAAAAATGACGGAGGGGTATATGGGTAAATTAACCATCCCAAAAAAATTATGCTGGCGCATATATCCCTTTCTTTCTTTCCCATTTGCAACTCTCTCTCTCTCTCTCTCTCTCTCTCTCAGTGTTCTCCACGCCCTCTCTCCCTCTCAGTGTTCTCCACGCCCTCTCTCCGTCGTCAATCACTCCCCGGCACTGCTATTCGTCGACCACTCGCCGGCGCTTCCATACTCCAACATTACTTTCTCTCTATCTCTATCTATACATATATTCATGTCTCTTTCCACATCAAAATCTGAAATTATCAATTTATTTCTTCAATTCACCGACAATTATTCGGTGCCAGTCACAAAATCGTTGTTTACCAACAATAGCAGTGACATTAACCATCTCCGACCGCCATCGTCACACTGCAAGGTTTTTTTTTAATATGTCATTTTTTTGAATTTGTAGCTCTAATTATCTCTTTGTTACCCTAATTTTTCTCTTATCGAATTATTGAGAATCCGTCATTGCATTGATAGATTTTGTGTTGAAACTTTACGATACTATATAATAATTTTGATTTTTTTTTGAATTTTGAACAAATACTTGTAATGAGTTTGATGCATTAAGAAAAATGTATTGTGGTGCATAAAGAAGGACAACAGAAAATTTATTATTGTAGTCCTATAGTGTCTGCTGTCATGAAGCTAATTTGCAGCTACTCATCAAGAGATATTCATTAGCATTCCCTTGAGCTTGTTGTTGGATGTATTATTATGCTCATCTTTTCTTGTTCTTGTAATTCTTGCAGTAACTTATGTCTAAAAATTGAACTTACAGATGTTGCTCCTAATATCGACACGTATTTTGCTTCTGGAGTTGTTTTTGCATTGGATTCCGTAGCAGAATTTGAGATCTTTGCTATTGTTCCTCTGATGTTGTTTTGTCCTAATTAATGCTATTTTCAGCAGTTTTTCAAAAGTTATTCATTGACATCTGTATAGACTTGTGTTTGATGAGCTTTTGTGCTCATCTTGGCTCGTGCCCATATTATGATTTTATTATTGGTTGTTTTCATCATGTTTTTTTTTTTTTGAGGAATTGTTTTCATCATGTTAAATGTGAACAATTTAGTTTTTGATATTCCTTCTTTGAGTTATCAGCAATAATATATTATAATTTCACTCTCTTACGATTTGTTATATCTATATATGTGAGCAAATAGTTGAGCTATTTTAGTTTTGTTTGGTATTTATTTACTTGAAAGTTGTGATTTGCTACTGGAGTTTGTCAATTACAAAAGAAATTTTGAAGTACTATATCTATCTGAAAATGCAGTGTAATGCATCTGACTAGTTACTATGGTGCATCTAACTAATCATTATGGTGCATCTAGATAGTCATTGTGGCACATCAGACATGATAAGGCATATGTTCATGTGCTTATTTGTGGTGCATCTAACTAGTCATTGCTGTGCATCTAAGTAGTCATTGTAATGCATCTAGTTGTCATTGTGGTGCATCTCACATGATAAGGCACGTGTTCATGTGTTTGTATGTGGTGCATCTAACTAGTCACTCTGGTGCATATGAGTAGTCATTGTGGTGCATTTAGGAAGTTATTGTGATGTATCTAACCATATACATTTATTTGTATTCATCTGTAGATTGCATTATAATGCATCTGATAAGTTCGTGTGATACATTTGAACTAATACATATTTTTATTGTGTTGCCATATCAGAGAGAAGTAAAAGAAACAACGATAGAAACACAAATTTAAAGAGGAAGGATGATGAAATAGATGATGACTTTCAAGAAACTATTTAGCTAAAGAATTTTAAGGAAACAAGTAACAAAGAAAATGAGAAGATAGATGCCAAGAAGAACAAGAAAAAATGCATCATCAGAAAATAGAGAAGTCTGTCTATGGTGATCCTGCTAGCTGGACGACTAATCTCGTGAAGAAATCGCCAAGACTAATAAAGACGTTGAGAGTCAACTATTGTGCATTACTTCTTCATTGGAAAAACAATCATTGAAGGATAAAGTGATAAGAGAAGCAGAGTTCTACTATAAAGAATATTATCAAGTTTGTAGTTTTAATGCACGGAAATTATTGATTGGTTGATGTTATCAGAGAATTATTGGTTAGAGCAAATTATAAGTACATTTTGAACAAGTTATATGAGAAAAAAAATGTATGAATGTATGTTTTGAACTAATTAGCATGTGAAGGAATTAAACAATTGTATAATTTTAATTTCTAATTACATTGTCTTACTCGTCTATATTTTATGAGCAATAACTACTTCAATTACTTAAATGTTTTCTAGGTCAAGTGATATTATTATATCTTGTGCAATTAATTATGCAAAATACATAATTACTGAAATAATTATGAGCATTTTGTGATACATCTCGTCATTATCTGTGATGCATCTAGTAATGCATCGTGATGCATCTCCAATGCTATGTGATGCATCTCGTAATGCTCTGTGATGCATTACTATTGATTATATTTCAGCAATCAACTAAGATCCATCTTGTATCTATCAATATTTTCAAGCATAAATACCAACAATCTTTTTTTTTTATTGAAAATGGTTTACTACAATAACAATATTGCATAGAAATAATAAGTTGATTATGTCTTATGCTAAAAAAAAAAAAAACAAGTTGACGATGCCTTCAATAATGATAACAGATTTCCAGTGACTTCTATGAATCTCCATGTGACATGACTCCATCTCTCCTTCATCTCTTCCACAATCTGAAAATATTCACATTGCAACCCCTATCTATTTATCACCTCTCTCCGCAACTACTATTTCTGTTTGTTGGTGAGATCCATTAATGACTCGTTGCAGGTGCACCATTGCAATCTTCGTCAACCTATCGTCTATTATTATCGTTACCTCTCCATTCCGCTTACCATTGTTGCCGCTACCGTGAATTTCAATTCCGTTACCCGACCCTTGATCTTTTTCCCTCTTTTTGAGTCCATCAACTCCAAAACTTTCATCTTCAACTATGTTGCTGTCACGAGCTTGATTCTCCACCGCCTCCACAAAACAGTGCCTCTTTCATCTTCTCCATCATGAAAACCTGATTCATCTTCAACCAATTGATCATTGACACTCTAAATGACAACACTTTCAACATCGAGCTCTCATCGTAGTGAGTCACGAATCCATCCATCGAGTTCTGACCTGGTACCTTCATCTGCAATGCCCAAAATAGAGAAAAATAATGTTATTAATCGGCTGCAAATCAAGCCATCTCAGACATTGTTGGGAAATTAATAGAGTTTTGATTGGATACTAAAACCCAGCTGACCCCAACCGAGTAGATGATCGCACAAGCCTAAGCGTTTTTCAGCTCACCTGTTTGAGCTTATAGAGTTTCTTAGTTTACAGGTAGATTCGCTGAAGACAGCAGAAGACACAGCTAAGCAGACAGCTTAAAGAACTCAGCAGAGCAGACTCAGCAGAGCAGACCAAGCAGAGTCAAAGACCCAGCAGTATCAAGACCCAGCTCAGTGACGGAAACCCAGCTCAGTGAAAAAGACCCAGCTTAGTGTCAATGACACAGCTCAGGTCTAAGACAGCTCAGGTTAATGACACAGCTCTGGTTGAAGACACAGCTCAGGTTGATGATACAACTCAGGTCTAAGACACAGCTCAGAGTTGAGACACAGCAGAGTCCAAGACACTGAAGATACAACAGAGACGCTTAGCAGCTCGAAGACGAAGACCTTCTTAAAGACAAGATCCCGATGTCAGAAGATCTTATCTGACGCAGTCAGATTAGAGAAGAACTAGCTTCTGCAGATGCAGACCTACTTCGTAGGTAAAGGCCAGAAGTCAACAAGAGTAGGTAAGATTCAAACGGCTCTCTTCCAACGACTAGTTTGAATCTTCACCTATATATATCTCTCCTCCACCATTGAAGAAGATGCTGGCGAGGAGGCTGGCAAGACGACTGAAGAAATAGAAGAAAACAGAAAAATGAACAACGATCTTCAAAGCTAAATCCTTCAAGAACACCCAGCCAGTCAGCTGTGTTCTTAGTTGTTCACATACTCAGTCATAGGCAGAATAGATCAGAATAAATATCTTAAGCCTAGTTTGAACGAGTTCATCATACTCCTTGTTCTTCATTGTAAGAACTCGTTCATAGTTGGAAAACCATACCCAAACCCAAACCCAGAAAGGTTAGGTAAAGGTACGCTTGCTCGAAGCGTGTAATTCGAGTGGATAGGTTCTTCAGTACCCGAAAACTGAAGGTGTAGACTTGACAGTGCCCGCAAACTGTTGGAACACAGCTCGGGTTAGAGTTGTGAAGTTGCTTGGTACTTGGAAACCAAGTGGTAGTGAATTACCAGTGAATCTGGTCGTGGACGTAGGAGGGGTTACTCCGAACCACGTTAAAAATGCTCTTGTTATTTATCGCTTTGTTTTATGCAAGTTACTAACTCTCATAAGCATACATTTCAATCTGCATAAACTGACTAACTGAAAAGTGAAACAGAGCTTTGCAATATATTTGAAGCAACAGACGGACTTTCCAAATCCACCACATTCCGCACACAGCCAGCTGTGTCGATCAAGCTGCCATCCAGCTGGATCGAACACAGCCAGCTCACTCAAAAGAGTTTTAACTTGGAAAAGTTTTTAAACCTTGGTGTATTCACCCCCGTCTACACCAAGGTATCCGTCTTGGGACCAACAATTGGTATCAGAGCAGTGGTTCAAAAGATCACTGTATCTGTCAAGTCAGCATTTCATTGCTGATAATGGTCACCTGAACAGATCCTTAATTTTTCAAAATCTTTTTAAAAAATCATTATATTGCATACTGTCATGGAATCTTCTATGTGCAGGAATCTTCCAACATTCTCAGTCGTTGATCATCAGATATGGAAGTTCCGACTCAAAAGCTTTCTGTGCGCGCAAAACGACATGATGTGGGATGTTATCACAGACGGACCCATCATCATCATGAAATCAGAAAGACAAGCAGAAACCACACCTGGAGCTGAACCAGTACTCCGGCAAGTTGTGAAGCCCAAAAGGGAGTACTCTCCAGAAGAAAGAAGACAAGCTGGATTGGACAGCTACGCTCGCAACGTCATCTCCTCAATGGTGACGGACACTTATCTCAGCAAAATCATCAATTGCGAGACAGCTAAGGGGATGTGGGACACTCTAGCCAAGCTATGTGAAGGCTCAGAGGAAATTCAAGAGAACAAATTCTCAGTTGCATGCCAGAGGTTTGACGACTCCAAGCAACTCCCCTACGAGTCCATCGAGCAAATAGAGCTTAGATTCTCCAACCTCGTCATCGAGATCGAGACGATCCGAACTGAAAAATATACAGTTCGAGATAAGAACTTGAAAGTTCTTGCAGCTCTCTCCTCAGAATGGTGTACACACAAGGTGGTTCACCAAAGCAGAACTGATCTTGGCTGCATGGAGACGGAAAAATTGTTCTCCATCTTGAAAGCCAACGAATTTGATCTGGGGATCACAAGCGGAGAATCATCCAGCCGGATGAATGAAACGGAGCTGACTCCCAAGAAAAAAGAGACAGCTCTCAGTGCAAAATCAAGAAGATTAGCTCAATCAGCTCAGCTTGGAAGGACCAACAAGGAGCGCGGAAATATGAGCAAAGAAGAATTGCACGAAGAAGTTGCCATGCTTGTACGGAATATTAATAGGCTGGAACACAGCAAGGAAAGGTACAAGAAGATCGTGAAGGTTCATCACGACAAGCAACTCTACCCAAAGAGAAAACCAGCTGAGTCATCCTCCCGAAGGAAGGATAAAGGGTTCGAAACGAACAAAATGGATGATGATCAAATCTCCTTCTCCGACTCAGACGAGGATGATCACCTTGATTAAGATGTCTGGAACATCTTACTGAATCAATCGACTAAGAAAATGAAGAAACCCAGCTAGCTGACTGGGACCAGCTGTGAAATAAAGACAGCTGGAAACAAAACTAAAAACTCAGCCAGTCACACTGCTGAGTACATTGGTCTCAAGAAAAGAATCGAGAAGCAGCAGATGAATCAGCTGGATTTGGGACAGCTGTCTACCTGCCATACAAACGGAGTCCTCATCAAAGGAAGTAGGATACAGCTGAAGAAAAAGCCACCTACTATCAAATCAAGGAGGAACTCTACACAGCTGGAAAGAGAGCAAAATCAAGTAGAATGCCCAGCTGGACATGGCACAGCTGATTGCATGCTAAAAAGAGACCTCATCGAAAAAGTGCTCAGCGACTTCAAGAGATTCCTAGAAATCCTTGAAATCTAGCCAGCTGAGAATTCGGAGCTAAGGAATGAGCACAATCAGAAGAATGATCAGGAGCTTGAAGATGAGAAAGCACAGCTGATCAAGAAGCTGAAGATGGCCAAAGCTGAATCAGATCAAAGAATGACTCTAGCCAATACAAACACAGCTGGAACCAAGCCAAGGATGTACCAAAGAGGTCGTACATAATCAAGCCAGCTCTCTAAGCTCAGTCCTATCAAAGAAAAAAACTGCTCGGCAACTCCAAGCCCAAGAAAAGCAGCAACTCCCAGCTGATCACAGAGCTCAAAGGCAGCTGATAAATCCAGCTGACTGGAATCAAAATCAAAGACAGAATGTCATCCAGCACAGACATCAAGGTCAACTAAAAAGACAGCTGAGAAGGATCTCAACTAGACATAAAGCTGGAAATCAACCAAGCTTAACTTCAAGATTCCAGCAGACGGAATATCAAGCTGGATGTCAAGCTGATAGACTCCAGCTGGGAAATAGACTTCAAGCAGTCAACAAGGTCCAGAGAGGATATGATCCATTCAGGGACCAACTTTGGGCCCGTGACCACTTAGGTCATCTCGTAGAGCGCGATGAGTTCAATCCGAATCGTCGTTCCGCTTCCAGAATGGTATTATAATAGAAATTCTGATCCTTGAAGCGAAAGTTACGTCCGTTTTAAATCCTGCCGACGACGGTCCCTTTCGCGATCTCTCACCATCAAATAATCAGCTGCAACTCGTTCTATATCAAGCCAGGGGAATCAAACCCAGCTGATAAAATAATTGAAATATCCAATTGAGGGGGAACTCAGTCCAGTAGAATCGTCAAGCAGAGCATCCAGCAGGATATACCCAGCTTGATCATCGTGTGTCATCAAGAAGGAATCAGACACAGCTGGACCAGCTCAGCAGAAACCCCAAAGATCTCAAGATGAAGTCATCAAGCCTGGGGGAATCAAACCCCTCTGATAAAACACAATTGGACTATCCAATTGAGGGGGAACCTTACAAACGGAGCCTTCCCTCAGAGGAAGAAGGTCAAGATGACTCACTCCAAACTGAGTCATACAGCTGAGAAAGACCATCAATTGGTATCAGATGAAAAATGAGCCAAAAGTGCATCAATTGGTATCAACTCCAAGCTGACTGGAGTTACCAAGAACGGGAAGAAGTTATTGCCAGAACGCCGCCGCCAGACCTCGACTCTCCTTCCTCCCAATATCTTTTTGATGAACCAAAAAGGGGGAAAGGATTGAACAGAAAAATGGAAATAAAAAAAAAGGGAAAAAGGATTGAACAGAAAATGAATGTAGATGAGGCAAATGACGAGCTGGAAAGACAATTGGAGAAAGAGTGCAAACTCTCGTCAAGGCATGTGGAGCAGCCAGGAAGAGTTTAGTTAGGATTTTTGTTTTGTGTTTTTCTGTAAAAGTTTGTAAAGGTTTTGGCATCATCAAAAAGGGGGAAATTGTTGGGAAAATTAATAGAGTTTTGATTGGATACCAAAACCCAGCTGACCCCAACCGAGTAGATGATCGCACAAGCCTAAGCGTTTTTCAGCTCACCTGTTTGAGCTTATAGAGTTTCTTAGTTTACAGGTAGATTCGCTGAAGACAGCAGAAGACACAGCTAAGCAGACAGCTTAAAGAACTCGGCGAAGCGAGACTCGACGGAAGCGGTCGAGCGAGTCAAAGACCCAGCAGTATCAAGACCCAGCTCAGTGACGGAAACCCAGCTCAGTGTCAAAGACCCAGCTCAGTGAAAAAGACCCAGCTTAGTGTCAATGACACGGCTCGGAGTCTAAGACGGCTCGGAGTTAATGACACGGCTGCGGTTGAAGACACGGCTCGGAGTTGATGATACGGCTCGAGTCTAAGACACGGCTCGTAGTTGAGACACGGCGAGTCCAAGACGGCGAAGATACGGCGAGACGCTTAGCAGCTCGAAGACGAAGACCTTCTTAAAGACAAGATCCCGATGTCAGAAGATCTTATCTGACGCAGTCAGATCAGAGAAGAACTAGCTTCTGCAGATGCAGACCTACTTCGTAGGTAAAGGCCAGAAGTCAACAAGAGTAGGTAAGATTCAAACGGCTCTCTTCCAACGGCTAGTTTGAATCTTCACCTATATATATCTCTCCTCCACCATTGAAGAAGATGCTGGCGAGGAGGCTGGCAAGACGACTGAAGAAATAGAAGAAAACAGAAAAATGAACAACGATCTTCAAAGCCAAATCCTTCAAGAACACCCAGCCAGTCAGCTGTGTTCTTAGTTGTTCACATACTCAGTCATAGGCAGAATAGATCAGAATAAATATCTTAAGCCTAGTTTGAACGAGTTCATCATACTCCTTATTCTTCATTGTAAGAACTCGTTCATAGTTGGAAAACCATACCCAAACCCAAACCCAGAAAGGTTAGGTAAATATACGCTTGCTCGAAGCGTGTAATTCGAGTGGATAGGTTCTTCAGTACCCGGAAACTGAAGGTGTAGGCTTGACAGTGCCCGCAAACTGTTGGAACACAGCTCGGGTGAGTTGTGAAGTTGCTTGGTACTTGAAAACCAAGTGGTAGTGAATTACCAGTGAATCTGGTCGTGGACGTAGGAGGGGTTACTCCGAACCACGTTAAAAATGCTCTTGTTATTTATCGCTTTGTTTTATGCAAGTTACTAACTCTCATAAGCATACATTTCAATCTGCATAAACTGACTAACTGAAAAGTGAAACAGAGCTTTGCAATATATTTGAAGCAACAGACGGACTTTCCAAATCCACCACATTCCGCACACAGCCAGCTGTGTCGATCAAGCTGCCATCCAGCTGGATCGAACACAGCCAGCTCACTCAAAAGAGTTTTAACTTGGAAAAGTTTTTAAACCTTGGTGTATTCACCCCCCCTTTACACCAAGGTATCCGTCTTGGGACCAACAGACATTCATCAAAATTATCCACCTGGTGCATCTCACAATGTTGTGTGATTCATATCATAATACTATGTGATGCATCTCGTAATACTATATATTGCATCACTATTGATTGTGCAATGCATGCATAAAGCGAAGACATATGATGCATCAGAATAATGGATTTGATGCATCTCATAAACTTATGTTATGCATCACCATCTACTTGAAAATACATCAATTAGTTATTATATCAGTTAGAACCTGGTGGTGTTTTATCAAAACACATATGAATACAAACACAACTAGAAACCAATTTATTCAAAAAAATTCAACTTATTTATATCAACTTATTCAAGCTTCAAACAAAAATACATGAACATTACAACATAATAAAGTGATTAAACCACTCTAAACATGAGTTACTGTGGCCACGAATTTTTCTAACGCCACTAGCGACAATCCATCTTGTACCAATCAATATTTTCAGAATAAATACCAAAGTTTATTATCGTTTTTATTAGAAATGGTCTAATATAATAACAATATTGTATAGAAATAACAAACTGACTATGCATTTGGTTGAAACTCTATGCCTTTGACAATGAGATCAGACTTCCAATGACTGATATGGATCTCCATTAGCCACGCCTCCACCTCTCCTTCATCTCCTCTACCAATAGAAAAGCTTCTCATTTCAATCTCCTTCCATCCATCACCTCTCTCTGTAGCCACTTTTTCAGCTTGTTAGTGAGATCCATTAATGGCGTGTTGCAGGTGCACCATCACAATTTCCGCCAATCCATCGTCCATTCTCTTTGGCTTCCGCTTATCATTATCGTCACCACCATGAATCTCAACTCCGTTACCTGGCGCTTGATCTCTTTCACCCTCCTTGAGTCCATCAACTTCAAAACTTTCTTACAGATTGGGGAAAAAAAAGAAATAAGAAAAGATATGAAGAATTTACCTGTGAGATTCAACATCGGTTCTTCACACGAGCAAAACACTACGAAGAACAACGCTGAATTCATCAAACAAGGCAAAATAGAACATACGAAAAAATCAAAATCAAAATCAAAATCTGCAAAATTGATTACAAAAAAATTGATGATAAATCGCGAATATTAAGACTTACTGATTGGATATGAAATTGAAGGTCCAAATAATAGTGAATTGAAGAAGAATAACCGCGATGACCAATAGCGAAGAAGAATTGGTGATGAAAAATTAAATTGGAGCGAGCAGAAACGCGATGATGAAGAAGAATATTAAACTGAATGCAGATTAATTAAATATAAAGGGAAGAAATTACTAATTTAGCCCTACTTAATTGAAAATGGTTGCAGTTAGTCCAGTTATTAAGATTAAATCTCCACCATACATGTTATAGGATTAAGGGTGTGGATCTATTCTTATTTCTTAGGTTAAGATGCATTCTTATATGATCCTTCTCATATATATATATATAGGAGTTGGGTCATATACAAAACACTTTTACCGTAAAAATAATAATAATAATGCATTTTATGTACTAAAATAATGTATCTTATTTATTATTACAATATATCGTCATAATAATGCATTTTTGGGGTACTATGATGCAGTATATAATCTTTTCCCTTTATTAAAACTAGTCTCCATGTAAAAATTACAAACTAATCTCAACCGTTGATCATTGTATATGATCTGCGGTTGTTAATAATCAAATCATGAAAATAGTATGTAAAAAGCATGATTTTATATAAGCATAATTTTTTATAGAAAAAGAATGAATCGAGAATAGCAGTATTAAGCATCATTGTATATATTAAAAAACATGATTATATAATGAAAAAAACATAGTTTGTAGTTGGTACTAGAGGGACCGATTTTTATACTAACCCATCCATATATATATATATGTGTGTGTGTGTGTGTGTGTGTGTGTTGTGGATCTGGTAGGAACTCATCCTTACATGAGTCCGTAGGAATCATGAATTTTTATCATTGAAAATGCACAAAATGCAATACTTTAATGCACAAATATGGTAAAGGACAAATTGCACTAACTTAATGCACAAATATTTAATACATTTTTAATGCACAACATGCAATGATATAATGCACAAATTAAATATCCACAATACAATAAAAGATTAACGATTCAATTTTTTCATTAACATGAATTTGTGCATTAACTTGTGTGATAAAAATACATGGTTACTACTACATCTTATAAAGATGAATTCTTATATGATCATCTCCATATATATACATATATACCGTAGATCTACAAAGATCAATGGTCCAGATCGCTTATTATTTCTTACGAGAAAAGGTTTTTACATATAATCTCTACCATATATATATAGGTATAGATATAGATTAGGTTCAATGGAACATCTAGCATGTAATTTTTTATTTTTCTTCTATATAAGTATAATAATTTTATCTCAAAAAAATAAAGTATAATGATTAACATATATGAACAAAAAACAAATTATATTTTTTAGTTAGGGATGAGAATTGAGATTCACATTTTGATCTTTTACCGTAAAGGAAAAAAAATTAAAATTCTGAACTACAATCAAATCAAGTCACATACATATTTTTACAGGAAATAGTAATTGCAGTAAATAATTAAATATAATACTGAAAAATGAAAATAAACCAATCAAAGTGAGAACAGAAACAGATTGGACCACCTGAATCAGAAGATGGATAACAGTAGACTGACATCCTCACTTTGCATTCATTGCCTGTTCGATACTTCGAAATATTACAATTCCCTCTCAATTTAAGAAATCAATTATCTTGCTGTCTCTCATGACACGTCTTCTATTGAATAAATAATATAGTTTCGATATTTTAATGTTTTATCTTCTTTCTTTTTCATGCAATATCTACCGTAAATATATACTTCTTTTTCCCAGTGATTTTCAATTTGCAAATTAATATTCCCTCCATTCCACTTATTATATCTCACTTACCTTAAATGGATGTCCCACTCAATAAGTTCCATAACTAATATGGAAAAAATTAATTTTTCAAAAGTAATATACATGTCCACTTTTTATTTTTTTTTTTACCTTTTTCCTTAATATTCGTACCGAATAATAATAAGACATAATGAGTGAAACGGAGGAAGTATGTTACTGAAGTTTCTACGTACTCCCCGAGACAACTCGTTTAATTATCTCCATATTGTATTGAATCTATTGAATGATTATATATATATATATATATATAATAGATAATATTAGAATAGATCTTAAAGTGAGAAATATGAATACATGACTTAATTTTATGGTCAACCCCGTTTTTTTAGTCAAATTCGCGTTTTGACTTAAGTAGGGTTAATATAGTTCAAAAATTAGATGAATCAGACAATGTAATGGTATGAATCAGACAGTATAAATGGATGCATCAGTGGTTATGCATCAGTGTATATGGTTCAAAAACTAGATGCACTTGATAGTAAAATAGCTATGATACATCAGACAGTGCAAAGGGATGCATCAATGGTGGAGGAGGAGAAGATATTGGTGGTGATGGCGCTTTCCGACGGTGGTGGTGGCGGCGACAACAATGTCCGGCAATGGTGGGGAAGACGATGGTGATGGTGGGTGGTTGTTGTGGTCGTTGGAGATAAAGAGAGAGGGAGAGATCGAGAGAAGGAGGAGGAGGAATGAGTGGTCAAGATTCATTCTTATTTCTTAGGATGAGAAGGAACCGGTCCTTATTTCTTTCTAGGAATTAATTGTTTCATTCAAATAAATCTTAGCTTACAAATTTAAAACTAACGATTAACTAGCAGAGTTACACTAAAAAAAAAGTAGCAAAGTAGAAAAATTAAATGATGTGTGTAGAAAGAAGAGCAAACCGTGTCATAGGATTCTTCAGATATACAAGTACAACAATAAATGTAGACTTTTATGTCGGTGTGTATAGCGTACTAGCCCTCAAATTTCTTGTATTCGAAATTTCGAATTAATAAAAAATGGTTTGAGCTTCATCAAATGTAAAAAGAATTCAGACAGGCCATCACATCTTCAAAATGAGCATGAGAATGAATTTCCGCTCTCGGTATGCATGCTAAGCTTTCAAAAATAAACATCGAATCAAATGGCTAAACATGGTTCCATCTCAGAATTGAATTCCTAGTTATCAAGTCATTGACGAGACAAACAAAATGGTATATGGAATGGCGAAGAAATGACTCAAAATTCGGGCAACTTCTTTAGATTCGGTAAATGAACGGGAATTTTCCTTTATATATTTTAAAATCGTGCCATTTCTGAAACTTAGTCAAAGATGAGACCATAAAATATAAATAACTCATACAAAAATTTGTATTTATGCATGTGAAAGAAGCAAATGCAATTATTAATTGAGTCACCAGTAAAGTATGGTGTGCGTAACAAAAACATGAAACACAGGAAAATCGACAAATTAATGAGGTGGGCTTCAGAATTCGTATACACGTACTCACAGATGGTGTCCCCCCCTCCCCACCTCCCTCATCACCATTCATATTTCATTCCCAAAAATAATTTTACTCCCTCTATTTTTTAATATTTGATTTTTTAGCCTTTTCATCTTGTTTTTTATTTACTTGATGTTTTAGAAAATTTTCATATATCTAAATAATTTCTCTCTCATCACATTAATAATCCACTCATACACATTTGTTTGTTCTCCTTCCATTCTCTTCCCCTTCCATGCAAATTCCAAAAAAAATTTATTGTAATTCATCGCAAATTACAATTATATAAGGGATCATCTGCAAGAATACAATTCCCACATAAAACTATCAAAATTTTCTCAAACAATGGACCATGAACCTGTTGAATATGGTGAGGTTGTGAAAGACTCACTTGAAGATGGTGAAGTAGTTGAAGACTCACTTGATCAATTGGAAAATTTGGCTCCAAAACAAAAGTATTTTTTTGGCTTCATATTTTTTCAATGCATTTGGATATGAAGAATGCATTAATTTCAAAAGTGAGAAATTTGGATAAATTCTATGGTCAAAGTTCTTTTTTATGAGGGATAGATTTTCTATAAGTAATTAATTTTTTCTTAATCCTAGTGCAAAAGGCTAAAAAATCAAATATTCAAAAACAGAGGGAGTATTTTGTTTTCATCTAATTCTCCTTCCTTAATTTACCTCTTTAATTGCTTAGTCCCACTTTGGAGATCACAAATGGTAGGATTTAAATTCGAAATGACATTTATAAACGTTTTGATACCATCTTTTGTTGAACTTTTATGAAGACGTTGGATTTGGTACTAATAAAAAAGTAATGATATTGCTGAAATGTTTTGAAAGACACTTGGAATCGTAAAATGGATCAAAAGTTGTGATTTAATTTATTTGATTATTATCACTAAAAAATAATAGGTTTCATTTTAAAAATAAGTTGGTCATTAAGGTGTTTGGATTATTAAGATTATAAAACGTCAGTGATAGCAAAAATGTTTCATTTTCCTAAAGTAGGGATGTTTGTTTATAATATATTAATTATATTATTTTATAGGTTGTTTTAAGAGCTTATACTATCCAAATACTGTCTAAATCAACAATGTGAATTGAGGAATTATGATCTTATTCTTATATATCGTTAAAAATCGTATATTAAATTAACTAGTAAGTAGCCCGTCGAGACTCGACGGGAAATAACTTTATGTTTTAATTTATATCTATACATTTTAAAAATAATTTTATACTATTTTATTTAAAAGTTGTGATATTGTTCGCGTTAATTATTAATCAAACTTAGAAAATTAATTTTATTTCACGTATCTAAATTTATTATTAGGAGTTATAATGAATCTAGTATACTCAATCATTATGTATTTTCTAAATCTAAATTTGTTTAGAATTTTTTTACATGTTCGTCCTAATCTCGGTTAAAATAGTGACTTTACTGTACATACTCGTCTCAAATCCGTTGAGTAATACTCGATAAAAATATGAACACTCCAAGTAGAATTAATTAAAATTAGTAAAAATCATTATTTCTATGTTATTTGAACTGTCTCGTTGGTTTATTCTAAATTACTCGATAAAAATATACACAAAGTTAATATGAATTAAAATTAGTAAAATCCTTCCTTTTTAAGTATATTTGAACCGTCTCGTTGGTTCATGTTAAATCGATATCTCTAATCTTTGTCAAAATGCGAAAAAAAATATGTTGACATCTTCAAAGTAATATTAATTAAAATTAGTAAAAATCCTTCTTTCTATGTTATTTGAACCGTCTCGTTGGTTTATGCTAAATTATTCAATAAAAATCTAAACAAAGTTAATATTAATTAAAATTAGTAGAAATTCTTCTTTTAAGTATATTTGAACCGTCTCGTTGGTTCATGTTAATTATATCGATATATCTAATATTTACCAATTTTATAATATTAAATATATATATATATAGATTATTTTATATGAATTAAGAATGTATACATTTTAAAAATAATTTTATATCTTATTTAAAAGTTGTGATATTGTTCGCGTTAATTATTAATCAAACTTATAAAATTAATTATTTCACGTATCTAAATTTATAATTAGGAATGATAATGGATCAGATATACTCATTCATTATGTATTTTTTTTAAATCTAAATTTATTTAGAATTTTTCTACATGTTCGTCTTAATCTCGGTTAAAATAGTAACTTTACTGTACATACTCGTTTCAAATCCATTGAGTAATACTCGATAAAAATATGAACACTCAGTAAAATTAATTAAAATTAGTAAAAATCATTATTTTTATGTTATTTGAACCCTCTCGTTGGTTTATGCTAAATTACTCGATGAAAATCTAAACAAAGTTAATATTAATTAAAATTAGTAAAAATCATTCCCTTTTAAGTATATTTGAATCGTCTCGTTGGTTCATGTTAAATCGATATATTTAATCTTTGCCAAAATACGGAAAAAATATGTTTACCTCTTCAAAGGTCTCGTTGGTTTATGTTAAATTACTCGATAAAAAATTAAACAAAGTTAATATTAATTAAAATTAGTAAAAATCCTTCTTTTTAAGTATATTTGAACCGTCTCGTTAGTTCATGTTAAATCGATATCTCTAATCTTTGCCAAAATGAAGAAAAAAATATGTTTATATCTTCAAGTTTTTTGTTCTTTTCTTTAGCTACATATCTCACATTTGATTCAATGTATATATTTTATAGAAAGCACCAATCGAATTTTTAGAAAAACATGAATGAAAAATAAAAAGGATTCCATATAGACATGTTGATTAAATATATTTATTTAGTCTTCATAGGGATTTTTATTTACAAATTTTCTATAGATTATTATATATGAATTAAGAATGTATAAAATAAGGGTCTATAAGAATGCATTCCGAAATTGTTATTAATTTAATATGTATAATAGAAGAATTTAATTAAATATAGGGAAAGATAAATATGAGATGTGATTAATAGATAAACATGTGATATTTCACGAATATGAAATTAATAAAAATAAAAATTAGAATATATATGAATTAAAATTAGACAAATTACCAGAATAAAGGAAAATCTGAACGGAGCACCGTGGAGGGGGCAGCTTTATTTTCGTATTAGTAATAGATGGATTATTCTTATATATCGTTAAAAATCGTATATTAAATTAATGGATGAATTTACTCTATTTAATTTAATAAGTGCTCGGAAAATTTAACAACTAAAGATTTGACATTAATGTAAAATTTCGTCGTTATTTTTTGATAGAATTGGAAATATACTAGTTGTACTTTATTATCCATACCAGATGAATTTAGACTCACGCGTCATAGTTTCACATAGGGTTGTATACGAATCGAATAATTTTGGTTCGGTTCGGTATTCGATTCGAATTTTTGATATTCGAATTCGAAAATTTATGATTCGAATTAGTTATCAAATACTTTTTTCAATTCGATTAGTTATCAAATACAAATTCAAAATCATGATATTCGATTCGATATTCGAAAATATTCGATAAAATATTCGATTATATACATATATATTTAATATTCACAAATACATATTTATATAGATATATATACACATTAAAATGTGTTGTTTGACCCATCTTTAAGCTCATTTTAAAATAAGGTCAAAATTTTCCTTAAGGGATATGTACTGCATTAACTATAATCTCTTCATTGGTGCGGATGTAAGTCACAGTCTTTCTCTCTCATCTAACTATTTTACATTGTCTCGCATCTACCATCATTCTTATTATTGTTTTTCATCGCATTCCTTTACAGATTTATGGAAATTCGTTCTTCATCTCCTTTCTATATAGATTCGATATTCGATTCGAATTCGTGAAATTATTCGAATATTCGAATTCAAATCAAATTTAATATTCGAATATGATTCGAATTCGAATTCGAATTCGAAAATGATTTCATGAATTCGATTCGTTTACAATTCGATTCGATTCGATTCGTTTACATCCCTAGTTTCACATGCGAAGGGAGTCCGAAAAGAAAATCATAAAAAATAATTAATTAACGAAGTCCCTTGAAAAGTTGAAATGCAAATAGCAAAGACAAAATAGATATAACAAATATAATAGAAATTGACTTAGGAAGAAGTGACAAATTTGAGGGGTTGTGAAAATAGAGAATAGAGGGGCCAAGCCAAAGTTAGATTATTTTGGGAGCATGTCATTCTGTCCCTGACTCCTTTACAGCTGTAACCACAAATTAAACCAAAACCAATGTCAAACCAAACCAAAAATATAACTTTTTTTACTCTTCACTAGGGGTGTAAATTCGGGACGGAACGGGTACCCTATCCGGAATTTCCGAGTACCCGTACCCAAATTTTTCAAAATTTGCTACCCGTATCCGTTCCGTTTTAAAAAAACGGGTACCCAATATTCGGACCGGGTTTATGCGGGTAGGGATCGGGTACCCGTATGTACCCGTTTTTTAAAAAAATAAAAATATCTAAACTTGTTTTTGGATATTTTCCTACTTGTTTTCTTCATATTTTTTCAATAAAGAAATCTAAGGAGTGGCGCGACGTCGACAATAAGAGAGGGATGGGTTGTCCCAGTGGGGATGGCCTAGCGGTGGAGTGGTTGCCTGTTGGCCAATAGGTCAGAGGTTCGAGTACTCTCGGCCACAAAAAAAACTCTAGGTGGGGTGTGTGAGTATTAATATTTGTAATGTTATTCAAAAAAAAAAAAAAAGAGAGGGATGGGTTGAATGACAGTGAAACGACGACGAAGGTGTGAGAGAGAGGAGATGAGAAATTGTGAATTGGGAATGTGAGCGTGAGAGAGAGAGAGAAAGATGCAGTGTGCATATTTTCTATTTTGTAAAACATTTCATAAAATAATTAAGAATAATATAAAAAGAATATAATATATAAACGGTTGACCGGGTATACGGGACGGACGGGTAACCCGTTACCCGAAACAACTTCAATCCTCTATCCCGTAACCCGTCCCGTACCCGAAAAATTCGGGTAACGGGTACCCAATACCCGGAAAATTACGGGACGGGTTCGGATTACCCGGAAACCCGTAACCCGAATTTACACCCCTACTCTTCACCGTATTTTCATTTAACACGTAACATGTTCCATAGTTTCTTTATTATACAACAAAATCTTATTCTATTTTACAGTAGATTCAACACTTCATGTCTCACTATTTATACTATTTCAAGGCAAAAAAGAATAATTCGGAATATTTTTATTATTTATTTAAATTTAATAACATATAAAATTTATCTCAATTAATAAAATTTTTTATATATATAAATTTATTATATGTATGCACTAAGTAAGATTATATTACAAAGAAAAATAAAACTATAAGTGTCGAAAATCATATAATTAAAAACTCGAGGTCCGATATCATGTGAAAAGCATATACTACATAATGTCAAACTTTTATAATATGATTCTAGTATTTTTTATAATCTAATATGTAAAACTATAACTAATTAATATTATGTGTTTAAAGAAAAATATAACTTGATGTAATAAAAGGAAAGGAAAAACAAAAGAAAATAGTAGAGCAACAGATAGTATTGCTCTACTATATTAATTGTTGACTTTCTGCTCCACTTTTATTTCCATGTTTGCATGCAATCAAAGTTGCAAGAAACAAATTAGGAGTTTCTGTACATGACTAGGCGTAACAATATGCTTGGATTCATTAAATTAGACATATTCACAATTGGAACCGGGAGCAGTTGTGGTTTTTAAGCCATATATAGAATGATAGATCCACTGCACTCTCTCTAGCTCTCTCTCTCATTCTCTGTGTGTGTGTGTGTGGATGTGTGTACATTGACAATACCAACACTGTTTTTTTCGTCGCTTCTCTGCATATATATACACAAATTGGGAACTGTTGTAAAAGCAATATCAACTTTACTCCATCACTTCCAGAAAGTAGAAATTATTGTACTAGCTACAGAGAGAGAGAGAGAAGCCGTAGAGAGAGAGTGCGCAAAAAGGGCAATTAAGGCAGTTTGATGATCCGTCTAAAAAATAGATAGTTTGATGATCTGGTGTGTCTCGCTCGATCAATTCAAGTCTTGTGGCGAGGCGAATGCGATGACGACGACGATGATGCTAATTCCCACGAATCATTTGCACTTTCTGAATTCATAACTGCATCATCATCATCAATTATTACATTAGTCCAGCTCAATTCCAATTTTTGGCGTTTTGAACCATTCTTCTTGTTTGAAACTACATCCAACATAAATCCGTAGCATTCCTCCACTTCCTCCTGTCCAAAATCAAATATATTATTAATTATTAATACAATAGAAATAATATATATTATATATATAAGAGATGGATCATATAAGAATGCATCTTAACCTAAGAAAATGAATAGGTGTCCACCATAGATCTACAAGGGATGGAGAGTCAGATCTGACCCGGATCAAACCGGGTCGGACCCGATCAACCCGTTGACTTTTCTTTTCTTTTTTTTCAAATTTTTTTAAGGTCAGATGATATGCACCATCACGTGTAGTGAGATGCACCATTAAGTGTATTGAGATGCACCATTTTTTAATTTTATTAATATTCTTTTTCACTATTTTTTTAGTGACACCATGCATTTTATAATGCACCACATAGTGTATAAGATGCATCACCATGTATAACGTGATTTACCACCATGTATAATGAGACGCACCACATAGTGTATGAGATAAACCTCCATGTGTTATGAGATGCACCATTTTTTATTTTTTTTTAATATTCTTTTTCACTATTTTTTTAGATACACCACCATGCATTTTAAGATGCATTACATAGTGTATGAGATGCATCACCATGTACAATGAGATGTACCACCATCTATAATGAGACGCACTACATAGTGTATGAGATAAACCTCCATGTATTATGAGACGCACCACAATGCATTTTGAGATGCACCACTATGTGTAATGAGACGCACCACCATGTATAATGAGATGCATCACAATGTGTAGATGCACCACACTGTGTAATGAGATACACCATAACATGAAATGAGATGCACCACACAGTGTATTGAGATACACCACACTTTATTAAAAAAACAAAAATAAAAAAATCGAAAATTAAAAAAAAATTGAAAAGTCAACTGGTTGACCTGGATCCTACCCGGTTCAGATTTGGCCCTCCAAAAGGATTAAGATTTATTCATATTTCTTACTTTAAGGGGTCTTTTCACTAGAAGCTATCCCTATATATAGCATTAGTGTTTTTGAAAAGTATCTATCTAATTATCACATATTAACTCTCATCTCATCAATTTTCTACTCTAAGTTGTTTACATATTAACTCTAATCCCATTCTTGTCGAATTGCACCGCATAATTTTTAAAAATTTGTATCCCCGTACCGGTATCTTATCACCCCATACCCATATGCAATATAGACATACTATAAATAAAATTAAATATGTGCATAAATAGTACTCCTCTGTCTCTTTTCTCTTGTCTAATTTAACTTGTCTCATTTCAAAAAAAAAAAAAAATAACTATTAAAAATAGTGAGACCTACCAACTTTCTATTTTTTTACCCTTCTATTTAATAACCGTGTTGAACCGTAACGAGACAAGTTTAATGAGACGGAAATACTACATATTAAAATTCTCGCATTAACATAAATAAAGATACTATAAATCTGTATTTAGGCATAGTTTTCTCTTATGTTGAGGAAATTAATATTTTAAATGGCAACTCATTTATCCAATATCCTATTTTCCAAAATTATTTTCGTAGAACACAAAAACACATCCAAAGATTTCTCTAGCTAGAACTTTAATTGCATTATTAATTTATTAGACCAAGTCCAGCTCCATGTTTTTAATAGACTTTATAAAAGAACAAACTTTATTTATACACAGTAACACAAATACGCATACACGTGCATGATGTTAAAAGTCGAACATTACATTTTAACGAATAGTAAAAATTACTACAGTATAAAATAAACAACGCTTGAAGTTTAATTTTCCCAATAAAATTTTTTTCATGGAAAAAGTAACAGTTACTATAAGAGAATGACCATAGAGTGGATAAATAAATAAATAAATAAAATGCTGAGCTGGTAAGAGTATATATGTCCAGAAGAAAATAAAAATGAGTGATAATAATTATTTAATTAATAAGATGACCAACCTTGCTGATTTTGAGTACATCAAACATGGTCTTCTCACACTCAACTGCATTGCATTTGCCGCTGTACTCAACTTTACGAACAACGTGAAGCACTGTCGCACTCGCCATTACAGAAGGATAATAACTTACGAATCTTGCATCTGTACACAAATTAATTCATTCATTAATTTATGCAATCAAAATAATTAATGGAGAGAGAGAGAGAGAGAGAGAGAGTCACCGGAGATGAGAGAAAGGATGATGTTTTCACAACTTGTGAGAAATTCCAATTGAATTACATAGCTTTTCAATCCAAGCAGTCTTCTTACAATATGATCAATGAAGGAAAGAGGGGTGACTGGATTCATCCTCCATTTTAATGCAGACAGAATCAACAGCTCCATTCTTTGAATGGTTTTCGCCTCAAACAAATATTTCGCATCCACCACCTAATTAATTAATTAAAATTTCTCATTTTCAACAAATAAAAAATACTTCAAAAATAAAAATGGACAACAATCCGAGAATGCACGCAATAAAATCACACACACATACACTTACTTGAAGGTCAACGAGAAGCGGAACGTGAGTTTCTTCAACTTTTGCCGCCAAAGAGAGACAGGCAACAGCGACGAGCTGCATCAACCACGGCTTCTCTTTCTGAAAACTCAAATTTAAATAATGGAACAAGAATCTGTCTAGAAAATTGACAGCAAAAATGGCGGCGGACGCCGAGAATCCATGATACGAACTGTTTCTGAGAATGAAGCCAACAGCTTGTTTTCTAGCAGCCAAATCACATGATGAATTAGAAGAAGAAAAGCGCGTGGATCTGACAGATGTTTCTCTCTCTTTGCTCAAAAGAGATTGAAGTTGTTCATCATCCCACTCCCTGCAGCAGAAAAAATCATATTCCAACAAAAGGGAAGAATGCTTGATGAAGAATTTATTCTTGTTTAAGGTGATTATTTCACTTTTACTACTTTCCTCTTCAAAATTGGCCGTTTCATCTTCTTCTTCTTCTTCTTCACAATAAAGGGCACCCATAAACAATGATTTTCGTGTATTGTGTTCCACAGCTGCCATGCTCTTATTAGGAGGAGAAGGGCTGTTTCTCTTCATTATAAAGGGAAATTAAGAAAAGAAGAGTAAAGCAAACCACATTTTCTCTCTCTCAATGTGAATGGACACTTCACTTCTTCAGAAGAGAGATAAAGGTAATTGGAGATTTATCAGAGGCATCGATCCAGAAAATTCTATTAGGTGTTTACATTTAGTACACTCACCTTTCACATAATAATATTTTATTAATATAAAATACATTCATAATAGAATTTCCCCATTGATCAGTGCTTGCGTTTCAAAATATAAATAAGTCACTTTTCTGCTTGAATATACTTTTTCGATTTCCTATATAAAAATTATGTAATAATAATTGTCACACTAACCTGAAACAGAGACAGTATTAAAAGTTGTTCTCATATATAAATGAAATTTAGATGCCACATTGCACTTAGCAGGTATGACTCATTAAATCCAACCTATCCATAAATAGACACCATCTACATCATACCGCGGCCCTTATCAAACTATTTCTGAATTATTTGATATTCTAGATTAGAAACTCATATTATCATGTAGTAATTCATTGGAATGACGGCTTGTGGCACAACAATTCGAATTCGTTGAACCGTTATTTTAGGGATGATTGTCAATGACTGTATGTACTAGTATTACGGAGCAATATTGTCTAAAATAAAGTTTTCTAAATTATTTTGTCTAGCTATATATTTCGTCATTTCATGTTGCATACATTTATTAATAGCTTGTCCAACCTAAAAAATAAAAAAATAGCTTGTCCAATTAATATTCGTTCTTACATTAGTAGCTGGAGATGAGGGTAATATATTATTTTTGTAATTTACTGATGATTTGCTTTTTGAGCGTGCGTGTGTGGAGTGTGTGCGTTTGGTGAAATTTGTAAAACATACAAAATTGGAGCAGTGTGTGTTGTGCGTGATTTTAGCTTGTATTCTGAATGGCGGGAAAAGGGGGCACACACTAGCTACAACCAGGGACCCGCGAAAACAACCTCCTGCGGAACCAACATTAAGACACTCCCCAAGCGTAGCTATTTGGAATATATATATACAGAGACTAGAGAGAAGGATGTGACCCCGTAGAATAACCCCGGTAGCATGTATTTTTATTATTTTTATTTTCTAATATAATGGCCAGTCGTTATTTTTGGTGCACACTATATAATAGTATTTTTTACGATAATTGTACATAATATAAAGATTCAAGATAGAGATTGAAATATTTATCTGGTTAATTTACCTCCCCATCACTTACGCCCATTTAGCTTCGAAGAAGCGTGGATAACTTACAGTTCTTCGTTACTACAAGAGAAAAGTTTATATTCGATCTTTCTCCTAGCTATACATATATAGATAAAAATATGTGGTGGGGGTGGGGGTATATATATACTTTTTTGGGTATATATAACTTTATGTCTCATTTTCATAAAAAAATGTCTCAACGTTTAATCAATTACAATTTCATGCCTAACATTTCAGAAAAGTTACAAAGTTACCATACGACTCATTTCCGATATGATGTACATGAGATATATATGACGTGTCTCGCCAGAACATATACATTTAAAAAAGGACGATGAGGTGGAATTTGTATCTGTTTAGCTTAGGGACTCATATTCATAAAAATTTGTCATAAATCCACTCACTCTAACATTAAAGTCGCACCTAAGTGACTTATTTATATTTTGAAAGAAAACCTATGGTCACTTTTTCTTTTCTTTTTTTTTTTTAGGAAAAAAAACATATTATAAACAAGATGTGAAATGGCAATTTCCTAACTCTGTAAGAATTTTAATTGGGCTAATTAACTATATATGCCAGCTTAATTACTCCATCTAAATTCGATGAACCAAGTTTCAATTAATGATTAATAAGGTTTATATGAGATAATGACTTCAGTACAATTGTCGTCCAGTTTAATGATTAAACGAATAACAACCAGCAGTAAAACATCAACTGTTGTTGCAAATTCTCACAAGTCAAATGTCAAGGCGGACCCACAAATGACTCATGTTTTTATGTCCAAGCATTGCTAGAATTCAATTGGTGAGTGCAATGCCAGATTTATTTTCCTTTTTCTTTCTTCATATATATTTTAGAGATATAGTAGGATTATAGCACTTCAAAAAAAAAATACACTAATTATAGAACTAATTTTTTTAAAAATATAAATATTAGCACTTCTGTACATTTTTATCCTTAATAACCAAAAATATTTTTTTCACATGATTCATTTTATGCTTAATTCTCTAATTTTGAAGAATCAAAACTCTAACTTATTTCTTTGTCTAAAAGTGACAGCGGTGCACCTCCCTCCTTATTTTTGGTGGCAATTTTCTGGCGACGTCTCCCGTCCGACGACCTTCTTTCTGATGCGTGAAATCACATATTAAAATTAGTGAATTCACATATTAGAATTCGTGAATTCACAAATTAAAACTCATGAATTCATAAATTAGAATTTGTGAATTTTTGAATTCACGAATTAATATTTTAAATTTGAAGAAGATGTATTTGATCTGATGAGTGAATTCACAAATTTAAATCTGTGAATTCATTAATTAGAATTCGTGAATCTCAAATAGAAAAAAAAAAGAGGAGTAAATATATCCAAAAATATTATTATTTGTAATTTTTTAAAATTAATACTATTATTAATATTTTTAATCTTAAAAGTGCTATTATCCAATTTTTTTCCCTATATTATATATACAAATCGTCCTAAAAAAAATCTTTAGGCCCACGAGATCGGCCCTCTTTTACACCCTTGCTGAACTATAGTTCGCCTCAAATGGGCTTCTAAACTTTAAACATTACTACACTTTCTTTTTAGGGAAATTTTAAACATAGCCCTCATTTTAAAAAATAATAATGAAATTAATTACAAATATACTATTATGGCCTTATAGTCCCTAATTAAACTTTAAATAATTTAATTACGTAGCCCCTATTTTACTCAACATAGCTCCCTATAAAAAATAATAATGAAATTAATTACAAATATACTATTATGCCCTTATAGCCCCCAATTAAATTTTAAATAATTTAATTACGTAGCCCCCATTTTACTCCACATAGCCCCCTATAAAAAATAATAATGAAATTAATTACAAATATACTATTATGCCCTTATAGCATCCAATTAAATTTTAAATAATTTAATTACGTAGCCCCCATTTTATTCCACATAGCTCCATATAAATAATAATAATGAAATTAATTACAAATATACTATTATGCCCTTATAGCCCCCAATTAAATTTTAAATAATTTAATTACGTAGCCCACATTTTACTCCACATAGCCCCCTATAAAAAATAATAATGAAATTAATTACAAACATGGTTGTTTCACAGTTGTTTTTCGATCCTAATTAATAACTATTTTTACCGTACGAGTTGCACTACACATACATAATATTTATAAGCACCTAAAGTTCGGAACTCTAGCTCGATAATTCTTTCCATATTTTTACATTTATCCATTATTTTTGTTTGCAATTAAGTCTTTGCTAATACATGAAAACTATTAATCATGCCAGAAATTGAGATAGGAGACAAGGGATTTATCAAATTATGAATGCTTGAGATAACTACCAAAGTAGGCGGCGCATGAGAAAGCTAAACACACGAACAATTATTTTTTCACGCAACCAAGCCTAAGCGGTCACGACAACATCCAAAGGCCACCTTTGGATTCTTAAGTAGGGGGGCAAGGAGGAGCACGTAGGAATGCCGACCACTACATAAGCCACTAGCGGCTCCGTATCGGAGAATAGGCAGGGCCGTTGAAAACCATGCTCTCCTTTTATAGGAGAGTTTCAATATTCCTTTTGTTTTGGGCAGTACCTCTATTGAGCCGACAAATGGAATTGTTCAAATCTTTTCTCCTATCCTAACTCTTTGCTCTTGTAGTCGAGGGCTTTTGTTTTGCTCTTTAGAAACCTCTTCTTTAGAAAAAGAACAAGAGATACAACAACAAGAAAAGACAAGGTAAGAAATCTTTAGTTTCAGCACAGAAAGCAAGGGTCCGAAGGAGAATCCGGGGATGGAGTAGTTGCCTTGATTGAAATACCGGAATGGAGGCTACAGGATTCTGTTGTTGCTAGTAGGCTGACCGATCTGTAGCTTTGTTTGAGTTTGCTTCCCTTCTGTGGATGTTAGACAGGATCGGATCCAGTAGTCAAATGGATATGTTCACCAATTCAATATTTTTCTTTAATATCATGACAAATTTAAACAAATTATAGAAGAACAAAAAGATTAATAAGAAAGTAACAATTGAAATACCGATAGTTTTTTTCTTCTTTCATGGCTTCGTACGAGTTCTTCTGTCTGATGGCTAAGGGCTATAAACCGATAATATATCTTTAGGATTTATGTTATTTAAATTTTAAGTGGGGGCTATAAGGGTTTTAAGATTTATTTTATTTAAAAATATAATTGGGGGCTATAAGGGCATAATAGTATATTTATAATTAATTTCATTATTATTTTTTATGGAGGCTATGTGGAGTAAAATGAGGGCTATGTTTAAAAATTCCCTTCTTTTAAATCAAGATTTTTAGTCTGCATATTCTTTTTTAGTTAGACTGTTCCTGTGTTCCACATTAATTTGTAAACATTGACTCTTCTCACTTTTTCATATAAAATTATGAGGTAAGTGGAAGTGCAAAAACGCCATGATCATAAACAAGAATCTAAAAACTTATTTGAACAATTTGCAAGTGTAACTTAAAAAAATACAGTTATTACTTCGTTGAAGATAACTATTATTATTTTGATACATCTCCAATTACATTAACGAACTCAAACACGTACCTACGTGAGTAAGAGTTGAAGTTTATATTTATATTAGGAGTTGACTATTGAGTCCCAAAAAGAAAAGGAAAAAAAAGGTCTTTCGAAGAAAAAAAAATAAAAAAAGAGCATACGTGTAATATCCCGGAACATTAATATAATTATATTGATGGTAGTGGATTAATGACATTGTGGGCATGTTCTAAATAGTACCTTTGTATATGAATAAAAATGATAACTTTATAAATCCAAAATATCGATCGTGTTTAAATGCAGGATAATATTGATCATACTGGAGTACACATATGTTATCCAAACATGTCAGAATATATACTAGATGAAATTAAACAGGTTATATTGTTCATGTCTATTAAGTGTTAGTCTATTATATTTGGAAAGTTCATTCAAATTCAAATTGCACCACTACACAAAAAATCGAAAATGTGTATCAACGTCCGTTCATATTTCTTATTTGGATGTTACAAATATTTGTTGAAATATAATACGTAAAAGAGATAAAAATATGTGCACAAATAAATATTTTAATCTAAAAAACAAAAAAGTAGAGCATTTTGATCAAATTAATTAATTTAAGCGGAAAGAGATGAAGCAGAAGTGGAACAAAATCCGAACCTATTTCTATTGTCTTCCATTTTTCCAACCACAAAATGCCCCAATAAATCCACTTTCTCCACCAAATTTTCGCGGCAAAGAAACAAATCGCTGCAGACTCTCTCTGCTTCCCTCTCAATTTCATGTACAAACACATGCGTCCCTCCGCCGCCGCCATTCCTACTCCGCGCCAGAACTCCGGCTGTGAATATCGCCGCCATCCTCCCCGGCGCCTCCGCGGAGTATCCCACCGGACCATCGATTAAGATCACGTCCCATGCGACGTCGTAAAGGTGGTTGGGCAAATCGTTGATCGCCAAATTGCAGTCGGAGAAGAGTAGGTTTTGCACCGGCCGGCACTCTTTGCCGATCTCTGCTTTGAAGTGTTTGATCAGATCGAACAATTCGCCGACTTTCGTGGTGAATTGTACGTCGTACGCCTCGATCGACGGGTGCTCCTTCTCGACCTTCGAGACGAAGAAGGAGCTCTCGTCGACGAAGACGGTACGGCCGCCGTGGTTGAGCGTGTTCCAGAGGAGAGTCTCGTGCGTGAGACCGAAGACGAGGAGGGGGAGGCGCAGCGCCGGAGGACGGAGGCGACGGACTCCATCTCGGAGGAGGACATCCGGCCTGACTGGGTGGTGTTGTCGGAAGCGTAATGGAGGAGCGCGTCGCTGATTGGTCGCGATAGCTGAGATTTGGCCGCCGCGGCGGCGTCTTGTGTGGCGATGAGGGTGAAAGTGAAAGTGAAAGTGAAGATGAAGAAGAGTGCAATAACGGCGATCCCCGCGCGGAAGGCGGCGCCGCCGCCGGTTTTGTGTACGGAGGGGTGGAGAAGTACGAACTTGGCGACGGTCTTCATTCTGAGGGAAAGAAAGCAGTAGAGAAACAGAGCTTTCAATTCTCACATGGAGGAATTGAACATGTAGTTATTAAGGAACTGGCGACTGATTTTGTGCACATTTAAGAATTAAAATATGGCATCTCCAACACAACAGAGAAAAACTGCATATTTCTATATTTGGAGTCATTCTTTCTCCATCCCAACATAAAAATCTATCTGCTTTATTATACAAATTTAAATAGTGTTGCACCAAATTATTCATTGCTTTACTTTTTTTTGCAATTGATTTTCTTTTTATAATTATTATTCCTTATTATATTTATTATTTTTTGTGTTCTTTAATTATTTTGTACCAAAATACTATATTATACTCCCTCCGTTCTGGATTAGTGTCACAAGGTTTTCTTCCGACTTAGAATTTTTCGCCTTGTGCGGCGCTGATCACGCACAACCAGCCAGCCCTCAATCTCACCAACTCTCGTGTTTGTTTGTTTAGTGAATCGTATGAATTAGTTGCAAGCATAGAACAGAATCACGCAGTAGAATTTAAAGCACACACAGCACATACGGGAATACTCACTTCCCAACCTTCATATAAAACTCAAGTATACAAAGGAATGCTCAAGCTTGCACACGACCCTCTCTGTGCAAATCTAAGAGGATACAACCTACTTAACGTGATGGACAATCCCCCATCACTAGGAGATTACATTTGAGCCGTCGAATGCATTCCCAAGTGCCAAGTGTCACGATCGGGTCAACTGTCAAGTTACGTGCGGTTATTCCTAGAAATAACCGCCCAACACCACTTTCCTTAGCCCACTACTTCTTCGCATAACCGCTGTGGAGCCAAGTAACCGCTCGTTAGGGCTGGCGCCCGTACCAGCATCGAGTCCCGGCGCCCGCAACCATCTCCTGTGTCAGCGCCCCATCGAGTGGCGCGCACAAGCAGTGCCAGCGCCCCGTCGGGTGACACAGTCGCGTCCCGTGTCAGCGCCCCACCGGGTGGCATGCATGCATAGTGCCAGCGCCCCGCCGGGTGACACGCTCGCGTCCCGTTGGGTGACAAGCTCCCGGCCTATGAGCGAGTCATCCTCGGGACAACTTGGAACTATCCGAGCCAAACACCTTCTTACCCACACTTTGCCGTATCATTTCCCATCTCCAGCTCATCTGGACTTGCCATCACCGAAAACCAGCCGTGCCGTCCAAAATCAAGGACGACCCGACACCATCGTGTCATGGTGTACCGATGGCTTGCGCACCACGACACCTAGCCGAGTTACGGGTGTAACAAACCACCTCCACCAAAGCTCGACGACGCCCTCGTCTTTGGTGTGGTATTCTCCTTGTCTCGCCAATATTCAGCAGTCTCTTTCTCAAACTGCCATAAGGCCACCGCCTTCTCCCACGTAGCATCACTTTCAGTCTCACCTCCCCACTGGACCAAGTAATCTGTCCTCCGATTTTTCTTGCTTTGCCCCACAGTTCGGTGATCAAGAATTTTCTGAATGCTCTTGGAAAATTGTTGGCGAATCACCGGTGGCGCGCGTCGCGCCTGCTTCCTAGAAGTGTCTAACTCATCAGCATTGAACTTCTTTAGGAAGGACACATGAAAAGTAGGATGAACCTTCAATCTATTAGGCAGCCTCAGACGATAGGCTACTCTTCCCACTTTCTTTACAACCTCAAACGGACCATCATATTTTGGAATAAGTCCTCGGTGTACCGTCTTGGAAGAAATTTTCTTCCAAATCTGAGGGGTTACCTTCAGCATCACATGCTCTTTAACTTCAAAGTGCACATCACGCCTATGTTTATCCGCATACTTCTTCATACGGCGTTGTGCCTTAGCCAAGCTGTCACGAGCATCATCTAATAATTCTTGTTTCTCCCGAGCAAATCGATATGCAGCGGGACAGTTTCCCCCACTTCGTTGTACCGCAATCTCATGTGGTACCAACGGTTGTTGCCCATACACAATTTCAAAGGGGCTCATCCCCGTTTCCGAAGACCGGTGCAAGTAATCCAACCCAATCTTTCTGGCTCGCCGACACATAATGTCTCAAGTACTCCTCCAACAACTGGTTCATCCTCTCCGTCTGACCATCGGTTTGAGGATGGTTAGCTGTAGAGAACTTCAGTTCCGAACCCAGCATACCAAACAATGAAGTCCAGAATCTGCCCGTAAATCTTGAATCACGGTCACTGATAATGTCCTCCGGGAGACCAAAATATTTCACCACGTTCTTTAAAAACAAGCCAGCAGCAATCTCAGCGGGACAAGCATTGGGGCAAGCAATGAAGATCCCGTACTTAGAAAATTTGTCAACCACAATAAAGATAGAAGCCATGCCATCAACTTTAGGAAAACCCGAGATAAAGTCCATTGATACCGATTGAAATGGCTTGTCCGGGACATGCAAAGGTTGCAACAAACCCGCTTCTTTCTTCCTCTCGAGCTTGTCTTGTTGACAAACCAAACATGTTTTGACGTACGCCTCGACGTCGTCTTCCATTTTGGGCCAATAATATCTTCGAGACAACAATGCATACATCCGCTCCACGCCCGGATGTCCAGCCCATTGAGGGTCATGGGTTTCCCTCAACAGCTCATGCCGCAGCGAGCCCGCCGGCACGTACGCTTTATTCCCTCGAACAAACAGCAAGTCGTTCTCGAGCCAATACTTCATCGACTCGCCCTGTTTCATCTGCTCAATCAATTTTAAATACATAGGGTCAGTTCGGGAAAATTCATGAATTTTCCCAAGGAAATCAGACTCCACAAGAGTCAAGGCAGCCACAAACTCCTCCACCACTTTACGACTCAATGCATCCGCAACATCATTATGTTTTCCAGGCCGATGCACCTAATCAAAATCAAACTCGCCCAAGTATTCTTGCCATCGAGCTTGTTTCGGGGACAACTTCTTTTGAGTCTTGAAGTAGGTGTTAGCAACATTGTCAGTCACGACGGTGAATTTCGTTCCCAACAAATAATGCTTCCACACTTCCAAACAATGTATCACTGCCGTCATTTCCTTCTCGTGAGTATTGTAACGGGACTCGACATCTTTCAACTTTCGACTCTCATATGCAATTGGGTGTTTATCTTGCACGAGCACTCCTCCAATAGCACGATCTGACGCATCAACCTGTACTTCAAAAGGTTGATCAAACATGGGCAGCTTCAAAACAGGTTCCGTCGATAGAATTGTCTTCAACCTATCGAACGCCTCTTGACACACTTTATTCCACTCCCATCTCGAATCCTTCTTCAGCAAATCAGTCAAAGAACTCACAATCTTCGAGTAACCTTTGATGAATCGCCGATAATAATTTGCCAAGCCGAGAAATGATCTCAACTCCGTAACTTTACCCGGTGCGGGCCAATCTAGCACAGCCTGCACTTTCTTTCGATCCATCATGATCTGACCATGACCAATAATATAGCCGAGAAATGTTATCTGCTCCCGACAAAACTCACATTTCTCCTTTTTAGCATACAACTGATTTTCACGCAACTTCATAAAAACAGCATGCATATGCTTCACATGATCATCCAAGGACTCAGAATATACCACAATATCATCAAGATACACCATAATAAATCGATCAAGGAACTCATACAACACGTCATTCATCAAATTACAAAACGTAACAGGGGCATTGGTCAAACCAAAGGGCATAACCAAAAATTCAAACGAGTCATACCTCGTCACACAAGTAGTCTTGCCTTCATCTCCCGGCGCAATCCGAACTTGCCAATAACCCGTCCTCAGATCGATTTTAGTGTAGTAGCGTGCCTTCGTCAACTTGTCGAACAAATCCAGAGCATTCGGAATAGGGTACTTATTCTTAATCGTAACCTTATTCAACGCTCGATAGTCCACACAAAATCTCAACGAACCATCAGCTTTCTTTTGGAAGAGCACCGGAGAACCGTATGAGGCCTTAGAAGGCTGAACCAATCCAGCTTCCAGCAACTCATCCAACTGCTTCCTTAACTCTGCCAACTCAGACGGCGGCATACGATACGGGGCTTGAGCTGGAGGTTTTGAACCCGGCACCAACTCAATCTTGTGATCCGTAGCTCGCCTTGGAGATAGTTCTTTCGGCAACTCTGGAGGCATCACGTCCTTAAATTCATTCAACAAGTCTGACACCACTTCCGGTACATCTTGGGTGACACCCGGCTTGATCTCAATCAATGTAGCAAGATACGTTGGATACCTACGCTTCAGCCCTCTTTTCAACTGTATAGCCGAGATCATGGTGCTTCCCTTTCTACCATCATAAAACTCACCTTGAACAAAGGATGGATGGGCCTCGTCGAGAATCATCAACCCACCCACGTGAGGCATCACAGCCACCTTAGCCAAGAGCAAGAATTCATTACCAATGATGATATCAAAATCATCTAACGGAACGGCCATCAACGAACACGTTCCTTTCCACGAGCCAACCTGCAAATCAATGTTAGCTACGTCCTGAATTGGTTTTGCCTCCGAATTCACAGCTTTAATTCGGCTCGAGTGAGGTGACAAATCCAATCCAAGTCTTTTAACTTCACGTTCAGCAACAAAGTTATGTGTAGCACCGCTGTCCACCATCGCCATAACTTGTTATTGAAACTTTCACGTACATCATCCCATTCCGACTTTTACCGTCCCCTTGAATTGCACTCAACAATTGCAACGGGTTTACCCGAGGAGCATTGGCTTCCATCTCTCTATCATCTTCAGCAACAAGTGCATTCAACTTCGACCGCTTCGGACAATCTCGCTTCTTCTCGCCTCTATTTTGTTGGAGTGAGTCCTTCGAGCTACCGGCATTCCTGTCATTGGACTTTTTCTTCTTCCAATTTCCCTTACTTCTCTTGTCCTTATCCTTCCCTTACTCGAGTCTTTTTTCTTCTGACTCGACTCGGAGGCGCCAACGGACTTGTAATCAACAAGACTATCGGCGGCGGCAATGGCGGATGACATGTCCTTGACGCCCTGCCTCCTCAATTCTGCATGAGCCCACGACTGTAATCCGGCCAAGAAATTGAATAACTTGTCCTCCTCGGACATATCTCGCACATCAAGCATCAACGAGCTAAACTCTTTGACATAATCTTGGACCGATCCGGTGTCTTTCAATTTTCTCAAAGCATCCCGTGCTAGCCACGATGTGTTACACGGCAAGAATTGATCCTTCAACTCCTTTTTCAACGCATCCCAAGTCTAAATCTGGGCACGATTCGAGTTTGTATCGTCGGTACGCCTAGCTCTCCACCATAACTTGGCGTCACCAGACAGATACATACTCGTGATGGAAACCTTCTCAGCATCGGAGACATGGGCGGCCTGAAAGTACGCCTCCATGTCCCACAGAAAATTCTCTAACTCTTTCGAACTCCGGGCACCTTCAAATGGCTTCGGTTCGGGGACTCGAACCTTTGTAACGGACTGCCCTTCTTCCACCATCCGAAGAGCCCGCTTTACTACACGCAAGTCATAAAGCAACTCTTCAAGTTTCATGATTACCATTTCCGTCAAGGTATAGACTTCTTCATCGCACGAAACAACACGACTCTCCACAAATGAAGGAAGAGACTCTATGGATTTTTGCACATTTTCGATCGTGATCTGCAGAGAACGAACACGATCAAAAATAGAGGAATCCGTGGACGTGGACGTTTCCGGGACGGATCCAATCAAGCCTTCCAATTTCAGCACCCGTTCTTCGAGAGCAGAGAACTCTCGAGCCTGCACCATCGTAGCACAGCAACACGGACCAGAGCCAACCTGGCTCTGATACCAAATGTCACAAGGTTTTCTTCCGACTTAGAATTTTTCGCTTTGTGCGGCGCTGATCACGCACAACCAGCCAGCCCTCAATCTCACCAACTCTCGTGTTTGTTTGTTTAGTGAATCGTATGAATTAGTTGCAAGCATAGAACAGAATCACGCAGTAGAATTTAAATCACACACAGCACATACGGAAATACTCACTTCCCAACCTTCATATAAAACTCAAGTATATAAAGGAATGCTCAAGCTTGCACACGACCCTCTCTGTGCAAATCTAAGAGGATACAGCCTACTTAACGTGATGGATAATCCCCCATCACTAGGAGATTACATTTGAGCCGTCGGATGCATTCCCAAGTGCCAAGTGTCACGATTGGGTCAACTGTCAAGTTACTTGCGGTTATTCCCAGCAATAACCGCCCAGCACCACTTTCCTTAGCCCACTACTTCTTCGCATAACCGCTGTGGAGCCAAGTAACCGCTCGTTAGGGCTGGTGCCCGTCGCCCGCCCGTACCAGCATTGAGTCCCGGCGCCCGCAACCATCTCCCGTGTCAGTGCCCCGTCGGGTGACGCGCACACGCAATGCCAGCGCCCCGTCGGGTGACACGGTCGCGTCCCGTGTCAGCGCCCCGCCGGGTGGCACGCATGCATAGTGCCAGCGCCCCGCTGGGTGGCACGCATGCATAGTACCAGCGCCCCGCCGGGTGACACGCTCGCGTCCCGTTGGGTAACACGCTCCCGGCCTATGAGCGAGTCATCCTCGGGACAACTTGGAACCATCCGAGCCAAACACCTTCTTACCCACACTTTGCCGTATCATTTCCCATCTCCAGCTCATTTGGACTTGCCATCACCGAAAACCAGCCGTGCCGTCCAAAATCAAGGACGACCCAACACCATCGTGTCGTGGTGTGCCGATGGCTCGCGCACCACGACACCTAGCCGAGTTACGGGTGTAACAATTAGTGTGGTGCGGAGAGTGCGACATACATTTTAAAAAGGGAAAAGGTGCAAATACCCCCCTCATGTTGGCAGCGCCGGGTAAATACCCCCCTAAACTTTTTTTAGGTGCAAATTCACCCTTCCTTAAAGTTTTCGGGTGCAATTACCCCCTTGCCGTGACGGAAACTACACTTTCGTTCGCAAAAAAAATATTTTTTGGTGCTAAAAAAATACATTTTTATTCTTGTGAACCCTTACAATTTCCAAGAATTAATTGGTGCTAAAAACTCAAATTAGGATAAAATTTGTTTCGAACCCTAGCTCACAACTATAAAAACTCAGGCGAAGCTCTCCAATAATTTGCAATCCAAGCCAACTATTTGTTGTTGACATTGATGATCTCATATTCTTCAAATGGTTCGTCATCCTTTTTCGTGCAAATTATTGGAGAACCTCACCTGAATTTTGATAGTTGTGAGCTAGGGTTCGAAATAATTTTTTTCCTAATTTGAGCTTTTAGCACCAATTACGTAGTATATAACCGTTGGAAATTGTAAGGGTCCACAAGAATAAAAACGAAAGTGTAGTTTCCGTCACGACGAGGGGGTAATTGCACCCGAAAACTTTAGGGAATGGTGAATTTACACCTAAACAAAGTTCAGGGGGGTATTTTCCCGGCGCTGCCAACATGAGGGGGGTATTTGCACATTTTCCCTTTTAAAAAAGGTAAGCAAATCTTTGTTGAGTGGGGAAAGGGGGCCACATATTTGATTTGTTAATGAGATACTGTATAAAATATTAGAAAGTTAGTGGGGGTTATTTTCATTTATGAAAACACCACACTTATAAAAGGCTATCCAAAATAGCAAATTAACCACACTTTTCGGTGATGGATGGAGTAGTTATATTTTTAAACATATTATACCAACATTAAAATTACATAAAATTATTTAAAAAATACAATTACATAAAATACAAGATAAACTAAAAATAAATTAAAAAAACACAATTACATAATAGAACCATAAAAACAAAGTCGATACATTTAATTTCTAATAAAGGCCATCTCCGGAACGCCCCACTCCATCTGAAAATAAATTCCAAAACATATCAAAAGTACTAGTGTTGACTTCTTTAGCTTGTTTTCGCTTTCGAATAATATCTTGTTGATCTGATCGGAAGTAATCACGTGTTTCAGGATCATCAACCGCCCCCAAAAGTATAATATTTTAGAATATTCTGTTTTTGTGTAAATATATAGAACAAACTGATGAAGATGACTTGCTAATTTTATTGTATTTTGGTACTGAAATTACTGTATTTTGGTGCGAACTGCTAGAGATGACCTAAAACTTCAAATTTTAAAAGTTAATTATCACTTTGAACGTTAGATATAAATTGTGAGGAATTTGATTTGACATGGGCATTTAATTTGGGTCCCGATTAATCGTTTGGGTAATTAACTTTAATTAGTATTAAGAAATGAAGTTTAAAGAAATTATATATGCTAAATTATGAAATAATCAATCTTAATAATTAATTATTAACTAAAAATTTGAACAAAATGCTATGAAATAATTGATAGATCTAGGGTTTGCGAAAATAGCTAAAAGAGACAATAACACGATGACACAAGGATTTACGTGGTTCGATCAATGCGATCTACGTCCACGGGAGAGAATATAGAGAGCTTTTATTATGCTTGAGAGTACAATGAGTATTGAATGTCCTACACCTCTAATCTTGCATCTATTTATAAGCCCTGAATTAAGCTCTAATCCTTCTAGGGATCGAACTCCTTATACATATCTAGTTTCTTAATACATGCATATCCGATTCCCGTTCATGGTAGAATTCTATCTTCTCCCAAAGTAGGGTTTCGTTACTTGGTCTTCAAGGCAGACGTTGACTTTGTTTGGGCCGAACTCTGTGGGCCGAGCTTTAATATATAGGCCCAATTAGCCTTAGGTCGGGCCCAGGGTGAGGTCGGTACTATCACATCCCCCCCCAAAAAAGTGAAGAAGACATGTAGATGCAGACTACGAGGTCTTATTCGAGGTGATTGATCGCGCAAATCACCTATACGAGCTGAATTACCGAGCTTATGTGCCGAGCTGAAGTAGCAGGGGGAACAGGAGGAACGATCTGAGTATCAGCGACCTTGTTAAGTTGGGTCGGTAGGTTAATTTACACGGCCCATACCCGATGTAGAAGGCGGGAAAAGTAATGGGCCATTTGAATTGTGTTGAGGGACGGTACATATTCCGAGAAAGACAGGCCCACGTTCACACGCGTCAGATGCAACAGCGGGATTCAAATGTATATTCACAGAAGTTGAAACGTTTCTTCCCCTATCACATTATTTCACGTCCGCCGTCGTTAGTAGAAAAAGCACCTGCACAGAAAAGTCTCTTCTTCCACAAAAATCTCCAATTTTACTGTTCATGTACCGCCGGTTTTCCCTCCGTTGTTCCTCTGCACCCAGTTGCAAATCACCGACCGGAGCTTTTACCTTCATTATTAACAAGTAAGTATGGCTTCTTATTCTCAGTCTAGTAGTAGTGGTAGCGAATCGCCGCCGGCAGTAGGCTTGAGTAGAAGTGTGGATTTTAGGATTTTTTCATTAGGGTCTGCTACTCCCTCTGTGGAAACGTTAACAGTGCCCCCGTGTGTAAAGGGAAAAGTGGCTGATTACCCCTCCATGTTAAACGAATCTAGGATTAGGCTTCTTGCCAAAACGTATAATTTCCCTAGCGATGCTGAATTAATAGAGCCTCGCCCAGAGGATAGGGCTTGCTCTCATCCGATGGGATTTGTGACTATTTACGAGGACAGCCTGCATGCTGGGCTGCGACTACCCCTCCCTGAGTCTTACTCCGAGCTCCAGAAAAAACTTGGCTTAGCGTTAGGGCAGATAATGCCAAATTCGTTTAGGCAATTCACCGATTTGGGAGTGGCAGCGGTAGATAAAGGTTACCGAATATCCGCCGAGCTCATTCACGAGCTCTTTGTCTTCAAAAAGGCGGGGGGCTGGTATTACGCTGCATCCCGGACTGAGTTCAAGGGGCGAACTCAAAATAAAGTGGACAAGTGGCACCAGAAATTTTTCTTTTGCCGCCACAATAGTTTCATCGACCTGATTTGGAGGCTAGAAAAGCCTTGCGAGTGGGTAATAGAAGATGTCGATAAGGATTTGGAGTCCGCTGTGAAAGCGATGAGGGATCACGGTCCGTTTGAGGCGAGCTATAATGAAGACTTTCTAGCTGAAGCGGGGTTGAGCCCGTATGAGCCTCAAAGTATGGTGGATCCGGCGACGGGTGAGGCCCCGCTAGTGCTATTAGGATTGTTGCTCTGTGTTTATTTATCGTCCTAACTCGTCTCTTGCTTTGCATTTGCAGTGAAGTTCGGGAAGATCAAGGGAGCTGATGGCAAGGCCGCAGCTCGTGGGGGTAAGAGGCCGAGGTCGTCTGGCCGATCTGCTCCCTCGTCTGATCAGGTTCAGCGAGCTGAGGTGAGAGATCCTAGAGCGACAGACGTTCGCTTTCCTTCCCCCACACTACCTCAGAAACGAGCGCGGATCGGGGACCAAGTCGAGGTGGACATCATCGATGTTACGGGAAGTGACGCGAGCCCAGTAGCTCCTTCGAACAAGCTGGCTGGTCTGCCTTTCCCCGAGGTAAGGACTTAGTGATTTCATGACATAAGTTTCCTTAAGTCTTGCCTGTGTATCTAACTGCATTCCTTCTTTCAGGGCCTCGATATGTTCGTAAGTTGGCTGAAGAATAACGTCGGGGAGATGTCCTCGAAGTACGAAGATGAAAAAAGCCGATACTCCGAAAAGCTGATGTCGGCTATGGCCCGGGTGAAGAAAGCTGAGGCCGAGCTGGTGAAGGCTGAAGAGGGCAGAAAAACTGCCAAGTCCGAGTTGGTTGCTCAGCTCGCGAGGGCCGAGGCGGAGGGCGAGAAAGCTCGGAGGCTTGAGTCCGAGCTGATTGCGGCGAAGGACCGGGAGGTCAACCTTGCGGCTAGCCAAGGTGAGCTCTTCCGGGCCTTCACAAAGATATTCCTGTTGTCGGAGAGTTTCTCCGAGCTTGCCAATGACCTGGCCATGCTTATCAACGGGAACTTCGCCGTGGCTGCTTTGGAACAGGCTGCCAAGGACTTCCCCGGCCTGGACGTATCCAAGTACGGCTTCGAGCGGCTAGGGAATGAAGCCCTCCCTTCCCGGTACGCCAGGGTGGTCCGAGATCACCTCGGCCAGTTTCCCCTCCTGGAAAATCTTGCCGGCTCGTCCATGCTTCTTTCTGTCGAGCAGATTACTGACTGCTCGGTAGACCGGGACCTCGACCTGGACGCTGCTTTCGATGCCCTTCGCGACGAGGAAGAAGAAGGCGAGGGCCCGGAAGAAGAAGTGGAGGAGGAGCAGGAGGTTGGGGCTGGTGAAGATCCGGCCGCTGATAAGGACTTGGATGGTTCCCCCTCCGAGCAGCCACCTTCTCAGGACAAGGAGGTCGACGATGTTTAGTGTAGTGTTTTTTTTTTCATTGTATACTTGTACTGAACATCTTCGAATCAATGAATGTGTTTTCTTCTTCTTGAGTGTAGAGCTTGGATTCTGTCGGTATTTCTACTTTGCGCATACAAATAGCTCTCCTTTCTGAAGACCTGGTTGACCAACGGTCCATTGCTCAGCAATGGAGGGAGAAATGCCGCCGAGCTGAGGAGCTTTTCAGCCAAAAGTGTACTATGCTGAAATCCCAAGAAGCCGAGCTGACGGGATGGCAGATGAAGTTCGAGGCACTTTGTGAGGAGGTCGAAGTCAAGCGGCTCGCTTTTCAAGAGAGTACCGACTTGCTTCAGGCTAAGGAGGAGTTGGAAGTTGCCCGAGGTCGAGCTGGCCGCGTTCCCAAAGATTACGAGAAGATCGCCGAGGAGCATGCTGAGTATGAAGATATTATCCGTCGCGGAGGTGGTATAACCATATCCGAGGCGGAATTAAAGGCGAAAGAGGACCTGGAACAATATCTCGCGCTGAAGGAAGCACTTGGGTCCGAGTCTTTTGGGCTTCAGGGTGCTTTTGAGATGCTGAATGAGAGTGCGAACAGGTATAAGTGCATTTTGGACCGCCAACCTAAGTTACGGGCTCTTTTGGCATGTGGTGCGGGTGCAGACCTTCCTTCTTCTGTTCGGACAATGCCTGCTCGCGAGGTGAAAATGGCTTCGTGGGGACATCAGGTCGGTCTGAGCCAAGGTAGGCGAGCTGTTGGTCGCGGTTCGGCTACCCCGCGAGGTCGAAGTTTTCCTACTGGAAGAAGTCGAGGTCGGGGACGAGGTCGAATCTCGATTGATGATCTCCTGGGGCCTTCCTCATTTGAGGAAGATTGGCTTAGCTTTAGCAAAAAACATCCTCCCTCATAGATTAGCTCGATTCTGCCTGTAATTAATGTACACACAAACTTTTCCAAAGAGTTAGAAATAAAAGTGTATATATTGGGTTTTGACTTTCCTGTTCTTCGTGAGGATTGCTTCCTTGGTTTATTTGGGTGTTGCACCTTTTAGTGAGTTGAACTCGGGCTTCTTTGTGTTGACAAGGGAACCATGGTTCGGACCTCGTATTTTATCCTCCCGGGGGAACCTGGTTCCGACCCCAGTTGAGGACTAATTATCCTTAGGAGGGAGTTTGACTCAGACCTCGTGGGATCTTCCTTTTTGGAGGGAGACGAGCTCGGACCTCGGAAAGGGTTTCCTTTGCGCATTATAGGATATTATTACCCCATGTCGGGTCATTACTGACCACGCAAGGGAACCGTAGTTCGACCTTATGAGGGGATTTTTGATGTTATGGATACTTCGTATAAGCAAATCAAAAGACTCAAGATGCAAGACAAAAAAGAAATTTTATTAAAAATGACCAAAAACAAAGTAAAAAGAGTTTTGACGAGCTCGTTAAAAACAAAACATTAAAGACAAAAAAGACAAAAAAGAAAACCTAAGACTCTATATGCAAGATTTTGCTGCTTATACGAAGAATCTCTTTAGATGGGCGATGTGCCACGTTCTGGGTATTAGTTCGCCCGAAAGATAGGCGATTTTGTAAGCTCCTTTGCCGAGGACTTCGTGTACTCTGTAGGGTCCTTCCCACGTAGCTTCGAGCTTGCCGAGCTTCTCTGAGAGGCTTATCTCATTGTTTCGAAGCACAAGATCACCGACCTGGAACTGTTGGGGTTTAACCCTTTGGTTGTAATACCGAGCCATCTGCTGTTTGTACCGAGCTTCTTTTATGCTGGCTTGTTCCCTTTTTTCCTCCAATAAGTCTAGGTCGGTTCGGCTAGACCTGCCCAAACTGGAGGGCCTGGCGGGCCTAACCGGAACCGGCCCGCCGGTCAACGGTTTTTTAACCGGCCCGGCAGTCAACGGGCCGGAACCGTGAGCTCAAGGGCCGGTTCCGGGCCTGCCTTCGTTCAAACCGTGACCGCCGGTTTTAACCGGCGGTTAACCGGAATTATTAAAAAAATATATATATATATATGTGACGTGGCCGGTTCGAACGGTCAAAACCGGCGGTTAACCGTTGGAACCGCCGGTTAACCGGCGGAACCGGAACCGCCGGTTCCAACGGGAAGAAGACAGCAAGCACAGCAGCACAACAGCTGCATCAATGGCAGCAGCTCAACGGCTAGAAAAATAGCCGTTGCTGCTGCCCTCCCCCCCTCCCTTCCCCCCCATTTTACCCTATAAATACCACACTATAATCTCTCAAATAATCACACCAATTCTCATATCTCTCTACTTAATTTCAAGCATTCAATCTATTATTTGTTGCTCAAATTCTTCATTTTTGTGTTAATTTTGTGCTCAAGTTCTCAACTTCTCTCACCACACACTTCACCAATCCATCCATAACAATATTCCATAATGTCGACCTCCTCTCGTGTCGATAAGGGCAAAGGCGTTGCCGAAAATCAAGACGATGCTCCTCCTCGATCCAAAAGAGGAGGAAGATCGGCTCGGCAAGCTCGAGCAATGGCCGCCGAAGAAATATCAAGGGCGTATGCGGAACAACTTCAACAACAAGAGGATCGAGAGTTTGCCCAGCAAGTTCATCGTCAAGAGGAGGAGATGCTTCGGCAATCTCAAGAACAATCCAACGAAGAAGAAGAAGAAGAAGTCGAAGCGCCGCCAAACAAACCGACGGGTCGACCTCTTGTGTCGGATATCTTTACTAAGCATTTTAAAAAAATGCCTAAAGCCCCGGCACCTAGCGACAAGCCCGGAGATCCTCCAAAATACAACGCCTATTGCAACTATTGCAATAACGTCTACAAATGGACGCATGGAGGAGGCTATGGCACACTAAGGCGACACATGGAGACGTGTCATCCGGGAGAATACGGGATTGCATCAACACAAACTCAAATTCGTGGCACCGCTTTCTCGGCGACGGGTACGTCTTCTCACCCTTTATTTAAATATGATCATCCACATGCCGAAGATGTTATGGCTAGATATTGTGCTATGGAAAAACAACCTTTTACATTTGCCGATAAAATAACCTATCAAGAAAGTATAAAAGATGCATATTGTCCCGCCGCTAAAAAAATTAGTAGAAGTAATATGCTTAGACGAATTAGAAGACAAGCTTTTGATAAAAAAATGGAATTAATGAAATATTTGATAAACTTAGACCATAAAGTTTCTATTTGTGCCGATATTTGGACGGATTGTTTTCATCAAAATAATTACATGGGAATAACATGTCATTGGATTGATGATAAATGGATACTACAAAAACGTTTAATTGCATTTAGGGAGTTCGATGATCCACACACGGCCACTAATATTGCTTTAATAATTATAACCGTTTTAAATGAATACCAATTGATTAATAAAGTATTTTCAGTTGGTTTTGATAATGCATCCGCCAACACCGCTAGTATTCCCGAACTCATTGAAGCATGTAATCCATCTTTCCAAGGAAAATATTTTCATAGTAGATGCATTTGTCATATTTTGAATTTATGTGTTCAAGATGGACTTGAAATTTTTAATGAATCGGTTATGCCAATTAGAAAAGCCGTTGCCCTTTTGCATACAAATATAACTTTAGGTAAAAAATGGCAAAAATATTGTCGTCATAAGAATATTCAACATAGGAGTTTTGTTAGAGATGTATCACATCGTTGGAATTCCACTTATGATATGCTTAATTCTACTTTAGAGTATAAAGATTATTTATGCGAATTTTTTAGAAAAGAATTTGCGACGGTTCAATTGACTTTATTACCTTCTTATTGGGACCAATGCATGGATTTATATCAATTGTTAAAGGTTTTTAATAATGCCACCGTTCAATTATCGGGTGTTTATTATTGTACTTCCGTTCGTATGTTGGAACATTGCATGTATATTGCACTTAGCTTTAAAAATTCTTTTAGTAAACCCAATTTGCAAGGTGTGATTTATTTTATGGTTCAAAAATGGCTAAAATATTTTAGAAATATTTCGGATGTTTTTCTAGTAGCTAAGTGCTTAGATCCTAAATGGAAATATGATGGTGTTTGTCAAATGTTAGATATTTATTATAATTCTTTTAAGCAAATGAACTTTTTAAATGTACGAATTGATGGAGAAATAATTTTCTTTGATATTCCTAATGTTACTCAAATAAAAGATGATTTAGAAAGAACTTTAAGATCTCTTTTTGCCGAATATAGGATGACTCATGGTATTGATCTTGACATGAATGCACCTATTTCTTCTACTTCTACCTCTTCATTTATACCACTTGATTTAAACTCCTTAGATCCCTTAGTTCAACAATTAAGTAGCATGTACCAAGATAGATCTTATGAACTCCCTAGGGGCCAAGGTAATAGTGAATTAGATATGTATTTGGGTTGTCGTTTTGTTTTTGGTGTTGAAGATAGTGCTCCACAAATCGACGTGATGAAGTGGTGGTCAAAGAGAACGGAGTATCCCGTACTCTCTATCATGGCGAAAGAATTGTTTGCTGTCCCCGCATCCACCGTCTCGGTCGAACAAGCTTTTAGCATTGGCGGACTCATGTTGGACCAAAGAAGATCAACGATGAAACCAAGAAACATTGAAGCCACAATGTTGCTTGATGATTGGTCGAGGGCCGACCTTAGAGCTCAAGAGCTCGATTGGGATGATCGCGACGAGAGCCCAAACGAAGAGTTCACCGAGAGTGATCGATCGGTGGACGAGAACTACTAGGGAGTAGGGAGTAATGTAATGTAATCGAACTACGTGGACTTTGATTCCTCTATGAGGATACGTAGGCAACTCAATTTTAATATTAAAATTGAGCTCAAGTCCTTTTTTTCCCTTTTTTTTCATTTCAACTTTTCAAGTGTTGTAATTTCAACAATATTAATGAGAAATGATTTAATATTTTTATTCAATGACTACTAAGTAAAATTTAAATTTTTTTGCTTATATTGTCTTAAGATATATATATATACAACAATTAATTACAAAAAAAAATTACAAAAATTGAAAAAAGTGCTCCAAAAATACAAAAACAATCTGTAATTAACCGCCGGTTTTCGGCCCTGAACCGGCGGTTCGGCAGAAACCGGCGGTTTTTAATTATTATTATTATTATTTTTCCAAAACCCTAAATTCTATCTATAAATACCCCCCCAAGCCCAACCCTTTTCTCACTCACTCTCACTCCCTCACTGCCTCCACCTTAATGATCTATCATTCAATCTTCCTCATCTCTTCACCTTATCTATCTTCTTCATTTTTTCTTCTTTTTTAATTTTCTCTCTCAAGACTCAAGTTTCAACTTCAATTCTACAAAATACAAACAACAATGCCTCCTAGATCTAGTATTAAGGTTGATATTTTCAACAAGCACTACACCCGTAGTGCTCCATTGCCCGACTATTCTAATCCAACCTATGAAGTTCATTGCAATTATTGCAACAAAGTTTTCAAGTGGACTCAAAATGATGGCTATGCTTCCCTTGTTCGTCACATTCAAAAAGCGCATCCGACCGAAGCTATGGGAAATTGAGTATGTAATGTTACTAATGCAATCTCTATTTTGTAGTTGAAAATTGAAATATGTATTTTGTAATGTTTAATTTAATTTTCAAGTACTTGTAATTTCTATTTAGTCATGTTTATTTTAATTTTCAAGTATTAATGAAAAAGTAGTTCATTTTCATTTATGTTTCATTTTCTTAATTTTCAATGTTTTATATATATATATATATAAGAAAAAAAAATTAAAAACCGGGCCGGTTTTTAACCGGAACCGGTGGGTTTTAACCGGGCCCGAAACCGCCGGTTAAAAAGCCCGGCCCGTAACCGTGTACAGTGTACACGGGCCGGTTACGGTTCACTCTCCGGTGAAACCGTAACCGGCGGGCTCGGGCCCGGAACCGCCGGTTCAGGGCCCGTGGGCAGGTCTAGGTTCGGCGTTGCTCTTCGTTAGCTTCGGCGGAGAAATTGATAGTTCGGGGACTGGGTGCTCCGATCTCGACATGTATGACTGCTTCTGACCCGTATACTAAACGGTACGGGATTTCTTCCGTTGGAGTTCGGGGTGTAGTCCGGTACGACCACAGGACGTTTTGGAGGTTGTGGATCCACTCCGTTTTCTCCTTCTCTAGGCGGGCCTTGAGTCCGTTCACTATTGTCCTGTTGGTGACTTCGGTCTGGCCATTAGTTTGAGGTCGGTTTACCGATGTGAACTTTTGCTGGATATTGAGTCCTTCACAAAATTCTCGGAATTCTCTACTCGTAAATTGCGTTCCATTATCCGAGATGAGGACTCTTGGTACTCCGAACCGGCATACGATGTTTTTCCAGACGAAGTCGACGGCTTTCTCACTTGTGACTTTTGTGGAAGGTTCAGCTTCTACCCACTTGGTAAAGTAGTCGACGGCGACTATTAGAAACCGCTTTTGCTTAGGTGCCGAGTAGAAAGGCCCTACGATGTCAATGCCCCACTCCATAAATGGCCATGGACTTTGAATAGTAGAGAGGTCGGTCTGGGGTAGTCTCGTCACTCTGGCATGCAGCTGGCATTTTAGGCACTTCTTCACGAACTCTTCCGCATCTTTTGCCATTGTTGGCCAATAGTACCCCCATCGCATGATTTTCTGAGATAGCACCCGAGCACCAATGTGGCTTCCGCACGATCCTGTGTGTACTTCATTTAATATGTAGTCCATTTCCTTTGGTCCAACACATCTTAGGAGAGGCTGTAAGTATGACTTTCGATAGAGGACCCCTCCCTCGAGGACGTACTGCGTGGATCTAGCTAGAATTTTTCTAGCCTCCGTCTTGTCCTCGGGCACTTCCCCGTTCTCCAAACATCTTATTAGGGGGGGTCATCCAATTTGGGTCGTCCTCTATGATCGCATTGACTTCTGCCTCTTCTATACTCCTGTTTCGGACTTCTTCTACTAGTGTCGAGCTGGTCGGGGAGTTCGCCAGCTTGCTTAGCTCGTCAGCTCGGGTATTTTGGCTTCTGGGAATGCGAACTATTTTGAAGAACTGAAAAGACCGTTCAAGGAGCTTGACCCTCTCCAGGTACTTCTTCAGCTTCTCACTTTTCGCCTCGTATTTCCCTAACACATGGTTGACCACGACTTGGGAATCACAATGGGTTTGGACAGCTCGGGCCTGGAGGGTTTGGGCGAGACGCAGTCCGGCAATGAGAGCTTCATATTCTGCCTCGTTATTCGTAGTGGAGAACTCGAATCGCAGCGAATATGTTAATTCCTTTTTCTCTGGGCTGATGAGGAGTATGCCGGCTCCACTTCCTTTCTTTCCTGAAGCTCCATCCACGTACATCTCCCAGCAGTCTCGGGGTGTCTTCTCTGGGACTTCCTGGGGTTTGGTTTTGGCTTTGATCTCTTTTGGTTCATCGAGGTCCTTATACTGAGCTTCTACAAGGAAGTCTGCCAGAGCCTGCCTTTTTATAGCTCGACGGGAACCGAACGATATAGAATGCTCTCCTAGCTCGATTGCCCATTTCGCCATCCTTCCTGAGGCTTCCGGTTTAGTGAGAACTTGCCGAAGTGGTAGATCAGTCAAAACTTGTATTGGGTGAGCTTGGAAGTAGGGTTTCAGACGCCGAGCTACGTTTATCAGGGCTAGGGCGAACTTCTCAAGAGGCTGATACCTCGTCTCTGGGTCTTTGAGAACTCGGCTGACGAAGTACACCGGTAGCTGCCGATCTCCTTCGTCTCGGACCAACACTGCACTTATTGCTTCCTTCGATGCCGCGAGGTACAGAGAGAGGGGTTCTTCCTTTTGGGGGACTGACAAGGTTGGTAAGTCCCCGAGATGGCGCTTGAGCTCCTCCAAGGCTAGCTCGTGCTCACGTCCCCATCCAAATTCCGGTGCCTTCTTGAGAATTTTGAAGAATGGGAGCTGTTTCTCGGCAGCCTTGGAGAGGAAACGACTTAGCGCAGTTATGCACCCTGTCAACCTATGCACGTCGCGGATAGTCCGGGGTACCTTCATCTCCTGCACGGCTCTAATCTTCAGCGGGTTGGCTTTGAGACCTTCTGGCGAGATCCAACACCCTAAGAATTTTCCAGATCGCACGTTGAAAGTGCACTTCTTTGGGTTCAGCTTGAGGTTCGCCTGCCTTAGTATGTTGAGCGTAGTTCGTAGGTCATTCACCGCCGAAGCCTCTTCTTTACTCTTGACGATAATGTCGTCTACGTATACTTCGACAATCTTGCCGATATGATCTCGGAAGAGGAAATCGACCATTCACTGGTATGTCGCCTCGACATTCTTTAACCCGAAGGGCATGTATTTGAATGCAAAGATCCCGAAGCTTGTTGCGAAAGCTGTCATGATCGCATCTCCCTCATCCATTAGAACCTGATAGTATCCTTTGTAGAGATCGAGAAAGCAGAATACTTCGTGTCCCACTAAGGACTCGATCTTTTAATCGATGTTGGGGAGAGGATAGCAGTCCTTCGGGCAAGCTTTGTTGAGGTCGGTGTAATCTACACACATCCTCCACTCTCCTTCTTCTTTCTTTACCACTACCGGATTAGATAGCCAAATCGGGTACCTGACTTCAAACAGAAGCCCTGCCTTCAACCATTGCTGCACCTCGTTGTAGATAACTTGATTTCGTTCGGCAGCAAATGATCGTCGTTTCTACTTGACCGGGGTTGAGTTCGGGTTAATGTTAAGCTTATGCGTGATGATTTCCGACGACACCCCCGTCATGTCCGTTGGAGACCAGGCGAAGACGTCTTGATATTCCCTTAGGAGCTGGATTACTTGCATGCGTGTTTGAGGTCCCCCGGCAAAGCCGACCTTGACGACTTTCGCTGGATCTGTTTCGGATTGGGGAACCTGTTCCGCCGAGGTGTCTGGGATCGACGTCGTTTCTTCCGGCTCCTTGGGATACTTTGATTGCTATGCCTGGGGTTGACCTCGGAGAGCAACCTGCATGCACTCTTTGGCCTTTATCTGGTCACCTCGGACAGTAAGGGTTCCAGTCGAGGTTGGAATCTTTAACAGCATGTGGTAGGGCGAAATGATGGCCCTGACTGCATTCAGCCAATCCCGACCTAGTATGATGTTGTAGGGGAAGTTCGCTTTAACCACATAGAACTGGATCAGTTTATTGACGCTGGTCGGCAGACTGCCAATGGCGACATCGAGCGCAATGGTCCCTTCAGGTCACGTCTCTTACTGCGTAAAGCTCTTGAGATGCAGGGGTGTGGAGTTCACCCGAGCTGGGTCGAGGCCCATCCTATCCAAGCAGTGTTGGAAGATGATACTCACGCTGGCCCCACCATCGATGAATACGCGATGGACCATCTTGTTGGCCACTCCGACCTGTATCACCAGGGCGTCATTGTGTGGCGTAGGCGCCGTCTTGGATCGTCCTCAGAGAATGTGACGGTTTCTCCCTTCTTGAACCTTTTCTTCATTTGCTCCTCACCCGATGGGACAGGTGGTCTGCGAGCTTCTGCCTTTAACTTAGTCTTTGTCATGCCTGGGGGTAGTCCGGCGATGGTGGAGACCACTCCGTCGTACTGTGGTGCATCGTACTGAGGGTCGTCATCATCCTCGTCTTGATCGACCTTAGCTCGCTTACTGTTTGGGGCACAGCGACCTTGTCCTCCTTTCCGTTTTCCTTTCCGGTTTTTCTTCCCCCCGGCTTCGTATCTCTTCAGAGCTCCCTCCTGGGCCAACCTCTCTATCTGTTCTGCGAGGTCGCGACAATCCTCCGTGCGGTGCCCATGGTCGTCATGGAAGGAGCAGTGCTTGTTTCTGTCCCGAGGTTTAGACCCTGACATAGGACGTGGTTTAGCGAACCAATCCTCGTGGAGTGCGAAAATCTCGGCATTTGTTTTCACAAAAGGAGGTCGTTGGGACAGTTCTGGTCCTACCCGAGGTCCAAGCCGGGACTGGATAGGTCCCGATCCGAGCCGGGACTGGATTGGCCCTCTTTGGAGGCGCTCATGAGCACTTCTCCGATCACGATCATTCCGTCCTCGATCCCCTTCAGTTCTTCTTTTCTCGGTCTCCTCTCGCTTCAATCGGTCCACATCTTGGCCATCAGCGAACTGGTATACAATCCTCCACATCTCCTGGGCTGTCTCGGGTTTCTGCTTAGCGAGCTCTTGATTCAGGGACCCGGGAGCAACCCTATTTTGGAAGGCCGAGATGAGGAAGACATCGTCGATTTTATCGACCTTCAAGCTTTCCTGCATGAACCTGGAAGCGTACTCCCTTATAGATTCTTTGTCCTTTTACTTCACCGATAGGAGGTAGGCTGTGTCTCGGCGAGCCTGAACCTTTGTATGGAAGTTTTGCTTGAAGATTTCTTCCAAATAGGTCCAGGACCCCACGCTGCCAGTTGGGAGGCTGTCAAACCAAGCTCGGGCATAATCGATCAGCATCTCGGGGAATAGCTTGCACATGTGTTCCTCTCTAAGGCCCTGGTTGTGCATGCTGTACCTGAAACGCGTTAAAAAGTTGATGGGGTCATCCAGCCCATTGTAGGCCGGAATGTTTGGCAACTTGTACACCGTGGAGAGTTTGGTGTCAAGCAGCTCGTCGGTGAACGGGCTGACAAGTCGAGCTGGTTCCTTTTCACGTCGGAGTTGATTCCTCGGGGGACTGTGACTCTCGCTATAGCTCGGACTTCGGTACCTTCTGGGGCTCCGAGGTCGCCTTTGGGTATGATGTCGTCTGGGGCTCCACTGCGAGCTTGGACTCTGACGTCGAGCTGAACCCCGCCGGGGATTGTGCCTCTCCTTTAGCTCCGGTTCCTGTCTCTCGGTGTAGCGAGAAGCTTTAGGCAGAGATTTTTGCGTGGAACTCTCCCTAGCCTCGGGTATGGGAGACATCCGGGTCATCGCGAGAAAGCGTTTGAAACGCTCCTTGTTCGCTTTAGCGAATTCGGCCGCGGCGTGGGTGGTGGCAAGGTCAAAGTCTCTGGAGAGATCATCCTCCTTCAACTCGGATCCCTTCGGCTCCGACTCGTCGTTGATTTCTTCGACGTACCCTTCTGGGGTATCACCCGTTCTGAAGGACTATCCATTGTGTGTCCTCCGGTGCCGATTTTGCGAGGGGTTTCTCGCGGGCATCCCTTCGGAGGGGTTTCCTTCCATTGGGTCCCTGGCGTGCCTCTCTTTTGGAACCGAACTGCCTTTCTGGCGATTTTCTTGGCTTATGGGGCAGCTTTCTGCTTCGTTAGGATTCCCGCGTTGGCTTTGGGCCTCCCGCACGCTCTGTGATCGTGTTACCATCATAAATCAGCTACGAACGAACCGTTGATCTCATTCCCACATACGACGCCAATGATAGATCTAGGGTTTGCGAAAGTAGCTAAAAGAGACAATAACACGATGACGCAAGGATTTACGTGGTTTGATCAATGCGATCTACGTCCACGGGAGAGAATATAGAGAGCTTTTATTATGCTTGAGAGTACAATGAGTATTGAATGTCCTACACCTCTAATCTTGCATCTATTTATAAGCCCTGAATTAAGTCCTAATCCTTCTAGGGATCGAACTCCTTATACATATTTAGTTTCTTAATACATGCATATCCGATTCCCGTTCGTGGTAGAATTCTATCTTCTCCCAAAGTAGGGTTTCGTTACTTGGTCTTCAAGGCAGACGTTGACTTTGTTTGGGCCGAACTCTGTGGGACGAGCTTTAATATATAGGCCCAATTAGCCTTAGGTCGAGCCCAGAGTGAAGTCGGTACTATCAATAATTGTATATCCTATTACAGTATACACTAAATCAAAAATTATTGGAAATAATATCTTAAAGAAATATGATTGGAAACAAAACAAACTCTAATGTCTAGTGCAGAGATAGTAACTAAAATTAGAAGAAGAAAAAAAAAATAGAACTCATAATAACATTTTTAAATAAACAGTTTAAATTTTATTTAAAATTACCAAACACACTCTAGCAGTCTCTAGGGGCTATGTAAATTACCTAATTGTAAAGCCCCTTATAATCAGGAGAGGGCCAGCGGGACCAAAGGGTGGGTAGATAGGTAATCTAGTATTTTATAACTTGATTTAAATAATAAATTTAATGATTTGTATTTTAATAAAATATCATACAAGTTTACGCTAGATTTTATGTCTTGTCAGTATCATTATCATTATTATTTTAGAAACCTAAATTGTGGATAATTAAATATTTTTTTATATAAATAAAAAATAAGAAAAAGGAGAACGAATGAAAGAAAAAACAGTAGTAATAAAATATAGAGCCGAGACAGAAAAAGAAAAGTACGATGAGGTCGGCTGAAATTATGAGAGATTCGTTAGTGCACTTTAACCGTGGATACCTTCGTCCCACTGATATTATCACTGATATTATCTTGTTACTGTTCGGCATAGAAATTAAGAATAAAAATAAAGAGATAGACAATGGGTAGGTCAGTTAAGGATTAGACAATTTGGGTGAGACAGTCCAATAAAAAAATAAGACAATATCAGTGAGAGTGAGTCAGTGAGAGTTTTAGACTGTTACAAAAACATGATATATATATATATATATATATATATATATATTTTGAATTACAAAATTACAATCTCATGCAGTCTTTTGTCATCATTAAAAGAAAAGATTATAGATTAGAAGAAGACATATTCAAATTACTTTACCGATGTAATATCGTAGATTAGAGTATTATATATAGAAAAACATACAAATTAAAATCGAAACAGTAATATTTGAAATATTAGTTGAGGAGCGTGTTGTTGGAGTTGGGAGGGACATAGGCATAGGCGGCGATATCTTGAATGAGAGCAGTGAGATCATCATAAGACGAGCCTCCTTGTTCCACAGCCAGCCTGGCCATTTCCTTCCATTTGGCCGCCCTCCTCCTCATCTCCTCCCCCACCATAACCAGCCGCACCGCCTTCGCCACCGCCTCCCCTCCCACTCCTTCATTAGCTCCCCGTTGCCACTTCTTATTCCCCACCGATACTCCAATCCCCAATACATCCGTCACCAGCTTCTCGTTGAAAAACTGCTCCGCAAAGAGCGGCCACGTCACCATAGGCACGCCGGCGCACACTCCTTCCAGAGTCGAGTTCCATCCACAGTGCGTCACAAAGCCCCCCACCGCCGGATGATCCAGAATCGCTACCTGCGGCGCCCATCCCCTCACAATTAGCCCCCTGCCCTCCGTCCTCTCCTCAAATCTCTCCGGCAGCCACTCCTCGTCGCCGCCGTTCCTCACAATCCAGACGAAATCTTGGCCGGAGGCGTCGAGTCCATTTGCAATCTCCTTAAACTGAGCCGGAGTGAACTTCGCCATGCTCCCGAAACACACGTAAACGACCGAATTCGCCTTCTTGGAGTCCAGCCACGTCATGCATCGGCCTCCGTCGGCTTGTTTGGCGGCGCAGAGAGAGAAAGGGCCCACGCTCCACGCCTTCCTGCCCAGAACGCGGCGGTAATGGTCGGCGTAATCGGGCTCGAGCTCGTAGAAGCTGTTGATGACGACGCCGTAGCTCTTGGCGTCGGACTCCTTCATCTGCTGTATCCACATCGTGAAATCGTCTTTCTTCTCATGCAGATTGTAATCGGAGACCTGCGTTTTCACGAGCTTGACTTGATGAGGAAGATTCGGCACCAGAAACGGCTCGGAATCGGAGGCGACGTTCTTGAACGGCTTGTGCCGCCGCATCTGCTCGGAGACGCAGAGAGAGAAGTAGCTGGTGCCGTGGAAGACCAGACGCGGGATGCGGAATCTGGCGGCGGAATCCGCCGTCCACGGCAGGAACATGTCGGAGACGAGGCAGTCGGGATGGAGGTGTTGGATGAGTTTGTCGACGGGTTGTTGGATGAGAGAGAGGGCTTTGAAGAACTTGGGAAGCAGCTTCTCGTCGGAGGTTACTTGATCGAGGCTGACGATGTGATCGGGCAGACCGGATTCTTGGTGTGGGAATCTGATGGTGATGAGCTCGATTTTGAATCCGGAATGTTGGGCGTTTCTGACTGGTTCGGAAAATGCAGGGGTGGAAATGATGGTGGCTTTGATGCCGCGGGAAGAGAAGAGTTTGGCCATGTCTATTAGCGGAATCATGTGGCCGTGGGCCATTAGAGGAAGAAAGAAGACATGAAGCTGTCTCATGATTCAGAGAGAGAGAGAGGAGTGTTGGAGTGAATGGTGTGGAGTTGGAAATGAGGTGGTGTTTATTTATAGGGAGTAGAGTAACAGTTGTCGCAACATGAGGCGCTTACAACAATGTGTCATGCCTTGCAGTGCGAGTGGCGCGCTACGTGTACGTCGGTATTTATAGTAGTAGAGAAAACCATAGACTCGATCGACATCAATTTCTAATTTCTAATGCTTTCCTTCCAAATTCCAAAAATAAAATATTGGAGATAAAAAGTTAAATACTGTACTCACTACTCCCTTCTTTTTTTTTTTCAAAATAAGATGTTTTAGCATTCAATTCTACACAAGATCCTGTTCATTGATCTTGCCTCACTAATTTTTGGCACAATTAATAAGAATAATGGTAAAAGAATAGAACATGAGTATGAGTATGGCCTATCACTTTTAAAGAGATAATTATTTTTATTTTAAAAAATAAATATTATGAATGAGACAATCCAAAAAGAAAAATAACCTAATATTAATGGGATGGAAGGAGTACTAATTACGTATGAGTGATGATATTCGGTCATAATGTGGTTAGCCATAATTTGGTCGATTAAATAAAAATAGACCAATTTTGTTAGATATTTGATTCATATAGTATGATTATATATTTTATGTTATTGTTTATATTTTTTACTTAAATTCTATCATGATTAGTGTAAATATATTTCTTTCTTATGTTTTCAATATATTTCTATCGGGATTTATGTTACATCCAAATCCAAATATATCAAGATAAATTTGTATAAATTAAATATTTTTAATATTAAAAGTCATTTAGAACCAAAAAATTTAAATAAACCGATTTTTTTTATTATTGAATTAAATTATGGCTAGAATTCTAATACAAATTATGGCTAGCCATAATTTGGCTTCATAGATTTATTCATTATATATAACTTAACTTAGAATTCTGCACAATAATTAAGAAATAATGGTTGGAAGAGGAACGGATGAACTAAAAACATTGAGGGGACATTTATTTTGTGTGATAGGATAGATAGATAAAAATAGTATATGTTAATCCACCATTTACTTTGATGGATTGATTATTTTTGAACTTGTTTAATCATCTAATTCTTCACATAGTCAATTATATATTTTATCAATTTATCCTATCACGCAAAGTAAACACCAGCATGGAAGGAGAAAGAACAATTAATGATTAGTATGGAAATCGGAGTTTAATGGGTTATGAGAGAGAAAACAATCTTGAAATAGAAAACAAGTTCAACAAACTGAAAAAAAAAAAAAACAAGTGGAGTATTAATTTTAAGAGAGCAGATATAAAATAGACAAATAGCTTAATAAAATCAATAGTTGTCAAGGAACTTAGTTTGTACAAATTATAGCAATATTTTTTATCTTTTCGGACCCTTTTGCCCTTACTTTTGACTTGTCTCACCTAACTTTATATTCTCGAGATACGCTTGCTACGGATATGGATATTCGTATCAGTGTACCACGTCCGCCTCCCATTTCGCCACCGCCACCGCCACGGCGGCGAGTTACGCATGATACTAATATGAATATTCGTATCAGCGTACCACCGTCCGTCTCTCTAATTCTACCGCCGCTACCACCACCGCCACGGTGGCGAGATACACTTGGTACAAATATGCATATTCGTATAATTCGTACCAGTGTACCACTATCCGTTTCTCTCATTCTACCGCCACCCCACCACCTCCACGGTGGCGAGATACGCTTGGTACAAATATGCATATTCGTACTAAGCGTATCACCGTCCGCCTCCCATTTCACCACCACAACTACTACCTCCGCTTCCGCCATGGTGGCGAGTTACGCATGATACGAATATGAATATTCGTACCAGCGTACCACCATCCGTCTCACTCATTCTACACGGCGACGAGGTACGCTTGGTACGAATATGTATATTTGTACCACTGTTTGTCTCTCATTCTACCATCACCGCTGTCACTGCTACGGCAGTAGGGTACGCTTGGTACAAATATGCATATTCGTACCAGCGTATCACCGTCCGCCTCCCATTCCGACATTGCCACCGCCACATATATTGCTACAATGGCATAGTACGAAATGATAATTTTGTGTCGGGGTTACCATGTCGTAACCTAGTAAGGTTTTACGAAATAACAATTTCGTATTGGAGCATATCCGGTGTCAACTGTGTGAAATGGTATCCGGTACGAAATGACAATTTCGTATAAGGTTACCATGTTGTAATCTGGTAAAGTTACCATCATGATCTGAAACTATCGGTAGTGTCAGTTAAATAAGAATGAGAATGCGGTATATTGATCAATTTCTTGACTGCTCGGAATGTGCAAAATAAGAATGAGTACGATGTTGATGACGATGATGAATTACGTATCGACGTATTTTTATTTGGTGTCACGAATGGTACGAATTTATTTAATTCGTGTCAGTCGTTCCGATGCATAACTATACGATTTATAATATTCGTACCGATATTACGTTTTGATGACTTATGAAAATATCTATGTTCGTAACATAACATGGTATCTCGATATGAAATTTTCATATTCGTAACCGAGTACCAGGTTATGGTGTGGTATACACGGTACGAATACACCATTTTCATATTGGGGTATCAAGTAAGTGGATCAGTAACCAAATATCAAGCATCAAACCACCCAAAATTCTCCAACAATTCAATTCAAATCAAGCACAAATCCCGAAAATCACCCAAAAATCAAGCCAAATACATCAAAAATCACCAAAACAATATGAAAATCACATAAGTCATCAAAAACAAACACGAAAAAGTCCTATATCAACAAAAAAATAAAAAAAAATACAACAAAAGTTTAAAAATCCAAAATAAGGATGAATTGTGAGAATTAGAAGGAGAAATTACCCGAATTTATGGATCTATTTGTAGATCTGGAGTACAAAGCCACCATGAATGCCAAGAAGAAGCTTGCGACTAGTAGAAAATGTAATGGTACTCTGTTACAAATACGGATAATCGTAATCGAATATTGATACATGTATCCCACGTACCAAAGTGTGTAAACCACCATCATTGGTACGAAGATACGACTTACATAATTCGTAACAACTGTAAATTCGTACCATGCGTACCTCACTGTCGTGGTGGCGGCGGCGGTAGTAGTGGCGGTGGCGGAATGAGAGGCAAACATGGTACGCTAGTATGAATATGCATATTCGTACCAAGCGTATCACGCCACCGTGGTGGTGGTGGTGGCGGCGGTATAATGAGAGAGGCGAACGTGGTACGCTGGTACGAATATGCATATTCGTACCAAGCGTATCACGCCACCGTGGTGGTGGTGGTGGTAGCGGCGATAGAATGAGAGAGATGGACGGTGGTACGCTGGTACGAATATTCATATTTGAACCAAGCGTAACTCGCCGCCATGGCGGCGGCTGCGGTAGTAGTGGTAGTGGTGTAATGGGAGGCGGACGTGCTACGCTGGTACGAATATGCATATTCATACCATGCGTATCTCGCCACCGTGGTGGCGGTGGTAGAATGAGAGAAACGAACGGTGGTACGCTGGTACGAATGATACGAATATGCATATTCATACCAAGCGTATCACGCCACCGTGGCGGTGGTAGAATGAGAGAGACGGACGGTGGTACGCTGGTACGAATATTCATATTCGTATCATGCGTAACTCGCCGCCGTGGCGGTGGCGGAATGGGAGGCGAACGTGGTACGTCGATACGAATATTCATATTCGAAGCAAGCGTATCTCGAGTATATAAAGTTAGGTGAGAAAAGTCAAAAGTAAGGGCAAAAGGGTCCGAAAAGACAAAATATTGCTATAATTTTAACACACTAAGTTCTTTGACAACTATTGATTTTTACTAAAGGGGCGTTTACTTTGGGTGATAGGATAGATAGATAAAAATAGTATAGGTTAATCCACCGTTTACTTTGATGGATTGATTATTTTTTAGCTTGTTTGATCATCTAATCCTTTATATAGTCAATCCTATATTTTATCAGTCTATCCTATCACGCAAAGTAAACGCTCCCTAAGTGATTTAGTTATATAACCCAATTAACTCTAATTTTAAACGGAAAGGCTAACTTTTGTTTCCCCAAATAATTGGATATTTTCAAGCATATCCTTTTTTCTAGAGGCTCCGATCAGTCTACAGGAGGCTTCAAATAAGTGGCAGTCTGATATATTTTTTTATTGTTATTATTTTTTAATTTTTAATTTTGTATTTTAGTTAAGATTTAATCTACCTAAAGTATAAAATTATTTTTAGATATTTAATTTCGATTTTACTAATTAATAATTAATTAGTAGGGTTGATAATATAAATTCTTTTATACTTCAGTTTTTAATAATAAACATATTAGTAATAATCTTTATATATGTTTGTATAAAATGATTATAAATAAAATTAATAACGTGATACAAAAGGGTTGGGACTTTTGATGTCGGTAACTATTAAAATTAATAATAATGTGATAAGAAAAGGTTGGGAGTCTTGGGACTAGGGATTTCGACGTCGGTATAAGTATAGTTTGTAGAAAATTGAGGCAGAAAATCATTGATTATTCATGTTTGGTTTTGTTTAATAATTTCGGATGTTTCGTTATGTTTCTTCAAAGATATGTACTATGCAAATATAGAAAATGAAACGAGTCTCCATACGATTAAAAAAAATGAAAAAAAAAAGTGACATATATATCCTGCTACGTACATTCCACCAAAACGCTTTATAAGATAAAATTAACAAAATACTACTTCAAAAATAAATTAAATTAATAAACTAAAAACACAAATTAAGAGGGTGTTTGGCTGAGCTTATAAGCTCCTTAAAACAGCTTATAAGCTTTTACAAAATGTTTGGCAAAAAAAGCTCTTTAAGAGCTTATAAGCTCAAAAAAAAAGCTCAATGAGCTTATAAGCTCCTAAAAAAAGTACATCTACCCCAACTTTTTTTTTGTAAAGATGTTATGAACAACACTCAATTTCCTTATTTTCACAATTTTTCATTTTATTTTATTTTTTAATTTATAATATAAAATAAATAAAAAAATCACTTCTTGTTTTTTCTAAATTATACATATAACTTTTTTTTCCTCTATCTTCTCTCTTATCAAACACTTTAATAGCTTATAAGCTCTTGAGGTAAAACATCTTATAAGCTCCTTGAAGAACTTATAAGCTCTTTAAAATAAACTTAGACAAACACCCTCTAAGTTAACAAAATATTATCGGTGAATTCACAATTAAAAAGAAAAAAGTGCCCCTGCAGTTGGAAGAGGCATTTTATCAAACAGGACAGAATGCACTCACATATTTACTATCATCATCATCAAGCGAGATCTAATGATCATCATTTCTAATACAGCGATATCTAATTAATATATAGCACGTATATTTACTCTCTCAGATTAATAATCTCAACGTAGATTAAAGAATATTACGTACTATGAAAGAGTGTGAAGATTCCAGAGTAGCATTATATTATTAGGGGTGTAGAAGTTGAGAGAAGGTCTGACATTATATCTCTGAAAGTGAAGAATGATAATGAAAGCTAATTAAACCTACTCCAAATAGGGATCACCATCTGGAATTATATTACAGACACTTGGTCACCTAAATTGCATAATAGTACTTCCTCCGTCCCTGATAACTGTAGTCAACTTTCTTTTTTCATCCGTCCCTCATAAGTGTGGTCATTCCTTAAATGGATATGTCCCACTTAAAATTTTACCCTTTTACCCTTTAAAAATAACTAACACTACAACAAAGTGGGTCTCATTCTCTACTCACTACACATCTACCTAGCATCCTTCTTAAAACCCGTGCCCCTCCCTCCGGACCACACTTATAAGGGACGGAGGGAGTATTATTTAGTATTACACAATTTAAACTATTAAAAAAAAACTAAATGTTCTAAAAAAACTCCTTCCGTCCACGATATCTTTGCCACATTACTTTTGACACGAGTTTTAATAAGTGGTGGGTAGTAGTAGGTATTATTGTGAGTGGAGTAAGAGTCTCACTGTAAATATAATTTTTTATCGAGTAATTAGAGATGTTGGTAGGCCAACAATGACAAATTGTGTAAATAGTGGGAAATATAAGGTTGAGAATAGTCGATGAAGCTTAATTAGCCAAGTGGCAAGCAAGATTTCTATGGTTCAAGTCCAACTAAGGTGTGAGTTGTTGATAGTACCGGCCTCATCCTGGGCCCGACCTAAGGCTAATGGGCCTGTACATTAAAGCTCGGCCCACAGAGTTCGGCCCAAACAAAGTCAACATCTGCCTTGAAGGCCAAGTAACGAAACCCTACTATGGAAGAAGATAGAATTCTACTATGAATGGGAATCGGATATACATGTATTAAGAAACTAGATATGTAAAAGGAGTCCGAACCCTAGAAGGATTAGGGCTTAATTCAAGGCTTATAAATAGATGCAAGATCAGAGGTGTAAGATTATTCAATACTGATTGTACTCTCAAGCATAATAAAAGCTCTCTATATTCTCTCCCGTGGACGTAGATCACATCGATCGAACCACGTAAATCTTTGTGTCGTCGTGTTATTATTTCTTTTAGCTACTTTCGCAAACCCTAGATTTATCATTGGCGCCGTCTGTGGGAACGTTGAATCGACGGTCCTGTGGTAGCTGATCAACGATGGTAACGCGATCGCAAAGCATGCGGGAAGCCCAAAACCAACAGGGGAATACCAACGAAGCAGAAAGTCACCCCGTAAGGAGGGGTATTCGCCAGAAACGCAAGCCGGTTCCAAAATAGGGGCACAACAATGACCCAATAGAAGAAAATCCCTACGAAGGGATGCCCGAGCTAGAGGACATTCCTCAGAGAGACCCACCGCAAAACCGGCGTAGGAGGGTACATAACGGACAGTCCTTTGGAACGGGTGATACTCCAGAAGGGTACGTCGAAGAAATCAACAACGAATCAGAACCGAAGGAATCCGAATCGAAAGGTCATGATCTCCTCGGAGACTTCGACCTTGCCACCACCTACGCCGCCACGGAATTCGCTAAAGCACATAAGGAGAAGTTCAAGCGCTTCCTTGCAGCAGCTCGGAAAATCCTCAATACCCGAGGCTAGAGAGAGTTCAACACGGAATTCCCAACCTAAAGCTCCTCGCTACACCGAGAGGCAGGAACCGGAGCTAAGGGGGAAGCACGACCCCCGGCGGGGTTCAGTTCGACGTCAGAGTCCAAGCTCGCAGCGGAGTCCCAGGCGACATCATATCCAAAGGCGACCTCGGAGCCCCAGAAGGAGCCGAAGTCCGAGCTATAGCGAGAGTCGCAGTCCCCCGAGGAACCAACACCGGCGTGAAAAGGAACCAGCTCGACTTGTCAGCCCGTTCACCGACGAGCTGCTTGACACCAAACTCCCCACAGTGTACAAGTTGCCAAACATTCCGGCCTACAATGGGCTAGACGACCCCCTTAACTTCTTAACGCGTTTCAGGTACAGCATGCACAACCAGGGCCTTAGAGAGGAACACATGTGCAAGCTATTCCCCGAGATGCTAATCGATTATGCTCGAGCTTTGGTTTGACAGCCTCCCAACTGGCAGCGTGGGGTCCTGGACCTATTTGGAAAAAATCTTTAAGCAAAGATTCCATACAAAGGTTCAGGCTCGCCGAGACACAGCCTACCTCCTATCGGTGAAGCAAAAGGACAAAGAATATATAAGGGAGTACGCTTCCAGATTCATGCAGGAAAGCTTGAAAGCCGATAAAATCGACGATGTCTTCCTCATTTCGGCCTTCCGAAATGGGGTTGCTCCTGGGTCCCTGAATCAGGAGCTCGCTAAACAGAAACCTGAGACAGCTCAGGAGATGTGGAGGATTGTATACCAGTTCGCTGATGGCCAAGATGCGGACCGATTGAAGCGGAAAGAGACCGAGAAGAAGAGAACTGAAGGTGATCGAGGTCGGAATGATCGTGATTGGAGAAGTGCTCACGAGCGCCTTCAACGAGGACCTATCCAGTCCCGGCTCGGATCAGGACCTATCCAGTCCCGGCTTGGACCTCGGGTGGGACCAGAGTCGTCTCAACGGCCTCCTTTTGTGAAAACGAATGTTGAGATCTTCGCACTCCACGAGGACTGGTTCACTAAACTACGTCCTATGTCGGGGTCTAAACCTCGGGACAGAAACAAACACTGCTCCTTCCATGACAACCATGGGCACCATACGGAGGACTGCCGCGACCTCGCGGAACAGATAGAGAGGTTAGCCCAGGAGGGAACTCTGAAGAAATACGAAGCCGGGGGGGAGAAAAACAGAAAAGGAAAACGGAAAGGAGGACAGGGTCGCTGTGCTCCAAACAATAATCGAGCTAAGGTCGATCACGACGAGGAGGATGACGACCCTCAGTACGACGCACCACAGTACGACGGAGTGGTCTCCACCATCACCGGACTACCCCCAGGCATGACAAAAACTAAGTTGAGGGCAGAAGCTCGCAGACCACCAGTCCCATCGGGTGAGGAGCAAACGAAGAAGAGGTTCAAGAAGGGAGAAACAGTCACATTCTCTGAGGATGGTCCTGTACCTACAGCTACACCACACAATGACGCCCTGGTGATACAGGTCGGAGTGGCCAACAAGATGGTCCATCGCGTATTCATCGATGGTGGGGCCAGCGTGAGCATCATCTTCCAACACTGCTTGGATAGGATGGGCCTCGACCCAGCTCGGGTGAACTCCACACCCCTGCCCCTCAAGAGCTTTACACAGCACGAGACACGACCTGAAGGGACTATCGCGCTTGATGTTGCCATCGGCAGCCCGCCGACCAGCGTCAATAAGCTGATTCAGTTCTACGTGGTTAAAGCGAACTCCCCCTACAACATCATACTAGGTCGGGATTGGCTAAATGCAGTCAGAGCCATCATTTCGCCCTACCACTTGCTGTTGAAGATCCCGACCTCGGCTGGAATCCTTACTGTCCGAGGTGACCAGATAAAGGCCAAGGAGTACATGCAGGTTGCTCTCCGAGGTCAACCACAAGCATAGCAATCAAAGTATCCCAAGGAGCTGGAAGAAACGACATCGATCTCAGACACCTCGGCGGATCAGGTTCCCTTATCCGAAACAGATCCAGCAAAAGTCGTCAAGGTCGGTTTTGCAGGGGGGCCTCAAACTCGCATGCAGGTAATCCAGCTCCTTGGGGAATATCAAGACGTCTTCGCCTGGTCTCCAACAGACATGACGGGGGTGTCATCGAAAATCATTACGTATAAGCTTAACATTAACCCGAACTCAACCCCGGTCAAGCAGAAACGGCGATCATTTGCTGCCGAACGAAATCAAGTTATCTACAACGAGGTGCAGCAATGGTTGAAAGCAGGACTTTTGTTTGAAGTCAAGTACCCAATTTGGCTAGCTAATCCGGTAGTGGTAAAGAAAGTAGAAGGAGAGTGGAGAATGTGTGTAGATTATACCGACCTCAATAAAGCTTGCCCAAAGGACTGCTATCCTCTCCCCAACATCGATGAAAAGATCGAATCCTTAGTGGGACACGAAGTATTCTGCTTTTTCGATCTCTACAAAGGATGCTATCAATGGATGAAGGAGATGCGATCATGACAGCTTTTGCGACAAGCTTCGGTGTCTTTGCATTCAAATATATGCCCTTCGGGTTAAAGAATGCCGGGGCGACATACCAGCGAATGGTCGATTTTCTCTTCCAAGATCATATCGGCAAGATTGTCGAAGTATATGTAGACGACATTGTCGTCAAGAGTAAAGAAAAGACTTCGGCAGTGAGCGACCTACGAACTACGCTCAACATACTAAGACAGACGAACCTCAAGCTGAACCCAAAGAAGTGCACTTTCAACGTGCGATCTGGAAAATTCTTAGGGTGCTGGTTCTCGCCAGAAGGTCTCAAAGCCAACCCGCTGAAGGTTAGAGCCGTGCAGGAGATGAAGGTACCCCGAACTATCCGCGACGTGCATAGGTTGACAGGATGTATAACCGCGCTAAGTCGTTTCCTCTCCAAGGCTGCCGAGAAACAGCTCTCATTCTTCAAAATTCTCAAGAAGGCACCGGAATTTGGATGGGGACCAGAGCATGAGCTAGCCTTTGGGGAGCTCAAGCGCCACCTCAGGGACTTACCAACCTTGTCAGTCCCCCAAAAGGAAGAACCCCTCTCTCTATACCTCGCAGTATCGGAGGAAGCGATAAGTGCAGTGTTGGTCCGAGACGAAGGAGATCGGCAGCTACCGGTGTACTTCATCAGCCGAGTTCTAAAAGACCCAGAGACATGGTATCAGCCTCTCGATAAACGCAGTTCGGCGCCTAAAACCCTACTTCCAAGCTCACCCAATACAAGTTTTGACCGATCTACCACTTCGGCAAGTTCTCACTAAGCCAGAAGCTTCAGGAAGGATCGCGAAATGGGAAATCGAGCTAGGAGAGCATTCTATATCGTTCGGCCCCCGCCGAGCTATAAAATGGCAAGCTTTGGCAGACTTCCTCGTAGAAGCTCAATATAAGGACCTCGAGGAACTAAAAGAGATCAAAGCCAAACCCGAACTCCAAGAAATCCCAGAGAAAACACCTCCGGATTGCTGGGAGATGTACGTAGATGGAGCTTCGGGAAGGAAAGGAAGTGGAGCTGGCATACTCCTTATCAGCCCGGAGAAAAAGGAGTTGACATACTCACTGCGATTCGAGTTTTCCACTACGAACAACGAAGTGGAATATGAAGCCCTTATTGCCGGACTGCGTCTCACCCAAATCCTCCAGGTACGAGCTGTCAAAGTCCACTGTGATTCCCAAGTTGTAGTCAACCACGTGCTGGGGAGGTACGAGGTGAAAAGTGAGAAGCTGAAGAAATACCTGGAGAAGGTAAAGCTCCAAGAACAATCCTTCCAATTCTTTAAAATAGTTCGCATTCCCCGAGCCAAAATACCCGAGCTGACGAGCTAAGCAAGCTGGCAAACTCCCCAACTAGCTCAACGCTAGTAGAAGAAGTCCGAAACAGGAGTATAGAAGAGGCAGAAGTCAATGTGATCATAGAGGACGACCCGAATTGGATGACCCCCCTAATAAGATGTTTGGAGAGCGGGGAAGTACACGAGGACAAGACGAAGGCTAGAAAAATTCTAGCTAGATTCACGCAGTACGTCCTCGAGGGAGGGATCCTCTATCGAAAGTCATATTTATAGCCCCTCCTAAGATGTGTTGGACCAAGGGAGGCAGACTACATATTAAATGAAGTACACACAGGATCGTGCGGAAGCCACATTGGAGCTCGGATGCTAGCTCAGAAGATCATGCGATGGGGGTACTATTGGCCAACAATGGCAAAAGATGCGGAAGAATTCATGAAAAAGTGCCTGAAATGCCAGATACATACCAGAGTGACGAGACTACCCCAGACCGACCTCTCTACTATGCAAAGCCCGTGGCCATTTATGGAGTGGGGCATTGACATCGTAGGACCTTTCTACCCGGCACCTAAGCAAAAACGGTTTCTAATAGTTGTCGTCGACTACTTCACCAAGTGGGTCGAAGCTGAACCTTCCACAAAAGTCACAAGTGAGAAAGCCGTTGACTTCGTCTGGAAAAACATCGTGTGCCGGTTCGGAGTACCGAGAGTCCTCATCTCGGATAATGGAACGCAATTTACGAGCAGAGAATTCCGAGAATTTTGTGAAGGACTCAATATCCAGCAAAATTTCACCTCGGTCAACCGACCTCAAACTAATGGCCAGACCGAGGTCACCAACAGGACAATAGTGAACGGACTCAAGGCCCGCCTAGATAAGGAGAAAACGAAGTGGATCTACAATCTCCAAAACGTCCTGTGGTCATACCGGACTACACCCCGAACTCCAACGGGAGAAACCTCGTACCGTTTAGTATACGGGTCAGAAGCAGTCATACCTGTCGAGATCGGAGCACCCAGCCCCCGCTCTATCAATTTCTCCGCCGAAGCTAACGAAGAACAGCACCGAACCGACCTGGACTTATTGGAGGAAAAAAGGGAACAAGCCAGCATAAAAGAAGCTCGGTACAAACAGCAGATGGCTCGGTATTACAACCAAAGGGTTAAACCCCAACAGTTCCAAGTCGGTGATCTTGTGCTTCGAAACAATGAGATAAGCCTTTCAGAGAAGGTCGGCAAGCTCGAAGTCACGTGGGAAGGGCCCTACAGAGTACACGAAGTCCTCGGCAAAGGAGCTTACAAAATCGCCTATCTTTCGGGCGAGCTAATACCCAGAACGTGGCACATCGCCCATCTAAAGAGATTCTTTGTATAAGCAGCAAAGTCTTGTATATATAGTCTTAGGTTTTCTTTTTGTCCTTAATGTTTTGTTTTTAACGAGCTCGTCAAAACTCTTTTTTGTTTTAGTCTTTTTTAATAAAATTTCTTTTTCATCTTGCATCTTGTGTCTTTTGATTTGCTTATACGAAGTATCCATAATATCAAAAATCCCCTCATAAGGTCGAACTACGGTTCCCTTGCGTGGTCAGTAATGACCCGACATGGGGTAATAATATCCTATAATGCGCAAAGGAAATCCTTTCCGAGGTCCGAGCTCGTCTCCCTCCAAAAAGGAAGATCCCACGAGGTCTGAGTCAAACTCCCTCATAAGGATAATTAGTTCTCAACTGGGGTCGGAACCAAGTTCCCCCGGGAGAATAAAATACGAGGTCCAAACCATGGTTCCCTTGTCAACACAAAGAGGTCCGAGTTCAACTCCCTAAAAAATGCAACGTCCAAATAAACCAAGGAAGCAATCTTCACAAAGGACAGGAAGTTCAAAAACCAAATATATATATATATATATATATCTTTATTTCTAACTATTTAGAACAGTTTGTGTGTACAGGCAGAATCGAGCTAATCTATTGGGGAGGATGTTTCTTGCTAAAGCTAAGCCAATCTTCCTCAAATGAGGAAGGCCTCAAGAGATCATCAATCGAAATTCGGCTCCGTCCCCGACCTCGACTTCTTCCAGCAGAAAAATTCCGACCTCGTGGAGTCGCCGAACCTCGCCCAACAGCTCGGCTACCTTGGCTCGGGCCGACTTGATGTCCCCGCGAAGCCGTTTTTACCTCGCGGGTAGGCATCGTCCGAGAAGAAGACGGAATGGCCGCGCCCGCACCATTGGCCAGGAGCGCACGTAACTTAGGTCGGCGGTCCAATATACACTTATACCTGCTCGCACTCTCTTTCAGCATGTCAAAAGCACCTTGAAGCCCAAAAGACTCGGGGCCGAGCGCTTCTTTCAGCTCGAGATACTGCTCCAAGTCTTCTTTCGTCTTTAATTCCGCCTCGGATATGGTAATACCACCGCCGCGACAGATAATATCTTCATACTCGGCATGCTCCTCGGCGATCTTCTCATAATCCTTGGAAACGCGGCCAGCTCGACCTCAGGCAACTTTCAACTCTTCCTCAGCCTGAAGAAGCTTAGCCTGAAGCAAGTCGGTACTTTTTTGAAAAGCGAGCCGCGTGACTTCAACCTCCTCACAGAGCGCCTCAAACTTCATCTGCCATCCCTTCAGCTCGGCTTCTTGGGATTTCAACAGAGTACACTTTTTGCCGAAAAGCTCCTCAGCTCGGCGGCATTTCTCCCTCCATTGCTGAGCAATGGATCGTTGTTCAAGCAGATCTTGTGAAAGGAGAGCTATTTGAATGCGTAAAGAAGAAACATCGACAGAATCCAAGGTCTACACGCAAGAAAAGGAAAACAAATCCATTGATTCGAGGATGCTAAGTACAAAAATACAATGTACAAAAAAAAAAAACTAAACTAAACATCGCCGACCTTCTTATTTTGAGAAGGTGGCTGCTCGGAAGGAGGATCCTCCACATCCTTGTCGGAGGTCGGATTTTCACCAGTCCCGACCTCCCGCTCCTCCTCCACTTCCTCTTCGTGGTCTTCGCCTTCCTCTTCGAGGTCCCGATCTACCGAGCAGTCAGCAATCTGCTCGACAGATAGCAGCGTGGACGAGCTGGCAAAATTTTCTAGCACAGGAAACTGGCTGAGGTGATCTCGGACCACTCTGGCATACCGGGAAGGGAGAGCTTCATCCCCTAGCCGCTCGAAGCCATACTTGAAGACGTCCAGGTCGGGGAAGTCCTTGGCGGCCCTCTCCAAAGTAGCCACGGCGAAGTTCCGATTGATAAGCGCGGCCAAATCATTGGCAAGCTCAGAGAAACTCTCCGACAACAGAAACCTCTTTGTATAGGCCCGGAGGAGCTCACCTTGACTAGCTGCAAGATTGGCCTCCCGGTCCTTCGCCGCATTCAGCTTGGACTCAAACTTCCGAGCTTTCTCAGCCTCCGCCTCGGCCTTCACGAGCTGAGCAACCAGCTCGGACTTGACGGCTTTCATGCCCTCTTTGGCCTTGATCAGCTCGGCCTCAGCCTTCTTCGCCCTGGCATTGGCCGACATCAGCTTTTCAGAGTACTGGCTTTTCTCGTCCTCGTGTTTCCCGGACATCTCCCCGACGCTATTCTTCAGCCATCCCACGAACATATCGATGCCCTGCAAGAAAGAATGCAGTTAGCTACACAGGCAAGAATTAAGGGAAATTGTGTAATGAAAGCAATAAGTCTTCACCTCGGGAAAAGGCAGACCAGCCAGCTTGTTGGGAGGAGCTACCGGGCTCGCGTCACTGCCCGTGACGTCGATAATGCCCACTTCGACCTGGTCCCCAACCTTCGATCGTTTCTGAGATGGTTTGGGGGAAAGAGAGCGAACATTTGTCGCAGCAGACCCCCCGAGCTGACCCTGATCAGAGGAGGAGGCAGATCGTCCAGATAACCTCGCTCTCTTACCCCCGCGAGCTGTGGCCTTGGCACCGACCTCTTTTAGCTTCCCGAAGTTCTTCACTGCAAAAAAAAAAGTGTAAGGACGACGAATCAGCAAACAAAACAACCCTAACAGCACTAACGGGGCCTCACCCGTCGCCGGATCCACCATACTTTGGGGCTCATACGGGCTCAACCCCGCTTCAGCTAGGGAGTCTTCGTTGTAGCTCTCCTCAAAAGAACCGCGATCCCTCATCGCTTTTACAGCAGTCTCCAAATCCTTATCCACCTCATCTATTACCCACTCGAAAGGCTTTTCTAGCCTCCAAACCAGGTCGACAAAACTATTGTGGCGGCAAAAGAAAAATTTCTTGTGCCATTTGTCCACTTTATTTTGAGTTCGCCCCTTGAACTCAGTCCGGGCAGCAGCATAGTACCAACCCCCCGCCTTTTTGAAGACAAAGAGCTCGTGAATGAGCTCGGCGGATATTCGGTGACCCTTATCAATCGCTGCCACACCCAAATCGATGAATTGCCTAAACGAATTCGGCATTATTTGCCCTAACGCTAAGCCAAACTTCTTCTGGAGCTCGGAATATGACCCAGAAAGGGGTAGTCGAAGACCAGCGTGCAGGATGTCCTCATAAATAGTAACAAATCCCATCGGGGGAGAGCATGCCCTATCCTCTGGGTGAGGTTCTATTAATTCAGCATCGATAGGGAAATTATACGTTTGGGCAAGAAACTTAATCCTAGCTTTGTTTAAGGTTGAGGGGTAATCAGCCACTTTCCCCTTCACACACGGGGGCACTATTAAAGTTTCGACAAAGGGAATAGAAGATCCTAATACAAAAATGCTAAAATCAACGATTCTACTCAAGCCGACTGCCAGGAGAGATTCGCTACCACTACTACTACTACACTGAGAATGGGAGGCCATACTTACTTGTATAAGGGAGCGGAAATGCACTGGCGCGGTTGTGAACGGAAACCCCAACGGAGTGAACACCGACGGTATGGGAAGCAGAAAATCGAGGATTTCGGGGAAGAAGGAAAAATTTTCTGGGCAGAAGATTTTTCTGATGATGGCGGATGTGAAATAATGTGATAGGGGGAGAAACGTTTCAAATCCTGTGGATATACATTTGAATCCCACCGTTACATATGACACACGTGTGAAATGGGCCTGCCTTTCTCGGAATATGAACCGTCCCTCAACAAAATTCAAACGGCCCACTACTTTCCCCTCCCTCTAAATCGGGTATGGGCTGTGTCTACTAACCTACCTAAACAACATAACAAAGCCGCTGATACTCAGATCGCTCATCTTGTTCTACCTGCTATTTCAACTTGGAACATAAGATCGGTAATTCAGCTCGTATAGGTGATTTGCGCGATCAATCACCTCGGCAATTAGACCTCGTAGCCTGCGTCTACATGTCTTCTTTTCTCTTTTTTTGGGGGGGGATGTGATAGTACCGGCCTCATCCTAGGCCCGACCTAAGGCTAATGGGGCCCGTATATTAAAGCTCGGCCTACAGAGTTCGGCCCAAACAAAGTCAACATCTGCCTTGAAGGCCAAGTAACGAAACCCTACTTTGGAAGAAGATAGAATTCTACTATGAATGGGAATCGGATATGCATGTATTAAGAAACTAGATATGTAAAAGGAGTCCGAACCTTAGAAGGATTAGGGCTTAATTCAAGGCTTATAAATAGATGCAAGATCAGAGATGTAAGATTATTCAATACTGATTGTACTCTCAAGCATAATAAAAGCTCTCTATATTCTCTCCCGTGGACGTAGATCACATCGATCGAACCACGTAAATCTTTGTGTCGTCGTGTTATTATTTCTTTTAGCTACTTTCGCAAACCCTAGATTTATCAGTTGTCTTCCACATTTTATATGAATTTGTGTCTAGTTTATACTAGCTTGTTTGAATTGTGATAGTATTGTGGTTTATATAGAATTATTTGTAATATCATGAAATATAATGTAATTTGTATCCATCTAAAAAAAAAGGTTGAGAATATAATGTATTATATAGATCCTACCATTATAAATGGAAGTGACAAAAATATCATGAATGCATTAAAATAACAAAAGTAGCAAAAATATTATGAACGGAGTGAATAATACCTAACTCGCATAAGACTATTACATTCTTTCAGATCAGTTATTCAATGTATCTTTCGAGATTATAAAATCTCAATGATGTGGTATGGTAAATATTCTCACATTTTTTATATTAAATTGTGTTTTTAAATACTATAATAAAATATCACCGCAAAAACTCTGGTACGGCGCGCCGCACGTGGTGCGACCGAGCCCGTGCGCGGGCGCATGCACGACATGCGCCCACTATCGATCGTTAAGTCAGGCGCGTGCGATACACGTGCCCTTGACACGCCTGACAATTTTATTTTATTTTTTAATTCTGCGCGTGTAACACACGCGTCTGACTTTCAAAAAAAATTTGATTTTTTCAGTTTTTTTTATTCTTTTTTTTTCAGTTTTTTGTTCATTTTTTTAAAGAGTCGAGCGAGGATAAACGAAGGCCTCAGAATTAGCTAAAAGACATTAATGTTCTCACAATAATTATTTATAAATTAAAATCGGAGCCGAAAGTTGAAAAAAAAAATTAATAAAATTGAATTAGAAAAAATCCTGAAAAAAAACTAAAAAATAAACGGATTAACTCGGGTTAACCCGATTTGACCCGAGTTGAATCAATTCAAATTCGGTCATATCCCACGAGGTTGGTTGCACGAGATTGTGCCTCAAATATCACATATTGATGGGGCAGAGAGAGGAGATAGAAATCCATCTGCAACAAATTAATCTACTCCACGTTGAGTAATAACTAAGGACCGCCTAGATGAATTATTCATGATGAATATTCCAATTTTATTCTAGTAATTAAGAGATGACGCGGCATATGAGAAATGCTTTTTAGTGTGATGGGGATTTCTGTATTCAATTTGTGTCTCATTCTCTGAATTTTTCTATTAATTTTACTGTTTTAAAAATATTCATTTAAAAGTTAAATTTTAGTAATATAAAATGAACCTTAATTAACATCTATTAAAAAAAATTAAAATTTAAAAAATTATATATCCTAATTTTGGAATAATTAATCTTAATAATCAATTAAAAATTCATAAAAGTGCAAATTAAATATAAAAAATATATATATAAATCATATTCGGATGGATAAACTCTAGATCATAATTATAAAATTATACTGAAACATTATAGATCAAAGATTCAAAATTGAAGAAAAAAATAATAAAAACCTAATTAAATATAGATTATGGGACATAGTAGCACACGAAACTTGGAAATAGAGGATCCCAAATGCTTTTTAGTAAAGTTTCTCCCATAGTCATTCTTCCCGAACCTCTTCATAATTTGGCCAAAGATCTTGGTGATTATCGCCATAGTTTCTATGATCTCTTCATCATGATCTGGCACAGTAATTGATTCAAAATTTCAAGTGTTTGCCACAAGCAATACTCTTTCTCTTGTCTGACCTTTCATTCATTTTGTCTATTTCAAAGGTCCGTAATGAACCAATCAATTCATCCAGCTTTCATTATTGACAAATCTCTTTATAGTGAAATCTCTCATGAAGAGATCTCAAGACTTTTCTTACTAATTAATTTTTAATCAGTCAGCTTCATTAGCAATTTTAAGCAATTTGGAGTGACAGTCTCCTATATTCTCCGTTTCATTTAGCATCTCAAATTGAAATATAAGTTGTTGAAGTCGTTGACCCTTCACACAATCATTCCCTTCCAAAAAGTTTTGAAGAATGTCTCAAGCTTGTTTAGCAGAATCACAAAATATTTCCACACTGATTTCCCATTGAATAACATTAATTAATAGCCTTCTGACTTATTCCGGATCGAGTAGCTATCCATTTATCTCTAGCTTTGTTGTTTCCTTCATGACCGTCTTTGGGAACGCTCCAGCTAACTTCTATACTAATCCATGTATTCTCATTAATAGACCTAATATAAGACATGAGACTAACCTTCCAATAGCCGTAATTAGATCCATCTAGAATTGGAGGTTTCAATTAATGGAACTTCCATTGAAGGTCATTATATTATAACACACGCATCAACACGTTTAGTAATCCAATTCAACTAGATCAACACATGCACGTAATTTCGGTGTACCACTCCGATATCAATTGAAATTATTAAACAAAACACTCTATGCATATAAAGTTGTAAACAGTTACTGCAAAACGTAGTGCAGTTAGTAGCACAAGAAATATAAATTGTGCAAGATAAAGAACACCAGAATTGATAACCCAATTTAATTAATCAACCTACGTCTGGGGGCACGACCAAAAGAAATAATTCACTATATATTAGAAGTCATGACTACAGATGATCTAACACATATATGTTGTCCACCCTTATGCTACCCCTTTGCTCATACACTTTTTAATTTCGCGTGAATTATTGATTAAGTTGATCACCTCTTGCAATCTAAGTTTGAACCATATTCAACACTTAACTCTCAGATACATTGTTTATGAAAAACACTAAAGTATGTGAAAACAATAATAAAAATACTCTCTCACTGGGAAACAATAATGCTCACTCGGAGTATTAATTATAAAATAAATAATACGAAAATAATAATAAAATGTTGCATAACATGCAAGTGCAGCTATATATTTAAAATCCACATTATCTTCCTAAAAAATATAACAGGAATTTTTTTACAAACATAATACAGGATACAATCTAGGCTTGAAAACATAGAAGAAATGTAATTCTCAATCTATAATTAGTTCTGTGGGAGGGCGCGATAGGCACTCAAATCATGTATCAAAGCATTAAGATCATTATAAGACGACCCCTCTTCTTCGACAGCCTTCCTCGCCATTTCTCTATACTCCGCCGCTCTCCTCCTCATCTCCGCCGCCGTTCCCCCCTCCATAACCACCCTCACCGCCTTCGCCAGCGCCTCCCTCCTCACTCCTCCGTGCCCCGTCCGTTGCCACTTCTTATTCCCAACCGAAACCCCAATCCTCAAAACCTCCGTCACCAGCTTCTCATTGTAAAACTGCTCCGCAAAGAGCGGCCATGTGGCCATAGGCACGCCGGCGCACACTGCTTCGAGAGTCGAGTTCCATCCACAGTGCGTCACAAAACCCCCCACCGCCGGATGGTCGAGAATCACAACCTGCGCCGCCCATCCCCTTATAATTAGGCCTCTGCCTTTCGTCCTCTCCTCAAAACTCTCCGGCAGCCATTCCTCGCCTCCGCCGCCTTTCCTCACAACCCAAATGAAGTCTTGGCCGGAGGCGTCGAGTCCATTAGCAATCTCATTCAACTGAGCCGAACTGAACTCCGCCATGCTACCGAAACACACGTAAACAACTGAATTCTCCTTCTTGGAATCAAGCCAAATCATGCATGCATTCATGTCGACACTAGGTTTTTTTCCTCTCTCTACTTTACCTCCATCTCCATTGTTGCAGAGCAAGAGAGGGCCTATGCTCCAAGCCTTTTTCCCCAAAGAATTCCTGTAATGATCAGCGTATTCGGGCTCGAGCTCGTAGAAACTGTTGACGACAACCCCATAGCTTCTCCCATCCGCCTCCCTCATTTCCTTGATCCATTTCGAAAAACCGTCGATCTCCTCCTCGTTTAGATCGAAATCGGCCACCTCCGTTCTTACCATCTTGACTTGATGAGGAAGATTCGGCACGACGAACTGGTCGGAATCGGAGGAAACGAGGCGGAAAGGCTTGTGCCGCCTCAGCTCCTCGGTTGCAGAGAGAGAGAAGTAGCTGGTTCCGTGGAAAACCAGCCGCGGGATGCCGAACTTGGCGGCGGAATCCGCCGTCCAAGGCAAGAACATGTCGGAGATCAGACAGTTGGGATTGAATTCTCCAAGTATTTCCTCAACTGGTTGCCGGATCAACGATAAGGCCTCGAGAAACTTGGGAGCCAGCTCATCATCGGAGAGAACTTGATCGAGGCTTGTGATGTGGTCGGGTAGATCGGAATTTTGGGGAGGGAATTTGATGGAGATGAGGCCGATATCGAAGCCGGAACGTTGAGCAGTTTTGACTGGTTCGGAAAATGATGGAGTGGAAATGATGGTGCTTTTCAGACCGCGACAAGTGAAGAGTTTGGCCATGTCTAGTGTTGGAATCATGTGGCCATGAGCAATCATGGGTAGAAAAAAAATGTGAAGCTGTTGTCCCATTTTCTGTAATGGTTTTCAAGAAAGTCTTTTTTTTTTGCTGGTAGAGATTTCAAGAAAGAATTTGAATAAAGATGAAAGATGAAGCTTGCATTCAGTATTGGAGTTCGGAGTGGGAGAAAGTGGGGGAGGTTCCTGTCTAGATTTAAAGGATCTGGGAATTATTTGGTGTTTGAGAACACTTCTGTTTTGGTTTTTTCCATTTTAATTTAGAAATTTCTTAAACTAATTAAACGTTTTAAAATTATTCAATCACAAAAAATTGTCAGTATTATATTTACATTAGAAGATGAGAGAAGTTGGGAGTTGGCTCTACTAGAATCTAGAAGAGTAGACGGTCATGGGAGAAAAATGAGTCACAGATGCAGACATTTTGCACAAGGATGTTCAAACATAAATGCTAGAAATTATAAAAAAGAAGAAGATGCTAATGTAAAGATATAAATTATGAAATTATAATACGTGTATATCTATATAAGAAAAAACTTATATATAATACGGATCAAATAAGAACACTTTCTTAGATGAGAAATAAGAACAAATCTGGACCCTCGATCTTTGTTGATCTACGATCTAGATTTAACCGTGCATTTAGTTACTGTAATTTATGCATTTAAATGTCAATGCATTAAGTTATTGTAATTTATGTATTTAAATATTTATGCATTTAGTTTCTGCATTTTCCGATGTAATAAAAATGCATTTTTCTTATGTTCTTATATAATATGTGTTCTAACCAAATCCATATATATATATATATATATATATATATCTTTTCTCATTTTAGAATTTATCAATTGTTTCATTTCAATGAAATAAAGACTAAATCCATCGTATCGATTCAAATCTACTTAAGTTGCTAAAAAGCTAATTTTAGTTTGATTTGAGAATTAAGAACGCGAGTTGTCTATTGTTTGTTAAGGTCCAAGGTTTAGATTAAGCTCAATAAACAAAAACAAATAATTAATGTGCGAAAGATCAAATGTACGTTAAAACACAATTTATAAATATATAATTTATTTAGATTTTTCTCGACATCATTCCCACTATTCAAACGTCATCTCCATGAACTATCACAATTATGCATGAAATATTATAACAAACAAGGCCGCGAAATCTCTGGAAAATTAAGAGTGCAAACAAAATTAGTCATCATGAAAGGTGAATCTAGTTTGGTTACGTAAGTAATGACTAAATATAGAGACGACCAATTTCAATTATTGAAATTTAGACTATTTTTAGTTATGAATAGCGGATTATACATGTGCGGAGCGCTAGCAGTTCATATTTATATGGCAAATGTCGCTTCATCCACTATTGGTGAAAATATGATATTTTGTTAACAATATAACAATTTTTATTTTTTAGTAAATTAGTGCACAATATTTCAACATTTTTTCAATAATGTCACCAATCCGAATTTCGGTATCGGAAAATCCACATGGCACATCGAATTTAATGTGGAACATACGTCATACATATATATCCAAATCAGATCCGAAGTGTCGTGTAGATTTTCCGATGATCTATGAAGATCTCGTCAAACGGCCCGAGACAATAGTATGGAAACATTCCATAGAGATGCCAAAATGTGATGATAATATGATACATAAATATAAGGATCACAAGCATCTCATAATCCATTATCGATCCAGAACGGGTAAATAGAAACTTACATAATAATACACACCATTGTCTGTAAACATCAAGCAAGTTGACTGAAAAACTCAACTAGTTTTGCTCAGTAATATCAAGCCTTTGATCTTTCAAAATGGTATGGAGTTTGTGCAACCAATCCAGTAAAACCATTAGAAAAATAGATCATGTGTGTATCAAGTGTTTTTTATATAATTAACCTAGTAAATGTGTATTACAACAGCTATAAGGGCAACAAGAAGCCCATTGGATATAGACTATTAATCTCAAATCTCAACTACAATTCTGGATTCTCAACACACCACCACAAAATTTACAGACAAAAGCCGGACAAGAATGAAGTACTCAGTTTCAGGGCGTGACCAATACATTACCTCCGTTGCTGTGATTTCTCCAGAGGTGTCTTTTTATCGTGTTAATTTCACTCATGCTTATAGAAGCCAGTAGTGAAGATCGATCACATTTTTTCGGCAGCCTGCTTTATCTGAAGAGCCGCCCTGACAACATCTCCCCTAGTAATAATACCAACCTATCACACAGCAAATAGGAAATTGTAAGAATTGCATTCGGCTGATTATTGTAAATTCGCAATGTGCCAGTGCTAGTGAAGTAGAATCACATTACCAGCTTTCCATCAACATCCACAACTGGTAGCCGACGATACTTTGTTTTAAGCAATAACCTGCATCATATCAGCATCCATGAGCTTGAAGGCTGATTTACATAAATTGGTTAACTATAAATGGTTGTGTCTCTTCCTCCAAAATTAGATTGATATATAGTAAAAGGAATATATAATTTCATGATCATAGTATGTGCAGTTCTGCCGGAAGTCTTGACTATACGAAGTTCACATTCTAAGGTAACATTTAGTTCAGCAAATTTTTTAGTTTTTGTACTTATATTACTAGAACAAAAAAAGATTAAATACCTTGCAGCATCCTCGAGATTGGTGTTTTCGCGCACAACAAGGGGAGCAGGGGTCATTAGGTCACCCACAACCTTCCCATTAGTTTTGCTGAGTAACTTCTGAATTTCATTAAATGTCTGCATATATAGAATATTAGAAATTGACAGACAGGCAGAGGTAATACAGTGAGGATGGTTATGTCAATCAACTCAAATACCGCACGAACATGTTATTAGTCAGGTTGTTTAGCTAGAGTTGATTTTCACTTCAATATCCACAACATAGGAAGTAAACAACAACCACCACCACAAAACACACAGGAAAGAGGAAGAAGACATGTAGAAGAAGTTTGACATTGTACAGAAACGCATGCCACCTACAGCATCATCCGCAATTCTTACATGGAAGTTGGAACATGAGAAATGTATAATCGTGTTAATTTCTCTTTTAACTAAAACTGAAATGCATTCTCGGAGTATCAATGATCTGCATAGAGAACCACAAAAAAATAAAAAACCTAAGTTTTTTAACTAAAATGGGAAAGAGATGCACTTCGAATCGATCTAAGTTGACCTACTCTGCAACTTCATGAACTACTTCAACATTATGTCTGATTTCTCTTCAGAGGTTGTTTCGAACTAAAAGTATATTGGCAAAAATGAACAACTTAACTGTTCACTATTCTTAGAATTTGATTAAACAGGAGAAAAGCAGAAATATGCTTCGAACATCTGGAAAGCCAGAAAACATTTTTATCTCAGCTATATTTTTCAAAGATGGGTCACTGTATAGGGTCTCTAGAGAGAAAAGAACACGGTTCACATCAATCAAAGAAATTAATAGATTTGAACCCATGAAAGAATAGCTTATACGTACTTTCCAAGTGCTGTCGACAACCGGAAACAAATTTGTATCTTGTTCACCACCACCTAATTTTGATCAACCAGAAAGGTACCATAATTATAAATCAATGAGTAATTAAGGTACTGAACATGTCAAAATGAGACTAATTTAACCCCTGAAAATAGACGGAAAGCACATAAATACGATAACCTCAATAATTTATAAATAAACAACAGGAAAACACAATCTAGATTACTAGGTCTCAGAGTCTCTCTGCAGCTAGTTTGAACTAGATATGAAATTTTGCTAAATTAACAACGGCCAAGTTGAATGATTTCTCCTCTTCTTTTTTCTTGGGGGAGATGGGTGTTCCCTTCAGGCTTCAGCAACAACAATAAAAATATAAACAATACATAGTGCTGATAACAGATGCTATGTGTCCTTTATCTAATACTCCGTCCGTCCCGAGTTAATGTGGTGTTTCTAATATATTATACCTCACAACAAATCAAATACACACCACACTAACCTGGGACGGAGGGAGTATAATCTTATATTTGATGACTAAATACAAACATATCTTACAGCTCTCATGGAATTGCCAGTATGTTCTAGTTTCTAGTTTTTGTACGATTCATTCTTTATGGTCTTAATAGCTCATATCTTTCTTCTTCTTCCTTTTCGAATACATGGATGGAAGGAAAGATATCTCATTATCTGAGATGTCATCCAATTAAACTGACTTTAAGAGGCCCTTTTCTAAACATATGCTCGTATGTTGTACTAGAGCCAAATGTGACAAAATCATAAGAAAACTACTAAAATACCAGAAAAATTAAAGGTTTCAAAAATCCAATGATACCTGAGATGGAGTCAAGTGCCAACAAATCATAGTCAGAAACCACACCAACCTGTAGCATCATTATGCAGTTTGTCAGGATTTATATTGAAGGAAACCAAAGTTATTTCTACTAGGAAAAGCAAGATTTATGCTGCCCTTTTGAATGCAAAAATATAATTATATAGAATATGTAGCATTACCAACTTCCAATCGTCATCAACCACAGGAAATCCAGTAATTCTTTTCTCAACAAGGGCGTCCAACGCTGGGCAAAAGATGAAAACGTTGGCCAAAAGAATCAGCTAATTGAGAAATGATCAAACCCAAAAGGGAAAATATAAAGAAAAAAAGATCAAAAGATGTCAGCAATACCTTCATCTACAGTAGTCGTGGGCCTTACAACATGTAGATGCTCTTTTCTTGTCATAAACTCGCCTACATTGTAGATTCCCTCTCTTGACTGACAGATTAAACATATGCAAGTTCAGGAAAGGTGAAGATTGCCTACATTCTTAGTATATCGTACTAACACCGTTTTCAGTCATCTAGCTAATAAGTCACTTACATGTGATATTTAGATTGGACAGAAAAATACCACATGGTTTAAAATGGCCATATGGATCAACTAATCATATGGATGACAAGATTGAAGCAGTTAATCTTGTGACCCCCTGTCATGAAAGAGTAGTTCTGCTGCTCCCATTTTCCTCCACCTGTGTGGAGTCAAATCAGCCCAGAACTCAACTTGATCCACATGAAAATTCATGGTTATTGGAGGCCGTCTCTTGTAAACAAAGTTGAAAATCAAATCGAGCTAGAGCCTATGGATGGAAACAACTCTTAATGATACAAGCAGTTTTTGTCAACTCTACTTGATGCTAACCATTTTTAAGCAAATCTCATATTTACAAGCCTAACCAGCCTATGCCACATACTGTTTTACAAGGTTCGGCCCGTCAACATATCCAGAAGCAAAACTTCAGAGGAACGGACTAGTAAACTAAACAACTCGATTTGGTGGGAAGATCTTTTGAACCCAAATAAACTTTGAACATAGGGGAGTCCGGATGAAATAGGATCTAGATTTTTTAGATTGAAAGAGAATTGTATAGCTCTTGCCTCTTGGTGTGAAAGAAGATGTTGTGTGTGTGTGTGTGTGTGTGTTCATATTACTTGAGAAACGCGGGACTGAACAAGGGATTTAGTAATATCTTCTTCTAATAATACTTTATGCACCGATCTTCATTACTGCCTCTAAGACACACAAATTTACAGCATAAAGACTGTGATTACTTAAGCAACTTCTTAGTTTTCCTTTCAATTACTCAAATAGAAGTAACATATTTTCAAATTCCAAGCTACATATTGCGAAGCGCGAGTAATTACTTACGGGAGCCGAATTCTTGGTGCCGGCGGTGGCGAGAGGAAGAGCAACCGACCGTCGAAATTCAGGAAATTGAAGCCGCCGCCGTTGGGTGGCGGAAGCAGAGCAGCTAGAAACCGCCGGCATGGAGAGGGGAGAGCGACTACAGTACGTAATGAAGCAGGGTACACTGCTGCCATGAACGGCAGAATTTGCTACTGAAAATGGCAAAACAGATCGAAATTCTGCGAAAATAATGGAATCCATGGATGTGGAGAGGTGATGCAGAAAGCGAAAAGCAAAGAAACAACGAATATGGGTGAGAGAGATGTAGAGAGAAATGAGATATTTTCACATTTCGCGTGTGGAGAACTATTATGTATGTTGTAGTTCTACTTCTCTCTCTAGATAATTTGAGTCGGCGATTAGGGACTTGTTTGGCAAAGACAACTAATTCCCGAAATATTAAAAAAAAAAAATCTTTAAATTTCGTCTAATGCGATAGCAAAACATACTGTATAAATGTTCTGGATTTATACGATTAAAAAGGTGTATCGAATGATTCTAAAAAAAAAAAGAAGTGTATGGAATGTCCAAAATTAAACTTTACTCACGGAACAAATGTACGTTATTTAAATTGATTGAAAGTAGCAAGCATAATAATTGCTTTTAGGATTACCAACTTAGACCAATTTCAGCACAATTCTCAAAATGTTGCTGTTAAATTTGTTCCTAAAGTTTCCCCTACACTATTTATATCTCTTATTTTACAAATTCATATAACATTTCTCCTATTTTCTACTTTAATTATTCTATTAAAATTGTGGTCCCAACTCAATTTGTGAGATAGGGTAGATTTAGAGAGGTGTAAATTTGAGAGAAGATTTAGGGAGTGTAAATATTTGTGTGGGCCCTATCCAATTTTAGAGATCTGCTGGATGACCTTTTTATCTCATTTTTTATTATTTTAGCCTAAATTTAAAGTTAATGATGATTTTAAGAGAACTGCTGAGAGTACTCTTAGTTGCTACCCGCAATTTCTTTTATACTCTGTGATTTTTTATTATATTAGTTTTAAAAGTTGGAACAATATCAAATATGGATCCCACCGATCATCATTTACTCAAATTGCGACAAACAAAAAAATAGCTATCTTACTGTTTAGTCGTTTTTTGTGCCGTTTTTAGGTATTTAGTTCGTCGTATTTTTGTGCATGTATTTATGTTTCTCGTTTATTTTACTCGTATTTTGGCTTTGTTTTATTCTTTTTTGTTTTTCATGTCATTTATGTAGGATCTCGAGATTGTTGTTGAAAAATTATGAAATTGGCGAATGAAGTGAAAGAAATACGTAAATGATGAAACAGCAATCGCTAGCTTAGATCACTAGCAGCCCCGTTCCATTCGCCGTTGGAAGTCGCCACCGTTGGAGTGCTGCCGCTGAGGAGACGAACAAAACACATCAGCAGGGAACAATTTCCCTTGGACAGCAGCAACACGTAAAGAACACAGCAGCAATATGCGAAGAACAGCAGCTCTGGAACGACAGCAGCTGGAGAAGAACAGCAGCTCTGGAACGACAGCAGCTAGAGAAGACAGCAGCCGGCGTTGGAGTGACGCCGGCGCTGGAAGTGAGCGGCCGCTGGAGGAGAGTTCGCTGATTTCAGTCTAGCGAGCGTTGGGCGTCGACTTGTAACGCTCGTTTCACGCAATCACTTATATATTTCTGCTAGGGTTTTCACTCTCTCTCGCTCTCATTCTTTCGACAGCAGCTGCGTTCTTTTCTTTTCTTTTTCGTTTCTTTTTCTTTTTAGCTTGGTTAGAACAAGGAGGATCATGCTCTACGAATTGCAATTGTTGTATTGTAAGGATTTCTTAACCGTTTATTTCTTGCGATATTAATCGGTGAATTCTTGTGGTTTTTATTCGATGAATTATTCTATACTTAGCTAATTTCTTGTTTAGGGTTTAGATATTCGAATCGTTTTCGATCCGTGTTTGTTCTTTGATTAATTCCCCGTTGATTGAATTGATTTTCTTGATATTGAATAATTGATCACTATTCGATATTTATATGTAGTGGATGAGATCGATGGATGATTCTACTGCTCGATTGTGGTTCTCTCAACATTAGATTGACCGGAAACGCCTGTCTAATTATCAATCTTAATCGTATAATTTAGTCTTTAGGGTTTAATGGATTGACGCGAAAGCTATTGATGTTAACTCTATGTTGAAGTTGATTATGCGTGATTGATTAATGGAATTGATTTGTAGCAAGCTTGGTGAGAAATCGAGGAGATAAATCTAATCCCTAACACTTTCTTTCTTCTTGTTTTTCTTGTTATTTATTTGTTGATTTTATTATTCCGTTGATTAGTTTAGTTCTTGTTCTCTGAATTCCTGGTTTAGAATGTTTAGGATTGTCTATTTATTTTCTGTGTGAATAATACAAGCGGCATTAGCCCTATTGAGCCTTCTTTGAGAATACGACTTGGGTCAGTTTGTCGCCCTACATTAACCTCGTTCTCTTGCGAGTTAATTCGAAGGTGTTTTGAGTTGAAACAAAATTTGGCGTCGTTGTCGGGGAGGGCTTTAGACGTATTGTTTTCTTGTATTATTTTATTTTCCGTGTTTATTTTTGTAATTATTTTTATTTTATTTTTGTTATTCTTATTTCTCCCAGGTACGCTTGATCGGTTTTGTGTTTTTGTTTGTGCAGTGATTAGCGAAATTGGAGGATGATATGTGGGATTTTACCTATCCTGAGAATTAGGAAAATCTGAGCTATGATTACATGGAGTATTCAGCAATGTATAGTGAAGGACATGAGTACGAAGCTAACATGTGCCAAGACTCTGGTTGGGTTTCCAATCCGTATTTTGGTTGGAATGAAAGTGTCCAGTATCCGAACTCACTACAACATCCACCTCGGAAACCTTCTTTAGAAGAGACTCTTCAATCTTTCATCCAGTCGACCACACAAAGATTTGAATCAGTCGATGCGTCCATTGCACGCATTGAGACTCGTGTTGGAGAGTTGGTTGACATTGTGGGCAAATTAGTACAACATAATAGAGAGGAAGAGCTGATTATAGAGGAGGATGAGTACGAGCATGAACACGATGCAATGAGTAGTGGAGTGGATATCCTGGAGGAATATGAAGAGGAAGTCACAGAGTGATTTGAGGAGCTGCCTATGGCTACAACAAACACACTTTGTGATGCTTTGATTTGTGAAGTTTCTAAACCTTTAACTCCAGTTAATGAATATTTCCATTATATTGTTGCTTCGAATAACTTCTTTCATGTTTCATGGCAGGATTATTTATGTGGAGGAGTGGTGAAACCGACCCATGCTGCCAATTTAAGTGTGGATGGAGATTCGACACGGAAAAATAGAACCTTTGTCCTATTGATTATTTCAGGACCGGCAGACGTGGATGATGAAGATGAGCTAATCCAATTGATGGAATGGCTCAAGCTTGAAAAGGAATTCGGATAACATTGGCTTAGTCGGGCTGGCGACTTAAAAACTAGCGCTGCGTAGGAGGCAACCCACGACTTTAATTGCTTTATTTTTGTTAATTTTGTTCTTTTCTGTTTTGTTTAAGGTTTTTTGTTTTGTTCTTCTCTGTTTTGTTTTAGGTGACCGATAAACCTCGAATTGAGGCGGATGAAGCAAAATGAAAAGAACCACAAGTACCACACAAGCCGATAAATCAGGACAGTGAAGTTCTTTTCCTTTCTTATTTTCTGTGCAATGAGGACATTGCCTTGTTTTAAGTGTGAAGGGAAAATGTTTATATTGCTTGTACGGGATGCATGATTATTGTGGATTTTAAATTTTTTGCTTGTTTTGGCTTATTTGTAAGTCTATCTTGTAGTGCCAAATTTGACTTAATTGAGGTTAATTTTATGCAAGTGAATTATGTGATATTGACTTTACTAGATTGAATTTTGTTGCTAATGTCGGATTGATATGCTTTGGGACTTAGTTTTATTGGTTGAATTGTGATATGAGACTTGTTTATGCGAATTAAATTGAGGTGATTTGTCTAACTGAAATTTGAGGGAGTTTTAACATTGTGATTGCTTAGATACTCGTTTCTAAAAAATGAGAGAAAAGAAAAAAAAATTCTCAAAAGTGAACATGTGTGTTAAAATTTGTTGGAATATGAATTCTGCTCCTCTTTATTACAAAATGATAAATGAGCATGGGAAACCACGTTAGGGAGTTTGGATTTCTCCAAAATTATACCTAACGAATATTGTTCAGAATTCCATTTCAAATTTCATAGTTCTAAGAAAAAAAATGAAACTTGTTGGTAAAAGCGGTCACATTAGTTAAATCACTTCTAATGGGGAGTCAGGTCTGATCCGATTGATAATTTGTATAGACGGGAAATATATTGCTGTTCAATTCAATTTTTTCTCTTTGTCTTGATGTTTATCTTTTGTACATTGTTGAAAAATTCGTCAGTTAGTCAGAATTGCAATAATTGGCTTATATGAATTTTCCCTCTGTTTTGTTGGTTTAGTATTTGCTTGAGGACAAGCAAAGGTTTAAGTGTGGAGGGTTTGTTTAGTCGTTTAAGCGCTGGGCGTCGACTTGTAACGCTCGTTTCACGCAATCACTTATATATTTCTGCTAGGGTTTTCACTCTCTCTTGCTCTAATTCTTTCGACAGCAGCTGCATTCTTTTATTTTCTTTTTTGTTTCTTTTTCTTTTTAGCTTGGCTAGAACAAGAAGGATCATGCTCTACAGATTGCAACCGTTGTATTGTAAGGATTTATTAACTGTTTATTTCTTGCGATATTAACCGGTGAATTCTTGTGGTTTTTATTCGATGATTTATTCTATACTTAGCTAATTTCTTGTTTAGGGTTTAGATATTCGAATCGTTTTCGATCCGTGTTTGTTCTTTGATTAATTCCCGAGTGATTGAATTGATTTTCTTGATATTGAATAATTGATCACTATTCGATATTTATAAGTAGTGGATGAGATCGATGGATGATTCTACTGCTCGATTGTGGTTCTCTCAACATTAGATTGACCGGAAACGCATGTCTAATTATTAATCTTAATCGTATAATTTAATCTTTAGGGTTTAACGGATTGACGCGAAAGCTATTGATGTTAATTCTATGTTGAAGTTGATTATGCGTGATTGATTAATGGAATTGATTTGTAGCAAGCTTGATGAGAAATCGAGGAGATAAATCTAATCCCTAACACTTTCTTTTTTCTTGTTTTTCTTGTTATTTATTTGTTGATTTTATTATTCCATTGATTAGTAGTTTAGTTCTGGTTCTCTGAATTCCTGGTTTAGAATGTTTAGGATTGTCTATTTATTTTCTGTGTGAATAATACAAGCGGCATTAGCTCTGTTGAGCCTTCCTTGAGAATACGACTTGGGTCAGCTTGTCGCCCTACATTGACCTCGTTCTCTTGCGAGTCAATTCAAAGGTGTTTTGAGTTGAAACACTTAGCAACAAATGAAAATTTTATCCTTTACACTAGTTTGATTTGCAGTACATTAAGGGCCCGTTTGACAGGCATGTTACGATATGAAAAGATAGTTTAAAAAAAAATATGTATCGTAGATAAAGTAAAATTTGTATCGTATATTTGTGTTTGATAGATAAGATATGTAACGTAGATATAATAGATTGATTTTTTGGTACCCTAGTTTAAATTCAAGATATATTAAATGGGAAATGACTATTCTACCCCTAATTATATAATTATTTTTCCTCTCTACACTCATCTCTCTCTCTCCTCTCGTCTTCAACACCACTACCACATCTCTCTCTCTCCACCACTTGTTGTTGCCCTCATCTCATCTTCTTTCTTCTCTCTCTCCTCTCGTCTTCCAACGCCGCCTGCTTCTTCCGCCTCCTTCTTCCGCCGCCGCCTCCTTCTTCCGCCGCCGCCTCCTTCTCGAAGAGCGACTGCCGCCTGCTTCTTCCGCCTCCTTCTTCCGTCGCCGCCTCCTTCTCGAAGAGCGACTGCCGCCTCCTTCTTCCACCGCCGCCTCCTTATTCTTTCTCACTCTTTCTCTCTCTCTCTACCACAGCAGCCTCCTCCTTCCGCCGCCTCCTTCTTCGGGGATAGAAGATGAAGTTTGGAAGGATAATATTGTCATTTTGTAAGCATAGCATACATATCCCATCAAATTGGTCGGATACCATTTCTAAAGAGTAACAGTAAATTAGAGACGGGCCAATATTAATAACGGGCTTCAGAGATTGTGCAACAAGGCTACCAAACACAAGTTTAGGGGAGATATGTAAGCTATCTAAGCCTTATCTAGGCTACCAAACGGCCCCTAAGTATAGTAGGGTCAGATTGAGATTAAATTACCAATTTGTTATATTTCACTTGTATTACTACATACTCCCTTCGTCCCAATAGCAAGATCCCACTTCTATTAATTAATACTCTCATCAATTAAAGAAGTGAGACCATGCTATTGGGGCGGAGGAAGTACAATGTAACATGATTTACTTACTATTTGTACTAAAAAATATCATTAATACTGAATTTGGTTTAATTTAAGACATTTCTAAATAATGTATTTCATTACTACACTTCCAATTCAAGATATAATAACTAAGTTTAATCAGCTGAAATAGATTATTAAGTTAGTTGAACTATTTTTTTTTTTTTTTGAGTTTCAATACACGTACACATGATTCAAATTCCAAATTTTAGGGGAACATCTTACCGAACTATTTTTATGAATGTAATATTTGATCAAAAGCATGTAATAACAACATTAATCCAAAAGTACTAAAAACGCCATAAATTTCCCAAATTCCGATTTCCGACCCTTTCTGCGTCTTGCCAAACACGTCCAGTAGAGACTTAGAGGCACCAAGGTGTAGTGCACAAGCAGTTTGGATGTGCGACACTTGTAAAGTGTTTTAATTTAATGTGTTGTAAATTTCAACTTTAAATTAAAACACTTTACAAGTGTCGCACATTCAAACTGCTTGTGCACTACAACTTGGTGCCTCTAAGTCTCTACTGACACGTCCAAACAATTGCTTGCAATTTAGGCGGCATTTATGGTTGTATGGGCGCGCCAAAATATGTCACGGCTGCTGAAACGAATGGTTCAGGATTAACGGCCAACTGCCTACATTTTCATTACAATAGTTGTAAACTTGTAATTTCAAGAATAGTCCATTATTGTCCATCATGGCACCATCTGCTGAGAATTCATTTTATTTTAGGTTAATTACACTCTTTTACCTGAACTTTGACCTCATTTACAGTTATGGCTTGAATTTTAGAAAATTATAAAAATATCTTGAATTTTAATATGTGATTCAAAATTCGGCGACAGAAAGCTGGTTTGGACTGTCGGATTTCCTTAAAAAAATTATCCAAGATACCAACTTAAGATTCTTGAAATTCACCTACGTTTCAAGAGTTAATTTTCCGTATCCGGAATTTAGTTCCATGCTATAAAGTGAACAATGGACTAAAGTTCAAACTAATTTTGTAATTTTTAAAAGTTTATATCATAATCGTAACATGACATGAGACCAAAGTGTAAAATAACCCTTTTATTTTTACCTATATTCGTCTGAAATTGAGTTATGAGCACCTTCGACCTCAATTATTTGACACGAAAAGCAGCAAAATATCAAAGGGATATTAATCAATAAGACTGGTTTCATTATGCGAATATAGTTATTTTTTCAATAATTCCAGCTCAAGACTTTGAAAAGTATACGCAATTGCAAATAGTTCGAAAATTTGTCTTGTGAAAATGAAGTTTTTCTTACAAATGATTTATTGAAATTTTGTCTTGTGAAAATGAAGTTTTTTCTTATGAATGATTTATTGGTTTGGACTTTGGAGTAAGTGTGCCGCCAATTTTACTACCAATTGTGCATTACTCACTATTTGAATTTTGAAGTACTCCCTCGATTTCGCTAAATTTGTCTTGTTATATATTGTTCGGTACGGTTATTAAGGAGACATGTAAAAAGATAAAAAATGGGTATGTCCCACCACTTTTAAAGAATTAATTGTTTCCTTATTTTGAACAAAACAACTTAGTATTGTACGTGACGTCAGCGCCACTTGAGGAGGATGGGGACTTAAGCCTTGCCAAACAACTTTTTGTATTATATTTTTTGTCAAATTATCAAATATTTAGTGTGTTTTGTAGTACAAAAGTTTCCACCACCATTCTGAATTGCATAAAAAGTCAAAATTTATAAAAATATAAAAATTAGCCCCGTTGATGATTTTTTTTCTGAAGCCACTGCATTACATGATATTTATGATTAAGATTGAAACATGAGTACATGACAGAAAATAATAACTATCATATTGTCTATATATATATATATATATTTTAACTATTGTTTGTATAAAAAAAATATATTATTGTCTATAATAAAAATAATTTTTATACAAACAATAGTTAAAAAAAAAAGGTATGCCGTGAGTTTATCACATAATTTTTGATAAAATTTACAAGTGGACATGTTGCGCAAGTTCTTTTGAAATTTTGATTAAATAAAAATTTAACTACAACACTACAATTACATAAATAAAAATAATTTGGTGTATCCCTTCCAAGGTTTCCTGTGTAAACATAGTTCTACATCATTTGTCAATTACTACTAATTGTTGGAATAAACTGAACTGCATTGGACACAATATGAACTTTAATATACCCCCACTCACACTACGAGCCAGTCAGCCAATATATCTCATAATTTTGGATTAATAAATCTTATATGAAATTAATAAACTCTAATTACCCTTTAATTACTCTCTAATTATCCTATTTGTCTTTAATCTCTGTAATTATCTCATAATCTCCTTTAATTACCCCAAATAAGATTTGTTGTACCCAAGTTTTTTTGTCTTATGAAAATTTTGAATAAATATCGATACACCAATCAACAAATTTCACCACACATTTCAAACTGTTCTCCCACTAATTACCCTGAGCTTATCGATCGGTATAGTTATTGATATAGATTTACATGTTACGATCAAATCCTCCGATTAAAAAGGTCTTACAAATGCTTATATCATGTTGGAGGAGTATTATGGTTCGTATTTGATATATCTCGAAATCATGAAGATTGGAGACAAGTAATATATTTCGCTACAACTGCATATAGAATTGGGTTGTTTTTCATAAAGCATGGAGTAATATATTAATAATCTATTTATGTATCGTTAGTTTAAATATATATATATATATATATATATATATTAATTTTCAGGGTAAAGTACTCTTAACGATGCGAATAATACCATCAGATAACCAAATGGTAAATTACTGTTTAGTATCTAATTTAATTAGTGACCTTTTAATGGAAGTATTCCGAATTAAACATAATTATCGTTAAATATTCTAACTATAATAAAACTAACAAAAAATGCATGTTCCATACGTCATTTTGGTAACAAAATGCTTCCACGGCTCGTCGGACGCCATGGCCTTCGTGACGTCATTTTGGTTCCAAAAACAAATTATATTCTCTACATTATTTTGTACACTATATCTCAAAAGTTAAAGTTTATGTTAGTATTCGAAGAGTTACTTACTCTCTCCGTCCCGTCATAAGTGGCCACATTTTCTTATTGGGCTGTTCCATCATAAGTAGCCACTTTCCTAATATGGAAACACCCTCTCTCGCACAAAAGATGTGGGCTCCACCACTTTTTATCTTTTTACCCTTTAAACACTCTTCTCCTAAATACCCGTGCCCAAAAGAAAATAGCCACTTATCATGGGACGGAGGGAGTAATTAAGTTTCATGCGGTTGGAAATGTACGTTCGAGACATTTTTGTTAGTCTTGCGATAGTTCAGATATCTAGTTATAATTATCTTTTTTTTTTTTTTTGAAAGGTATAATTTTATCTTTAGTTTGAGACAATTCTATTAAAGCTTCAAGGCAAAAATTTGGATAGGGCCGCTCCTAATTAATTCTAAATTTGGGGTTGTAGATCAAATGGTAGAGCAAAAGAAAAAAAAAGGAAAGAAAAAAAGCATTCTTTAACTAGAGATTATGCGATAGAATTATTAATCATAACTAAAATGTAGCCCGTCGATGAGTTCATTATTTAGTAAAATAAATAAAATTATTAGACGCAAATATACTTGGTAGTTCGGAATTTTTTTAGAGGTGAAAATCTTTAATTTTTAATAAAATTCAAGAAAATTATTAGTTTCTTTTGTTATATAATTGAAATAGTGAGGTTAGCGGTTGTTCGCCTCTTAATTATGCAAATATTGACCGCAAGTGTACGGTGTATATGTAGAAAATGACAAGCAAGGTCGTATCCACGGAGACTAATTTTCAACACTTATGATTACTATTACTACGTCGTTCTAACCTATTTAGACTAATCGGAGTTTTAAGGACAATTACTAAATTAAACGAACAAGAGAAATTAAATAAATTAACGAACTCAATTATATTAAACAAAGATGAGACAATGACTTAAAACTTAAGAGAGATGAATTTCTAAGGACTAAGCATCAACAACTTGCTACGGATTAAAATTCCAACACTCAAGTCTCGTTTTGTTATCTCTTTACCTAAGGCAATCTCTCGTTTACTCGAGCCTCCTCTCGGACGACTGAAGTAGTTGATTACAAGCTAGGATTGTTGTCTCCAATCAAACACAAGCCTATAACTCCTAAAAGCACCTAGGATCACTCTACCCTTGCAAACCACTCACCGTCTCGGGCTATTGCGATATTACACCTTGTGCTCGGTTCTAATGTCGATTCACCCCTCTCTCGAGCCTCAAACCAACATAACAAACACATTTAAATGGTTGCAAAACATCCAAATGCTCAAATAAATCCACAAACACAAGGAGGTAAGAGAAAACTCAACAATACTTAAATATCAAAGATTTTAATCCATACAATTTGTCTAGCTTAATCCCTAGAAAGAGGAATTTAGCCAACCATGTTTATAATCAACACAAATCCCAAATCAAGAAATAAAAACATCTAAAATGCAAGAGAATAGAGGTGAAGTGACAAATCCAACTCTTGATCTTCAATATTTCTTCCTAGGCTTCTTCTTCTCCAAGCTTCAAGCTTCCAACAATGGTGGATGGTGGTAGTGTGTGTAAAGTGTGAAAATGTGTGTGGGTGGTGGGAGGAGTGAAAGCTTAACCTAGAAGAGAGAGCCCAAATGCTCTATTTATAGGTTTTTAAGGTGGGAGAAAAGTGTTATGGAGTATAAATCCGAAATGAGGTGGAAAAATGAAGCAAAAACATGTTTTGGAGAATTCTGTAGCGCCGCGCGCGGTCGCGCCCCTAGGTCGCGCGGAGAAGAAGAAAATTCCTTCTTCCGCGCGCGACATGAGCCCCGGCGGGTTGTCCCGCGCGTGCATCCCGCGCCCGGAGGCGATTTTCATGCACGCTCCGCGCGCCCGCGCGCCCATCCCGCTCTCGGTTGCGCACTTTTTTTTGTTTCGGCCCGTTCTCCCTCGTCCGGACTCCGAATTGACCTCCGTTTTTTCTCATGTTCTCGTATCGAACTTCTCTTTCTCATTCCAAGCTCATTTCACTCTAATTCCACATCTATTTTCCTGCAATTATTTCAAAACAAGAAAACAAGCGTAAAAACCGACAAAACATGGTTTAACTTTGGGAAAAAGGTTAAATGACATAGTTTTTCACTAACAATTGGCATCGAAAGCACCCAAAACATCGTGAAAAATCCATGTTTGTCAACCCCCCAAGCTTAAACCGTTGTTTGTCCCCAAACAACAAAAAGAAAAGAAAAGAAATACAAACATGGAAGGGCGAATCGATGACATTAAAAGGGCTTCAGAAATTATTCTTTTCAACAACAAAATTGCAAATGCATTTCTCAATTAAAATTGAACATGTTACAACAAAGTTAAATATTTAACCAATTAGGGATTTCAGATTCTCACGCAAAGACTTAAAATGAAGCACTCAACACTCAAGTGTATAAATGGGACGTGTTTTCACTCAATTTGATGACATGCATAAGTTCTACCATAGGCTTGCCATTCGTCTAGCATATCTATTGCTCAATGTGTTCCAAGATAAAGATCAAAAAGGGCTTTCACAAGGTTGTAATGAGACTCTTTGGTGGGTGAATGAGAGTTTTAGGCAAAGTGACTTCCCATGTGATTTAACAACTTCAACAATCGACAACCACAATTGCCATATTTTGCACAACACTCCACTTACTTTTCTCTTTCTTGCTCTAGCTTCCTCTTTACTTGCTATTTCTACCCTTTAATGCTCTTTTCATCTTTCATCAATTCTCAAGAATTTGAAAATCTATTTCTTCTCATTTTTCAACTACTTTAGGGCTAACCATTTCCGATTCAATTCGAGCAAGATAACTTCAATTATTTACCAACTCCTCATTTCCTAAATTCACACATTATCACAAGTTCTACCCCTCTCCAATTCGGCTAGATCAAAGAAAAGATAACGGCTCAAATGGGCGAACTAGGATCACGCTTTTAGCATTTTGGTCAAGAATGAGGGAAATTTTTGGCTAACAAAGAGGGCCTTTAATCATATCAACATCTAGAGCACATTTACTCATTTTCAAGGAAGAACCATGGCAAGTTCTAGAGATACAAATACATGCTCAAACAATCACACACAAGAAGCGAGAAAGACTATAATCAACGGATAGTCAAAGGCTCAAATCTCACATAGGTTCATTTAATCCACAACCTAAGAGGTCAAAACTTGCTTCATCAAAGCATATCCAACAATTCAATCAAAATACATAAGCAATAATTTCAATCAAAACCAAATTTTTCCTTTCTCATCATTAGCCATGTCATAATTCACCCAACACATGCTTTAAACATGACTCAACTAGACACTACAAACTCCAAATTCAACAATTAAAAAGAAACACTAGAAAGATAAATAACAAAATAAACGATAAGAGATAAGCAAACCACGCTTCTCCCACCCCCCAAACTTATTTCTCACAAAGGTGACAAATAAGTTTGAAAAGAGAAGAGGTGGTTCACTTATCTACCTGACACCAATCAAGGAGGCGGGTAGTCTTGAGCATTCCTTTGTTGTAGCAGCTGAAACATTTGGGACATTTGGTCTTGCATCACTAAGCCATTCTCTCTCAAGATTACGAACTCATCATGACTTTGTTGTCGATGTTCTCTCATGGTGGCCTCCATTGCAACGTGCCTCGCCTCGTTTGTCCGCTGCATTTCATGCATCATGTGGGTCAAAGATGCAATTTCATCTTCATGAACATCTTTCCTAGTACGCCGGCGATCGGCGTTGCCGGTTGGGGAACGAGGAGCGGGGCGAGGAAGTGGAGTCTGTGGATCAATCACATGCAATGCCGCGTGTGCAGGAGTTGCCATCTTCCAATTTTCTCTTGATGTAGGGTCACTAACGGTGGTGAGACCGGGATGTGGTAATGGAAAGTAGGTGCCATCCCGTTGCATGAGAAAAATATGGTCCATATCATTAGTGACCATTTGCATCTTGTTGATCACCGAATAACTGAGATCCATGTTTCCTTTCACGTACGCATAGTTGTGATCGAATCCAAAATACTCGGCAATAGGAGTGATGAAACCACCAATGCCGATAAACGAGACCGGCCGGAGTAGATGCTCAAAAACTTCCATCAAATATGCTTCAACATTAAAATTTGTGCTCGTAGCCATGCAGTGAAGGGCAAATAGCTCATTTTGGAGCACTCCTCAATTGTTATCCCGGTTGAAGAGTCTCGAAGCCATTACTCGTTGTATGTAGCGAAAAATTGGATTACGGATAGCGGTGGCCTTGGAGGCGTTGGAGACGTACGGAGTGCCATCAGTGGTTAGCTCAAGCCACATATCATTATGTGTCGTATCACCCGGTGGTTGCATGACACCCCCAAGAGGAACCCTTAAGATTTCATTGAGTTCATCCGGCCTAAGTGTCCTTTGCTCATTCCCCATTTGAAAGGTCATCTTGACAATTTGTTGTTTTCTCTTGTGGATGACCATGGTGCTCAAAACCTCTAGGACAAGGGGCTCATATGTAGGCCATTGAGCTTGCATGAAATACGTCCATCCAACCCTCTCAAAGAGACGCCACACATCGACATTTATCCCCAAAGCTCGCATGCAATCTTCATCGGGGTAGAGTGTGGGCTTCATCTTGGCCGTAAACAAAGTTTGCCAATGCTCAAGAGCATCCCGAGTGGGGAGATGGATACCATAGCTCTCGGGATCGACCGGTCTCCATTGACGCTCGGCTTGGGAGGAGCTACTTGCCTTATTTTTTCCCTTTCCTCCTTTCTTTGGTGCCATTTCCTAGAGAATAAAAAAAACAAAAGCAAACAATTAAAAAGAGATTTATTACAAAAATAAAGAAAATAGGAAAAATTGGTGTATAAGATCATGCTACAACAATGAAAGACTATACACACTCAACTTCACTACGAATACTCGTTTATGCTCAAAGAATCAACCCTCCAAGTTGTAACAAGTTGGTAAAAGATTATCCAATTTCCTAAGTTCTTAAGAACACACAAACAAGAAAGTAAAGTAGCAACAATTGCTCAACAACATATTTGTAATCACAAGACAAGCAATTTTTCTTACTTTACTTCTTCAAAAATTCCTCTCCCAACTCCAAGTTAAAATTTAGAAGCACACACCAAGCAAAACAAACATTCCCAACTCCACTCGAATCATATTATAGCACAATCCAACCACCAACTTACACAATTAAGCACAAAAATTCAAAATCCCCAATACACAAATTCAAAATTTGAAAATTCAAGCAAAATTCATAATTATTTCGTATCACGCTCAAAGGATTTGTCATTTAAGCACAAGCCCATCACAATTAGCATATAATCAAGGCATGAGAAGCATCAATTTAGCAATTTAGAGCATAAATTCGAAAATCCCCAATTCTAGCCCTAACATGCATACTTTCAAAGTTTGCTTCAATACCCTCAAATTGGCCAACAAATTGAAGAATTAAGCATGAACCCATGTTTCTAGGCATGTACATTAATCATGGATAGCATCAAATTAAAGAAAAATCATGCCCAAAATTTTCGAATTTTATAGCCTATGTTCAAAGTTCACTCAAATCTTCAAAATTCAATTATGTAATCGGTCAAAGAGAGCATAAATCATGTAGAGAACAAGAATTAGGGGAGAAAAATTACATACCTTGATGTTGTAGATGGATAGATTGAAGAAGAAGAAAAAAAAATGGAGAGGAAATTGGTGATATGTGCGTGTGTGTGTTAGAATAAGAGAGGGAGAGAGAGGAACAAGTTTGAAATTAAAGGGGAGGCGCCTGCTGAACAGCGCGCGCGGCGGAGCCTGCGAAGTGTGAAGACGGGCGCGAGGTGGTGGCCGGCGGATTGTCCCGCGCGAGGCATCACGCCTGAACCCGCGTGCGGAGCATATTTTCACGTGGGGCCGGCGCGGCCGCGCCCCACAACCCGCGCGCACAATTTTAAATTTTTTTTTTAAGAGAACTAAATTAAAAGTAAAAATTATTTACAAAAATTAGATAAATAAATATATATAAGAGAAAGCTATAAAGATAATTATATATATTTATAGACAAATACTTCTATATATAGATATGAAAATAAAATAAAATAAAATAAAGATCAAAATAGAAACAAAACTAAAAAATAAAAATAAATAAACTAGTGCAGAAATTAAATCTAACCTTGTTGGGGTGCCTCCCAACGAGCGCTAAGTTTAACGTCGTTAGCTCGACGTCTTCTTGGTTGGCTCTATGCTTGGTCATGGTAGATGACAAACACCTCCTTCTTCTTCTCTTGCTTGAAATAGGCCTTGACACGTTGCCCGTTGACCATGAAAGTGCTACCATCACGCCCCATTAATTCAACGGCTCCATTCTCAAACACCTTTTTGATAGTGAACGGCCCCGACCATTTTGATCTCAACTTGCCCGGAAATAGAGATAAACGAGAATTGAAAAGGAGAACTTCATCACCGGGTACAAACTCCTGTTTCTTGATTAGCTTATCATGGAATTTCTTTGTTCTCTCCTTGTAGAGGCTTGAATTCTCAAATGCCTCACACCTAAATTCATCCAACTCATTGAGTTGGAGAATTCTTGCTTGGCCCGCCTTCTTGAAATCAAAGTTGATCTTTTTTATCGCCCAATACGCCTTATACTCCAATTCGACGGGCAAATGACATGACTTTCCAAATACCAATTGATACGGGGACATTCCAAGCGGAGTCTTATAAGCCGTTCTATAAGCCCAAAGAGCTTCGTCAAGCAATATCGCCCAATCTTTCCGGCTCCCATTCACCGTTTTCTCCAAAATTTGTTTTATCTCCCGGTTTGCAAGCTCGGTTTGCCCGTTAGCTTGTGGGTGATAGGCGGTGGTGACCCTATGCTTCACTCCAAACTTGGTCAAGAGACCATTCACCCATCTATTGCAAAAGTGGCTTTCCCCATCACTTATTATCGCCCGGGGTGCTCCATACCTCGATAAAATATTCTTTTGTACAAATTTCAATACAACCTTGACATCATTTGTTTGAGTAGGGATCGCTTCCACCCATCTAGAAACATATTCAACCGCCAATAATATGTATTGAAATCCACAAGAAACGGGAAAAGGCCCCATAAAATCAATGCCCCAAACATCGAACAATTCAACCTCCACAATACTCGTCAAGGGCATCTCATGCCTTTTAGAAATTCCCCCCGTTCTTTGGCATCTATCGCAACAACTCACAAAAGCATAGCAATCTTTATAAATTGTAGGCCAAAAAAAACCACATTGAAGTACCTTCATTGCCGTTCGGTGAGCTCCAAAGTGTCCACCACTTAGTGAAGAGTGACATTGCTTCATGATCGGCTCCCATTCTTCTTGAGGCACGCACCGTCGAATAACCATGTCGGCGTATCTTCGATATAAGTAGGGCTCCTCCCAAAAATAGAATTTCACGTCGTGGTAGAACTTTTTCCTTTGGTACAAGGGCAAGTCGGATGGCGGGGGAACATTGGCAACAAGATAATTTACAAAGTCCGCATACCAAGGAACATGTGCTTGCACTTGGAAGAGTTGTTCATCCGGAAAGCTCTCATTAATTGGGACTCCAAGCTCCTCCCCTTTTCAATTCTTGAAAGGTGGTCGGCTACCACATTTTCACATCCCTTTCGATCCCGGATTTCAATATCAAATTCTTGAAGGAGTAGAATCCACCGGATTAGTCTTGGCTTTGCATATTTCTTGTCAAAGAGATAACGGATGGCGGCATGATCGGTGTGAACTATTGATTTGGTTCCAATCAAATAAGACCGGAACTTATCAAAGGCGTACACCACCGCTAGTATTTCCTTCTCGGTGGTGGTATAGTTGGTTTGGGCTTTGTCGAGGGTTCTACTAGCATAGTAGATCACCCGGAAGATTTTATCTCGCTTTTGACCCAAGACGGCCCCGACGGCTATATCACTTGCATCGCACATGAGCTCAAATGGTTGAGACCAATCCGGAGATATCAAAACGGGAGCAATCACAAGTGCCTTCTTCAAATGCTCAAAAGCCTTCAAGCAAATCAAAGATAGCATCTTTTTCAAGCAAATGGCACAATGGCTTAGAAATCTTGGAGAAGTCCTTGATGAATCGTCTATAGAAACCGGCGTGACCAAGGAAACTTCTAACGGCCTTCTCATTGGACGGTGGTGGCAACTTCTCTATGGCTACAACCTTGGCTCTATCCACTTCCAATCCGGCACTAGAAACCTTGTGCCCGAGTACCACACCTTCTCTCACCATGAAGTGGCATTTCTCCCAATTCAACACTAGGTTGGTTTCTTCACACCTTTTCAAGACCAATGAGAGATTATGTAGGCAATGATCAAAAGAATTCCCAAATACGGAGAAATCATCCATAAAAACCTCCATAACCTTTTCAATCAACCCGTCAAAGATAGCCATCATACATCTTTGGAAGGTGGCGGGAGCATTGCACAAGCCAAATGACATGAACCGGAACGCAAAGATTCCATACGGGCATGTGAAAGCGGTTTTTTCTTGATCTTCGGGTGCAATCATGATTTGGTTATACCCCGAGTAGCCATCAAGGAAGCAATAAAACTCAAATCCGGCAAGCCTATCCAAAATTTGATCAATAAACGGGAGGGGGAAATGATCCTTGCGGGTGGCGGCATTTAACATCCTATAATCAATGCAAACTCTCCAACCACTCACTATCCTCATAGCAATTAACTCATTCTTCTAATCTTTTGTAACCGTCATGCCCCCCTTTTTGCTCACCACTTGAGTAGGGCTTACCCACTTGCTATCCGAGATATGATAAACTATCCCAACATCCAACCATTTGAGAACTTCCTTCCTAACGACTTCTTGCATCACCGGATTCAATCGCCTTTGATTTTGCCTCTTAGGCGTATAGTCATCTTCCATGAGAATCCTATGCATGCAAATGGACGGGCTAATTCCCTTTAAATCCGAGATTGACCACCCTATTGCCGATTTATGCTCCCTCAATACCTCTAGCAATTTCTCAAGCTCAATAGAAGAGAGATATGAAGATACTATAACCGGATAAGTGTCGTTCTCACCAAGAAAAGCATACTTCAAATGCTCGGGAAGAGGTTTCAAATCCAAAACGGGAGCTTCCTTCTTCTCTTTCCTTCGCTTTGCCTCATCTTTTTCTTCTTCACTCCGTAGTTCTAGAAATCTTTCTTTGAACCTAGGAATTTCCTTTGCAACATTCAAAGCATTAACACAATCAAGTAAACTTGAATCATCACAATCATCATTGAAAGCATAAGAGTAAAGAGAGTTGAGTAAGCAAGCCTCCAAGGGTTCTTTGGGTGAGCAATAAGACTCTAAATCCATGCAAGAATCCACGATGCTCAACATCTTGCATTCATCCATCCTTTGCACATCTTCATCATCATGGAGTTTGAGAGCTCGGTGGATAGAGAATGTGAAACTCTCCTCGTTGAATCGAAGTGTGAGCTCTCCTTTGGAAACATCGATAAGAGCTCTCCCCGTGGCTAGGAATGGACGCCCTAGGATCAATGGGACATCCTTGTCTTCCTCCATGTCCAAGACAACAAAGTCCACCGGAAAGATAAAATCATTCACCTTAACAAGCACATCTTCCACAATACCCTTCGGATAGGAAATAGATCGGTCCGCCATTTGAAGAGCAATAGTAGTTGGCTTGATAACTCTAATTTGTAGCTTGTTGAAGATGGAAAGGGGCATCAAATTGATGCTTGCCCCCAAATCACATAATGCCTTCTCAAAGCTATCATTTCCAATGCCGCATGGTATGGTGAAACTTCCGGGATCCTTGATCTTGGTAGGCAATTTTCTTTGAATGACGGCGCTACACTCCTCCGTGAGATTAACCGTTTCACAATCCCCCAATCTCCTCTTCCTTGATATGACATCCTTCAAAAATTTAGCATAGCTGGGCATTTGTTGCAATGCCTCAACTAAAAGGATGTTGATGTGCACTTTCCTAAAGATATCAAGGAATTTAGTGAATTGCTCCTCCGTCTTCTTCTTTTGTAACCTTTGTGGAAATGGAATGGGAGGGCAATAGGGAGGTGGAATCTTGGTTCCCTCATTTTGCTTCTTGCCATCTTCTCCTTTAGAAGCTTGAGGAGCCGGATTAGGTGAGCTAGTTGAAGAAGGAGTAATAACACTTGATGTAGCTCTTTAACTTTCTTCATCTTTGTCACTCATCTCCCCCTTTTCTTTTGAGTGCTCATCTTCGACACTTTCCAACTCGTGCTCAACATTTTCATTTTCTTCATTAGGCATCTTGGGTCCCTCATAGAAAGTACCACTCCGAAGCTTGATGGCCTTACAATGCTCCTTGGGATTGACAATAGTGTTGCTCGGAAATTGGCCTTGTTGGTGTTGATTGCTCATTGAAGTAGCTATTTGGCCCAATTGTTTTTCAATGATTTTAAGTTGAGCCCCTTGAGCTTCTACAATAGCTTCGGTTTTCTCCATTCGAGCTTTGGTAGTCTCCATGAATTTCATGAGCATGTCATCCATACTCAGCTTCTTTTCTTCATTAATCATCCCATTCGTCACCGAAAATCCCGGCGGAGGTTGTAGGGCATTATTGGGATTTCCATAAGAAAGATTAGGATGTGCCCGGTTTTCTTGATACCTTTGATGGTATTGATGTCCACCTTGTTGAGGCCGATAATTGCCATAATTCCGATTGTTGTGTATATAGTTGACATCTTCCACATTGGTTGGCTCCTCCACCCTTGGATCATTCTTTGTTTGTGCCATAGCATCAATCTTGCTATTCATAGTAGACATTTGAGCCGCCAATAAAGCAATAGGATCCGAACTTGTGGTGGAAGCAACCTTCTTCAATGTAGTCCTCTCTCCCGGCCATTGATAGCTATTGATAGCCATATTCTCAATGATCTCCGTGGCAACCTCATGACTCTTTCCAAATAAAGAACCACCCACCGCGGCGTCAATGAGTCTCTTCATTTCACCATTGCAACCATTGTAGAAAAAACAAATTTTTGCATCTTGATCAAAACCATGGTTGGGACATTTCCTCACCAACTCCTTGAACCTTTCCCAAGCCTCATAAAATGTCTCTCCATCCAATTGTTGAAATTGCATGATCTCCGCTTTTAGCTTCATAGTCATTCCCGGTGGAAAGAACTTCATAAGGAACTTGTGAATCATGTCATCCCATGTCTTTATACTCCCATCATCTAAAGATTGATACCACAACTTTGCCTTATCCCTAAGAGAAAAGGGAAAAAGACGAAGTTTAATGACATCGTCCGGCACCCCATTTATCTTCGTGGTGCTACATATCTCCAAAAATTGGGCAAGATGATCATTGGATCTTCCAACGGACGACCTCCAAATGTGTTTTGTTGGACCATGGAGATGAGAGCGGGCTTGAGCTCGAAGTTATTAGCATTGATCCTTGGGCCATGATTTCCCCCTTGTTGAAAACCGGGTTGGAATACATCTCGAATAGGGGGAATTGGTATCCTATTCCGTTCTTCCTCTTGTGCTCTCAATTGAGCTTGCATAGCCTCCAATTGCGCTTGGAGTTGCCTTATCATATTTTCGTCGGCCATTGTTCTCCGGGCTTCTCGTTCCCTCCTTGCCCTTCCTTGATTCCTTCGGCAAGTTGCTTCGATCTCGGGATTAAAGGGGTCAAATGATAATTTCTTAGACCTTGTGTTCATGCACCACCTAGAATCCAACGAAAAAGGCAAGTCAATTACAAGCAAAACACGGCAAAACAAAAGCACAAAATAAACATAAATAATATCTAATCTAGATTATCACAACGGTTTATAATATCACAAGTAGTAAATTAATTAGTCCCCGGCAACGGCGCCAAAAACTTGTTCGTCTCTTAATTATGCAAATATTGACCGCAAGTGTACGGTGTATATGTAGAAAATGGCAAGCAAGGTCGTATCCACGGAGACTAATTTTCAACACTTATGATTACTATTACTACGTCGTTCTAACCTATTTAGACTAATCGGAGTTTTAGGGACAATTACTAAATTAAACGAACAAGAGAAATTAAATAAATTAACGAACTCAATTATATTAAACAAATATGAGACAATGACTTAAAACTTAAGAGAGATGAATTTCTAAGGACTAAGCATCAACAACTTGCTACGGATTAAAATTCCAACACTCAAGTCTCGTTTTGTTATCTCTTTACCTAAGGCGATCTCTCGTTCACTCGAGCCTCCTCTCGGACGACTAAAGTAGTTGATTACAAGCTAGGATTGTTGTCTCCAATCAAACACAAGCCTATAACTCCTAAAAGCACCTAGGATCACTCTACCCTTGCAAACCACTCACCGTCTCGGGCTATTGCGATATTACACCTAGTGCTCGGTTCTAATGTCGATTCACCCCTCTCTCGAGCCTCAAACCAACATAACAAACACATTTAAATGGTTGCAAAACATCCAAATGCTCAAATAAATCCACAAACACAAGGAGGTAAGAGAAAACTCAACAATACTTAAATATCAAAGATTTTAATCCATACAATTTGTCTAGCTTAATCCCTAGAAAGAGGAATTTAGCCAACCATGTTTATAATCAACACAAATCCCAAATCAAGAAATAAAAACATCTAAAATGCAAGAGAATAGAGGTGAAGTGACAAATCCAACTCTCGATCTTCAATATTTCTTCCTAGGCTTCTTCTTCTCCAAGCTTCAAGCTTCCAACAATGGTGGATGGTGGTAGTGTGTGTAAAGTGTGAAAATGTGTGTGGGTGGTGGGAGGAGTGAAAGCTTAACCTAGAAGAGAGAGCCCAAATGCTCTATTTATAGGTTTTTGAGGTGGGAGAAAAGTGTTATGGAGTATAAATCCGAAATGAGGTGGAAAAATGAAGCAAAAACGTGTTTTGGAGAATTCTGCAGCGCCGCGCGCGGTCGCGCCCCTAGGTCGCGTGGCGAAGAAGAAAATTCCTTCTTCCGCGCGCGACATGAGCCCCGGCGGGTTGTCCCGCACGTGCATCCCGCGCCCGGAGGCGATTTTCATGCACGCTCCGCGCGCCCGCGCGCCCATCCCGCTCTCGATTGCGCACTTTTTTTGTTTCGGCCCGTTCTCCCTCGTCCGGACTCCGAATTGACCTCCATTTTTTCCCACGTTCTCGTATCAAACTCATCTTTCTCATTCCAAGCTTATTTCACTCTAATTCCACATCTATTTTCCTGCAATTATTTCAAAACAAGAAAACAAGCGTAAAAACCGACAAAACATGGTTTAACTTTGGGAAAAAGGTTAAATGACATAGTTTTTTCACTAACAATTGGCATCGAAGGCACCCAAAACATCGTGAAAAATCCATGTTTGTCAGCGGTCACTCACTAGATCTACTAAAAAAATTTTACACGAATAAAAAATGCTCAAAATAAGAGAATTTCAGATTAATAAATATTATTCTTTTGCCATATTACTCCATCCGTCCCACCATAAGTGTCTACATTCTTTTCGGCACGAAAATTAAGGAGAAGTGTGTTTAAAGGGTAAAAAGATAGAAAGTGGTGAGACTCATAACTTTTTGTGAGAGGGGTATATTTCCTTATAAGGAAAGTGACCACTTATCCCGGGACAACCCAAAAAGGAAATGTGGACACTTATCCCGGGACGGACGGAGTAATTTATAGAGACACCAAAGTAATACTATTACTATATTAATTTATTTTTTTCCGTAAAGATTATGTTTATTATATAGATATCATCCTTATTATTTATTAGTTTCTTAATTATATTTCTTAATAATTTATCAAATTAAACAACTTAGTATAGACAACTTAATAATTGCTCAAAATTATTTTTTTAATAAAAATAAAATTATTTATTTATCCAATTAATTAATCGGTCAAATCAAGATTATACAAAATAATCTTGAGATGAGAAATTAGATATGAATTTTGAGTATTTATATAGCCTCTCAAAAAGAAGTCTTATTAAAAAACGATGTGAAATATAAAATTTATATTAAATATAATAAAAATATATAAATAAAAATACTTAAAATGAGAATTTAAGAATAAAAATAAGGGAAGACTCGAATCAATATTCATTTGAATAATATATTAATTAAAGTTTACTAATATTAATTACAATTTATCTTTTAAAAAAAATATTAATACAATTTATTAATTTATTAAAGCTGGAGTGCGGCCCAAATATCAGTGTCTGAGACGTTAAGAAACAGTCTCAAATCTCAATGCAGACTTGTAATTTTGAAAGAATCAGATTTCTCAAAAAAAAAAACAAAATAATAAATAAATAATCAGACCTTGACAAGGTCATATCCGACAGCCAATATGGGCCCACATAACGCAATGGACGGTTAATACCTCGCAAGTCGTAATAGATTATCTAGGGTTTTGAGTGCACGCACCCCACGGGCCCTATAAGTATCACCGCCCAAAGTTCGCGCATTTTGGCTGCGCGCAGTTTATCCTGCCCTCCAAATTTTATCCCTTTTTTTTATACCTCGGCCACCTACCGGCGTCGTCGCCGCCTGTCGTTGCTGGCGGTGATCGTGCCTCTCCGTCGGATCTCCGACCTATGAACCCTTCCCTCTCCTCTCTTTATTGAAAACAGCCAAAAAAAAGAAAAAAATTAGAAAATCCAGTGAAAAAACCCTAGAATTCGTAGTCCGATTTTCTTCTCGCTTTCGTTCTAGTTATTGAAAACTTTTTCTGATTTATTTTCAGTGATTCTGATAATAAGAAGAGGAGAGGGAAGTTATAGAAAAAATCCAAAAAAAATAGAAAAAAATTCGAAAAGGAAAAAATCTATTCTTTTCTTTTTTCTTTTTGTGAATTGAGATGGCAGCCCAGGTTCAGATGCAGCCTCAGGTGCCGGTGGTGAATGCGGCGGCGTCTGGTGGCGCGCCTTTCGTGACCTCTCTGTACGTCGGCGATCTCGACGTGAACGTGACCGACTCTCAGCTTTACGATTTGTTCAGCCAGATGGGGGATGTGGTGTCGGTTAGGGTTTGTAGGGATTTGACTAGCCGGCGCTCGCTCGGATATGGCTATGTCAACTTTGGCAACCCTCAGGATGGTTTGAACTCTTCTTTCTTACAATTCAATTACGAATTTGTGTTTACCGTTATATTTAAACTGCTGCTTGATATGACGATTAAATTTTGAAATAACGTTAATTTCACTAGTGAAGTTTGCATTTTTTGAAGATAAGTCCATGTTTGCCGTTCTATTTCGTATTGTAAACTTACAGCCTCATAATTGGCAATCGTGTGAATTTCTATTAGAGAATGATGTAAAACATCGTAGTTCTATCTTGTTTGCTTAGATTGATATATCATATATCTGATAAGGAAATTATATTCGTCAAAATTAGGATTAAAAAGTAAATTAAAATTTTGGAAAGGATAACCTAATTTGTTAGATAATATCATCATTTTGAATTTTTACTGTGCGCTTGGATTTTGAAGTATTGAACACAGATTAATCTAAATCAAAATGCCATAAAAATGCTGTTTAAGATAATATTGAAAATGATAACAGACTTTTTGTCTGGAAATATTAGTTTGACAAATTTTATCTGTAGTCTGTAGATAGGTGCTTCTCGAAATCATTATTTGAATTTGATTTTGAAACTGAGTTTTTTCTTTTTGAGTTGAGGGAAGTGGAGTGGTGGGGAGTGAGCTCTTGACCTCTCTCTTTAGAGAGAAGGTCTTCACCACTTCGATATGTTCCCCGAAGGAACATTTTGAAACTGAAATTAAATGTGGAAGAGTATATACTTATATGTACATGTCAATATTAGTTATTGAATTGGATTTTTTTGGTGAATTTAGTCCATTTATAAATGAATTGAAAGTTTTTGCCTGCCCAGGCCAAATAATCTTTAAGGGCTTTTAATTTGCAAGCATGCAAAACCTTATCTGGTTTCCACATGTATTAAACCCTTCCAAAGTGTAGCAAATAAAACTTATAGTACATGATCTCTTCTGCCTGAAAGTGAGAATTAGGAAAGCGTTTTTATGCGAGGACAGGTTTCTAATCTACCCGTACCCCCCCCCCCAAAACAACCGAACTAAGTAAAAAAAGATAGAAAGGTACCAGTAACAGAACCTGAATGTATTTTGGAATTTAAGTTTTTGTTGTAATTTTATTGGATGTTAACCCGAATATGAATGTGGTAGTCTATTCTGCCATTTTAAGTCTGTTATTAATGATTCAGCGAGCCCTGTTATCTGTATGAGTATTTGCATCCATTGCTCTTGGCAATGTTTGTATAACGTAGATGGGCCATATATCATTTGACACATCTGTTTCTTATAAGTCCTAAACCAAACTACCCCTAGTTTGCTTTTGTATCATAGTTAAGGATGGACAACCCTGATGTCCAGTGCCAAACCTAGCTTTGTTACTTACGTTCTTTCCATTTTTTCCTCTTTTCTTTGTGGTTCACCGTAGCTGAGAGGGCATTGATGGAGTTGAACTTCACCCATCTCAATGGGAAACCCATTAGGGTTATGTATTCTCATCGAGACCCCAGTGTACGCCGAAGTGGCAATGGAAATATATTTATAAAGGTATTGGTTCCTGTCTCCTTCAAAAGTTCAGTTGGATGTATGCTATGCATGTCATTGTCTCACATTTTGATATATATTTTTTTGGGTAGAATTTGGACAAGGATATTGACCACAAAGCTCTACACGAGACATTTTCTTCATTTGGTACCATCCTCTCGTGCAAAGTAGCAACAAATTCTTCTGGTCAGTCCTTGGGCTATGGCTTTGTGCAATATGCTAGTGAAGAATCTGCTCAGAAAGCAATTGAGAAGCTCAACGGAATGTTGTTGAATGGGAAGCAAGTTTATGTCGGACCTTTTGTCCGCAAGCAAGAAAGAGAGATGTCAGTAGACAAGACGAGATTCACTAATGTGTTTGTCAAAAATATGTCTGAATCAATGACTGAAGAAGAACTTCAGAAAACATTTGGTGAATTTGGGCAACTTACCAGTGTAGTGGTGATGAGAAATGAAGATGGAACCTCAAAATGCTTTGGTTTTGTTAACTTTGAAAATGCAGATGATGCTGCTAGAGCTGTTGACTCTTTAAATGGTAAAAAAATTGATAACAAGGAATTGTTTGTTGGGAGAGCCCAGAAAAAATCTGAGAGGGAGGTAGAACTGAAGCAACGGTTTGAGCAGAGTATAAAAGAAGCTGTTGACAAATCACAGGGGTCCAACCTGTATGTTAAGAATCTGGATGATGGCATTGATGATGATCAGCTTAAGGAGTTATTCGCTCCATTTGGTTCAATAACATCATGCAAGGTTGGTTGATGATTTCTTCCTCTCTTTGTTGATTGTCAGCCCTCATCATTGATAATCAACATGTAAACTAACCAGATCTGCTCTGATATCTGTTTAGGTTATGCGAGACCCAAAAGGAATTAGCAGAGGATCTGGTTTTGTTGCATTTGCATCACCTGAAGAGGCTTCTAGAGCTGTGAGTCTACTTTAACTCCTTTTGTTAACCCGTGCCTTTTAAACTGGTTTTCTGTTAATGAAGGGAGCTTCAATTATTATTATTATTACTGTTTTGTTGTATGTCAGCTCTCTGAAATGAATGGGAAGATGATTGCTAGCAAGCCTCTTTACGTTGCACTTGCTCAGAGGAAAGAAGATAGAAGAGCACGACTCCAGGTCAGTGTGTTTTTGCACTTGAATGTATGTATAAACCTGTTGATGTGAAGTGAAAAAGTAAATGGCTGAACTTGACCTTGTCCCTGGGTGTTTCTATGAACAGTTGCAATTGATTACAATCCTCATCTTCTAGGAATCTTTCTTATTCTTCCTTGACTTTTCTGTTCTCCAAGTATCATTTGTTTTGAGTGAATTGAGTACAGGGGATGTACATATTGTATCATTCATCCAATATTCAATGAAGACGTCTCTATCATGATTTAACCCAGGCTCAATTTGCTCAAATGAGGCCGATTGCTATGGCACCTACTGTGGCTCCTCGTATGCCGATGTATACCCCTGGTGGTCCAGGTCTAGGGCAACAGATATTCTATGGACAAGCTCCACCTGCGATGATTCCTCCTCAAGTAATATTATTATTATTCATTGCCATTTTGTGCTTCTGTTATCAAGTTGGATTTCGAATGTTGAGATAATGTCTTTCGACTAATTGTGTGCTTAATTTATTAAGAATGATGTAGGAGAATTCATTACTGGAAGTGGAAGATGTTTTTAATGTGTTCTAACGATTAGTTTCTATTTCAGCCTGGATTTGGGTATCAACAGCAGCTTGTACCTGGTATGAGGCCTGGTGGGCCTATGATGCCAAATATGTTTATGCCTATGGTTCAACAGGGACAGCAAGGTCCACGTCCTGGTGGAAGGAGAGGTAATGCTATGCCAATGCAACAGGGCCCGCAGCCTGTTCCGGTAATGCAACAGCAGGTCTGTAGCACTTCGACTTGCGCCTTCTTCATTTTTGCCTCTAAATCTTTTGTGTGTATATGCTCAAGTATTTCTTCATCACAGATGTTTCCTAGAGGTCGTGGTTATCGCCACCCTCATGGACGTGGCATGCCTGATGTTGCGCTGCAAGGTATGGCTGGAGGGATGCTTCCAGTGCCATATGAAATGGGTGGCTTGCCGATGCGTGATGCAGGAATTGCTCAGCCAATTCCTATTGGAGCTCTGGCATCTGCACTTGCAAATGCTTCTCCCACTGAACAAAGGACGGTGAGCATTTATTTTTATCCTTGATTTTCGAGCTTACTTTACAGACCAACCTAGCCCGCCATTTATTTTGATAAACTCGAACATAGGAAAAGCTACTTTGGAAGTAGACCTGTTCATGTCTTAATCAAGTTATGATCCTACGAAATTGGCATTTTTGGTTTTTATATATGTGGGATTGTTTGTTGTGATGCAGATGTTGGGAGAAAATCTGTACCCGCTGGTTGAACAATTGGAGGCAGAGACGGCAGCGAAGGTAACGGGAATGCTCCTGGAAATGGATCAGACGGAGGTATTGCACTTGTTGGAGTCGCCAGAAGCTCTTAAAGCAAAGGTTGCAGAGGCAATGGAGGTGCTGAGGAGTGTGGCCCAACAGCAGGGTGGCACTCCTGCTGACCAGTTGGCTTCCTTGTCATTGAATGACTGATCTCTTCACAGAAAATAATGCTGCTGCTGATTCGAATCTTATTACTCAATGATACTATAAACGCCACACTTGACTTCGTTGATGCTTTTATTTCCTGAGATTTCTGCCTTATATTTCCTGGCTGGGCTTTGCCATATTGGATTTGGGTTTTCAAAGATTGTTTGGTTTGGATTTCTGTCAACTTAATTTAAACCTGGTGTTTTGGATATGGATTGTTCTCGTTCGGTTTGTTTTCATGTTCAGCACCTTTCGTATTTTTTTTCTCGCTTAGTGTACTTTTGGTGTTCACGGTTTTGAGGTGTAGAATCTGCCTTCCAATCTCATAGAAATATCGTTATTTCAAGTTTTATACGGAATGAAATTGTTTTATCTCTTGAAGCCAATGACGGGACAGAGAGAAAAAAAATATGTAGAATGAGTCGTCTACCCTATTGTATTACATTCGGATCCATTAGTGATGGGACATGTCAGAGAAATCCACCGACAAGTTTCTGTGTTTACTTGAATGATCTGGAATCATTTTGCATTTGGTGAACTTATCCATAATGACAACTGATTTTCTATTTTGCATGTGGAGTATTAAAAATAAAAGGATAGTAGTAATTAGTAAGTCACAGTCCAGTTGCCGAATATTAGAACGAAACAAGATCACAAGTTGGTCGGAAACATACAGTCGACTGAGAAGCCGAGGGAAGACGAGAGGGCAACGAAACCACGACGAAAATGTTAAGAAAAATAACAGGGTAAATTCAGAGAAGCCATTTCTTCATGTTAATCGAGTCTAAATCAACAAGTAGTCGGTCGGTCGGAATGTGACATAAACCTTTGGATTTCTGTAATGATTTTCTAGGAAGTTCAGACACATTATAAGATATATATACTCCTAATTATGTCATGGCTCTTCTTTTGTCTTGTGTGTGTGTTATGTATTTGCTGTGGGCTTATATTGCATGCATTCTGCACTCAAACTGTTGGGTGCAACCTTGTAACTGGTATTCTTACACTGTATTAACTCGTCAGAAAAAGCTGAAAAAGGTTCTTCGAAACTTTTGGAGATTTAAAAATTAGTAATGATTTTCGAGGAAACTGTATTAGTGAAAACTAGAGTTTGTTTTGTAGTTTTTATGAGATAATTTTAATTGTAGATGTTGAATTATGCTTGATGAGTTGCTGGCAGATATTTTTTTATGCATAATAATAAGTGAATAATCCCGTATTTTTTCAGATATAGGATTGTGATTTATCTTTTTCGAAAAAAAAAAGTGGGAATTTGGAATTGTGATTTTAAGTTTACAAACAAATATATATAAGATTCTCCAACCTAAAATTTGTTTCTCATAACCAAAATGGATGTTTTGAATAATGCTTGTACATTGCTTTAAGTCTATAATAAGACTCAATTTTCAATTTTCCGTTTCAGGGTAGATTTCAAATCTATTTAAGTCTTGGTCTCGGTGTTAAACATGAAACGAGACATTTTTTTAAATTAGTGAAAGATAATTTGTCGGCATGAGAATTTTATTTGTTCTCACTTTGGGATTTTGTGACTAAGTAAAGGCTTTAGCTCGTTTGTTCCCCTCCGTAAAGATTAAAGAAAAATCAAAGTAATTTTTATAGATGGCTTTAGTTAGGAAAGTGCCCATGACAGGTCCCCTGCATCCTATATAAGCATTTTTAACGATTTTTATAATCCCTCCGTTCCATTATTCTTGTCTTGTATTCTTTTTTGGGCTGTCCCGTTATTCTTGTCATGTTTCCATAAAAGGAAATATGCTTCTCCCACAAAAAGTTATGAGCTCCACCACTTTCTATCTTTTTACCCTTTAAACACCATTCTCCTTAATACCCGTACCCAAAAGAAATGAGACAAGAATAATGGGACGGAGGTAGTAATTATTTTTTGTACAAAACAAAATTCGGCTATAAAAACTATAAAGCTAGATTGTTTTACTTATTGCTTTGCTTAACTGCTTAGCTCCATGCCCAAAACGAAATTTTAAAAACTAAAAGTTACGATCTTTAGAAATTGATTAATGTAGCTATATCGCAAATTATACCTAAGTTTGATTACAAAAGTTACAACTAATAACTTTGAGCCTACAAAAGTAGAGCTAAATTTATGTTTTTTAAAATTTAAAGGTCCATATTTTCATATTACCTTAGGGATAAGGTGCTGAACTAAATATTGCCTTTCACATTTTAAAGCACATATAATGTAAGTAATTAAGAAAAAAAGATCATGATTCTATAGTGATTTGTCCAAGAAAAAAGAACTACAAAGCAAAAATTAAAGAACGAAAACAAATTTTTACAATTTTAAAATTTGTCAACAATAAAAGTCACGCTCGTGTCTTATACTACTAAAATAATTTTATCACATGTAACAGGCTAGAAAATTCGAGGATAGTTTGATAAATTTGTATTCAATTTATTTGGGGCAATAAGTTGAACAAACAAATTAAAAATATATATATAATTTTCATAACTATTTAATTTATTGAAGTTCAGGATTTGAATACGTTATTTTGAATTGGAAAGAGTTTTAAGAACATTGAGATTCATAAAAGTTTTTCTTCATTAAGTTTTCCTATTGTACAAATATTAGTTAATTTTGGTAATAGTATTTGATATTCCATATATAGTTTATAGTAAGATTCCATCTAAAAGTCTATATAAAAATACCACAATAAATTAATACTCCCTCCGTCCCGCCATAAGTGGCCACATTTCCTTATTGGGCTGTCCCATCATAAGTGGTCACTTTCCTAATATGGAAACACCCCCTCTCACACAAAAGATGTGGGCTCCACCACTTTTTATCTTTTTATTCTTTAAACAATCTTCTCCTAAATACTCGTGCCCAAAAGAAAGTAGTCACTTATCATGGGACGGAGAGAGTAATAAGTCAAAAGGTCGATTTATTAAAACAACAGCTTCCACTTAGATTTGATCAAGAAGACGAATTCTATTCAATTTGAAATCTGGATTAGTTTCCAACAAAATTAGCATACAAAATTCCCTTTTGAAGGATAAGGTAACAATATCCTAATCTAATATATGGAAACTCCCTTTTAATTATTTCCTATTTTCTTGAAATAACTTTTAATTATTTATTATTGTACAAAGAAATTAAAGAAAGACGTTTTATGAGAGATATCTGGTAACGCGACAGGTAATATCCCACTCTAAAGAGAGTTTCAGTATAGCTACACTATATTTCATCGTATCGTATTATGCTACCAACTCATATGAATACGGACACGTCATCCAGTGGGCCCCCCTCCCTGTCAACTATATATATCCCTCCCGCTCATCTCCGCGTAACTCAAAAGTGTCTTGGGTTGGGCGGGCATCGCTGCCTGCTTCTCTCTCTCTCTCTCTCTCTCTCTAGCCACGCGCCTCCGGCAATTTCCACATCTCCGGGATACGCGCCGCCGAAGCCGCGCGCCTCGGGCTCTCCTGCCAGTCCTGCTTCCTTCTCTTATTTTTTTTTTCCTTTACCAGAAAATCATGAAAAAAGGAGCAAATTCATGCAATCGGCAACACTCGTTTTCCATGTGAAGCTGAATTTCGGATTTAAACCGTTTTTTTTTTTAATTTTTTTTTTATTTGTGCATTCTTCGGTTTTCTCTTTTCGAAAATTTACTGTTCTGACGATAGAGAAAAATCGGAATTAATCATCATAGATCAGTGCACAAGGAAAAAAGTGATCATATAGTATATACTAATTAACAGCGAATATATATATATATATATGGCGGCGGAAGCGAATGTTGTGCCGGAGTTGGCGCAGAGTTTGACGACGGCGCTTTACGTTGGCGACCTTGACGGCAGCGTAACGGAGGAAGAGCTATCCGTATTGTTCAAGCAGGCAGGCGACGTCGTCTCCGTTAAGATATGCTTTGATGAAATCAATCAGCGATCACTCGGATACGGTTACGTCAACTATAGCAATCCTGATGATGGTATGTATTTTCCTCATCTTTCTCAATTATTTTTTATTTGTGCTGAAAATTAATTTGGGAGTAGGAATAGTTCGATTTGAAGTATGAGACAAAGGCGAAATTTATTCATTATAACCTTAATGAAACAATCTAGGTCTAACTTGTGTCTCTTAAATTAATTTAGTATACATCTATTTTGGTCGTGAAAATTCTAGAGCCTGCAGATGAAGTACTATCGCATAATTGTGCAATATATATCTCCCATTACAAGAATGGTAATACGAAGATGTTGCACAATTATGCAATTGACGATTATGCGAATAGCTCATGTCTTTGTAGGCTGGACTTTTCTTTTAGTCATTACTTCGGATAAACCGATGACTACTTTCACGGACAAAGCAATCCGTTTAAGAAGTAGAAATTTACAGGAATAATAATATTCTCTATCTCGTGAACACGATTTTACTATTGTATAACTTAGAATTCATTCCTGCTTATTCAACATAATTAAAAAAGTAGGTGAAATTGAATTCTATTAATTTACTCCTTTTTATGACATTGAATTTATAATGTATAGCTGAAAAAGCGTTGGATGTTCTCAACTTCACCCGTCTCAAGGGGAAATGTATTCGGATTGCATATTCCAACAGAGAGGGAACTCAGCGTAAAAGTGGTCAGGGAAACATATTTGTTAAGGTATTAATCAACTCAATTTGCATTTTGCAATAACTTTTGTCGTTGTGAGTTTGATTCGAGCTCTAAATCCTAACTGAATTAATTTGATATAATCAATCTTGCAGAATTTGGATCAAACAATAGACCACAAGGCTCTACATGACATATTTGCTCCATATGGAAAGATAATGTCGTGCAAAGTTGAGACAGATTTGTGTGGCGGATCAAAAGGTTACGGATACGTGCAGTTCAAAAACGAGGAAGCTGCTAACAGAGCCATCCAACATCTGCACGGTGCGGAATTGCATGGAAAAGAGCTATATGCAGTGCCTTATGTTAGCAAGCAGGAGAGAGAGACAAAATTTACCAACGTATTCGTAAAGAATATATGTGCATCCACAACCGAAGAAGATTTGAAGTCTGTATTTGGAGAGTTTGGATCGATGACCAGTGTTGCAGTGATGCGTGACGAGGCAGGAAATTCCAAATGCTTCGGATTTGTGAATTTCAACAAAGCAGAGGATGCAGCCACGTCGGTTCAAGTGCTTAATGGCAGACTGTTCAGTGGGAAGGAATGGTATGTTGGTAGAGCTCAGAAGAAATCTGAGAGGGAGATGCAGATGAAAATCCATCGCCAGCGAATTGCAAAGGAGCGTCATCAAAGATCGTTATTGAAGAACAATGTCTACATCAAAAATTTACATGATGATGTTGACGATGCTAAGCTTAAGGAAATGTTTTCTCCATTTGGCACCATAACTTCATGCAAGGTTAGTTGCAAATTGCTTCTGTATTCAATACATTTTTTTTTTTTTGTTAATTGTGTTTTATGATTGGAATATGGATAACATTAACTCTGTCTCAATCTTTTGCCAAAGGTTATGACTGATGAGAAAGGAATAAGCAAAGGGTATGGTTTTGTCGCGTTTGCTACAAGCGAAGAGGCTTCAAGAGCGGTATGTTATCATTTTTTTCGTTCTAAATGAGACCTCATTTTTACTCGAAATAAGCAAAATGGTTTAATCTTCATTTTATATATAGATTTCGGAGATGAATGGCAAGATGATAGGCAGAAAGCCTCTTTATGTTGGCATTGCAGAAAGAAAGGAAGCTAGACAAAAAAATATGGAGGTATTTTTTCTTTCTATAATCTTTCTGATTTTCATTCTAATTTTTGTGAAGCTTAGTATAGAAGAGTGACCTCAAAGACTATGCATCTCTAAAACTAGTTGTTTTCAGACAAAACTTGTGAGCTTGCGTTACAACACACAACTAACACTCATTTTTTCTTATTTTTTTTACCAGACCTTGTTTTATCGTTTGCAATCAATGAAGATGGTGCCTCCAGTGGATCCTCCTCAAATCCCTTTTCCAAGCGGACCGATTTTCTATGGCGATGTTGTGCCAGCGCTGCCTAGAATCATATATCCGCATGGGGTTGTACCTCAAGCACCTCTGCTGCCAAATTTCATGTTTCCCATGATCCAACGCCCCGGCAGCAGTCGTCAGAGCCAACTGCCCTTTCCTTTGATGCATCAGCAGGTAAGTGCTGTTTTTTCAGCTGTGCTTATCATCTTCTTCTCCTTCAACTCTCCATCAATAAATAATAATCACTTTTGTTACTGCAAACACAGATACCATTGAGAGGATTCACAAGTTTTAGTGCCACTACTTCACAAGGTACAAGTGCATCTCTCCCAATGTACAACACAGGAGTGCATCAACTCAAAACTTTGGCATCCGCTCTTGCAAATGCTTTACCAAGTGAACAGAAACATGTAAGAATTTCTCTTGTTTGATCCTTATAACGATATTCAGAACACCTAGGGGGCGTTTAATTTGCATAGATTGATAAAACATAGGATTAACTATATGAAGGATCAAATGATCAAACAAGCTCAAAAGTAATCAATCCATTAAAGTAAACGGTGGATTAACCTATACTATTTTTATCTATCTATCCTATCACCCGAAGTAAACGGCCCCCTATAGTATTGGCAGTTTCCTAAACTTAGTATTTGTTGTGCAGATGTTGAGAGAGAATTTATACCCTCTGGTTGAGCAGCTGGAGCCAGAAATGGCAAGTAAAGTCACAAATATGCTTCTGCAAATGGATCAGACCGAGGTTTTGCACCTGCTCGAATCACCCGAATCTCTTAGGACTAAAGTTGTTGAGGTGATGGACGTCCTCAGAAACGCCAACCCCTCTCACAAATTCGCTTCCCTGTCCTTGAATTAGTCAGTCATTTAGCCTATTTCTTGACATGTGAATTGTTCACTGCTCTGTTTTGACATTGTTTTTTTTTTTTTTTTTTGTCAAAGTTTATCATCAACTATTACTGGGTTGGTTTTGGACCTTTGTTAGATTACTATCTTGCTCTTTCTTGATAGCTAATTGCAGAGCACTTACCTTATAGAAGCTTCTTTCTTTCTCTAAAAACCTGCTAACCATCTCAATATATATTAAATATTTCATGCAAAACTAAAACCACAAGTTGCAAGATGAATGGTGAAGTACATACTAATACATCTGAAATATTTTGGAATCAAATAATGTTTGGTGTTGTATAAATGGGTGAGGTTTCGCCTTTATTGAGATTTTTACCACAATGATAACTATGAGGTCTAAACAACTAACATTAAGTAAACTTGTAAATGAATTTTGACAACAGTATTATGGTAATTTGTATGGTTATCATTGTGTGAACACTTAGCTAGCTTGTTGCCTCAAGATTTGGTTGCAGCCTCAGCTGCTTCCTTCATTTCGAGCAACGCGTCTTCAAAACAGTTTGCTAAGGTTTTGGGGCTTGGAATAGTTTCTTTGGCAACTAGGATTTGCAGCTCAGCTATTCCTGCATAACTCACCATATGCATTGTGATTGCCTGCACAACATAACAAATGACAGTAAACTACTCATCATATTTCACAAGAGTTGATTGATTTTTTTTCGTTACAAACAATACACGCATGTTATGTTTATGTAATTCATACATGTTTCTTGCAAGAATTTCATAAAACTAATAGAACAGTAATGAAGAATATATCCGATAGAATTGCAAGCCAGAAAGCTTACATGTGGTAGGCTGCTTGAAGTTACCCTTATGCCCTTCACAGGGTTGCCTGCGACTGTGATGCGTTCACTAGGGCCGACCACATTTGATATAGTAAAGCTTGTATTACAAAGGATCCGGTAATTGAGAAGGCAAGCGATCTACAAGACATGATATCATTAATTTAACCTAATATGTATTCTTCTTTCAACAAAAACAAACATAAGTTGTATATATCCGAATTATATATAGTGAAATTGAACGCACTTTTGGTCCGAAAGAAGACATGATTAAGTTGCCAACGGCGTAGGAAAAGGGCCCTTCTAACGAAAGCTTTTTCCTATCAATCATAGCCTTGGCCCTTTTCACAAACTGGATTGGATCGGAACTGCCTCTATGGTAATAAACAGGTAACAAAAGCATCCCAAATTTGTTGCCCCAACGCATTCCAGAATCACTATCCATCAGCTTTGATACATCCTGAAACGAACCAAAGGTCGAGATTCAAGATCAAGACGTATGGCAGCCATCAATGGCTGAGATTGAACATGATCAAGCTTAAATAGAAGTACCTGCAATCCGGATTGTGGCCTCAAATTCACCATTGCAACACCAGTTATCTGAAGCCCCTCAGGCAGAGCTACACCACCACAAGACATGAAATTTGATTCATTTGCATCAGTCTATTCGGACATGTTGGAAAAGACATTAGACGTGAAATATTAAGAATTACCTTTAGGTGATCTGATGTCCAAGTAGCGTGACAGCCCGCATGTTATTACACCGAAAAGAACATCGTTAATGGTCTGCACCAAACATATATATATCGCTATCTCATTCTGGTCTATATTATATACATACAGCAAAATGGTAATTGATCGATTATGAACTAGTATGTGCTGTTTTATCATACAAGATTATATGTATTCTCAAAACAGTAGGTCTTGTTTTATAAGCTTAATATATCAATAACTAGCAAGAAGATTAAATTCCTACTTGAAGACATGAATTTTGCTGCCGCATGCATGTTTAGGTTTGAGAAACATACTAATTAAACAAGAGGGTGTGCAAGGAAAGTGGGAAACAAAAAGAGAAAATCAAAGTCTTTTTCCACTTTCATCATGTGTCACTGGATCGGATTATTACTTATTATACACCATATCAGAGAAGTAAAAAGAACCGAATAATCATGAAGAATTACTCCCTCCGTCTCAATAGCAAGGTCTCACTTGCTTTTGACACCGTTATTAAGAAATAAGAATAAAAAAAAATAAAAAGTAGTAGGTCACACAACTTTTGAAGGGTTAATTATTTTTATTTTTGGAATTAGATCTTACTATTGAAACAGACGACAAAGGAAAGCGAGATATTGCTATTGGGACGGAGAGATTATATAATTATTTGTCAATGTATTGTCATAAATAAAATGATGAGTATCGAGTCGCTGTTCATTCTTGAAGATGGTCACATGGTGGCAGTTGCATATTCATCACGTACGGTTCGGGGAAATGGACCCCCTTAATTATTAATTTAATATATTCCCATTGATTTCTTTTCTCCACTAGCCATGACCGTGACACTAAGAGTTTTCTATTTGGCGTTTTGTATCATTATATTTTATCAATGCCTACCGCCTACGTCAATATATATGATATAGACAGAAACTTATGTTTAGCTATATATGAATGAAAACAAAGTTATTCTGAAAGTCATACAAATAGCAATTGAGAATAAATAAAAAGTATATATATATATATATATATATTGTTTGTTATTTATACATTCTCTTGCATGACTTATAAATGTACTATTGTTAATCATTAATCAGATTACTCTTACAATTACTTGATTAACTCATATATAATTGTGAAATATCAAGAGTTATCCAATCGCAAAATCAATACGACATTATTAACGAAAAATTAAAATGTGTGTGTTCAATAATATATTAATTCATGGAACCAAAATTCATTCTCCTTAACACATCAAATGAAGTTCCTCTTGCTCGATCAGATAGGTGGTCTCATACTACTAACATCATCTTGAAAGTTGTGATTTCTTTTTTTTTTTCAAGAAATGAAGAAAGAATGAAAAAGAAAAATGAATCAAGTATAAGAGGAAAAAAAAAGAAATAAAAGAACTTTAAAACCCAACTGACCAAAAAAAAAAAAAAATTGTTTCTAAGAGAGCGGTAATTTTTTTTTTCCTCATTCAAATTACTCTATTCTTAACCATTCGCACAACATTATAATTTGTGAAGACATCTTGGAGGTTGCTGGTAGAGTACAGGTTCTAAGTTTCACTTTTATTCCAAGAAACTGTAATATGATAGCTCACTTGCTAGCTAGGGGTCCAAGTTTTGTAGGGGCTACTAACATTCCTACAAAAATTGCATCAGTTGTACTAAACGAGATGGAGTAATTTATAAAATTCATTTTTCTTCTAAAAAAAAAAACATTATAATTTGTAAAAATTATACATGCTGTAAATGAATTTAGGTATGTAAAAGGGATTCATAAAAGACTTAATAACGTCGGGTTATATACAGTCAAATACTCAATGTCTTTATTGTACAACAGGATAAGTAAACCTAACATACATAGTAATAACTAATACTCCTACGTTAATAATATCATAAACACCAAAAAGGCTATGTAGGAGTAATAAATAATCGGTGATGATTTTAATTAGTTGAAATGGAGCCCCTATCCTCCGTTACAATTTCTAAGGCACCCATATTTATATATTTATTCCCTCCAAAATAAGTTCTATATATGTATTTAACCTGAAATGAAATATTATCTTTTTTTTTATAAAAAAAATCCCAATGAAATGAAATATTATCTGAATACCAATAATTGGTGTTTTTATTTTTTTTCACTCTTCCTCACAATGATATAATTGCGTTTTCTTCCTTCTATTGGTAATCACCGCTATCACTATGCTTGAAAATTCAATGGCCCACACAACAGTGAAACACAATTTAACTCATTAATAAAGACAACATCATTCTTGTCCAAAACTAAAAGACTCGCATTACTATTATTTTTAAAAAGAAAAGACTCGTAAATATTTTGTGAAGAAAAATAAAGACGTAGAATTCACCGGGCCACGTGGCAAACCGAATGAACCCACCATTTATTGGCCGACAAATATAGGATCTTCTTATTTCTGAATTTAGGAAAGCACTTTAGCACCATAAATTTGCAAGCAAATCAATCCAACGGTTGCAAATCGAAACATTCAAATCCATCGGTTTAGAGAAACTCACCGCGTTAGCCACCGCTCGCTTCACCATCTTCATGTCGTCCAGTCGGAACCTCGCCGTCGCCAGTTTCCGCGGCCAGAGCTCCACCCCCGCGCCGCCGCTCACGGCTGTGGTCCTATCTCTCCACCACGACAATCTCAATATAAACTCCGCGACATAAACCAAGGTATACCAAACCACCATCAGCACCGTCCACACGCTCCGCCGGCTCCTCTGCGCGGACGCCGCTGCGCCGACGCCGCCGATGGCCGGCATCTGCGTCGGATCGTCGGCTCTTCTGCAGCACGAGAGCAGCAACGACATCAACGAGATCCCGTCTCCGAGGGCGTGGTGCAGGCGGAAAAACATGGTTTTATGCGCGATAAGTAGGTGAATTTCCCACAGTGGTTTGTCGGTGGGGAGAGGCGAGGAGACGGCGAGATCGGCGATGAAATCGTTGACGGCGTCTTCGTCGGAGACGGAGGGATCCTCGGTGAGTGGCTGGTGGCGGACAATCAGGTGTTGGTCGAGGTAGACGGCGGTTCGTCGCCAGTGTTCGCGGCCGGCGGAATCTCGTACCAGGAGGCTACAAAATCTAGGGTGTTTGACCATAATTGAGTTCTGGACTTCGGTTCTAAAGGTATCGATGTCGAGGGGGAACTCGACGGCGAGGGCGGCGCTGATGACCTGATCCAATTGTGGCTGCAGAAAGAGGCGGCCGGCCGGGGTCAGTGGTTGGTCTCTCTCTCCGGTGTCCTCCATGATAGAGAGAGAGAAGTTTGACTAATTTTTTTAGTTTAGAGAGAAAAGTTTGACTTGATAAAATAGAAAATAGCTGGGGACAAGGTCTGATGTAATGATTTTAATCGAATGTAACAAGTCAGATTCGGCTGCCTGCTATTTAGAATAATAACGACTCTCAGAAAATATACAATTCCTTTCAAAAAAAAAAGAAAAAGAAAATATACAATTCATTTCGGAGTCACTTAGAACTTTTAAGTAAAATACTGCCTCCGTCTTCATTTATTTTTGACACGGAAATTAAGAAATTGAGTAATTTAAAGAATAAAAATATAAAAAATTGTGGAATTCACATCTTTTTGTGAGAAAAAATGGTTACCAAATAAGAAAATGAAACACTTAAATGACACAAATCAAAAAAGAAAGTCAGACACTTAGAAGGTGATTGGTATGATGGAATGGGGTAAGGAATGGAATGATCATTCCTACCTCCATTCCATTCACTTGCTTGTAAATCATATGGAATGGAAGGAATCATCATTCATTTCCCATTGGGATTAGTCATTCCATCCATACCCCATAGTATTAGCCATTCCTAATACTCATATATATATGATATATTATTTGATCAAATTATTCATTTAAATGTTATTATTTCAACAAATAATTTCTAGAGTAAATTTCTAGAAAAAGAAACTATTAGGTAGAGAAAGTTCTAGAGAGAGAAAATTTCTAGAGAGAGAAACTATTAGGTAGACAAAGTTCTAGAGAGATAAAATTTCTAGACGGAGAAATTATTAGGTAGATCAAGTTCTAGAGATAGAAATTATAGAGAGAAAAAAATTCTAGAGAGAGAAAGTTTAAAGAGAGGAAATTATAGAGAGAGAAACTATTAGGTAGAGCAAGTTCTAGAGAGAGAAAATTTTTAGAGAGGGAAAATTCTAGAGAGAGAGTTTTAGATAGAGAAAAATTCTAGAGAGTTTTAGAGATAGAAAATTTCTAGACAGAGAAAATATTTAGAGGGGAAAGTTTTAGAGAGATATGATTCTAGAGAGAGAAAATTCTAGAGAGATAAAAATTTTAGAGAGAGGAAAAACTATATAGAGAAAATTTTGGAGAGGGAAAGTGCTATCGAGAAAAAATTATAATTATAATAATTTTCTCTCTGATATTTTCTATCTTTAGAGTTTTCTCTCTGTAAAAATTTTTTCTCTAAAATTTTCTTTCTCAAGAATTTGCTCTCTAAAATTCCTCTTTCTAAAAATTTTCTCTCTCTAGAAGTTTCTCTCTCTAAAACTTTTCTCTCTATAATCTTATCTTTAGAATTTTTCTATCTCTAAAAATGTTATCTCTCTAAAAAATTTACCCTCTCTAACATTTTTCATCTAATATTATTTTATAGAAGAAAATGATGTAAAATGCTAAACAAATAATGATTTCATTCCTTTCTTTAATTCATGTTCATACCAAACAAATGAATCAACCAAAGTTTATCATTCCATTCCTACCCCATTCCATTTCATTATATTAATCACCTCCTTAGTATGGGAGGGGGGAATATAAAATACATAATACATGAATTTGTATATTACCTTTGTTTGTATTAATAATACTACCAACAAATATCTCTTAGTAAAAATTCTATCTTATATGTACATGCACTGTACCGACCTTTACTATCTCTTAATAATGTTGCGTACGTCGGAAAACTACAAGACCAGGAACCAATGAACTCACTGCCACTAGTCAGACAACTATTACGAAAATGACTCTCTCTCTCTCACGCACACGGACAAGATGAATGAATCTTATCATTTTACTCCATAAATTGAGATGTCAAAATAGTTATGCCAGATGTTAGAACCCAAAAATGCTAGTTCCTGCCCGGTTCGGAACGGCCGAAATTCTTTCGAAAACCTAAATCTATCTAATCTTTTATTATGTTAATTTTATATTCTATTTAGTACTCAATAAAATATGTGATGAGATTTTACACTGAAATCAACTTTTTTTTTTTTTTTTACTTATATTCACTATTTTTCTATTTGCTGTAGCATACATAGATAAATAGTCTCCATTATTTATTCATACTAGTACGTTTCGCGTATTGAAAGGATCACAGTCTATGATGCATACAAATTCTTTTAAAAATACCATATAGCCGTATCAGATTCTTGTTAGGGCGCGATTCTCATCGGATTCACACCTGATTCGCCATGTGGCGTATCCTTCCAAATAAAAAATAAAAAATAATCAGATTTACGAATCCCGTAGAAATTGCATAATTTGATTTATGAAAATTAGAATTTCTATATATTTTATAAGTATTATATATAATAAAATATTAATAACTAGACGTATCCTTATCGAATCACACCTTATAATTTTAAAAAATTTGTATCCTCGTATCTGTATCGTATTGCCCCCACACCCGCCCAACATACCCGTGCAACATAGACCACAATTAGATGTGTTCTTCTATTCTGACTTACAAGAAGAATCAAGATTTCGGTGACTTAACTAACCTGAACCTTATCGAGTTTTCTCGGTATGCATAAGCGTATGTGTGTTACTTTGATTTACCATGAGTGGGAGCTTTTGTAGAAGCTCAATATGCTCTGTATAGGGGTGTCAAATTTGGCCCGGCCCGGCCCGAAACCGGGCTGGGCTGCCAATTTTCAGACCCGAAGCATTTTCGGGTCGGGCCGGCTCGGCCCGGACAAATTACACTACAAATGAATTTTCGGGCCGGGCTGGGCCACACATTTTCAGGCCCGAAAAAATTTCGGGCCGGCCCGATAATTTGACAGCCCTAGCTCTGTATGAACAGTGTCCTGATAATCTCAGGTTGGTGATATCCTCTTGAAGAGCTTATCATGTTCATCATACTAAACTCTATAGGTGAATTTAGTCCGGTATGATAATTAATAAGGTTTAAGTGGTATTCCCTTTGTCCCACTACATATGTATCACTTTACTAATCGGGGTATCCCACTACGAATGTCCCATTTCAAAAAAAGAAATTCCTTCTCTCACAAAAAAAGTGTGGGATCCACCACATTTGATCTCTTTATCCTTTTATCACTATACTCCTAAATATCCGTGACTAAAAGAAATAGGACATATGTAGTGGGACGGATGGAGTACTATTCAAGATATTTAATTATATTAAAAAAATAAATTATGTAAAAACTGTGAGAAGCATTTAATTAATTGATGGATATTCCATATCGTAAACTTGCTCGCGACTCAAATTGAATAAGGGATAATTTGGTATTAATTTTTTAGCAGAATAAATTAATACTTTTGAACTGATTTATATATTTTGGGTTGAATAGATGAAATCATGAGACGAGGCCCAACCTTATCATGGGGTTCCTTCAATATGCATATGTAATACTAGCTTCTTATTTCCAAAATAAGATGCACTATTGTACTTGAAGCATGTTCAAGAAAATAGGAATTCACAAGTTTCAAAAGATATAAGTAGAAAAAAATAATTTTATATTGTCCAGAAATAATTTTAGTAACAAACCAATTTATTTGATTAAGTAAATTAATAGTTAGTGCTCTAATTATAATTTCATTTGTCGATGAAGCCTAGTTCAAATGGTAAAATAGAGGTTGAGGCACCACAAATCTCTATTTAGCAAGATATTTGTGGTTCAATTCACACCAAAGTATGGATTATCTCATTTATATATATATATAGGGAAGAGATCATATGTAAAAGCCTTTTCCCGTAAGAAATAAGAAGCGATCTGGACCATTGATCTTTGTAGATCTACGGTTGTCATTGACCGGTGCATTATAATTGAACATAAAATGCATTATCGTAACAATGCATTGTTATGACAGTGCATTGTAATAATACATAAAATACATTATTTTAGTACATAAAATGTATTATTATTATTTTTTACGGGAAAAGTATTTTACACGTGAACCAACCCATATATATATATATGAGGTTTGCAGTTTGTTTAGTACAATATACTATATTATATTTCAAAAAATTTACAATTTAATTTAGTGAACGGATAAAATTATGTTTTGAAAGTTACTCTTTTGGTGCTTAGTTTGAGGTATTTGGCCAATTAGATTCTAAAATCTCACTTGATTAGCACTGCACTCAGCACTCGCAAATTATATTTTGAAATGAATTATTATATATAAATAAATTTTAATGGCCTGTTCAGCTAAATTTTAGTTAATTTTAGTATTTTAATTGTGTTTGAATATTTTTTTTCCCTTTTCTTGGTTGGTTTGGATGGATAAGGGTTGATATAAAAAATACTACCTCTGTCTCATGATAAGTGGCCACATTCTTTTCGGCACACATATTAAGGAGAAGGATGTTTAAATGGTAAAAAGATAGAAAGTGGTGGAGCCAACAACTTTTTGTGAGAGAGACATATTTCCTTATAAGGAAAATGACCACTTATCCCGGGACAATCCAAAAAGAAAATGTAGCCACTTATTGCGGGACGGAGGGAGTAACCTAGAATCATCCTATATTTGATGTGTATGAATTTATGCACGTCATTAATAGCAACCATAGGACAGGTAATCATCTCAATTATGAGATGATAAGTTATCACATCCACATTAATTTATATCGTTACGTTTTTATGTTTCAATCCTAACAAAGTATCGACAAGCAAGTTATACTGAATTACTAGCTAGGAGGACTATATATATATATTACCTCCTTCCAGGAACAATAAGACTAATTTTCTCTTTTCATCCATATACAAAAAGTATGATTATTTTATTTTGGGATATGATCTCACTCACTTTATCACATTTTTATCTCTTTCTCCGTTCACAAAGGTGGGTCATTTCTCCACTAACAAACTATCTAATTAAAACTCGTGCCGTTCCAAAATAGTTTTATTATTGATGGACGGAGGGAGGGAGTATGTACATTGGTTGAGAGAAAAATAATTGGTTTAGTTTGCCAAGACGACAGTGGCTGCCACAGCTGGCCTTACTTTTTTGTTCTTTAACTAAATTAACTTAGTTTGGTCACGTTTTTTTGCTTTAAAAAAAAGATAAAAAAACAATAGTGTGGTCACGTTTGATTCTCCATTTATTACTCTCCTCGTCCCCCGCTATTAGTCGCTGGCTTTTTTGGGGGGCTATTCCACTATTAGTAATTCTGATTCAAAATCATAAAAACTAATTCTTTAAAAAGGATGGATCATACTATTTTTTATCTTTGCCATTTTTTATTAATTTTTGTACCCAAAAAATATAAGTCACTAATAGTAGGACGGTGGGAGTATTTAATTTGGGTCGAGAATTATGTTATAAGTTTGGATATGAGTCCTGCATGCTATGATGCACGGATTCTTCTAAAAATATCATATTGCCGTATCGGATTCTTGTTAGGGTGCGATTCTCTTCGGATTCCCGTGGGATTCGCACCCGATTCGCCACGTGGCGTATCCTTCCAAATAAAGAATAAAAAGTAATCGGATTCGCGAATCCTGTGTGTAAAATTCGCGAATATCGTGGGTGAAGTAAGTGTATGAGGTTGACTTTGATAACTGTATTTGAATTATGACTTTTCTATTGGACTAATGATATTTGAATTGATATTTTGTTACTTAATTAAATTACATAATTGAAAATGCTTAAGTTTTGGGTTAAAGAAAATGAATTCCGTACATATGATCTATGAAAATTTATATTTCTAATTATTTTTTAAGTGTTACGTACATATAATAAAATATTAATACTAGACGTATCCTTGCCGAATCGCACCCTGTAATTTTCAAAATTCCGTATCCATGTACCCGTATCGTATCGCCCCCACGCACCCATGCAACATAGCCTGCATGATATGTCCAGTAGCATGGTAATTGTTACATTATCTTCTATATAATCTTTTTTCATATTTCTTTTGTTGCGATCAAAGTTTATCCATGATAAGTCTAGGGTTTGCGAAAGTAGCTAAAAGAGACAATAACACGATGACATAAGGATTTACGTGGTTCGATCAATGTGATCTACGTCCACGGGAGAATATAGAGAGAGCTTTTATTATGCTTGAGAGTACAATGAGTATTGAATGTCCTACACCTCTAATCTTGCATCTATTTATAAGCCTTGGATCCCGCCCTAATCCTTCTAAGGATCCAACTTCTTATACATATCTAGTTCCTTAATACATGCATATCCGATTCCCGTTCGTGGTAGAATTCTATCTTCTCCCAAAGTAGGGTTTCGTTACTTGGTCTTCAAGGCAGACGTTTGACTTTGTTTGGGCCGAACTCTGTGGGCCGAGCTTTAATATATAGGCCCAATTAGCCTTAGGTCGGGCCCAGGATGAGGCCGGTACTATCACATCCCCCCCCAAAAAAAAGAGGAAAGAAGACTTGTAGACACAGACTATGAGGGCTTATTTTCGAGGTGATTGATCGCGCAAATTACCTGTACGAGCTGAATTACCGAGCTGAAGTAGCAGGGGGAACCGGAGGAGCGATCTGAGTATCAGCGACCTTGTTAAGTTGGGTCGGTAGAATTTACACGGCCCATACCCGATGTAGAAGGCGGGAAAAGGAATGGGCCATTTGAATTGTGTTGAGGGACGGTACATATTCCGAAAAAGACGGGCCCACATTCACACGTGTCAGATGCAACAGCTGGATCCAAATGTATATTCACAGAAGTTGAAACGTTTCTTCCCCTATCATATTATTTCACGTCCGCCGTCGTTAGCAGAAAAAGCACCTGCACAGAAAAGTTTTCTTCTTCCCCAAAAATCCTCAATTTACTGTTCCTGTACCGCCGATGTTCCCTCCGTGGTTCCTCTGCGCCCAGTTGCAAATCACCCACCGGAGCATTTACCTTCTTTCTTAACAAGTAAGTATGGCTTCTTATTCTCAGTCTAGTAGTAGTGGTAGCGAATCGGCGCCGGCAGTAGGCTTGAGTAGAAACGTGGATTTTAGGGTTTTTTCATTAGGGTCTGCTACTCCTTCTGTGGAAACGTTAACAGTGCCCCCATGTGTGAAGGAAAAAGTGGCTGATTATTCCTCAATCTTAAACGAATCTAGGATTAGGTTTCTTGCCGAAACATATAATTTCCCTAACGATGCTGAATTAATAGAGCCTCGCCCAGAGGATGGGGCTTGCTCTCCCCCGATGGGATTTGTGACTATTTATGAGGACAGCCTGCACGCTGGTCTGCGACTTCCCCTCCCTGAGTCTTACTCCGAGCTCCAGAAAAAACTTGGCTTAGCGTTAGGGCAGATAATGCCAAATTCGTTTAGGCAATTCACCGATTTGGGAGTGGCAGCGGTAGATAAGGGTTACCAAATATCCGCCGAGCTCATTCACGAGCTCTTTGTCTTCAAAAAGGCGGGGGGCTGGTATTACGCTGCAGCCCGGACTGAGTTCAAGGGGCGAACTCAAAATAAGGTGGACAAGTGGCACCAGAAATTTTTCTTTTGCCGCCACAATAGTTTCATCGACCTGATTTGGAGGCTAGAAAAGCCTTGCGAGTGGGTAATAGAAGAGGTCGATAAGGATTTGGAGTCCGCTGTGAAAGCGATGAGGGATCACGGTCCTTTTGAGGCGAGCTATAATGAAGACTCCCTAGCTGAAGCGGGGTTGAGCCCGTATGAGCCTCAAAGTATGGTGGATCCGGCGACGGGTGAGGCCCCGCTAGTGCTATTAGGATTGTTGTGTCGTGTTTATTTATCGTCCCAACTCTTCTCTTGATTTGTATTTGCAGTGAAGTTCGGGAAGATCAAGGAAGCTGATGGCAAGGCCGCAGCTCGTGGAGGTAAGAGGCCAAGGTCGTCTGGCCGATCTGCTTCCTCGTCTGATCAGGTTCAGCGAGCTGAGGTGAGAGATCCTAGAGCGACAGATGTTCGCTTTCCTTCCTCCACACCACCTCAGAAACGAGCGCGGGTTGGGGACCAAGTCGAGGTGGACATCATCGACGTTACGGGAAGTGACGCGAGCCCAGTAGCTCCTTCGAACAAGCTGGCTGGCCTGCCTTTCCCCGAGGTAAGGACTTAGTGATTTCATGACATAAGTTTCCTTAAGTCTTGCCTGTGTATCTAACTGCATTCCTTCTTTCAGGGCCTCGATATGTTCGTAAGTTGGCTGAAGAACAACGTCGGGGAGATGTCCTCGAAACACGAGGATGAGAAAAGTCGATACTCCGAAAAGCTGATGTCGGCTATTGCCCGGGCGAAGAAAGCTGAGGCCGAGCTGATGAAGGCTGAAGAGGGCAGAAAAGCTGCCAAGTCCGAGTTGGTTGCTCAACTCGCGAGGGCCGAGGTGGAGGCCGAGAAAGCTCGGAGGCTTGAGTCCGAGCTGATTGCGGCGAAGGACCGGGAGGTCAATCTTGCGGCTAGCCAAGGTGAGCTCTTCCGGGCCTTCACAAAGAGGTTCCTGTTGTCGGAGAGTTTCTCCGAGCTTGCCAATGACCTGGCCATGCTTATCAACGGGAACTTCACCGTGGCTGCTTTGGAGCAGGCTGCCAAGGACTTCCCCGATCTGGACGTATCCAAGTACGGCTTCGAGCGGCTAGGGGATGAAGCCCTCCCTTTCCGGTACGCCAGGGTGGTCCGAGCTCACCTCGGCCAGTTTCTCCTCCTGGAAAATCTTGTCAGCTCGTCCACGCTTCTATCTGTCGAGCAGATTGCTAACTGCTCGGTAGACCGGGACCTCGACCTGGACGCTGCTTTCGATGCCCTTCGCGACGAGGAAGAAGAAGACGAGGGCCCGGAAGAGGAAGTGGAGGAGGAGCAGGAGGCTGGGGCTGGTGACGATCCGGCCGCTGACAAGGACTTGGATGGTTCCCCCTCCGAGCAGCCACCTTCTCAGGACAAGGAGGTCGGCGATGTTTAGTGTAGTTTTTTTTTTCATTGTATACTTGTACTGAACATCTTTGAATCAATGTATATGTTTTCTTCTTCTTGAGTGTAGAGCGTGGATTCTATCGGTGTTTCTACTTTGCGCATACAAATAGCTCTCATTTCTCAAGACCTGGTTGACCAACGGTCCATTGCTCAGCAATGGAAGGAGAAATGCCGCCGAGCTGAGGAGCTTTTCGGCAAAAAGTATACTCTGCTGAAATCCCAAGAAGCCGAGCTGACGGGATGGCAGATGAAGTTTGAGGCACTTTGTGAGGAGGTCGAAGTCAAGCGGCTCGCTTTTCAAGAGAGTACCGACTTGCTTCAGGCTAAGCTTCTTCAGGCTGAGGAGGAGTTGGAAGTTGCCCGAGGTCGAGTTGGCCGCGTTCCCAAAGATTACGAGAAGATCGCCGAGGAGCATGCCGAGTATGAAGATATTATCCGTCGCGGCGGTGGTATCACCATATCCGAGGCGGAATTAAAGGCAAAAGAGGACTTGGAACAATATCTCGCGCTGAAGGAAGCACTCGGGTCCGAGTCTTTTGGGCTTCAGGGTGCTTTTGAGATGCTGAAGGAGAGTGCAGACAGGTATAAGTGTATTTTGGACCGCCGCCCTAAGTTACGTGCGCTTCTGGCATGTGGTGGGGGTGCGGACCTTCCTTCTTCTGTTCGGACAATGCCTGCTCGCGAGGTGAAAACGGCTTCGTGGGGACCTCAGGTCGGTCTGAGCCAAAGTAGGCGAGCTGTTGGTCGCGGTTCGGCTACCCCGCGAGGTCGAAGTTTTCCTGCTGGAAGAAGTCGAGGTCGGGGACGAGGTTGAATCTCGATTGATGATCTCCTGGGGCCTTCCTCATTTGAGGAAGATTGGCTTAGCTTTAGCAAGAAACACCCTCCCTCCTAGATTAGCTCGATTCTGCCTGTAATTTATGTACACACAAACTTTTCCAAATAGTTAGAAATAAAAGTGTATATATTGGGTTTTTGAACTTTCCTGTTCTTCGTGAAGATTGCATCCTTGGTTTATTTGCGTGTTGCACCTTTTAGTGAGTTGAACTCGGGCTTCTTTGTGTTGACGAGGGAACCATGGTTCGGACCTCATATTTTATCCTCCCGGGGGAACCTGGTTCCGACCCCAGTTGAGGACTAATTATCCTTACGAGGGAGTTTGACTCGGACCTTGTGGGATCTTCCTTTTTGGAGGGAGACGAGCTCGGACCTCGGAAAGGGTTTCCTTTGCTCATTATAGGATATTATTACCCCATGTCGGGTCATTACTGACCACGCAAGGGAACCGTAGTTCGACCTTATGAGGGGATTTTTGATGTTATGGACACTTCGTATAAGCAAATCAAAAGACTCAAGATGCAAGATAAAAAGGAAATTTTATTAAAAAGGACCAAAAACAAAGTAAAAAGAGTTTTGACGAGCTCGTTAAAAACAAAACATTAAAGACAAAAAAGACAAAAAAGAAAACCTAAGACTCTATATGCAAGACTTTGCTGCTTATACGAAGAATCTCTTTAGATGGGCGATGTGCCACGTTCTGGGTATTAGCTCGCCCGAAAGATAGGCGATTTTGTAAGCTCCTTTGCCGAGGACTTCGTGTACTCTGTAGGGTCCTTCCCACGTAGCTTCGAGCTTGCCGAGCTTCTCTGAAAGGCTTATGTTGGGAAAATTAATAGAGTTTTGATTGGATACCAAAACCCAGCTGACCCCAACCAAGTAGATGAATGTACAAACTTTGTGTTGTTTCCAGCTCACCTGTTTGAGCTTATAGAGTTTCATAGTTTACAGGTAGATTCGCTGAGGACAGCTGAAGACGGCGAGAAGACACGGCTAAGCGGACCGGCTTAAGAACTCGGCGAAGCGGACTCGGCGAAGCAAGACCAAGCAGAGTCAAAGATCCTGCAGTATCAAGACCCAGCTCTGTGACGGAAGCCCAGCTCAGTGTCAAAGACCCAGCTCAGTGTAAAAGACCCAGCTTAGTGTCGATTACACAGCTCAGGTCTAAAACACAGCTCAGGCCAGTGACACAGCTCAGGATGAAGACACAGCTCAGGTTGATGATACAGCACAGGTCTAAGACACAGCTCAGAAGTCAAGACACAGCAGAGTCCAAAACGGCGAAGACACGAGAGACGCTTAGCAGCTCGAAGACGAAGACCTTCTCCAAGACAAGATCCCGATGTCAGAAGATCTTGTCTGACGCAGTCAAATCAGAGAAGGAATAGCTTCTGCAGATGCAGACCTACTTCGTAGGTAATGGCCAGAAGTCAACAAGAGTAGGTAAGATTCAAACGGCTCTCTTCCAACGGCTAATTTGAATCTTCACCTATATATATCTCTCCTCCACCATTGAAGAAGATGCTGGTGAGGGGGCTGACAAGACGACTGAAGAAATAGAAGAAAACAGAAAAATGAACAACGATCTTCAAAGCCAAATCTTTCAAGAACACCCAGCCAGTCAGCTGTGTTCTTAGTTGTTCACATATTCAGTCATAGGCAGATTAGATCAGAATAAATATCTTAAGCCTAGTTTGAACGAGTTCATCATACTCCTTGTTCTTCATTGTAAGAACTCGTTCATAGTTGGAAAACCATACCCAAACCCAAACCCAGAAAGGTTAGGTAAAGGTACGCTTGCTCGAAGCGTGTAATTCGAGTGGTTAGGTTCTTCAGTACCCGCAAACTGAAGGTGTAGGCTTGACAGTGCCCGCTGTTGGGAAAATTATAAGGTTTCGATTTGATACCAAAACCCAACTGATTCTCCAACCGAATAGATGATCGCGCCAACCTAAATAATGTTTTCCAGCTCGCCTGTTTGAGCCTTAGATGTTCTAGGTTTACAGGTTAAGGAAGCGGAAGACGACGATCGACCCGTGTCTACGGAGTCGGCTAGCGGAAGACAACGATCGACCCAGTGTGTCTACGGTTGGAGTCACTAGCGGAAGACGAGTCGACCCAAATTGTTCACGGGAGTCGGTAGCAAAAGACAAGGCGTCAACCTTCACCGAGTGATCCAAACAGAGCTCGATCAAGCCGAAGAGAATTCGAGCCGAGTTCAAAACACACTGGTCCAACAGACAGAACAAAGGAACTATCTCCGAAGACTCCACGTCGAGACGGTCCCGGCTCGAATTCAAAAGCCGGCTCCAAAGGCGAAGATCCCGGAATCGAGAGGAAGTCAACCTACCTCGACCAATGAGGGATCGCGGATCAGCATCCTAGACTTCGTAACCTAGGATGTGACACAAATGAAGACAGGTGCAGATACGCCCAACGGCAGATCTTGTATTTAAGAAGAGTAGGTAAGATTCAAACGGCTCCTCCAACGGCTAGTCTTGAATCTCTACCTATATAAACCCGTCTTCAACCTCAGGATCATACACGAAAAACTCTCTACAAGCTTTCATTTTCTGAATTCATTATTCTTTCAAAAGCTCCCAAGCAGTTCTACATAGATCAAAGAACACTTTATCTTAAAGTGTTTCTAGTTAAGAAACTGCTTAGTTTTTCGTCTGTTCCCTAGGCCAAACTAATTGTATATCTAAAGCCTAGATTTCGAACGAGTTCATCTCTCTCTGAAGTTCTTAATTGTAAGAACTCGTTCACGCTGGAACCCCATACCCAAACCCAAACCCGAAGGTTAGGTAAAGGTACGCTTGCTCGAAGCGCGTAATTCGAGTGGATAGGTTCTTCGCACCCGCAACCGAAGGTGTATAGGCTTGACAGTGCCCGCAAACTGTTGGAACACAGCTCGGGTTAGAGTTGTGAAGTTGCTTGGTACTTGGAAACCAAGTGGTAGTGGATTACCAGTGAACCTAGTCGTGGACGTAGGAGGTGTTACTCCGAACCACGTAAAAACTCGCGTGCTTCTCTCTCTCTTTACTTTTGCTTTATATTCACTCGTGTACTAACGCCTTCATATCATTGCATACTTGCTCAAAATCGCACACACAAACTCGATCTCCAAAGACACCGTGTCTCTCGAAAAGTTGCATAACCCGACTAAGCCGAAAACTATAAGTTAATATTTTCAAACCGAGTTTTTCTAAGTAATCGAGCTAAGTTTTCAAACCACCACTTTCCGCACCGCCACTCGAGTTGTTTACCCACCGACCCTCCCCAACCGGATCAATAATCGAGCTCTCACTCAACTCCGTTTTAACTTGACAAAAGTTTAGAAAAATCTACTTGGTGTATTCACCCCCTCTACACCAAGTACCCAAATTTCGGGGACCATCAATTGGTATCGTAGCAAAGGTTCAAAAGACCACCGTTTCGTATCAAGAGATCTCTCTTGACACTCGCGTCGCTGGTCAATCGAACGCATCCGTTTTTCGTAAAAACTCACTCTAGTGCATTCGTACATCTCTTCATGGATTCCTATCTTAACAGGAACCTTCCCAACTTCTCGCTGATGATTATGCAATCTGAAATTCGGCATTGAAAAGCTTCCCGTGTGCGCATCACGACATGATGTGGGACGTCATTTCGTACGGACCCATCCTTATTTATAAATACGAAATGAACTTGTACTGCTCAAGAAGGACAACCAGAATACCGGCCAACTCTCAAGCCAAAGAAGGAATATTCTTCCGAAGAGCGAAAGCAAGCCGGTCCGGACAAACCTTCGCAAGGAATACCATCTCTTCAACCGCCTCAAACGCCTACCCGAGCAAAATCATCAATTGCGAGACAGCCAAAGAGATGTGGGAAACACTCGCCAAGCTATGCGAAGGATCGAAGAGATCAAAGAAAACAAATTCACAATAGCATGCCAAAAATTTGACAACTTCAAGCTAGCCAACGAGTCCATCGAAGCGATGGAGCTAAGGTTCTCAAACATAGTCATTGAGATAGAGACAATCGAATCGGGAAGTATACCCAGAGGAAAAGAATCTAAAGGTTCTTTCACTCTTTCACCGAATGGAACACTTACAAGGTAGTTCACCAAAGTCGAAGTGACTTGGGTGATCTATCTACAGAAAGATTGTTCTCACTCCTAAAAGCCAACGAGTACAACTTGAAGATCACTCAAGAAGAATCTTCAAGGTAAAATGACGGAGAACTCACCCCACTCCAAAAGAAATAGCTTTCAGAGCCAACTCTGAAAAGTCAGCTCATGCCAAGACAGCTGAGTCCTCCAAGATGAAGAAGGACAAAAAGGATATGAGCAAAGAGGAGCTACTCGAAGAAATTGCCATGATGGTGAAAAGTTATAACAGACTCAACACCAGCAAGGGCAAATACAAGAAGTTCTTCAGAATTACAGAGATAAGTACGCAAAGAAATGATGAGAAGTCACCGACAAACGAACCGAAGAAGGTTGCTTCAATCGCAAGGAACCTGTGACACTACCGACAAGATTGTCCAAAGTTGTCCAAGAAAGATAAAGACCAATTAAAGGCTAAGGCAAACTGACCGAAGGAGAGCTTATATTGCTGATGAAGAATCAGAGTGCAATAAAATGGATGAAATGCCATTTTCAGACTCGGAGGAAGAAGCCCTGATGGCCAATCATGAACCTGATTGGGATACTTGCTTTATGGGACAAACAGACGGCATTGATGAAGATGAGGTAACTTCTCGAACTCTAAATCTATCTAACACCTCACCATCACACGAACACTCTACACAGGACTCAGAATCTGGACTACCTGATTGGAGTTTAGTAGAGAAAGTAATGAACGATTCCAAGGAGCTTCAAGAGATCCTTGACGTCATTATGTGTGAGAATGCCGAGCTGAAGATAGAACTGGAAAGGACAAAAGTATCAGACACAGCTGATACAACTCAGCTCCAAGGAAGTCGTTTCACTAAAAGACAGATAGTGAAACAAGATCACTGATGAAGAAAGTCAACACCGAGAAGACACAAACCGATAAGATGTGGAAAGGGTCACAAATGAATCGGAAAGGAAGTCACCGAGATCATTGAGCCGAAAAGCACCGAAGAGGTACTATCTAAAAGATAGTAGCCCTCATCAAAGCCACGTCAACAATGGACGAGATCATTAGTGCTCGGCGTCAAAGAAGACTAAGAGCGGACCGGATACAACGAATCAAAGGATGCTTCAAACATTGCCTCCACAAGTGGAACAAAGGTTATGTTTGTACGAGCAAATGAACCTTCAACCCCAAAGAAATTTCAAAGATCAACAATCGAGGACACAAAGAAAGGCGTCGGGAAGAACAACGTGAAACACTCTCAAGCTCCGTTGAGGACACAAGCAGACGTCAAACAACAGTGAAACAAGCCTCAAACTCCGTCGAGAACACAAGCAGACATCAAGAAGGTCACCGTGCGGCAACCTCAAGCTCAGACAAAGAACGTGCTCAACCTCAACGAAGACCACAAGCCGGATTTTACAGATACCAACACAAGACCAAGACGTTGATCGATATCAACCAAGATATCAGAGATACCCACCGGATACCACTCATACGAGTATCACCGGATAATCATTTCCACCACAAAGATCGAGACAAGCAGAGACAAAGGAACGTCTCGCCTAGGCACACACTGAAATCAAACAAGATACGTACAACAAAACAAGAAGACACGAAGATCAAGACCTCGCCAAGAATAAAAGAAGAACACAACGAATGTGTATATCGACTCAACACTGGGAGAATTATCGATCTAATGACCCAATTCGAGTCATCAAGCGTATCCGGGTCGTTAAAGGATCTATGTCTAACCCACAAGGACCCAATTAAAACTGGTACCCGAATTTTAACTTTTTGTTTAGGTTGCAAGGAATCGACGCATCTCCGAGGAGTCGATGAGAACGCTTTGGTACTTGGACAATGGATGTTCCAAGCACATGACGCACCTAAAGCATCTACTCCAGAGTATATTGAGCGTACAGTCCACAAGTAACATTTGGTGACAACTCCAAAGGCCTAACCAAAGGTTATGGTACATTTAAAACTAGAAATGTTATAATCCCAAATGTTTCTTATGTACAAGGATTGCAACATAACTTGCTTTCCATTAGCCAATTCTCGCGACAACGGTTTTTCCGTCAAGTTTGATGCACAGGGATGCACAAAGGAAGCACAGTGGAAACCAAGCAAGATACTCCTAAGAGGGAAAAGAGAAGGAAATATGTACTTCGCCGACCGGAACAAAGACCCTCCGAGACTTGTCTTGTATCAAAAGAAGAATGAAGTCACTGGCCGTGGTACGTACGGCCGAATCATCTCAACTTCAAGACAATCAACAACCGGCTAGGAACCAAATTTCGCTAATGGAATTCCGTATCAAGTATATGACAAAAGTCATATGTGCAACGCGTGTCAACAAGGAAAACAAACAAGAATTTCATTCTCTCTCAAGCCACTCACTAACCGATCGAGTTCTTCAACTTCTTCACATGGATCTTTTTGGTCCAAGCTTACTCCAAAGCAAGCTTCAATGGCGTAAAATATACTCGGTCGTTGTGGATGATTTCTCAAGATTCACTTGGGTATCTTTCTTGTACCGAAGAGCGAAACGAGAACTAAGCCGCCTCGTCCCGCTGGAAAGATTATCAACACGTATGAGTGCAAGATAATGGCAATAAGATCGTATCGTGGAACGGAGTTTCTAAATGAAACTATTTATGATTTTTGCGAGAAGAACGGAGTTCAACACCAAACATCCGCAGCTCGCACACCTCAGTGAATGGTGTAGCAGAACGAAGAAACGTACTATCAAGGAAGCAGCCTACCTCAATGTTAGCTAGCTCGCCATTCCAAAGAAGTTCGGCCGAAGCCAACACAAACTTGCTTCACTCGAATCGCTCCTTACTCACATCAAGACAAGGAAAGACACCGTATGAGCTATGGAACAACAGAATACCATACATTGGATATTTCAAGGTATTCGGATCCAAATGTCACATTCTCAATAATGGGAAGACATACCAAGACGTTCGACGAAAAGACAGACCGAGGAGTATTCCTTGGTTACTCCGCCGTGAGTAAAGCATACGTAGTCTTCAACGAAGAACTCAAACGGTCGAAGTAACTCCACATGTTACCTTTGACGAATCCTCCTTCGAATATAGAGATTCTATCAAACGAAGAAGCGAAGGAGAATCTTCAAGATTGATTCGTACAAGGGCTCAAGAGAATAGAATCAGAATCGGCCGAACCATTAATTTGGGACAATGAGCCAGAGGAGGAAATTCAAATCAACCAAGAAGCTCCACCAAACGGAAATCAAGAAGAAGCTTCAACGCCAAATCAAGTGAACATCATCACCGGAAATCCAAACACAAACCGAGTCCCTACCTCCATCTCCACCGAGCCTCTACGTACATCTCAAAATCCAAATCAAAGAGAGCCAAACTCTCAAGACTTAACATCGTAACAACTCCAAGACGTACGAAATTTAGCCTCTTCAAGCATCAATCAACCGGAAGAAGAAATTCGTAAGAGGAGAAGATGGATTGAAGATCATCCATCATCGCAATCATTGGAGAACCTTCGACCAAGTCAAAACCGAAGCTCACCGCTCAAGCTTCATCGGATCATCAAGAGGTACCGACACGCCTCAACTCTCGCAGAGCTAGAATCGACGGTCTATGATGATGACACAGCCCTAATGGCGTGTTACGTAGCTCAAGTACCAGAGCCTCAATCAATTCTCGAAGCTTTGAAGAGTGTGCCTTGGACAAATGCCATGCAAGAAGAGCTGAACGAATTCCTCAGAAATTGTGTCTGGGAATTAGTCGACAGACCTCAAGAAGTCAAAGTCATAGGACTCAAATGGATATTCAAGAACAAGTTGGATACCCTGGGAGTCGTCATCAGAAACAAAGCTCGACTCGTTGCCAAGGGCTACACTCAGCAGGAAGGAATTGATTTCGAAGAATCTTTTGCTCCAAGCAGCACGATTGGAAGCAATCGTACTATTTCTCGCCTTTGCAAGACATCACAAATTCAAGGTCTATCAAATGGATGTGAAGTGTGCATTCCTAAATGGGGAAATCAAAGAAGATGTCTACGTTGAACAACCTCCAGGATTCGAAGTAGAAGGAAATAAAATCTACAAACTTAAGAAGGCTCTTTATGGATTAAAGCAAGCACCTCGAGCTTGGTATGATACTTTGTCAAATTTTCTAATATCCAAAGGATTCAAGAAGCGGCTCAAGAGATGAACTCTCTTCACCATCAAGTCGTAGAAGATATCCCGGTTGTTCAAATCTACGTAGACGACATCATCTTTGGATCAAGATCAAGCTTCTTATGCCAAAGATTTGGAGAGATGATGTCAGAGAAGTTCCAAATGTCCATGATGGGAGAAATGAGTTTCTTCCTAGGACTTCAAGTCAAGCAATCTTCGAAGGGATCTTCATAAATCAATCCAAATACGTAAAAGACTTGATCGCCAAGTATGGAGTTCAATCAAGCAAAACTGTAAAGATTCCAATGAACACCAACTGGAAGATTGAACCTGGAACTGAAGGGAAGTCAGTTGATTCCAGCAAATACAGAGGGATAATAGGATCCCCGCCGTATCTAACAAAGAAGTCGTCCGTACATCTCTTTCGCAATCGGTGTGTGTGCCGATTTCAAGTTGATCCAAAGGAAGCACACATGCAAGCTCAAGAACATTCTCAAGTATCTCAAAGGAACTCGAATGTTGGGCCGTGGTACCCACCAAGACAATCTACATACCGATCGGATACTCGCATTCGTACTTCGCCGGAGATCGATTGGACGTAAAATCAACTTCGTGAACTTGTCGATTCTTAGGAAGTAAGTTGATCTCATGGTTTTCAAAGAAACAAACGTGCGTCGCAACTTCCACGACAAGCGAATATATGGCCGCCGGAAGCCGTCGCTCGCAAATTCTCTGTCGAAACATCACTGGATGACTATGAAGTAAAAACCGGACAGTTCCAATTTTCGTGATAGCTCAAGTGCGATTGCCATATCGTAGAATCCGATTTCACACAAGATGCAAGCATGTAGACGTACGACATCATTTCATCGTAGATCACGTAGAAAAGAAGGATGTGATTGTTGAGAAAATTCACACGTACATACAAATGGGCCGATATTCTCACAAAACCGCCGATAGAAGCAAGATTCAAAATGTCGTGCGGATTACTTGGACTTCTCAACTCCGTACGATGCTTCACCAATGAACGGAACCAATTGAATAGAAGAGACCAAGTGAATGAAAGAGACCAATTGAACGGAACGACCAAATTGAATGGAAGCATACCCAATTGAACCAGACCAAATTGAATAGAAGAGACCAGTAGCAGACCAATTGAACGGAAGGACCAATGAATCTAAACCGGATGAAAGGAAAAGATTATTCGAGGGAACATTTGGAACCACGATGACCCAAAGACACCCACTCAACCGAGGTATCACCGACTACAATGATCACCGAGAGGTTTGAAATAACTTTAATTACACCTACTCAATCTGTTTTCCGTCAATTCACATCTTGTCATTTCTAATCAATATTAATTAAAAGTCTGCAAAGAATTAACTAATGGGAGAATCGAGGCAAAAGTCAAAGCGCCTCAACCGTTTTCTCTCGCGCATTAAATTGACATGACGCGAGAATCACTCCCAGTCGTAGATCTTCTTATCATCAGACAAATCTTGATCGTCCATTCTTTCAAGAAATCTCTTTAAATATGCTAGAAGATATACGCATCAAAAGTAGAAAGTTTTTCGTTCTTTCTTAATTCCATCAATTGGTATTGTTTGTTTCTACTAACAAAAGATGCAGAAAAAGAACATGGAATCCAGAAAGATGTCTCCCAAAGCCAATCAGACCTGAAGAATCATCAAAGCTTCAAGATAAGAGTCGCTTAACTCTCGGAACCTCAAAGAAGACGGAAGTCCGAGAAGAAGGTGAAGCCCATCGACAGAACCGAGCCAAGGCAAGAGAGACTGCAAAGCTCAAGAACGTCATCCACCAGGAAGGTGCAGAAAACTTTCTGGGAATGACAAAGGAAAAAGACCTCCTCAGCCCCACTGCTTCTCTCATCTCAAAAGAGAGAACGGGACACACAACTCCCTGGGATGCAAAAATCAACGTCAACAGTCCTGGACTAGATGTTGATGAAACCGGAGTATTCAAGAGCAGTCATGTCAAAGCTCTTGCTCTGCCACAGGAGGCACAGAAAAAGATGCAGGAAACAAAGCAGCATGCATCTAACTCCGTCCCAGCTGGGAATCGAAAACAACTTGAGGAGACAAAATATACTGAAGCACTGTCTTCAAACCGAAGACTCAAGTCAAAGGTGCTCGATCGATCAGAGAAGCCGGTGACATTATGAGAGAATTCGTAATCACTCTCCGAGGAGCAGAAGGCCCACAAGCGGTCGTTTCTTTCGGTGGAAGAGAAGTTCACGCCCCTGCTTGAACATAATCATCACCAACACCGCAACGGAGTATTCCAGCTGAACAACCAAGCTTAAACCCCATGACAGATGGGATACTTCAACCGCCTTCTCTTCAGTTTCCTTCAGCTCCACAGGGACACCTTCTTCGAGATCTTTCAATAAAAGATGCTCAAGTCCCTGCACCAAGCTCAAATGAGAAACTTCACCCGCCCAACGATCTCCGCAAATTGGATGATGATGACATGAGCTGAATACAACTCCCTCAAGTGCTGTATCAGACTTTCTCATTCAATCTAAGAAGTCTGAAGAAGCAAAAGTTGCAAGGAATGAAGTTATGCCCGACTCAGAAGATGCTATCTCCCGTGCTAACTCATCCCTCCAAGTACTCAGCTGGACTGCCCCAAATCGAATCCAAGGACGCCGTGTCCGCAATCACAAATTTCGAGGCTAATGCAACTGAAGAAGGGCCAGCTAATACAACAGCTGAGCCACTAAGACTCTAAACCTCGACGCTCAGAGCTGAAAACCACAGTTTCACCAAACTAAAACATCGCTTCAGCCGATGGTGAATATCTCCCACCCTGTTTTGATCATGCCAAAAAGCTTTTTAAGTAAGGAGAAGAGAGACAAGTCAATAGAGGCAAACTGTTGAGCTAGAGGAACCAGCTGGATCAGAATCAGCTGAAGAAACGAGTCAAAAGAAAGAAGCAACGGATGCAGAAGAGAGGACCCAGCCGACTGAAGGATTGAAGACTGAAAATTTTTTTCTCTTCTTTCTTTTTCCTGTGTTATAATGTATTTTCTTACATTAATAAAACACAAGTTTCTCTCGCATCATAAGTTGTCTCGCTAGGTTTTGGCATCATCAAAAAGGGAAATTGTTGGGAAAATTATAAGGTTTCGATTTGATACCAAAACCCAACTGATTCTCCAACCGAATAGATGATCGCGCCAACCTAAATAATGTTTTCCAGCTCGCCTGTTTGAGCCTTAGATGTTCTAGGTTTACAGGTTAAGGAAGCGGAAGACAGCAGTCGACCCAGCTGTGTCTACAGTTGGAGTCAGCTAGCGGAAGACAGCCGATGACCTACCGTGTCTACGGTTGGAGTCACTAGCGGAAGACGACGATCGACCGTGTTCACGGAGTCAAGCAAAAAGACAAAGACGTCAACCTTCACTGAGTGATCCAAACAGAGCTCGATCAAGTGAAGAGAATTCGAGCCGAGTTCAAAACACACTGGTCCAAATTGTACGTAACAAAGGAACTCTCTCTGAAGACTCCACGTCGAGACAGTCCAGCTCTGAATTCAACAGCCAGCTCCAACGGCAGAAGATCCCGGAATCAGAGGAAGTCAACCTACCTCGACCAACGAGGATCGGACGCATCCTAGACTTCAGAACCTAGGATGTGACACAAATGAAGACAGGTGCAGATACGCCCAACGGCAGATCTTGTATTTAAGAAGAGTAGGTAAGATTCAAACGGCTCCTCCAACGGCTAGTCTTGAATCTCTACCTATATAAACCCGTCTTCAACCTCAGGATCAGACACGAAAAACTCTCTACAAGCTTTCATTTTCTGAATTCATTATTCTTTCAAAAGCTCCCAAGCAGTTCTACATAGATCAAAGAACACTTTATCTTAAAGTGTTTCTAGTTAAGAAACTGCTTAGTTTTTCGTCTGTTCCCTAGGCCAAACTAATTGTATATCTAAAGCCTAGATTTCGAACGAGTTCATCTCTCTCTGAAGTTCTTAATTGTAAGAACTCGTTCACGCTGGAACCCCATACCCAAACCCAAACCCAGAAAGGTTAGGTAAAGGTACGCTTGCTCGAAGCGCGTAATTCGAGTGGATAGGTTCTTCAGTACCCGCAAACTGAAGGTGTATAGGCTTGACAGTGCCCGCAAACTGTTGGAACACAGCTCGGGTTAGAGTTGTGAAGTTGCTTGGTACTTGGAAACCAAGTGGTAGTGGATTACCAGTGAACCTGGTCGTGGACGTAGGAGGTGTTACTCCGAACCACGTAAAAACTCGCGTGCTTCTCTCTCTCTCTTTACTTTTGCTTTATATTCAGCTGTGTACTAACGCCTTCATATCATTGCATACTTGCTCAAAACTGCACACACAGCTGATCTCCAAAGACAGCTGTGTCTCTCGAAAAGTTGCATAACCTGACTAAGCTGAAAACTATAAGTTAATATTTTCAAACTGAGTTTTTCTAAGTAACTGAGCTAAGTTTTCAAACCACCACTTTCCGCACCGCCAGCTGAGTTGTTTACCCAGCTGACCCTCCCCAGCTGGATCAATAACTGAGCTCTCACTCAACTCCGTTTTAACTTGACAAAAGTTTAGAAAAATCTACTTGGTGTATTCACCCCCCCTCTACACCAAGTACCCAGCTCAGGGACCATCACCCGCAAACTGTTGGAACACAGCTCGGGTTAGAGTTGTGAAGTTGCTTGGTACTTGGAAACCAAGTGGTAGTGGATTACCAGTGAATCTGGTCGTGGATGTAGGAGGGGTTACTCCGAACCACGTTAAAGATGCTCTTGTTATTTATCGCTTTGTTTTATGCATGTTACTAACTCTCATAAGCATACATTTCAATCTGCATAAACTGACTAACTGAAAAGTGAAACATAGCTTTGCAATATAATTTGAAGCAACAGACGGACTTTCCAAATCCACCACATTCCGCACACAGCCAGCTGTGTCGATCAAGCTTCCATCCAGCTGGATCGAACACAGCCAGCTCACTCAAAAGAGTTTTAACTTGGAAAAGTTTTTAAACCTTGGTGTATTCACCCCCCCCTCTACACCAAGGTATCCGTCTTGGGACCAACAATTGGTATCAGAGCAGTGGTTCAAAAGATCACTGTATCTGACAAGTCAGCATTTCTTTGCTGATAGTGGTCACCTGAACAGATCCTTAATTTTTTCAAAATCTTTTTAAAATCATTATATTGCATACTGTCATGGAATCTTCTCTGTGCAGGAATCTTCCAACATTCTCAGTCGATGATTATTAGATATGGAAGTTCCGACTCAAAAGCTTTCTGTGTGCGCATCACGACATGATGTGGGATGTTATCACTGACGGACCCATCATCATCATGAAATCAGAAAGACAAGGTAAACCTTACTGGAGCCGAACCGGTACTCGGCAAGTTGTGAAGCCCAAAAGGGAGTACTCTCCAAGAAGAAGACAAGCTGGATTGGACAGCTACGCTCGCAACGTCATCTCCTCAACGGTGACGGACGCTTATCTCAGCAAGATCATCAATTGCGAGACAGCTAAGGGGATGTGGGACACTCTAGCCAAGCTGTGTGAAGGCTCAGAGGAAATTCCAGAGAACATATTCTCAGTTGCATGCCAGAAGTTCGATGACTTCAAGCAACTCCCCTACGAGTCCATTGATCAAATGGAGCTAAGATTCTCCAACCTCGTCATCGAGATCGAGACGATCCGAACTGGGAAATATACAGTTCGAGATAAGAACTTGAAAGTTCTTGCAGCTCTCTCCTCAGAATGGTGTACACACAAGGTGATTCACCAAAACAGAACTGATATTGGCAGCATGGAGACTGAAAAATTGTTCTCCATCTTGAAGGCCAACGAATTTGATCTGGAGATCTCAAGCGGAGAATCATCCAGCCGGATGAATGATACGGAGCTGACTCCCAAGGAAAAAGAGACAGCTCTCAATGCAAAATCAAGATTAGCTCAATCAGCTCAGCTTGGAAGGACCAACAAGGAGCGCAGAAATATGAGCAAAGAAGAATTGCACGAAGAAGTTGCCATGCTTGTACGGAATATTAACAGGCTGGAACACAGCAAGGAAAGGTACAAGAAGATCGTGAAGGTTCATCACGACAAGCAACTTTACCCAAAGAGAAACCCAGCTGAGTCATCCTCCCGAAGAAAAGATAAAGAGCTCAAGTCGAGCAAGAAAGAAGAAGATCAAGTATTTTCTTCCGACTCAGAAGATGAAGCATTTTATTAAAGATGACTGCTTCATGGGACTCTTAAACCCAGCTGATGAAGAAAATGAAGAAACCCAGCTAGCTGACTGGGACCAGCTGTGAAATAAAGACAGCTGGATACAAAACTAAAAACTCAGCCAGTCACACTGCTGAGTACATTGGTCTCAAGAAAAGAATCGAGAAGCAGCAGATGAATCAGCTGGATTTGAGACAGCTGTCTACCTGCTATACAAACGGAGACCTCATCAAAGGTAGTAGGATGCAGCTGAAGAAAAAGTCACCTACTATCAAATCAATGAGGAACTCTACACAGCTGGAAAGAGAGCAAAATCAAGTAGAATGCCCAGCTGGACATGGCACAGCTCACTGCATGCTAAAGAGACCTCATCGAAGAAGTGCTCAACGACTTCAAGAGATTACTAGAAATCCTTGAAATCTAGCCAACTGAGAATTCGGAGCTAAGGAATGAGCACAAGAAGAAGAATGATCAGGAGCTTGAAGATGAGAAAATACAGCTGATCAAGAAGCTGAAGATGGCCAAAGCTGAATCAGATCAAAGAATGACTCCAGCCAATACAAACACAGCTGGAACCAAGCCAAGGATGTATCAAAGAGGTCGTACATAATCAAGCCAGCTCTCTAAGCTCAGTCCTATCAAAGAAGAAAACTGCTCGGCAACTCCAAGCCCAAGAAAAGCAATGCTCCCACTGGACACAAAGCTCAAAGGCGACGAGATAAATCCATTGATCGGAATCAAAATCAAAGACGAATGTCATCCAAAGACGAACATCAAGGTCAACTAAAAAGACAGCTGAGAAGGATCTCAGCTGGTTATAAAGCTGAAAATCAACCGAGCTTCACAACAAGATTCCAGCAGACGAGATATCAAGCTAGATATCAAGCTGACAGACTCCAGCTATGAATTGGACCTCATCAAAATGGAGTCAACAAGGTCCAAAGAAGAAAGGACCATTTCAAGGACCAATCTGAAGTATCACTCACAAAAGATAAGGACAAATGCAGGTTATCAATGGAACCCTCAACAACAAAGTCGGACCCAATCACAACTGGGTGGCGAAGGAGTGATAACAGGTCAAAGAGGGACATGCGCGTTTTGAGGAGTCATCAAGCGTACTGTGAAAGAAAGACAGCTGGTGATCAAAGATCATGACTCACCTCAAAGCTCTTTAAAAAAAAAAAAATATGTCAAGCGTACTGGTCCCCAGGTAACCTTTGGTGATATCTCGAAAGGATACGTCAAAGGATTTAGCTCATTTGAGACAAACAATAATAATATCAAATGTCTCTTATGATTGATGGACTGTAGCATAATCTGTTGTCCATCAGCCAATTGTTGTGATTACGGTTTTCCTGGTGAGTTCAATGCGCAGGAATGCAATGCAAAGAACAGGAAATTGAATACTCTACCCCGCAAAGCAACAATGAACTCAGCTAATCATGGAGCAGCTGACCTTATCAAAGAATTGAGCCAGTGATGAGAAAATTCGCTCAAGTGAAGTAGGAAGTAGCTGAGAAAAGAAAGCCACCTACTATCAAATTCAGGGGGAACTCCACCGAGCTGGAAATCGACACAGCTGTGATATCAGCTGAGGGCAAAGTCAATCCAGCAGAATATTCAAGTGGAGAATCAAGAGAGAAATCCAGCTGAACTATCAAATGTCATCCTCTGGATATCAAACAAAGCTAGACCAAACATGGATCGCAGAATCCAGAAGAGGAATCAAGGCGAGGGGAACTCGGTCAATGATTCACCATCAATTGGTATCAACAATTGATCTCATCCCAGTCCAGCAAGATCTTCAAGAAGAGCATCCAGCAGGAAATACTCAGCTGGATCACCGTGTGTCATCAAGAAGGAATCGGACACAGCTGGACTAACTCAGCAGGAACCCCAAGGATTTCAAAATGAATTTATCAAGTCAGGGGGAATCAAACCCAGCTGATAAAACCCAATTGGTTTATCCAATTGAGGGGGAACCTCGCAAACGGTGTCTTTCAGCAGAGAAAGAAAGACAAGATGACTCAATCCAAACTGAGTCATACAACCATCAATTGGTATCAGCCAAAAAAAAAAAAAAGGAAGAGCCAAAGTGCATCAATTGGTATCAACTCCAAGCTGACTGGAGTTATCAAGAACGGGAAGAAATTATTGCCAGAACGCCGCCGCCAGACCTCGACTCTCCTTCCTCCCAATATCTTTTTGATGAACCAAAAAGGGGGAAAGGATTGAACAGAAAAACGGGAATAAAAAGGGGGAAATGATTGAACAGAAAAGGAATCTAAAAGAGGCAAAAGGCGAGCTGCAAAGACAACTGGAGAAAGAGTGCAAACTCTCGTCAAGGCATGTGTTTTTCTGTAAAAGTTTGTAAAGGTTTTGGCATCATCAAAAAGGGGGAAATTGTTGGGAAAATTAATAGAGTTTTGATTGGATACCAAAACCCAGCTGACCCCAACCAAGTAGATGAATGTACAAACTTTGTGTTGTTTCCAGCTCACGCATTTGAGCTTATAGAGTTTCATAGTTTACGGAGTAGATTCGGCGAGGACGGTGAAGACGGCGAGAAGACACGGCTAAGCGGACGGCTTAAGAACTCGGCGGAGCGGACTCGGCGAGCAAGACCAAGCAGAGTCAAAGATCCTGCAGTATCAAGACCCAGCTCTGTGACGGAAGCCCAGCTCAGTGTCAAAGACCCAGCTCAGTGTAAAAGACCCAGCTTAGTGTCGATTACACAGCTCAGGTCTAAAACACAGCTCAGGCCAGTGACACAGCTCAGGATGAAGACACAGCTCAGGTTGATGATACAGCACAGGTCTAAGACACAGCTCAGAAGTCAAGACACAGCAGAGTCCAAAACGCTGAAGACACAGCAGAGACGCTTAGCAGCTCGAAGACGAAGACCTTCTCCAAGACAAGATCCCGATGTCAGAAGATCTTGTCTGACGCAGTCAAATCAGAGAAGGAATAGCTTCTGCAGATGCAGACCTACTTCGTAGGTAATGGCCAGAAGTCAACAAGAGTAGGTAAGATTCAAACGGCTCTCTTCCAACGGCTAATTTGAATCTTCACCTATATATATCTCTCCTCCACCATTGAAGAAGATGCTGGTGAGGGGGCTGACAAGACGACTGAAGAAATAGAAGAAAACAGAAAAATGAACAACGATCTTCAAAGCCAAATCTTTCAAGAACACCCAGCCAGTCAGCTGTGTTCTTAGTTGTTCACATATTCAGTCATAGGCAGATTAGATCAGAATAAATATCTTAAGCCTAGTTTGAACGAGTTCATCATACTCCTTGTTCTTCATTGTAAGAACTCGTTCATAGTTGGAAAACCATACCCAAACCCAAACCCAGAAAGGTTAGGTAAAGGTACGCTTGCTCGAAGCGTGTAATTCGAGTGGTTAGGTTCTTCAGTACCCGCAATGGCGAAGGTGTAGGCTTGACGGTGCCCATGGCTTGTTGGAACACAGCTCGGGTTAGAGTTGTGAAGTTGCTTGGTACTTGGAAACCAAGTGGTAGTGGATTACCAGTGAATCTGGTCGTGGATGTAGGAGGGGTTACTCCGAACCACGTTAAAGATGCTCTTGTTATTTATCGCTTTGTTTTATGCATGTTACTAACTCTCATAAGCATACATTTCAATGCATAAACTGACTAACTGAAAAGTGAAACAGAGCTTTGCAATATAATTTGAAGCAACAGACGGACTTTCCAAATCCACCACATTCCGCACACAGCCAGCTGTGTCGATCAAGCTTCCATCCAGCTGGATCGAACACAGCCAGCTCACTCAAAAGAGTTTTAACTTGGAAAAGTTTTTAAACCTTGGTGTATTCACCCCCCCCTCTACACCAAGGTATCCGTCTTGGGACCAACAGCTTATCTCATTGTTTCGAAGCACAAGATCACCGACCTGGAACTGTTGGGGTTTAACCCTTTGGTTGTAATACCGAGCCATCTGCTGTTTGTACCGAGCTTCTTTTATGCTGGCTTGTTCCCTTTTTTCCTCCAATAAGTCCAGGTCGGTTCGGCGCTGTTCTTCGTTAGCTTCGGCGGAGAAATTGATAGTGCGGGGGCTGGGTGCTCCGATCTCGACAGGTATGACTGCTTCTGACCCGATACTAAACGGTACGGGGTTTCTCCCGTTGGAGTTCGGGGTGTAGTCCGGTACGACCACAGGACGTTTTGGAGATTGTAGATCCACTCCGTTTTCTCCTTCTCCAGGCGGGCCTTGAGTCCGTTCACTATTGTCCTGTTGGTGACCTCGGTCTGGCCATTAGTTTGAGGTCGGTTGACCGAGGTGAACTTTTGCTGGATATTGAGTCCTTCACAAAATTCTCGGAATTCTCTACTCGTAAATTGTGTTCCATTATCCGAGATGAGGACTCTTGGTACTCCGAACCGGCACACGATGTTTTTCCAGACGAAGTCAACGGCTTTCTCACTTGTGACTTTTGTGGAAGGTTCAGCTTCTACCCACTTGGTGAAGTAGTCGACGGCGACTATTAGAAACCGCTTTTGCTTAGGTGCCGGGTAGAAAGGCCCTACGATGTCAATGCCCCACTCCATAAATGGCCACGGACTTTGCATAGTAGAGAGGTCGGTCTGGGGTAGTCTCGTCACTCTGGCATGCAGCTGGCATTTTAGGCACTTTTTCACGAACTCTTCCGCATCTTTTGCCATTGTTGGCCAATAGTACCCCCATCTCATGATTTTCTGAGCTAGCATCCGAGCTCCAATGTGGCTTCCGCACGATCATGTATGTACTTCCTTTAATATGTAGTCCGCCTCCTTTGGTCCAACACATCTTAGGAGAGGCTGTAAGTATGACCTTCGATAGAGGACCCCTCCCTCGATGACGTACTGCGTGGATCTAGCTAGAATTTTTTTAGCCTTCGTCTTGTCCTCGGGCACTTCCCCGCTCTCCAAACATCTTATTAGGGGGGTCATCCAATTTGGGTCATCCTCTATGATCGCATTGACTTCTGCCTCTTCTATACTCCTGTTTCGGACTTCTTCTACTAGCGTCGAGCTGGTCGGGGAGTTCGCCAGCTTGCTTAGCTCGTCAGCTCGGGTATTTTGGCTTCTGGAAATGCGAACTATTTTGAAGAACTGGAAAGACCGTTGAAGGAGCTTGACCTTTTCCAGGTACTTCTTCAGCTTCTCACTTTTCGCCTCGTATTTCCCTAACACATGGTTGACCACGACTTGGGAATCACAATGGGCTTGGACAGCTCGGGCCTGGAGGGTTTGGGCGAGACGCAGTCCGGCAATGAGAGCTTCATATTCCGCCTCGTTATTCGTAGTGGAGAACTCGAATCTCAGCGAATATGTCAATTCCTTTTTCTCTGGGCTGATGAGGAGTATGCCGGCTCCACTTCCTTTCTTTCCTGAAGCTCCATCCACGTACATCTCCCAGCAGTCTGGGGGTGTCTTCTCTGGGACTTTCTGGAGTTTGGTTTTGGCTTTGATCTCTTTTGGTTCCTCGAGATCCTTATACTGAGCTTCTACAAGGAAGTCTGCCAGAGCCTGCCCTTTTATAGCTCGACGGGGACCGAACGATATAGAATGCTCTCCTAGATCGATTGCCCATTTCGCGATCCTTCCTGAAGCTTCCGGTTTAGTAAGAACTTGCCGAAGTGGTAGATCAGTCAAAACTTGTATTGGGTGAGCTTGGAAGTGGGGTTTTAGACGCCGAGCCGCGTTTATCAGGGCTAGGGCGAACTTCTCAAGAGGCTGATACCTCGTCTCTGGGTCTTTGAGAACTCGGCTGACGAAGTACACCGGTAGCTGCCGATCTCCTTCGTCTCGGACCAACACTGCACTTATTGCTTCCTTCGATGCCGCGAGGTACAGAGAGAGGGGTTCTTCCTTTTGGGGGACTGACAAGGTTGGTAAGTCCCCGAGGTGGCGCTTGAGCTCCTCCAAGGCTAGCTCGTGCTCTCGTCCCCATCCAAATTCCGGTGCCTTCTTGAGAATTTTGAAGAATGGGAGCTGTTTCTCGGCAGCCTTGGAGAGGAAACGACTTAGCGCGGTTATGCACCCTGTCAACCTATGCACGTCGCGGATAGTCCGGGGTACCTTCATCTCCTGCACGGCTCTAATCTTCAGCGGGTTGGCTTTGAGACCTTCTGGCGAGATCCAGCACCCTAAGAATTTTCCAGATCGCACGTTGAAAGTGCACTTCTTTGGGTTCAGCTTGAGGTTCGCCTGCCTTAGTATGTTGAGCGTAGTTCGTAGGTCACTCACCGCCGAAGCCTCTTCTTTACTCTTGACGACAATATCGTCTACGTATACTTCGACAATCTTGCCGATATGATCTCGGAAGAGGAAATCGACCATTCGCTGGTATGTCGCCCCGGCATTCTTTAACCCGAAGGGCATATATTTGAATGCAAAGATCCCGAAGCTTGTTGCGAAAGCTGTCATGATCGCATCCCCCTCATCCATTAGAACCTGATAGTATCCTTTGTAGAGATCGAGAAAGCAGAATACTTCGTGTCCCACTAAGGATTCGATCTTTTCATCGATGTTGGGGAGAGGATAGCAGTCCTTCGGGCAAGCTTTATTGAGGTCGGTGTAATCTACACACATCCTCCACTCTCCTTCTTCTTTCTTTACCACTACTGGATTAGATAGCCAAATCGGGTACTTGACTTCAAACAGAAGCCCTGCTTTCAACCATTGCTGCACCTCGTTGTAGATAACTTGATTTCGTTCGGCAGCAAATGATCGCCGTTTCTGCTTGACCGGGGTCGAGTTCGGGTTAATGTTAAGCTTATGCGTAATGATTTCCGACGACACCCCCGTCATGTCTGTTGGAGACCAGGCGAAGACGTCTTGATATTCCCTTAGGAGCTGGATTACTTGCAAGCGTGTTTGAGGTCCCCCTGCAAAGCCGACCTTGACGACTTTTGCTGGATCTGTTTCGGATAGGGAAACCTGTTCTGCCGAGGTGTCCGGGATCGATGTCGTTACTTCCAGCTCCTTGGGATACTTTGATTGCTACGCCTGGGGTTGACCTCGGAGAGCAACCTGCATGCACTCCTTGGCCTTTATCTGGTCACCTCGGTCAGTAAGGTTCCAGCCGAGGTCAGAAACTTTAACAGCATGTGGTAGGGCGAAATGATGGCCCTGACTGCATTCAGCCAATCCCGACCTAGTATGATGTTGTAGGGGGAGTTCGCTTTAACCACATAGAACTGAATCAGTTTATTGACGCTGGTCGGCGGGCTGCCAATGGCAACATCGAGCGCGATGGTCCCTTCAGGTCGCGTCTCTTGCTGCGTAAAGCTCTTAAGGGGCAGGGGTGTGGAGTTCACACGAGCTGGGTCGAGGCCCATCCTATCCAAGCAGTGTTGGAAGATGATACTCACGCTGGCTCCACCATCGATGAATACGCGATGGACCATCTTATTGGCCACTCCGACCTGTATCACCAGGGCGTCATTGTGTGGTGTAGCTGTAGGTACAAGATCGTCCTCAGAGAATGTGACGGTTTCTCCCTTCTTGAACCTCTTCTTCATTTGCTCCTCCCCCGATGGGACTGATGGTCTGCGAGCTTCTGCCTTCAACTTAGTCTTTGTCATACCTGGGGGTAGTCCGGTGATGGTAGAGACCACTCCGTCGTACTGTGGTGCGTCGTACTGAGGGTCGTCATCATCCTCGTCTTGATCGACCTTAGCTCGCTTACTGTTTGGGGTACAACGACCATGTCCTCCTTTCCGTTTTCCTTTCCTGTTTTTCTTCCCCCCGGCTTCGTATCTCTTCAGAGTTCCCTCCTGGGCCAACCTCTCTATCTGTTCCACGAGGTCGCGGCAATCCTCCGTGCGGTGCCTATGGTCGTCATGGAAGGAGCAGTGCTTGTTTCTGTCCCGAGGTTTAGACCCCGACATAGGACGTGGTTTAGTGAACCAGTCCTCGTGGAGCGCAAAAATCTCGGCCTTTGTTTTCACAAAAAGGAGGTCGTTGGGACAGTTCTGGTCCCACCCGAGGTCCAAGCCGGGACTGGATAGGTCCTGATCCGAGCCGGGGCTGGATTGGCCCTCTTTGGAGGCGCTCATGAGCACTTCTCCGATCACGATCATTCCGTCCTCATCCCCTTCAGTTCTCCTTTTCTCGGTCTCTTCTCGCTTCAATCGGTCCGCATCTTGGCCATCAGCGAACTGGTATACAATTCTCCACATCTCCTGGGCTGTCTCGGGTTTCTGTTTAGCGAGCTCTTGATTCAGGGACCCGGAAGCAACCCCATTTCGGAAGGCCGAGATGAGGAAGACATCGTCGATTTTATCGACCTTCAAGCTTTCCTGCATGAATCTGGAAGCGTACTCCCTTATAGATTCTTTGTCCTTTTGTTTCACCGATAGGAGGTAGGCTGTGTCTCGGCGAGCCTGAACCTTTGTATGGAATCTTTGTTTGAAGATTTTTTCCAAATAGGTCCAGGACCCCACGCTGCCAGTTGGGAGGCTGTCAAACCAAGCTCGAGCATAATCGACCAGCATCTCGGGAAATAGCTTGCACATGTGTTCCTCTCTAAGGCCCTGGTTGTGCATGTTGTACCTGAAACGCGTTAAAAAGTTGAGGGGGTCATCCAGCCCATTGTAGGCCGGAATGTTTGGCAACTTGTACACCGTTGGGAGTTTGGTGTCAAGCAGCTCGTCGGTGAACGGGCTGACAAGTCGAGCTGGTTCCTTTACACGTCGGTGTTGATTTCTCGGGGGACTGCGACTCTCGCTATAGCTCGGACTTCGGTACCTTCTGGAGCTCCGAGGTCGCCTTTGGATATGATGTCGCCTGGGGCTCCGCTGCGAGCTTGGACTCTGACGTCGAACTGAACCCCGCCGGGGGTCGTGCCTCTCCTTTAGCTCCGGTTCCTGCCTCTCGGTGTAGCGAGGAGCTTTAGGTAGAGATTTTTGCGTGGAACTCTCCATAGCCTCGGGTATGGGAGACATCCGGGTCATCACGAGAAAGCGTTTGAAACGCTCCTTGTTTGCTTTAGCGAATTCGGCCGCGGCGTAGGTGGTGGCAAGGTCAAAGTCTCTGGAGAGATCATCCTCCTTCAACTCGGATTCCTTCGGCTCCGACTCGTCGTTGATTTCTTCGACGTACCCTTCTGGGGTATCACCCGTTCTGAAGGACTGTCCATTATGTGTCCTCCGATGCCGATTTTGCGAGGGGTTTCTCTGAGGGATGTATTCTAGCGCGGGCATTCCTTCGGAGGGATTTCCTTCTATTGGGTCCCTGGCGCGCTTCTCCTTTGGAACCGAACTGCCTTTCTGGCGGTTCTCTTGGCTTATGGGGCAGCTTTCCGCTTCGTTAGGATTCCCGCGTTGGCTTTGGGCCTCCCGCACGCTCTGTGATCGTGTTACCATCATAAATCAGCTACGAACGAACCGTTGATCTCGTTCCCACAGACGGCGCCAATGATAAGTCTAGGGTTTGTGAAAGTAGCTAAAAGAGACAATAACACGATGACACAAGGATTTACGTGGTTCGATCGATGTGATCTACGTCCACGGGAGAGAATATAGAGAGAGCTTTTATTATGCTTGAGAGTACAATGAGTATTGAATGTCCTACACCTCTAATCTTGCATCTATTTATAAGCCTTGGATCCCGCCCTAATCCTTCTAGGGATCCAACTTCTTATACATATCTAGTTCCTTAATACATGCATATCCGATTCCCGTTCGTGGTAAAATTCTATCTTCTCCCAAAGTAGGGTTTCGTTACTTGGTCTTCAAGGCAGACGTTTGACTTTGTTTGGGCCGAACTCTGTGGGCCGAGCTTTAATATATAGGCCCAATTAGCCTTAGGTCGGACCCAGGATGAGGTCGGTACTATCAATCCAGCTGACACTTTATAGATCAATCTTGTTGCACATGATATTTTTAGTGCGATTTATCTCTATCATGTTATTTACATGCTATTACGCATGAGTAAGATTTATCCAATTAAAGCGTAGCTCAAGTAGTGGGTGTCGGTTTCCCTCCTCATACAAAAATATAGTTGAATGTCGATATTACTTTTCTTCCAATCTTTGGCGGTTTTTTCAATTATAGCCCAACCTTTTTACAATTTATCATTTTTATCCCGTTATTTTCAATGTATGTATATCAATTCTATTATCAATATAATGTGAGGCTTTTAAAATTCAGTTTGAATGAGAGCTTTTGAACCCATATATACAATTTTGTGGTCACACATCCGATGACAGAAAAATTTAGTAAGGAATTAATGACACTAGAGAAACGGACTACATCCAACAATAAAAATTGAAAACGTAGATGGACAGTCTAGCTAGACCATATAATCTTGAAAAAAGCTAAAAAAAGAAAGAGAAAAAATGATAATAACCTTTAGATATATGCAACATGTCGACCGAGGTACGTGGAAGGAGACAAAAAAAATCAGATTTTACAATTAATGAAGAAGGATTGAGTGATCGTATTTAATGCAGCACGCGTTTACCTGTCTCTCATGGAAGTAGGAATAAGTGTAAAAATGTTGAGAAATTAATGGTATAATAATAAATGATGGTACCCAATTGAATTGATATGCAAATGCTAGTTGTTGAGGTATACAGTAATTAAATTAATTAGAATTAAACATGAGCTGTATCGAGATTGGGTGCGGCCTCAGCCTCAGCAGCTTCCTTCATTTGGAGTAATGCATCTTGGAAACAAGTTGCTAGAACTTTAGGGTCTGGGATGATTTCCTTAGCAGCTAGAATTTGCAAATCTGCAAATCCTGCATAACTCACCATATGCATTGTGATCGCCTGCATAAACAACTCACACATGACACTAATTCATTCTGGTACATACATATATAGCATATACTAGTAGTAGTATATATAAAAATGAAATTAATTAATTAATTCCCGTTAGATGTGCATGCACGTACAATATAAAAGGTGCATTAATTGGAAGAACGTTACATGTGGTAGGCTGCTTACAGTCACCCTTATGTGCTTCACGGGGTTGCCCGCCGCCGTGATCTCCTCCTTAGGGCCCACCACGTTTGATATAGTGAAACTTGTGTTGCAAAGAGTCCGGTAAGTGACAAGGGAAACAATCTACCATCCAAATAATCAATTATTAATGCATTATGCACGCACGTAACACATGATAACATTAATTACAATTTCTCCATTTGGAGCATTCGAGCATTTATCTCAACTCCAGATGAGTTGATTAAATAGGGGTGACTCACTCTTGGTCCGAAAAGAAAGGTGAGAAAGTAGATAAAGCTGTAGGAGATGGGACCTTCCAAGGAGAGCTTTTTCTTGTCGATCATGGCCTTGGCTCTCTTCACGAACTTCATTGGATCCGAACTGCCTTTGTGGTAATAAATAGGTAATATTAGCATCCCAAACTTGTTGCCCCAACCTGATCTACATTTATTATCCATAAGCTTCGATAAATCCTGTAATCAACAAAATTAAATTAATATATATGCATGCATGTTCACAAATTAATTAAAACTAGCTAGCTAAGAAAAAATGAGAAATAATAAATTAAGTATAGTATAGGAACCTGCAATCCAGATTGGGATCTCACGTTCACCATGGCAACGCCTGTGATTCGTTGACCCTCCACCAAAGCTATGTTTATATATATAAAACATGACATGATATATCAATATATTCAGTTAACATACAATTTGAAAATCTAGCTAGGATTAATTGATGGTAGTGTTTTTTTTTATAATAAAAATAAATAAATAAAATACATTAACTCTTACCTTAATTTTTTTTTAAATTGTACAACATTAAATTTAATGACCACACCACGGTGGACTCGAACCTGAGACCTTTGGCATCAGGAATAACCACTCTACCGGTAGGCCAACTCACGCACACAACTCTTACCTTTTTTTTTTAACAAGAAATTTTAAAGGCCGCATGACGATGGACTTGAACCTGTAACCTTTGGCCCGGGCATTAACCACGCTACCACTATGCTAACACAAGCACACCAACTCTTACCTTTTTTTTTTTTTTTGAACAAACATTACAAGAAATTTTAAAGGCCGTGTGACGGTGGACTTGAACCCGTGACCTTTGGCCCGGACATTAACCACTCTACCACTAGGCTAACACACGCAAACAACTCTTACCTTTTTTTTTTTTTTTAATAACATTACAAATATTAATACAACTCTTACCTTTTGGTGATTGGATGATGTCCAAGTAGCGTGAGAGTCCACATGATATTACACCAAAAAGAACGTCATTAATTGTCTGCACCAAATTTTCACCCACACACATATCAGTATATATCACCACACTGTCCAAACTTGCTAATTAAAATATTGGCGTCTAATTGTATCACTAGAATATTCCGCAAACTTAAGTTTAACTTATTCATGTCAACATAATTATATCAAAATTACATGTTATATATAGTCATATTCCTTAAAATATAATTAATAAATCGAATATGATAGTCTCTTTCTTTTAATTATAATTAAATTAATATAATTAATACGTATACATAGCATGAATATCGTACTCAATTCATTCCAATCGTCGTCGTATTTGGAAACTCGGCCTCTCTCTCTCTCTCTCTAAACAATGATAAACCGGTGCATCAAAATTGAGTGGCCCAAAATTAATGATAAGGTTATTTTAATTATGCTCTTTAAAAGCGACATGTATTAGAAAAGTATATCTAATTGTGTTATCAATTATTTTATTTTATAATCAATTCAATGTTCCGAATGGACTTCTGTTATCAATTATAAAATTTAAAATAAGTGGACAAATATACAAATTAAATTCGAACAATAGTTTTTAAAATTAGTATAACAATTGTTTTGAAAGCTAGGAAGATGAAAAATGAAATAACAAAGTGTTTTTAAGAGGGGTGTTGTTGAAATAAAGTAATGCGACCGCCATAAAAATTATTGCATTCAAAACCAATTGATCTAGAAAAGCTGACCGCGTTAGCAACCGCCTGCTTCACTCTCTTCATATCGTGAAGCCGGAACCTCGCCGTCGCGATCTTCCGCGGCCAGAGCTCCACCCCAGCGCCGCCGCGTATCGGGGTGGCCTTATCCTTGAGCCACAAAGTTCTGCATGTAAAATCCAAAATGGAAACCAAAGTATACCAAACAACCATCACCAACGTCCACAGGCTCCACCTCCTCCTCGCCGCCGCGCCAACGCCGGAGATCGTTGGCGGAAGCGTAGGATCATCAATTCTCCTGCAGCACGAGAGAGTCATCGACATCAATGAGATCCCATCGCCGAGCGCGTGGTGGAAACGGAACAGCATGGTTTTATGCGCAACGAGTAGGTGGAGTTCCCACAGAGGTTTATCGGTGGGGAGAGGCGAGGAGACGCAGAGATCGGCGGTGAAATCGTTGACGGCGTCGTCGTCGGAGAGAGAAGGGTCGTCGGAGAGTCGTTGGTGGTGGACAATTACATGGCGGTCGATGTCGATGGCGGTTTTCCGCCAGTGCTCGCGTCCGCGTGAGTCTCGTACGAGGAGGCTGCAAAATCTGGGGTGTTTGGGTATCACTGAGCTTTTGATTTCGGCTTTACATGCGTCGACATCGAGGGGGAGCTCCACGGCGACGGCGGCGCTGATCACTAGGTCCAGCTGCGGCTGCAGGAAGAAGCGCCCAGAGGGGGTCAGTAGTTGGTCTATCTCCTCCATATGAGAGAGAGAGAGAGGCTGATTTGATAAAAGTTGTATACGACAGAAGACCAAAGATGCAGTCAAGGTTTGAGAATTTGACCAAAAGGATCGAGGTTATATAGTACTAGTTGCTAAACTACATCACTCTTCATGAATAAGTAAAATTAAGAGGAAAAACTCAAAATGTTCATTCTTTAAATTGAAAGATAAAAAAATAGCGCTATCTTATTTACTCCTTCTCTTAGTGTCATTACATGAAATTGCATACATGAAATATATGACTATACCCAGCGGAAGCGGCGGTCAACTCCGGCGATTTTTTCTATCGAGAATTTTTAGACGACTTTTTCCCGGTGACATTATTCATACATACATGAATCACATATATGAGTATGGTATACATGAAAAATATACATAACCTGTTTCATGTATGCTACTCATGATGGTATGCCGGCAGTCATCCCCGACGAGAATTTTTCTTTAGACTTGCCCAATTAATTTTTTTTCGATGGCATACATGAATAACATATGTTATTTATACTATTCATACATGAACAATATATATGACATATGTTCATGTATAATACTAATGTATGCTATTTTCATATATGCTATTTATGAATTTTCGTATATGTTATGTCAATCAAGCATACATGAAACAAATTATGTATACTATTCATGTATACTATACTCATGTATGTGATTCATGTATGTATGAAAAAGTCGTCGGAAAAAAGTCGCCAGAAAAAATCCTTCAAAAAATTCTCGACGGAAAAAGTCACGGAGTTGACTGCTGCCGCCGGAAATAGTCATGTATTTCATGTATACGATCTCATGTATGACACTAAGAGGAGGGATAAATAAGGTAAGACTTTTAAAATTTGAAGGCCATGTTTTATCTTTTAATTTGAAAACGTGTTATTTTGGACCATTTCCTATAAAATTAAGGTATGAGATATGTCAATTACATTTACCCTTTTATGTTCAAAGTTTGCAATCAATTTATAAAAACAAAACACATTTTTTACTTTAATATTTACTATATTAGTATATACGGTAAATGTATTTCATTGTCAAATTTAGATCAGATTGATTTTTCTGATACCAAATAGTCATGTTAATAATCTAAAATCTACGCCCCTTTGAAATTTATACTAAGATAAAATAATTATGTAGATCATACTAAAGATCGATCCTTCCTCTTATATCTGAGTATCTGAGGATGAATATAAGAAAAATAGACAGCATGTTACACGTCGATTCCAAATTTAGTAAGTGACCATTAACTGAGAAATTGGATAGCCTAAGTGTAGGTTAATCCGGATCCTTTATGCCTATTGTGTTTTATTCTCTATTTAATTCGTTGGATTATTGGCATTTGACGATTTGAAAATAATTATATACTCTAATTGGATGGAATAGATCATAATCATGTCAAATGTCATTCAAGATCAATCAATGAAAGGAATAGAGAATGAAACAAAAATAAGGAGTTGGAAATTCGAATTGAGTCTAAGTGGTCTCTATTTTCAAATGTCTAATTTTATATTAATGTTTTAAATGGAGTGGCCATCAACATCGATATTGGTCCAAGTAGTTTTGGAAATAAGGGGGCCGACTTTTGATGGGAATTAAATTCATTTGGAACCAACAAACAGATTCAACTAACTTTCTAGCTAATAATAATTGTGTATAGAGCATCCACAAATGATTCAGGAAACATAAGAACTCTTGCGCTCAATTACCCTCGTAAAATCCTCCTAAGCTTCTTTAGTCCTTCGACTTGTTACTAATTATATTGGCATACAATAATATAATTTATTTCGGAAAATAGTATGCAAATATAAAATAATTAAAGGACAGAAAGAGAATTGATATTCTGCCCAACAAACATCGAGTGTCATTCCCTCCTCCACATCATCCCAAACTTTTTTTTTTTTTTTACCTATTTTCCGTGAAGAGAGCGTGCAATTCATGCCCTTTCTTATCAGCAATCAGCACTAAATTGTGAAGAGTGTAACAGCGAACATTACAACTAGCGAACAGATCATGCCCTTTCTAATCAGTTACTTGCGAACAGATCATGCCCTTTCTAATCAGTTACATGCGAACAGATCATGCCCTCTCTTATCAGTTTTAGTGCGAGAAATAATTACTTACTTAACGCAACAACCTCACAGCACTGCTCAAGGCAACAGAGAGAATATGGAGGATACTTAAATATAATGTTCGCTCAATAATCTTCCTCCCCTAGTTTCTCACCTATAAAAGGATGAAACTCCAAAGAAAATCATATCATCCTATTTGATTCATATTGTACGGAGAATATAACAGCAATCCAAATTCTTGCTAACATAATACCATCAAACGTAAATTGAACTTAAGCAATTATGAAAGGAAAATACTTAACGGTCTGCAAAGAGCTTATCGTGTAATGGATTTATGGAGAAATCCACACTTGAGAAACGGAATCAAGAAACTCAGCATAATCACACATGACGCATTATATATGCAAAAAGTTATCAGGCCATACTAATGAAGCATAACAATGTTACCATATCCAAAAAAAATCCAGCAAATGAACAGAGAAATTTATTAACTTAAAATTCTTCACAAGGCATCAATACAAAAACATATCGTGCTTCATATATCTAGACTGATGGTTAACACAGCAAAATTTAAACTTGTCATTAATCTAAACTTACAGGACTGTCACTAAGAAAACAGTACTGTTGGCAAGCAAAGGAAACAAAAACACAACATTCAAGATCATTGGGAACTAATTCTTTGAATATAATATTGAAGCAAGAGTTAACAAAACAGGGTATACACTGGTGCAATACAAGCGCAATAGAAGACAGCATGGTATAAAAATGGAAATGTAATATTCAAGTTAGAACAAAAAATTCAAGCTATCATGCCAGTTAAATTGCAAAGTGAAATCTATGCAGCATAGTAAGAAAGGTAAGACCAAATAAAGAGCAATGAAATGGAACACATCACAGAAAGAATGCATGTATCAATTATGTTTAACTAAACAAGCAAACAGATACGATAACTCATTTAATTCAACTTATTTGAATCATTGCAATAACACAAAATAATACAAACAAGACTCAGTTAAAAAGTTCCTAATAAGTAAAATATGAAAACAAAAACGGTATAACATAGTAGAAAAGAATTGACGAAGAAATATGGCAAAAGCAATTAGAGGCTCAAAACAGTAGAGATACTACAGTAAGAAAATAAAATTTTGTTGGTTGGATTGTTTAGTCATGGAACACACGAACATTTCCTAACATCTCAACAGCGATTAATACAAAAGTGCAATGGAATCTTAAGAAATTGGCAGCCCGTTACCACCTCCAAACATTCAACAAATGTTTCTAATGCAAACGAATGCCAGCAATACAAACATTATGTAACACCAGATTCAAGACAAATTAAACGTATGACAGACCAAACCACTAGATTTTAATGAAATACACATAAATAATAACAAAACACCTAAATCATAAGAAGACCAAATGTTATGAAGCTTAATAAAAAAATTCCATAACATAACTTGAACACACGATTAGTTTCATCGATATCTTTCATAAGACAACTAGATAAAATTCATCATCAGCAAATTCAATTTACTAATCAGTCAAATATAAAAACTAAAGCACAAGAACAGAATAGCACAAAACACGACTAAGCAATTCAAGGCACAAACTATTAATTAAAGGAGTCTCTCATAAGATCTTTCGGGAAATAAAAGGGAACAAAATTCCAAACAACCAAAACGTAACAACACAGTATCTTAATTCATCGCAAACAAAATTCTACCAAATATTATAGCAATAAAAAAGCAATCGCTACCAACGTTTCAACGGTAGGATTTCTGGAACCTCGCACGGGCACCACGTCCTCCAAACTTCTTTGGTTCGCACCGACGCGGGTCAGCCACCAGCAAAGTCCGGTCGTACCTGACGAGAATGTCCTTGATTTCCTTCTTCGACTGCTCGTCTACGTACTTCTGGTAGAAGGCGACGAGCGCCTTCGCGATGGACTGACGGATGGCGTAGATCTGGGAGGTGTGACCGCCTCCTTTCACGCGGATACGCATGTCGACGCCCGCGAAGCGGTGTCGGCCGAGGAGGAGGATAGGCTCGAACGCCTTGTAGCGGAGGATTTCAGGCTGGATCAGCTCGATCGGGACTCCGTTGATTTTGATCAGCCCGCGGCCACGCTTGCAGTGAGTGACGGCCACCGCCGTCTTCTTGCGGCCAAAGCATTGAACGGATTCGGTGGTCGGTGTCGCGGCGGTTGCCATGGTTGCGGGGGGGAATTGGGGATGGGGGCGGGTTGTGAGCGACAAGATGATGGGTGTGAGAATTAGGGTTTTGCGCTTGTTAAATAACCTAGACGGTTTGATGTAATTACTATGCTACCCTTTGAATATTTTGGCCGATGGATTCGGTTATCAGTCCATATTAGATTTGAAAATAAATGGACTTAAACTATATACTGTTTGAAAAGGCCTTGGGCCTGATTTAATACTGCTTACTGCATGGAGTATACTACATCTGTTCCATTATTCTTGTCTCATTTTTTTTTGCACGAGTATTAAGGAGAAGTGTGTTTAAAGGATAAAAAGATAGAAAGTGGTGGAGCCCATAACTTTTTGTGAGAGAAGCATATTTCTTTTTATGGAAACAGGACAAGAATAACGGGACAGCCCAAAAAGGAATACAAGACAAGAATAATGGGACGGAGGGAGTATTATTCATCATTAGCATATATTTAAAAAATAAATAAATATGTCTTTATATGTTTATGGTTTTTTTTTTCTTTTTCTTTTTGAATATTGTGGGAAACCACAGCCACTATCTTCGATGCGCACTGGATATTTATGGTTATTGATATAATGAAATATAAATTTTGCCCGATCTATATCCTACAAAATAATTTTGATATGTAATGCAGGTTCTTATGGTCGGGTTGGGATTTTGTAGCAAAAAAACTTCCTCGAAAAATTAGGACACAGTACTTTTTATTTTCGAAAGAGTGTTGAAGCAAAATGTAATTTCATATAAATATAATTTCTGGGCATTCCCAAATAATATTATTTTTATGTATTATTGTAAAAGTTGTATCAATGCATTGTTTACAACAATGATGCATTTCATAAAATAGCACAACAAAAATTATTAACATAAGCACAAAACGATAATGCATTTCATTTATTAAGATAATATATTTTATTTATAGTAATAATGCATTTTGTATAATAGCTTTGATAACATGATCATCTCATTCCACGAATAAAACATAAAACAATAATGCATTTCATTTATTACAATAATGCATTTTGTTTGCAATAATGACGCATTTCGTATATAACAAAAATAAAAGAACGTTCTCTTGTGCTTCCAGACAAGCTCAGTTCCACATATTCTTGTACAGTTAAAGGGGATCGATGTAAAAGATGAGATCAGTAAAAGGCAATCACTGAAATAGTATATAATAGATTTAATAGCATGATTTCATTTCACGAACAAAAAAATAGAAAAAAAATTTAAAAATGGAAACCAATCTAATAAAAAACGGCCGACATACAACTAAAGAAATAATTACTAAATAATGGTAAAGATTTATTCTTCCTGAATTAAAGGTGGAAGGCGGTTATGAAGAAATTAATCAAGACAAAATTATTCATTTTAACTCCACAAATATTCAATAAGAATACAGAATTCAGTAAATATACAATCATTGACTAAGATCTACTGTCTAAAAAACTTTGTAGTTTAAATATATATACATCATTTTAAGTGATTTCCAATTTATTTTAACTTTAAATTAAATTAACTTCGCGATAACAAAAACACGGTTTAGTATAATAGTGAAGACGTTCCATCGTGAAGTTCGTTCTACCAATCATCAAGTTCATTTTATCAATAATGAAATAGATTGTCGAGGTACAATGATCATATATAGATTATTTTTAGTGATTTCCTTATTATTTGATCTTGAAAAATAATTTCACTGTCGGGAAAACACATTTCGTTTTGATCCTGAAGTTCCACCGTAAAGTTCATTTTGGTAAACATGTATATAAAGTAATTTCTTTAATAAATATTTTTGCATTTCTCTTATCAAAAGTGGATAGTTTAATTTTCCATCCTTCCACATTTGAACATGCTTTTTTTTTTTTTATGTCGTGAAAACCAACCGCTATTATTTCGTTGCACACTGGATAGTTTCCCGTTCCTATACAATAAGTATGCATGCTTTTTTTTTTTTCCTTGATAAGATGTTAGTTCTAGTTTGGTCAGCTAATTTTATAATTATTCCAAAGACAACTATTTTCATATTAAATGGTCGGATAAACTTGAACACCAACCGAACCGACTCAACTTTGGGTAGGTACATTTTGCATCTGATTTTAACAAAATAAGATAAACTCATCTTTAAATCCATATCTAAAAATTTTACAACATTAAGAAAACTATTTATGAAGTTGATAAAATAATTATGAAGAAAATAACTTATTTAGATATGCATTGAAAATAATACTATAATTTTAATTTGTAGATCGATTTTATAGATCAAAGTAAGATAATTGTGTTCCCTTGGGGATGAATTAGTGGTACGGTGTATAATTCTTAGGCCAAAGATTTCGAGTTCAAACCCCATCAATGCCTATATAGGTCACGTCCCTTACACTTGCAGAGACGAAACAAAAAACAATTCTTGAGAGGAGTTCACTATTATGTGATGGGACAACGTTCCTCTTTTTCATACGCGTGTTACGTCATATTCGATTTTTTAAGTTTTTTCTTAAAAAATTAGGTCATTTTTTTAAAAAAAGATATTTCTTTCATATTCTAACCACAACAGGACCGATGGACGAATTCCCGACAAATCATGATTTTTTTCAAGGGTAAAAAAAATGAGTGAGAAAACTGAGAAGTGTAGGAAAGAAGAAGAATTCGTATATTTATATACTAGTGTGTAACCCGTCGAAATTCGACGGGGAATCACTTTAAGTTGTAATTTAGAAATATAAATTTACAAAATTAGTTAATATTTTATTTGAAGTTATATATTTCGACAAATCATTGCAAATAAGTGTTACTTGCAGGATCATCTCGTTGGTGTAGGTCCAAAATAGCTCTATACTTAAAAAGTTTTGGATTAGACGCAGTATGCATACTGGTCCGTATTTTTTACGATAATAGTAAAATGATTAGATGCATCTCGCATAATAATATCGTCTGATAGTGTCACATCGTCTTCTCCATCACCAAGATTGTCGCCAGGGATAATAATATTTTAGCGTGTAGCCCGTCGATAATCGAGGATGATTCATTATTTAATAAAAATAGTAAAATCATTAGGCGAAAATGCTTGTAGGGAAAAGTTTTGGTGTGAAAATCTTAAGTTTTTTTTGTCATTTCTTTATGTCTCTGTATATTTTTTTCGTTTTTCAAGATTAAATGACTAATATATAGAGAGAATTGTCGAAATATGTACCCATCTCAAACCCGACTAAAAATTGACTTTATTATTTGTTCTCGCCTCAGAAATTTTTTATTTATACTTTCTAATCATCCGAACCTATTTAATTTATAAAATATCTAAATAATCAAATATAATTGTTACGATAATTCTTTGTCCATCTCAATAAAAATACTTCAATACTTTATTTCGAATTGATATATTTCGATAAATCATTGCAAATAAGTGTTAAATGAAGGATCGTCTCGTTGATGAGTCAAATAGCTCTTACCTAAAAAAGTTTTTGATTTGACGCAGTATGCAATAGATATTGGTACGTACTTACCACTAAGACTGCAATATGATTAGATATATCTCGTATGATAATGTTTCATCAGTTTCTCCATCATCAAGACTGTCACCGGGGATAACTTATCGTCTGAGAATATCTTAGTGTGTAGCCCGTCGATAATTCATGACGATTCATTATTTAATAAAAAAAATAGTAAAATTCTTAGGCGCAATATGGAGGGAAATTTTTTGGGGTAAAAATCTTGAGTTTTTATTCGTCATTTCTTTATGTCTATATATTTTTATTTTCCAAGATTGGTTGACTAATGTATATAGAGAGTTATTGTCGAAATATGTACTCGTCACAAACCTGACTAAAAAATTCATTTTATTATCCGTTCTCATCTCAGACTTTTTTTTATTAATTTCCGCTAATTATACGAACCCATTTAAATTTATAAAATATCTAATTTATACTCCCTCCGTCCCCAAAAAATGTATCCCAGATTGACAGGCATGAGTTTTAAGAAATATTTGGTAGATAGTGTGTTGAGTTGAGAAAGGGACCCACCACTTTGACTTGTTGTGAGGTATAAAATATAAGAAAGTGGAGGGGTCATGTCCCAAAATGGAAGGGATGCACTTTTCAAGGACGGACGAAAATGGAATTAAAGATACATTTTTCAGGGACGGACGTATATCCTTCGTTACATTGGCCTTTTCGGTGGCATACATCAAATCAGATTGACCTTTCATAAGATCACGTCATTTGCCTCGGCTTCCTTTGGTTTGTTGTATAATCCTTAGCTTGTTGGCTTTCTCCATTACTTCTTGTCGTTATTTGCTGCTGCAACCACTTCCATCGAGTTTGAAAAATATTTTGACTCTTGACGCTCTTAAAAAATTTCGGATATAGCAGCAGTCATACAATGAAGTGTGTGGTGTTTTGGTTGGGGGAACTCTGCAAATATGCCAAATATATAGGCTAAAAATGAGAAATACATTATATTAATCATAATATGCAATTATATTGTTGAAACTAAGGGAGTGGCGTAATTTGTGTTATATTTAAGTCAGCTATTAATTGATTGGATGATTAAATGAAAATACACAATTGATTTGTAGCAGTTATAAATATAATTTATAGAAATGAAATAGTGAAATATGAAATAAGAAAATTTTCTGATAATTAAACGTAATTATGTTGAATTTATTAAGAATGAAAATCTATATATGGATGGTGTTGTATTATAGTAACCATAAAAAAAAACACAATAGAAATTTCCTTTACTTTTCCCCCAATTACGGATAATTATCATTACAATAATATAAATAAATAGACAATATTTGTATGATTTATATTATTAGTACACTATTAATTCCACTTTAACATACGTGCCAATTTTTATGAGTGGTTCCCCTGATTTCAGTTCAGCATATATTAAAGCGTGATACAATTCATATGAATGGATGAATTATAAACTGATATATATATTTAGATAAATATAAAAGAAAAAAATCTAAAAATGCTACATAGGATTGGGGATGATTGTGGTGTTCACAATCTATTTTGCTATTAGTAATTGATTGTGAATTCATAGGAAAAAGAAGAATCCGTAGATTTAGGAAGGATGATTAAACGGAAAAGCCGATAAAGGAGAGAGAAAGTATAAGGGAGACGTGAATCATTTCATATTAATTTTTTTTATATAATTTCGGCTAATGGGCGGGTATTCAGGTCGGGATAGGTAAACCCGATACTAGTTCTGTACCCATGCAACCCGGGTATAGGGTACTCTAAAACCCGCTAGGTACTGGGGTCGGGTAAACCTGAAACCCGGGACCCATTTTTACACTCCTAACGTCGCTCGTCACACAATAGTGAGGTTCCCAAAATATATTTCTGAGTTCCCCCCTATATGCTCTCAAGGAGAGTAGACACCACGCGTGGTCCAGGCCAGTTTCCTCATAGCCGAAAGTCCTATATTAATATTAAGTCATACTGAATGTGACCTTCCATGAATTGTGTCTCCCAAAATCTTATGTATTTATAGTTTTAAAAAAAATAAATTCTTATGTATCTATGAATGGACTGTAAAACGTCAAAATAGATGGAAACTGTATCAATTATACTTACTTTCACATTTTTCGTGGAGTTGATTTTTTCCATCTTTCTTTAGCAATTAATACAATATATAGTGACAAGTAAGTAATTTCGACTATATATATACACATATATATACTTAATACTGTTTCGATAATTGAGTCTAAAAACTTAGCATTTTTTATTTATGAAGGTGACTAATATTTTAGTAGAGGAGGCTAAAACCTTTATGTCATGATATTGAGAAGTCATGGCTCAATTTTAATAGAGGTGACTAACATTGACATTATGCGCATTAAATCTAAATAAAAATAAATTCGAACCACTAAATCGGATATGTAGTTTTTATTGAAATTCATCCAAATGACAATGGTATAGCAATAAAGAAAGAAAGCACATGACTTAGAATAGAATAGAAGTGGAGCATTTTGATAGAACGAAGGGGCGATCAGCTGATACGGCGGCACAGGGTAATACCATCGCCCACGGGGAGCTGGCAAATCTCGATCCTTTGATCAGCAGCGAGAGCCTTGTTGAGCTCCAACACGAAGTCCCTGTAATACCGAACATACTTCCTCAGCGGAGCGTCTGGTGGGGCCACCACGGACCCGTTCCATAGGGTGTTGTCGTAGCCGATCAAGCCTCCAACTTTAACCAAATCAATGAGCCTCTTGTGGTAGTTTAGGTAATTGTCCTTGTCAGCATCCACAAATATGAAATCAAACGACCCATGATTCTTGCTCTGCCAAAAACAAAAAACAGTGAAAAATGAAATGGTTTTACCAATTAACAAAACACAAGATATTTTGTGCCCCCACATAGAAAAGGAAGATTGATTAGTAAAAGATACCAACACTAGACTTTTATCCTCCTTCAATTTTCAAATTTAAAACATGCTCTCAATTTTCATAATGTCGAGCTGGCCGCATGTATTCCGCACAAAGTTTGCAGGACGCCTATCAACATCGAACTTATCTACTTTTCGATAAATTTGGTAGAAAACGTGTTTTTCATGTGGAGTGACGTTATTGGTTTTAGTAATAGTAAGGGTTAGTTTGGGACTTACATCTTTAACCATTTCATCAAGAAAAGGCAAAGCAGGGCCTTCTCTGAAATCAATTTTGTGTGCAACGCCAGCTTTCTCAATTACCGGCAAACCCAACTCATAATTCTCTCTGTTAACGTCCATAGCCAATATCTGCAAATTCACAATTAATTAAGACTACAACATTAGCAAGAGAGCAATTTTTTTCATAATTATTAAAAAATCTGGAAATAAGTGAGAGTAATATTTACTTCTTATGATCAGTATCAAATATCAAAGCCAAGAAAATTGGACAAGATTGTAATGTGCGTTAATAAAAGTCAATCAATTGTAACGTGCGAGACACCTTACACTAAATCTGGATAATAATTATAATATGTTGCCAGTATACTCAATTTTCCAACCAAATCAATGAGGATAAATTTATCTAATAACAAATACTCTATAACAACATCCAATATTTATCCTTTGATAACTTACGTACCCTCTCTCGCTTATTCATTGTCTAGAAATTAGTCTATTATGCGAAAGGCCTTCATTTGGTAATACAATCAATTTTATTATTAACCCTGCCAAATAAGGCTTGTATGCAATTATAATTTTAAATATGCGTTGAATGATTTTTATTTTTATTTTTTGAAGAAATATGCGTTCAATGATATAACGAACATATGTAATAATATCTGTATCATGTCCGTGATTTAATCTTGTGCCATTAAAAGGATTAAATTATAAGATTAAAGAAAATGATCTGAAAATAAAGATTTGGTATTGAATATATATAAATAAATTAAGCACCTTTCCATCTTGGGGAAGGGCAAGGGCTGTGGCCAGGAGAGAGTAGCCAGTGTAGACACCAATTTCCATGGTGTTCTTCGCATTGATCAGCTTCAACAGCATGTTCAGAAACTGCCCTTCATCAGCGGATGTCGTCATGATATTCCTATTTCAAACACAAACACAAATTCAAATCATACAATTGCGGAAAAAATAAAATTAAAAATTAAAAGAAGAGGAAAAATCGATTATGTTTAAACAAACCATGGGTGCTTTGCAGTTATTTCTCTGAGCTCTTTCATCGCCTCGTGCTCTCTCGGATACACGCTAGTCTCCAGAATATACTGTGTTATATATTCAATCCATAAATAAATAATTAACGAAATTCACCAAATGCAAAGGACAAAATAATTATGATCCCAGAAAACTACTATACTTTTTCTATTTAATTCATTTTACCTGGTAGAGAGCATCGCTTTGCAAAAGACTCTTATGCCCAACCTCCTGATGCCTGGCCGGTTGGTCTGCATTAGATTCAACATTTGCTGCCATTTTCCTTTCTGAATTCAACTTCTTTTTTTTCCTCTGTGTGTCTAGAATTCTGGTATATGGTTTTTCCTCAGAATGGAGAAAGTGAAGGTGATATATAGAAGGTTGAATTAGGGTCGGACCGGTATAGCGGTTGGGATGATGGACCGGCCTCTGACCCGGTCCGGGGTTGGTGATATGGCTGGGGTGTGGGTCCCGACGAAGTTGTTGAGTAGGGCCTAGCTGACAAGCTGGCCCACCACTACTTCATGCATTCATGGCTTTTTTTTTATAACGCGTCCTTTATGACACCATCTTTCACAAAAATTGTGGGGAGTGCAACACACATTTTGTGAAAAGTTAAAAAAGAAAATTTGTTGAGTGGAAAAAGTATTACATATTTGATTTGTTGTGATACATAAAATATTAGAAAGTTGGTGAGATTATTTCATTTATGAAAACACCATACTTATGAGGGAAGACCAGAAATAACAAATTAATCACAATTTTCGAGGGCGGCAGGGTATCTATTTGGATATCGATTCGATCATTTTTTATTTTTATTTTGAGGTGAAACAGAAGCTATCGTTATGAAATAGGACTAGCATTCTTAGAAACAATACGTCGAATCATAACAAGAAATGGATTGTCCGCATCAAGATGAAAGTCAGGATTCCGAGCATTAGTCACAAGGAACTGATCAAGATTGTTTTGATGTCGTCCAATCCAATGAAAACTAATACTCCCTCCGTCCCGTTATTCTTGTCTCATTTCTTTTGGGCGCAAGTATTAAAAAGAGAGGAATTAGTGTTAGTGGAGTTTTTAATTGAATACTTAATAACCCTTAATTTAGCCCAAAAAGGAAACATGCCAAGAATAACGGGATAACTCAAAAAAGAATGCAAGACAAGAATAACAGAACGGAGAGAGTACTATGAAAAACATAAGTAAAATGGAGAATATCATCCAAATAAAAATATATTCAATTAATAAAAAAAAAGAAATTGTTATTTGAGATGCTAGTTTGTGATAGTGAATAAATTTAAAAATATAAATTATTAACTTGATATAGATGTTATTTTTACACTAGTTAGTATTACTCTCTCTCTCTGACTCAATTCAATATACTCAATTATCATGGTACAAATGCTAAGAAATGAATTGTTTATAATAAAGTTAGGAAGAGAAATTAACTTTTCGGACCATATTTTTTTCAAACCATAGTTGGAGAGAGATGAGAGAGAATAGTTTTTTTTGTGACACAAGATGTTTGTTGTTTATGAGTTATGTTAATAGTATATATTATGGAGTATTATGTAATTTCTACTTTAGGAAATGTGACTATTGAATTGAGACAATCAAATAAACAAAGTGGGACAATTGGGATGAAGTGAGTAGTATTTATTTATTTATTTTTTTCGAGGGAAGAGAAAATCAACATAGTCTTACTCTTTACTACTACAAGACAGTTTTTTAATATTCCTCCTTTTGGATATCCCAAACTAGAGTCATCAATCTTTGTCAAATAAGTAATAGTAAAGTTTCATTTCATGCGAGCAAAGTTTGTTATATATATATAGTCATTCATAATGAATAGTGAATAAATCATTTTTGGTGTGTATTTGATTAAGTGTAGTATGGAATACGCAAGTCACCAAGTGCATTATTTACGAAGCCATTAGTGGCCACGTGTCTGAAAATGTATGAGAAGGGTTGGTGAGAGATGGAAGGAAAATAGAAATTATGTTGGATATATGAATTATCAAGGCCTTGTTTCTGTAATTATATATCTGAATTCGGTAATTATTAGGTATAATAGTTATAAGGCCTTGTTTGGGTAACCAGTAAACGACATTCTAGGCTCCTAGCTACATTTTTTTTTTTTTGAAAAGTTCTAGCTACATTTTAAAGAATTAATGTCTTAAATAATGATTAGTTCATAGAGAGACAAAATTTCATGAAAGTCAGCATGCCGGAATAAACCCCTTCATAGATAGTAGGATGTTTTGACAAAAATAGATAAATAAAATAATCGGGTGAGTTAAAATCAAACTTATACACATTTATATTTTCTTTTCCTTCTTTTGATCCGTTGCGTCCTAAATACAAACTGTTGCATCAAAATCAAATTGAATTATACAGTTCAATCTTTTGAAAGTTGATGCTCAATTTGATTGGTTTGAATATAATATAATACTCCCTCCGTCTCACTCATATTGTCTTTTTATTGTTCAGCACAGAGATTAAAAATAAGTAGAGGTGTTCACGGGCCGGTTCTGGTTCGGAACCGGGCCCGAAATCGCCGGTTCCGGTTCGGAGAAATTGGAACCCGAACCGGCCCGCCACATACCACGGTTCCGGGTCGGAACCAGCCCGTATTGGACGGTTCCAGGTCGGAACCGCCAGTTTAGGGCCTGAACCGTTTTTTTTATTGAAATGAAACACATAAATCATCAATGTAATGTATAAGATCAAAATAGAATAATATATGTCTTCATTTATAACAATGTGTAATCAATTACAAATGGAAATATATTATTATTTAAAACTCGAAATCCTAAAACCCTTGGAATTCACAAAGTTTGAAAACTCAAGGGTTGAGCCTCGTTAAAACCTTCTTGGCGAAAACCCAATGGGAAAAACACCAAGTAAGGAAAAAGAGTACTCGTCTAAAATTATTTAGGACAACCCGTTGATGTCGGCGTCAAAGTCCCAATCATCTTCAAATTCATCGGTTTCAGTAGTGGCTATAGAGTCGGTGTCTGTTCTTTCGGCCTCGGTTGTGCTTATGGGATACTCCGCAAATATTTCATCCCAATTATTTTCTTGTTCACGCATTTCGGCCAATGTATAATCTTTGAGTAAAACTTGAGCTTCTAGGTTTCTTGACGTCATCACCGATCTTCTTTCATCGAGCACGTAGCCTCCAACACTGAAAGCTTGTTCCACCGAGACTGTTGATGCCGGAACGGCTAAGATCTCCCTCGCCATCATTGCTAAAATCGGGTATTGGTTTTGCCTCCTCGACCACCATTGCAAAACATCAACATCATTTGGCCCTTCACCTGCTAAATCTGTACTTTTGGGTTCGCTAAGATAGATATCAAGTTCACTGCTTATATTACTACCCGTGCCCTGATTTTGAAAGAAACTTTGAAGTCTTTGTGCAGCTACAGAACTAGAATCTATTCCTAGATTAAAAGAGCTTCTTGGTATTTGACTAGGCCTAGATGATGACCCTCTATCCGAATACTTAGATTCATATTCTTGAAAAAGACCTCTCAATGTCGTATCTAGAGAAGTTTTAACATGCAATATTAGGCAATTCAAAAGAGTCTTCACCACGCTCACCCCCCCTCCAAATGTCATTTCACGAAGATAACTGTAATACAAGTCTAATAGACCACAAACCCCTTCCAATTTCATAGAGGGATCTAAACATTTTGCAATAAAAAAGACATCGGGAATATAAGTAAAATATTTCAACCATTTAATGACCATCATAGTTATAGAATCCTGCAACCTTGGGTTAGTACTGCATATTAAGAATTGAAGAACGATAACAACACAATGATATAGTACACGACATGAAGTAGGATAATAAACTCCAGATAAATCTTTAGTTGTAGTTTCAAAAACTTTTAAGAGAGAAATCAGACCTGAGCATTCATCCCAATAAGAAGGCAATAAGAACATGTTGCTAACCTCAGTTGAAAAGAAATCACATAATAAATCATTATATTCAGAAGTTGCTGCCAACATTTCATAAGTAGAGTTCCATCTAGTGCATACATCAATGTTAAAACTCTTACTTTTTCCAGTTTTTTGCTTACAAAAATTTAACCAATTTCTGTGTAGCTTAGCTTTATCCCTTAACATGGCAACACATTTTCTAATAGGCGTAATTGAACCTTCTAATTGCTTTAATCCATCTTGCACACATAAATTTAGTATGTGACATATGCATCTAGTATGAAAATATTTTTCTCCTAGAGTTGGAATACATGCAACAATTAGAGCAGGCACACTTGCAGTATTAGCAGATGCATTATAAAAACCGATTGAAAAAATCTTAGAGGTTAATCTAAATTGATTCAACACTTTTATAATGCAAAGAGCAATGTTTGCAGCATTATGAGTACAATTAAACTTCCTAAAACATAGTACGCGTTTGTTCATACACCAATTCGGATCAATCCAATACACAGTCATTCCAAGATATGAATTTTGTTGCCAAGCACATGACCAAATATTAGAACAAACAGAGACTCTATATGGCAGCTTAGCAAACATGTCTCTTAATGCTTTTTTATATCTAATAGATAATTTAGCAATTGTCCTAGTCATGGTACTTCGTAAGATTTTTTTAGCTTGCGGATTATATGTTTTTTTCATGGAATTTTCAAAACGCATGCTATCGGCAAATTGAAAAGCAAGAGATTCAGTAGCAACAAACTTAGCCATCACTTCTCTAGCTATTATATCATTATACTTAAATAAAGTGAGTTCATTACCTTGCGTGAAGTTTAGTTGAGTTTGAGTTTGTTGTTGTGTACCTTTTTCGTGATCATTCGGCTTGTGTTTGAGTATATGGCGGTTATAAGTGCCATACTCATTTCTTTTCTTATGCTCGTACTGCTGGTCGCAGAAATTGCAGCACGCCATTACAATTGGAGTTTCTCCTTCGGCACAAGGTAGTGTTACCTTTTTGAACCATATTGAGAACACTTCTGATCCTTCCTTCTTTCCTTTGGCCTGCAGCTTCGCCTTTCTGGTACGACGACCCTTGTCGGCAGCCAATCCGCCGTCCTCTTGCTCGTCCATTTCATCATCCTCATCCAAGTTGATTGTCTATTCGTGAAAGGGGGACGACTGCATAGTGCTGGGAGGATGCATTTGGTGGGGTGGATTCATCTCCACTTCGAGGTCGGCAACATATAGGCTTTCAGCAAGTAGCTTATCCGCTTCAATCTGGTGGGCAGCAAAGACAGCAGCATCTTCGGCCATCTGCTAGTTCTCCATTTCTTCACGTTGGCGGCGAGTGGGGACCCTCCGGTATTGAGGATTCTGGCTTGTGGGAGTGGGAGTGGAAGAAGTATCATCATCTTCGTAGTAGTCATCCTGGAACGCTTCTCGTTCTCGAATGACAACACCACGAGGACGACGAGGAGGGTTACCACTACCACGAGTACCACGAATATTTTCGACTGCCTTTTCCTTACCCTTACAAGGGTTGGAGGAAGATATATATTTTTGCTATAACTACTAAGAGACTAAGAGAGTAAGAGCTAGAAAATAGAACAATGAAAACTGAAAAGAATGAATAACTTAGAGAGTAAGAGAAGAGAAGAGAGTAATTGGTGTGAAGAAATGGTTGTGGGTAGGGGGTATTTATATTTGAAAGTGGGAGGAAATGGGGGGGGGGGAAAACTTTGAATCATAGCCATTGGATCACAAGATGAAATCCTAGCCATCCATTTTGAATTTCAAATGGGTGCCCAATCCTAGGCGGTTGAACCGACGGTTCACACGGTTCGGCGGTTCCGGTTCGGAACCGTCGGTTCAACCTAGAACCTTATTTTTTTTTTTGACATTTTTTCGTTCTATTTAGCATTTTAATTGTCATTATTGCTTGTTTTAGGATATAATTAAGATGGATAACACAAAATATATTTTTTAAAAAAAATGTGGAACCGCCGGTTCACGGTTCCTAGCCCTTGGAACCGGAACCAGCCCGTTGACCGCGGTTCCGGGCCGAAAACCGTTGACCAAGGTTCCGGTTCCTGGTCGGGTGAGCACCTCTAAGAATAAGGTTAAAAAGATAGATAGTAGGTAGGTCTCATCACTTTTGAATGATTAATTCTTTTCTTATTTGGAACAAGATAATTTGAGTGAGACAAACTAATAAGAGAAGGAAGACAATATGAGCGAGACGGAGGGAGTACTCTTTATAAGAGAAATAAAGTTCTTTATAAAATAATTTAAATAACTCTATTTCTCTCCTAAATCACAATATTTACACTCATTTGCAATTACAACATGACTTTTAAAGTATTGCAAATCAAATCACAACATTTCCAATTTTTTACAATTAGGATCACGCCCAATATTTTCGGTGGCCGAAAATATGACGTGGACTATTTTTAATCCACCTTGATTTTATTTATTCCACATATATACCACATCACATGAATTATGGTATCACATCATTTAAGTAAGAATTAATTGAAAATCAAATCACAATCTTTAATTATACTCATTGCAAATTAAATCACAACCTATTCACTTATTACAAATTAAATCACAATCTATCTGTTTGACTTCTTGTTTTGAGATTGTGGTATTTCGTGAAATTAATTAAATTCTGTCACATGATAACTTCTTAGATAACATAGTAAAAATCTTGATAATTAAAGTGTCTTGCACTTGCAGAACATAGAAAAATTCAATTATTTTTAATCTCTACGATACTATATTAGAGTTAAGTAATAATGTTGCCACAATCCAACATGTAAATAAATTATACAACATACCTCTATGTTTATATGAATTGATGGATTGTGGTTTTTGATAGGTTGTGATTTAATTTGTAATAAGTAAATAGGTTGTGATTTAATTTGTAATTAATTCTTACTTAAATGATGTGGTACCATAATTCATGTATATGATGTGGATTAAAAAAAAATCCGTGTGGATTAAAAATAGTCCACGTCACATTTCCGACTGTTGGAAATATTGGGCATGATCCTAATTACAAAATTCGAAAAGATTGTAATTTGATTTGCAACACTTTAAAAGTCATGTTATAATTACAAATTAGTGTAAAGGTTTGTGATTTAATTTACAATTAAGCATATATATATATGTTAAACATAATTATCTATAATATATATTTAACCATTAATATATCTATCTAAAATCACGTGGCACCCGGAATTTATCCATTGGGAGGGGGGTGTCATTGTTAGGGGTGAGCATTCGGTCCGACCCGCCCAACCCGCCGACCCGAAATTTTTAAAAATTTGGATCGACCCGGACCGAATATAAAATTAAAACCGACCCAACCCGAACCGAAACCGAACCTCGGGTTCGGGTCGGGTTCGGTCCAACCCGGGACATTTTGGGCAGAATAAAATTTTCCTGTTTTTGCATCATTTTCAGCATATATACAACATGTAAAGTCAGCAAAAACTCATAATAAAACATCATTTAATCTCTAATTTTCTCTGTCCACAATAAAAACATAAATTCAAATCAATAAAAACATAAATTCAAATCAATCTATGACATAATAGTTCACATTATCCAACTACAGATTCATAAAAATAAATGTAAAGAGTTTAAATTCTAAAGACTTCAAATTCGACCCAAAGTTATGGTGTCACACTTGGCTACTCCTTCCTTCACTTTGAGTCACACTTTCTTCACTATTTTCATTGATGGAAAGGTACTTCAAACCTACATAATAAGATTAAAATTAATCAAACATTTTATAACACAAGTAATACATATATATATATATATATATATATAGTGAAATAATGAATTAAAAGATGACCTTTTTCATGCTTTTGTATGTCATCTATATCTTCTTCAATGGTAATTATGTCTTTTGCCCTCCTTAACCAATCTTGGGTGCATATGAGCGACTCGACAATTTTAGGAGTTAAAGAACTCCTAAAAGGGTCGATAACTCTTCCCCCGGTGCTAAAAGCAGATTCTGAGGCCACTGTAGAAACCGAGACAGCCAACACATCTCGAGAGAGATGACAAAGAACCGGAAACCTATGTTGGTTAAGCTTCCACCACATCAAAATATCAAAGTGCTCATCATCCGACGAGACAACAATCTCGTTACAATAGACATCCAATTCATCTACTGTAGAGACTGATCCAACTTGCACTTTCTGCCTTTTGAATCTCTCAAGCATGACGCATTTCTTCAAGCTTTGAGATGATTCATTTTGCTTTGAAGATTTAGATTGTGTGACTGTGGTGGTTGCAGGTTGATGAATTTCTTTGTATGCACCATATAACTCATGCAAACTTTCCAAAACCCCTTTACCCACATTTTTTTCCAATTTCTTCACCCCACTCTTGAACTAGTACATACTCAAGAAATTCATATTTATACCTAGGATCAACAATAACACTCAAAAAGATTATGTGATTCATCTTATGTGGATCTCCCCAGTACTTGTCAAACCTTGCTCTCATTTTTATCCCCATGGACTTCACATCTTCATCATCACTTACCACCCAATGTTCTCTTACACTCAATGTTCTCTTCTTTACAACACTCCCTAAATTTGACCAACCTTGCCGGAGATTGCCTAACATATTTCACCGCTTCTCTAATCTTCTTAACTGAAGAGCCTATCTCCTTCAACCCATCACCAACTATCAAAGAAATTATATGAGCCACACATCGCATGTGAAGGAATTTACCCTTTGCTAGACAATAACCCCTTGAAGTTAACCGTGTTTTCAAAAAAGACAAGCAAGTATCATTGGATGAAGCATTATCAACGGTCACAGCAAATATGCTAGCAATTCCCCACTCACGCAAACAAGTATCAAGCTGCCTATCCAAATCCTCACCCCGATGTCTTTCAATTGTGCAAAAATTGATAATTCTCTTATTCAACTTCCATTCTTTATCAATAAAATGAGCAGTAACACACATGTAATTCAATCTTTGCAAAGAAGTCCAAGTGCCTGTAGTAATACAGACACTTTGACCAATTCCAATGAAAAAGTTATGGAGTTTAAGTTTTTTTATCAAGATATAACTGATAACAATCCCTTGAGATTGTCCAACTAGAGATGAGCCTAAACCTAGGCTGCAACATCCTAACAAATTCCCTAAAGCCCTCACCATCAACAACCCTAAAAGGAAATTCATCCTTAATTATCATCTCAATCAACTTCCTCCTACAAGCCTCCTAATCAAATTTCCAGCTCACAAGCTCACAAGTCTCATCTCCCCCTCAATAATTTGATGCAAAGATAATTGACTTTGTTTAGGACCGACTCCACCAGGCATTTGTTTACATCTGTCAAGGTGTTTCATCTTAGCAGACGTACCATTTTTTGATGTATTTGCACAATATTCCTGCTTGCAGTAGTTACAATAAGCTCTCGGTGCTCCATTTTTCATCCGTAAAACGTGTGAAGTGATCCCAAGTTGGAGAAGTTCTCTTTCCAGTTTTCTTTTGTGTTGTTGAAACATTCTCAGGTGGAAGAGCTTCACCTTCTGCTGCTACAGGGTTGATCAGTTGCAGTTGTAGACATATTTTCACCTACAAATAAAAATGAGAAACTGAAATTTACACTCAATAACCAAATTTAATGCAAATATGAAATTTACACTCAATTAACAATTTAACACGAACAAGAAAAAGAAAATAGAGAGTTAATCATAATCATTATATATATGTTCTTCGTCCCATATCCATATGCTTTTGGTTGCCTGATATATTAATTAATTAATTTGTTGCTAATTCCACAAGCAAAATTTTTTTTTGTCTTCATTAATTTTGTCTTCACCGAATATTCGCAGGTTCATGATATTCATTCATGAATTACGCTCTAACTGATGGACTAACAATATCTTATTTTTCAGCTGAAATATAGATTGCCTTAATTCAGATACTAACGAAAATTTGAAATTTTGGGGGGTGATGGAGATGAAGCTGCATTATTATTCTTAAGGAAAATATGATCTACTATTGCTGGACAAAGGAGGACCTGGAGGTGGAGGTGTGGACTGAAGCAGAGGAGCCTGGAGGCCGAGGCGGAACCGTGGAGGTGGAGGCGTGGACTGGAGCGAGCGGCGGAGCCTGGAGGCGGGTGCGGCGAACCGTGGACGGTGGACGTGGACAACTCCCGACTGGGTGACTGGTCGATGGGCGGTGCCGCGGTGACGACTGGCCGGCTGGTGGCTGTGACTGTGAGAATGAGGGATTGAGGGTGACGGGCCTGACGGCGGCGCGACGCTGGAGTGGAGAGTGGAGGATAACTTTTTACAAAAGATGACAATTTCAGGAAGAAAAAAAAAATATCAATACACTGTAAACTATTAGCAAATATAAATGTACACGTACGTAACTAAGATATGCAATTCTTTTGGTTGACTAAGATAAGCAATTTTATTTTTTTTAGCACCAACTAAGATATGCAAATTAAATTAACCAAAAGAGATATACCTGTTATCAGTAATTAAATTAGAAGAGATTTTTTTTTTATTAAATCAGGTTAACTGCTTCATGACCTACATTTGTATGCAAAAATTTACGTTATATCAAATGCATTATTCTGATTTTATACAAAAATTAAAGAAAAAGAATACTAAAATGACACGTAAATGATCATTTCATCCTTGAAAATAATGACTCAAATCTAGAAAATTCTGATTCATTGCTAATCTAAGAAGTATTAATATGTAGAGATGGTAATTTACTTCTCTCTATATAGTAATTGAGTTAATATTATTTTTAAAAAATTATAAAGTATTCCCACTGTATAAGATATATATTACTAAATATATGTACTCCTTTTTAAATTACACTAAATAAATATGTAAATGTAAATAAATAGAAGTTGGAAAAATTCCGATCATGATTCTATTTTCGATGTTATATAATAAGGAAGTTCCAAAAAAGAGTTGAATTTAAAATTTAGTTATATGAATTGAAATTATTTAAAGCCCAGTTCATTTTGGAAATCACGTGATGGCCCACTAAGTAATTAGGCGTTTAAATGGGCCCATTAATACTATCATACCAAGTAAAGTACCAACTGAGACACAAGGGTGAATTTTAATACTAGCCTTTTCAAGATGAGTGATGCTATTCGGACATAAATGTCCGGACATAATCTAGCTAGTTTAGGTAAATGAATCGGTTCGATCCGTTTAACTTATTTATTTAATTTTGTAATTTCTCCACATTCATTCAATTTATTATTTTGTGAGTAATCTAATTCAAGTGAATGCATAAATATCTATTAAGTAATAGTATTTCCGGAAGATTAGTGAAAATCACAAAATAACTTTATTAGTTTAATTTCGTATTTTTTGTATTCATATTTCTCTCTTTAAAAATGGCGGTTTAGATTAATTAAGTAAATACATTATAGTACTAACCAACACCATTATTTTATTTGATAAATTATAAGTTAAGATTATTAATATATTCATTTTATGTCCGGACATATATGTCCAAAAAGTATTATTGTTTCAAGATCACAAAAATAAATTCTAATAGCACCCAACATTTAAAAGATAAATTCTTGCATTTCTTGACTTTTTTTACCCTTCTTTCTAATTTTCCAGATTTTTCATTTTTCATTTTCCAAAAACAAAATAATTATTTCTTATTAGTAAATATAATAAGAAAAAAATGTGTGAGTTCGCATAATAAAATGTGTGATTTCGTAAAAAAAAATGATTGAATTCATTACAAAATGTGTGAATTCACATAATAAAATGTGTGAATTCATGAATTTGTGAAAATTAAATATGTGAATTCACATAATAAAATGTGTGAATTCATGAATTTGTAAATTAAATGTGTGAATTCACATAATAAAATGTGTGAATCTGTTAAAAAAAATGTTTACATTCACAACAAAATGTGCGAATTCACTAATAAATGTGTGAATTCATTAATTCGTAAAATAAATGTGTGAATTCACATAATAAAATGTGTGAATCCGTAAAAAAAAGTTTGAATTAATAAAAAATGATAATTAAGAAAATAAGAATTAAGGGCAAATAATTCCAAAAAATTTGAAAAGTGTCAGAATTTATCTTTATAAAATAGAGTGCTATAATTTATCTTTACAATGTTCAAATCGCTAAAAATACAAATATCTCAAGAGACAACCCAAAAGTATATAATAATACTATCATTTTGGAGTACTTTTTTCTTCGATTTTGGTTTAAAGAATTCCATCTTGAATATCGGAAATGGTTCGAATTTAATAATGCAAATCAAGTTCACAACTATTATTGTTTCAGGGAGTTTTATGGCTCAAAAAATTTAATTTACAATTAATAATTAGAGACTTATATAACCTTAGACCACACACGCCCCAATAAGGTGCGAATTTGTCAAATATATAATCAAGATGTTGAAATATAAATAAATAGTGAAAAATAAAAATATACTAGTAACCATAAGTAAATCTGTTTATAATAATATTATTTCACAATCTCAAGAACAATATGAACAATATTTCTTTTAAAGTTGGAATACAATATGCTATGCATTTAGTAATATTATTTAATTCAACAACATAGTGATAGACCTATGAACCTGAAACCATAAGATTGCTCGTTGGTAGCATTGGTTTTGGGCTTTCTTCTCTATATTTTATTTATTTATTTATTTTGACTTGAGGTGAGCGGAAAAGCGGTGAAGAAAACAATTTTCCAAGTCTTAAAAGATTGATTTAAAAATATGAGTAAAAAGTCACTAAATGTGTGAAAATAATTTATTTAGTTAGTTTAAAATTTAAAATTTGCAAGTAAAAAGAAAGATTAAAATAAAAGAAATCCAAATTCAGATACTCTTCTGCATCTCCTCCACTCAACAATAGATTCCCTAACAATCCGAATCTAATATTCCTTTTTCTTTCCCCTTCAGGAGACAAATGTCAGGCGCGCTGCTTAACCAAAACAATTACTCCATTTTACTACATGAAAACGCCACCACCTCACCACCACCGCTTAACCCCTCTCTCCCTCTCTCTCTCATGTATTAGTATCACACACGCAAACACACACATTTATGAGTTAGGAGTGTGTGTAAAATCCACAGTTTTCTTTCACCTATTATTATTATTGTTGTTGTTGACGTTGTATTTATAATTAATTTTATTTTTCGTCAAAAAAATAATATATATATATATATATATATACTTTTTTTTTTCACGAACCCCTCTGCTTCATCTTCTCGTGGGCATCTTTTGAGGATCTCTCCTTGTGAAACCGTCATCTGACGGCATACAAGAATTTCTTTCTTTTTATTTTCTTAAAGGAAAAAAAAAAAAAGTGTAAAGAGGAATAAAAATTACGGAGATATCTTGGAAACGCCTCAAACTCCACGCCATATTTTCTTATGGTAAGAAATTTCAATAGATAAAATTGAAGAACACACTATTTTTATTTCAATTTTAATCCGGTAAGGATAAGGAAGCCTTCGATCGTTCTCCTTACTCGTGAGGTTAGTGTTGTCGGCATTAGATTTTATTTTTTATTTTTATTTTCTCATTTCGTATCTTATTGTCGGACTTAGAATTTTTTGCACTGAAGGTGCTTGCTTTACTCTTCATCTTTTCCTCTGGAAATCGTATGAGATTGAGATTTTATATCTGGAAAGAGGGATCTTCTTTTTAGTGGTAATTTTGTTTTTCCCCATTTTATTGGCATGGATTTTCAAAAAATTTATTGCAGAGAATATAGTAGTTAGTTGAGGAAAAAAAAAAATTTGTTTTTGAGTTTCAATAAATTCCAAGTGTTCTAATGTCACAATTCGTCGCAAAGTTGCAGTCTTTCACATTTTTCTGTATATTTCACCTAATATTGATGTTCATATTTGTCGTTGCCATACCCTGAACTTATTAATTTGTAATTTCTTTTGATGAATGCCAACTTTTATGCAGTTTATCTTTTGGGCGTAGCCATTTATTACTTTGCTCGTTAAACTCCGATAGTGGAGTCTTGCAGTCTGCAGCTACATTGTAGGTTTCTCAGACTTTGGTGCTTATTTGAGTAGTTATTGCCTTATCATGCATGATAGTTGAATGAGTACAATGTTAGAAAATTTCAAAACTACTGGAGGAGGCTGTGTTTTCTTGCTCTGTTCGAGATTTCCAACACATCAGGGGGGACATAAAACAAATTCCTCGGTGGGGGCAGTGTTTTCTAAATTTTGAGTTCGAGATTCTGCGATTCGGTTTGGTGATAGGGGCTTTTGCACAACGATTCACATAAAATACATTATTGATGATATTATAAGATTAAAAAGATTTTGTTTTTTTGGCTTGTGGCGGCTGAAGCCCTCCCATTCCCACTTTCTCGGTCCGCCAGTGTAACACATTGTTAATCCTGCCTCAAGGACCAAGTATTTCTTAAGCTTAAGTATGTTGATGAAAGTTAAGATCGCGAAGCAAATCAAAATTAAAATTTCATTTCTAAGGATATGTACAATAGGAGGATATGCTATTGATGACCGTGTTCATTTACTTCATGTTCTCTCCATTGGTATGAGGGTGGTTTTAGAATCAAAAAGTTTATCATACTTACAACTTTACAGCTTTTCTCATGCTTTAAGTGATTTTATTATCTCCTTTCATCCTCTACTGAGCCTCCATAACTTATCTGCAGTACAAGGTCTGAACTTAGTATCAAGGCCCGAGGTTTCTCTTATGGAAGGGCAGACGAATCGGAATGATTCCTTTGCTGAAACATTTGACTCACATCAAGGATCTCCTAACGATTATGTGGATCGTTTGGCTTCTCTTGGTGACAGGCTCAGTCCAATTGAAAGTAGATTGTCAAATCACATGGTTGCCCTCCATGATGGAAGTGTTAGATGCACAGGTACCCCAGGCAATCGTGCTCAGACTAATAGAGGCTGGGACCATGGCGAGTCCAGCTCTTCTGGAAATAACGTGCAAGAACAAACATTGGAGGATGGCTCAAAAATGAAGTTTGCGTGGTATTCCACTTCTGGTGCTTCTTCTGTGACTGATATCGGGCCAGAAGATGGGCCTCCCGAACCATCTACTACTATAAGTACTAGTTATGATGGAAATCAAGTGACTGACAGATCTCAGAATATTCAAAATTACAGCTCAGCTAGTCTTCCAGTGAATTTTCATCCAAATCAGAGGCAGTTGAGGGAGAATAATTGCAATAGTGGTCTAGAGGGAGGGCGACCTCACACTCTGTACGAATCCGGTCGTGTTGGGACAGAGGAGATTCTGGTCCGTTATGCTTCTTCCAGTAATCTAGGAACTTCTTCGTGTAGTTCTAGTACTTCTGTAGAAAATAATGATGCATCAGGCCCGTCGTTTGGTACTTGGGGTTCATCTTGTAAGAGAAAGACTCTTGAAGGTAGTTCGGGACACTTTTACCCTGGTGGAAGTTCGAATTCCAGCCAGCCTATGGAGAACATAGTGCAGCATTCTGTTCCTGGCCATTGTACTTCCTCGAGAAATTTAAGTATATCATCGAGTGCATCTTCTGCTGATTACTTGGAACAGCTGAATTCAAGAAGTGGAGTTGGTATTGGTAGAGTATGCTCTGGACGTTTTACTTCTTCACGCCTTCACGGAATTACACAAAATTTGGTGAGAAACTTTCCTTCGAGGTCAAATCCTGGCCACCGTGAACCGGTTCCATTTGATGCTTCTAGAGGCCCTTCTGTTGGACTTGGACATTCGACTTCGTATGCTTCGCAACCACGGTCACAGTCACCACTGCCACTGCCATTGAATCAGAACAACACCGTGAACGAACCGTTTGTTAATGTAAATGAGGCTGCGCGCACACATCTTCCCCCTCGGCATGAATCTTTCAGTTCACAACGTGGCGGTTCATCCAATCCTTTTTCGCCCTCTGCAGAAAGTGGTTATAGAGGACATGAAGAGGTAAATTTTAGAAGCTTAGTAAGAAATTTTCCAGAGTATCCAACGATTGTTCCTGCTTCTGATACAATAAATATCTTTGGAGACCAAATTGATTGGAGTTTTACTCCTGGAACTTCAGCATCTTCTAGAAATTATTCTGGTTCTTTGATCAATCCTAGTTCTGGTGGGCGGTCTTCTTCCACTGCCTGGTTGAATCCTAGAAACCAGACTTCACAAGATCGGCTAAGATTGTTAGAAGATACTCATTGGATTCCTTCCCCAAGTGTTGAATCTGATTCTAGAAGCCAGGGAGGTCCCTTTGCACCTTTGCATCTGACCTCAGCATCATCAGACGAGAGGGCAAGCTCGAGTCATGCTCAACATCAGTCAGATCGAAGATCATCATCATTCTTGATGGATCCACGAGGTGATAATACTAATGGTCGGAATGTTTTAGCAGCTGTTGAGGGCAGACACAGACTGGTAAGCAGCCTTCGTTTAATTCCTTATTACATATTTAGTGTGAATGCTGATGGGGTTTATGTTATAGTATGCTAGCTTATGGAAATTTGTCCAAAGACAAGAGCTGTGACGACCTTACTTTGTAAAACCTTCAAGGAACTGTACATATCTATGAATCTTTAATATTTTCTCACTGTCAATACTTTATGAGAAAACCAGCCAATTAGGTCATAGAATCGGATCATATGGTGAGGTAAATTACTTTTGAGTGATAAACTTTTCAACTTCTATTATCTGATCATTGTTAACCTGTACAGTAACTGGTTTCTCTTTGACAAAACTATGTAAGAACTGGTATAGGAATATAGTTATAATTAGTGGCTTGAGATATTTACGTGTTATATGATTATTAAGAAGATATTTTTGAGATCAGTATATTGCTTTCGAATCATTTCTTCTCCAAAACTTTTATTTTTGTAATGTGATTTTGGACCTTAATCCTTGTGAGCTAGCTTTTATGAGTCTTAGCAGCATATCTGTTTTAGATGTTTAGATAGCAGATCCTCTTTCTTTTCAAGTTTAGTGAATTTTCGTGATGCAGTGTACAAAATGTTAACTGAAAATCTATAAAAATTGTTGAGATTGGGTTGCGACCTATCAACTTGCTTTTAGACCTTCAGATATCTTGTCTTGTATATAAATTGGAGATTCAGAAGACACTAGACTTCCATTGAAGTGTATAAATGGAGAGAACATCTTATCTACTCGTAGAACTTTATCCCACAATCAAATTTTCTATAACAATTTGCAAGGACGTCACGTTCCTCCTTTTTCTTGGAAGTGGACAAAAAGGGGAAAAAGAAGAATAGCTGTTAGCATTGAGAACTTATCATTCAATCTCTGTTCTATCATCTTTTTTAATTACCTTTTCCTATTTCATTAACAGATTCGTCAAGTCTTGAGTGCCATGCGGAGGGGTGCTCACTTACGAGATGAGGTTTGTTTTAAATTCTTATCTGGAAGCCCATCTTTTTCTTCTACTCAATCAATGACTCTGCCATAGGATAATGATTGTTTGAAAACGAGAGCCTTTTTTTTAGCTCCAGAATTCAGTCTCTTGCAACCAACGAACCAATTCATATATGCTGTTTTATATTTTTTTTAATTTTTTTCTCTCTTAGTTGGAGACGTGGGGTCGTGCTTTGGATCAAGGCAATGAAATAATTTTATCACATTTAATTGGCAAAATACAAAATTTGTTCACCTTTTTATTTCAGGATTATATGCTTATTGATCCTTTGGTAAATGGATTTGCCGAGTTGCACGACCAACACCTAGATATGAGACTTGATGTTGACAATATGTCTTATGAGGTAAATCCTTCTGCTTATCCTGGTCGAATTCCTAGTCTTGAATTAATGAGATAAAATTCAGTGTGTAGTTTCCATCAAATGAAATCCATGCTGTGCAACAGGAATTACTGGCTTTGGAGGAGCAAATAGGGAATGTGAATACTGGACTGAGTGAGGAAAAGATTAGGGGCTCTATGAAAAAGCGGAAGTACGAAGCAGTTAAAGCCTCGCATGCAATGGAGCCATGCTGTATCTGTCGGGTTAGAACCATGTCTATACTCTGAAAACGAGAACCCCCACAAAGCCCCTAATGTTGTCTTTGTATTGTTTTTATGATTAAACATTGCATCTCAAATTAATTTTTGACCTAAGAAGAAGTAAAACTGAGATTTCTGAACATGATCCTTAAAATGGTTCAGTAAAATGATCATCTTCTTCCATTTATGTTTTTCTTTAGATTTTCAGTCATCCCCTTCTCTTTTGTTGAACTTTATGCTATCTCGTCAGCCTTATCTCACGTACCTTCATTACATCTCGTCTTTCCTCACTTGTTACTCATCCTTTTAGTGTTCACTGCACCGAGAATGGCTCTCTCCATAGAATCTACTATAAGTTGCAACAAACAGTGAAGAATTTTTAGTGATTTTGTGAAGCTCTCTCTCAGTTATAGCACAGAGTAAAGTTTAGTAAATTACATGTGTAATTGAAATTATTGAACTCTAGTATAGCAGCCAAACGAACTTAGCGGAATCGAACTTGAGACCTCTAGAGAGTCGGACTAAGGTTCTCCCTGTCACTTAATTTTGAGAGGCTGTGAAACCTATATATGTACACTACTAGAAAGACGGACATAGATCTTAATCTGCTTTGATTTGGCCGTTGGGTAAAAAATTGATTTTTCTCGTTGATCAGGAGGATTACGTTGCTGGAGATGATATTGGGATACTGGATTGCGGGCATGAGTTTCACACTGATTGCATCAAACAATGGCTGATACTGAAGAACATATGTCCAATCTGTAAAAATGCAGCCTTGGAAACTTGAAAGGCGAACGCCTTCTGTAGATTCTCGGACGAGCAAGAAGTGTCGAAACCCTGCAGAAACCCTTCATTGTGATGGTTAGTATGCTTTGATTCACAATAGCCCCGGGAATGGACGGGCGCGCCTTATCTATTGTGTTCAAAAGCTTCGTGATGCGTAGACAATTTAATAATATATTTATATAGATATTGAACATTTTAAATAAATCGATTAATAGTTTGTTGTAGTTTTACTCGATAATACAGTTGTGGATCTTGGTTTTGGAGGCTCTGTTTGAACAGTTCGATCTGATATGCGTGTGCAATTATAAAGGCCCAACAGTCGAACTAAATTAATTTTTGCTTTAATTAGCTATTTAAAAATTCTTTAAAAATGTGATCTCAAAAAAAAAAAAATCTTTAAAAAATGTTAATTTGGATATGATTATATGAATTGAGTGCAATTTTGAGATGCTTGTAAATTAAATCAAAATTTGGTGGCGTATACTAAAGACACTTTTGTCTCAAGGTGAAGGTGAAGTGTATGAAAATGGATAAATTCTTTTTAGATTAAAATGGAACTTGATTGCAGCCTGTAGAGATAGTTTTTGCAGGCACAGAATTTGTGTATGTTCTGGATAATTGGTATGCTTTGGTCGATTTGTATTTATAAGTCAATAGAATAATATTAGGGAAAAGGTTTAGATGCATCATGCAAACCTAGTGTTTTAAATTTATTAGAAACCATTTTTTGAAAAATGATTAAGTTTATGTTAGGAATAATTATATTACGTATAAAAAGATTATGAATATTGGGTTTAACTTTCTCGACTTAAATTTAATCTTCTTCCATATTAATTTATTGTATTTCATTGTTGTAAAAACTAATAGGTGTATATGAGAAAAGAAATTTAAACAAACATAAAAATTTAACATAACGGACTATTTTAATTAGAGATGGACCAATAAATAAAGGGTAATTTTAAACATAGCTCTCAATCTCTCTTTATAGCCCCTTAATTAAAATAATAATAATAAAAAATATAAATGCACATTTATACCCTTGTAGCCCCCTAACTTAAATTTTTTAATAAAAAATAAATATTTTAGTCCACAGCCCCCCAAACTTAAAATTTTAATTTAAAAAAAAACAAATATAGTCCATAGCCCCAACGAAGGTCAAATTTCACTATTGTTTACCCAAATCATAACGTTTGGCATTGATACTATACAGGTGATAAAGAAATTGTACTGGATTTATGTTTAAGCAATATTTCGTTAGGTATTAATTGGGTCCATTTTGAGCTCCAAACTCTCATCCATGTCGAAAAGGGTAGCCATCATCAGTGGCGCAATCAACGACCTCCTCGCCTGCATATACGTGGCGGCGAAAGGCTTTTACTCTAGTTGTCTATGAAGAGCAAGATAATGCGGGCAGTGTGTGAAATCACACCATTGAGTCTACCGGACTCAGAATTGTAGAACTACTTTCTAGTTTTCATATTTTTCATGGCCTTGTTCCGTTGAAACCATGTTCCCCAAAATAGTTAGTACTACAATTTTTGGATTGTAAGGGTAAAATAGTACAGTTAATATAATTTTTATAAAAAGGGGCTATAAAGATAGATTTGGGGGCTATGTTTAAAATCACCCATAAACAAAATCAATAGTTGATAAATTCAAAAGGAGTATATTTGTGCATTAACAGAAACATTGAGAGTGTATTTATATCTAAGAAAATCATCAAAGGTTTATTTGTAGGTTGAGGAAAATTTGAAGAGTGTATTTGATTCTCCTGACAAGGAATTAATTCAGGAAAATGAGAATAAAAAAGTAGAAAGTTCAAATTAAAGCGGGTTTGGGGGAAAAGGATGTGAGGGATTTTACTCGTTGCGTACTTAACCTTAAAAACCGCAAGAAGTAATGATGGGATATGGCGCTTATGAAATCCCTCGCTTTGTTAGTATCTTTGTTTTCAAATTATTTCAGAATTAATGCATGGAATTATCCGTTGCTAAATGTTTTAAAAATCCTTTTGTGGTAGGATTTGGAATAAAATTTTAGACTAATTTCTAATTTTCTTGAATTTACTATTCCTTCTTGTTTTCCCTCTCGCTATTCCTTCTCTTCCCTTCTTTCATTCTTTTCTTCCCCAATATTTCCTATAAGAAGAATTGTGATGAATAGTTCTTCATTTTATTTAAATTGATCAAATTAAATATGACTATGGCTAAGTGAGTCCAAGGTTTTAGTGAGTTAAAAAGCCGATTGCTACATATAAAATTCACAGGAAAATTAAATTGGAGCCGGCCGGTGGTTATATACTTATATTTGAGTAAAAACTCAGTATTCATTTTGTAACAAGCTAAAGTTTACTACTAATACTAAATTTAATACTGTAGATTAAAGGCAATATCAAAATGAACGGAAATTCAAAGAGAGCGCATAGATTATAATGCTATTGAAACCTAGCTGAATTCAATAATTATATATCCTGAATTTCTTAATAATAATAATAGATTTAATTATGATTGATACTAGGTCAAGATCTATAAAATTGTCTAGTCGAATATTGACCTGTCAGACGTTCCCACACTCGGTTCATGTAGACTACAAAACTTGAAACTTTTTTATTTTACAGGCTTCATTAAATTAGTTTCAATTGTACTTTTGAATTAACGATATTCAAATGGCTGAAAAATAGTTAGCATGGTCTCTTTTCAGAAGGTCTCATTTGTCAAAAAGTTTTCTTAACTGGATTCGAATATTGACTCATCAAACGGTTCCCTAACTCAGACCCATATTACAATATCTGAATAGGCTCCATCATGTGACACCACAACACAACATATCTAAAAAATTAATGTTCTATTTATGACAGCTTGGATTCATTATCTGACGAGTCTCGACCCGTTATATGGTACACCACAAGTTTTTATGAAATAGTTTTACTCATTTGCACCCTATATCCTACTATATCTATAATATATGATAAAAGTATGTATTCTTGCAAATTTTGATATACTTTATAATATCTTTACTTATTTAAATCTAAGAATAGTTTAGTAATTTAAAATATCTTTACTTATATAATTAGGTTGTTTTATTTATTTTGGAGTTTGATAAAAATCTTTTGTATCTAAAACTCTTCAAAATTATTACACACCATCATAATTTTTACACGCAGCGCACGAACCATTTAACTAGCAAATAGTATATATATATATATATATATACCAAATATTACAAAGAGCATAAATTACCCTATAATTCAAAGACTTGAAAAAATAGGATTAATAGGTGAAGACATTACCAAGACAAAAGTAAACTATTTAATAAAATAAAAAATTAAAAATCTTGATATAAGGATTATAAAAAATGAATTTACAGTAAGAACAGATTGTGAAGCAATAGTAAAATTTTTAAAAAATGATAATAGTAGAAAAGTAAATAGAACCAGATGGGTAAATTTACAAAACCTAATTCAAGGAAAAGGTTACATAATAAATTTTGAACATATAAAAGGAAAAGATAATAATCTAGCTGATTTACTTTCCCGTAACATTTTTAAATATTTAAATACAGGTCATGAATCACAGAAAAGTCATCAGACCTAAAGGCAAGGAGAAAGTTGCTACAGAAAAAGTTTCTACAGACAATTCTCCAATGATAACATCTAGTGCAGAAAGTAGCCCTAAATTTCTAAAATTGGGACATACGTCTACTAGTTTTCCCTGTTCAAAATTTACACAGATGGGAAGTGATTCTCAGATTTCTCCCAGTTCAAAATTCTTACAGATGAGAAATTTTTCTCAAACTTCTCCTATTTCCAAAATTTCAACAAAAGGAGAAAAGAATTTGAAAACACACTTTCAGTTTGGATCTGTTATGCTTTCTACTCACACAGATCAAAATAAAAAATTCAAACCATACACTGGAATCGAGGTTAATCCTCAACAACAGTGTTTGTTAGATAATTTGTGGCATATTCAAACTCTTCCAAACGCCACCTCTTTCAAAGTTCAAATTCTTAATGCCCTTAGTTTCTATTTTTCAGATTTAAAGGCAGAAAAGAATATTATCCCAAAAAGAAAATTTTCTCATTATGTTATTTACAGAGGTACAAAAGTAGGTCTTTTTCATAATTTCGATACAGTTAGAAAACATATTACTTGTCAAAACCCTATTTTTAAAGGATATTATACCTTTAAAGAAGCTTTAGATAATGCTAGAGATTCTTTAGGGTTAAGCTTTTTCATTGAACCCGAAGAAGTCAAAAGTTTTTCACAAATTGTAGAAGAAAACCCAAGTGGGGTAATTTCAGCTCAATCCGAGATAATTCAAAAATTAGAAAAACAAATTTTTGATTTACAAAGTCAACTTTCTCTCGCCAATTCAAAAATTCAAGAGAATGTTGAGGCCCTAAAATTCAAGGACCAAACAATTTTTACAATGGAAAAAGGGATCTCAAACCTTAATTCAAAATTTTTTTCCCAAAGATTTTGAAATGAAAAAGGATTCTATTCCCCAAAGAAAATTCAAAAATTTCAAGGCAAGAGTGCTTGATCTCCCTTACCAAGAGGTCTTAAAACCACTTTTTGACAGAGTTCCTGAATTGGAACAAATAATTTCAACAAAGGCCTTGGAAGGAATATTAAAGGATTTTGAAAATCTCCAAAAGAAATTGGTAAAAATTATTTTTGGAGAAATTCATTTCGAAGGAGTAAAAGTAGTACAAAAGTCAACATACTACTTTGATTCTCAAGAATTTCCAGATGGAGTCCCTGGACTTTTCAAACTCCAAGTTGACCTAAATTCAACAGACATGAGTTGTGAAAACATTTTAAAATTTTATCACAATGACATGGTTGATTTTATTGAGTTCCGTCTTGAAGAAGAAGGCTAAAAAATTGAAGACATTTTGGAAAAATTGGGAGAAAAATTCTTGCTTATAGGAGGGAATATTGCATCAAAATCCCTAAAAGGCAAGGTATTCTGTAAAATTATATCCTCTCTTCCACAAGTTATAAATGGCTCTTATATGCCAAGCAGAAAGAAGATTTTTATGGAAGAAAAAGACAGATTAAGAAATCATGATTCAACATCATTTGATTTCAAGGAAATTGAAAAATCCAAGGTGTATGAATACTATCAAGAAAATATGGGTTTCGAACTAATTTTCTGGAACCAGTACAAACTCCTTGGAGAAGGACATTTCACCCAGATCTTTGGGACATAAAATTGGAAAATGCTTTTACCATTCAGCGGTGAAGGCGGAAAATTAGAAGACGAAGAACACATCATCAATACTGAAGAAGTGTTTGCTCTTCATCAAGAAAGTGATACAGAAAATGACGAAGAAATTCCAGAGACTCACAGGGTTTTCTAGAAAGGATATGACGAATGCAATGACGGAAATTTATCAATTGTCACTAACATTTGTCAAAAAGTTTTTTTTTTTTTTTACTTTTTGAATTTTTTGGCCACGATTATTGTTATTTGGCCACAATTTCCGGCTTTATCTTCTTATAATCTTTTCTTTTCTTTTTTAGTCTTTTCTTTGATAATTACTTGTAAGACTTTATGGTTTTTAGACTAGCTAGCTTAACTTTTATTTATAGGATAGATTGGAATTGTCGGCCAATTTTTGGCTATAAAAAGAGCATTGCTCTTTCATTGTAAACCACCGAAGAAAAATACAACCCTTTTATTCTAAATCAAGAATGAGTTTCTAAACTCTCCTCTTCTTAGTTTTTAGCAGATAGTTATTCCTTTCTAGTTCATATAATATATCCCAGTATAAAAAAAAAAAAAATCTCCGCTGTGTATAACTCTTCTCCATCTCAAAGATCAACCTGGAGTGCTGCCCTTTTTTGGAAAGCTCCTCCATCTCGTAAGATCTTATTCTTTTATTTATTGTGGATTAATGTGTATCCCTAAACAACACACCATACCCCCTTTTGATCATATATATATATATATATATATATAGGGGAGAGATCAAATAGAAATGAATTCATATATATATATATAGGAATGATTATTGTAGACTTATTTATATACATACATACATATACATATATATAGATTAAGGATTGTTCCAATTAGAACTGTTGGATGTGTTCTTTTTCCCTTTAATTTACTTCAAAGAAATGAATAAATAGAACAAATTGAATTTTAATTTTTATTAATTTGTAAATTTAACGATCTCAATAACAATTTAATTCTAATGTATTAGAATAAAACGCCAAATAAAAATTAAATAAAATAATGCTAATATGGATAAAACAAAAGTGATGCTCACGAAAGGTGAGTAGCACACCACCTCTATATAATATAAAGATAAAAATGATACATAATCACCAAATATATTATTTTTGTATACGGGTAACATCTATAGAAGTTTGTATATGGTAAGTGATTTGATGAGGATGGAAGAGTGCCAAAAAAAAAGCATGAAAATGGACAAAATTTGATGATTGCAGAAACGTAAGCATTAGCCATAAAACACTCAAAATCAACAACCACCGGAAACGCTTTCCAGATTCTCCCTAACATCCAAATTCCCCCATCTCTTTATGTCATTACACACACACACACTCAACAATATTATTATTATTATTATTATTATTATTATTATTATTATTATTATTATTATTATTATTATTATTATTATTATTATTATTATTATTATTATTATTATTATTATTAAAACCACCAAAAGTAACCAAAGAATGTTACATCGATGGCGAAAAAACAGGCTATATGTATTCTTTGTATAAAATGTCGAATTACGCCTTAGAACTCAGGTCGTCTATGGAAACTTTAGTAATATGATAATTCTACTCGAGTATTATTGTAGTAAAATAGATTCTTTTGGTTATAAAATGAGATACCTTTAATTTGTTTCAAATTATTTATTTTTAGTTTTCTTTTTTGATATATAAGTACTTGTGACAGTGACAGACGGAAAAAAACACATTAATGAAAAAGGAATATCTATATATAGTATACTTTTGTAGCGTACGTATAAAATAAAGGAAATAGATTATCTTGATTTTCAATGAAAAAATGTCGAGTTGTGTGTCTTGAACTCAGGTTCATGAACGGAGAATCCAACTTTACTATAAATGGCTTTTCTATAAGTATTATGAAAATTATATATATTATATTATATAAAGTGATAGTTGCCTAATGTATAAAATGTTATATAACTGGCAACAGTAAAATAATCATTACTTAGTTTTTTTTTTTTTCTTTTTTTGAACAATTAGTAACAACAATGGGAGCCACTGGCCAGCGAGGGGAAAAGTAATTTCTCCACTCCTGCTATATACATATAGAATAAGAGGAAGGAAATATTGCAAATTAATTTGTTGATAGTAAACTATGGAGTAATACTTATCTCATATTTTATTATACTAATTTATGAAATGGGTGGTGTTTGTACTGTTGTTATTATTGCACAATTGGTGTACAAATAATCTTATTATATATATAAATTTATGTTGAAAGATTTTATGGTACAAGATTCAACATATATATACTAGAAGAAGTAAGATATGTATATATTGAATACTCCCTCCCCCAAAAATATACTCCATCCGTCCCAATAGCAAGATCCCATTTACTTTGGGCACGGTTATTAAGAATTAAAAGTAAAAAGATAAAAAGTAGTATGTCCCACAGTTTTTGAAGAGTTAATTGTTTCCATTTTTTGAATGAGACCTTGCTATTGGAACAAACGAAAAAGGAAAGAGGGACCTTACTATTGGGACGGAGGGAATAGTTAATTTGCCATTTTAATTGGGATGTTGTCACCCCATAAGTATGGTTTACTATTTTAGAACATGATCCCACTAACTTTTCAATATTTTAAACTTCACAATAAATCAAGTAAGTGACAACCTTACTCCACTCAAAATACATCTAACCAACACTTTCTTAAAACTCATGCCGCCCTCCTCACAACATATTTTTGGGGGATGGAGAGAGTATAATATTGTAAAAATAATCTTCTTCGCGGATTATATAATGATAAACAGTATGAATAACTTGTAACGTAAAATCAATATCTAGGTAAACGAAATCCTCGCATCCTTAATGATTTAATCAATCGTTTGAATACACTTTTGTAATTCGTTTATCAATGACGTGTCATGACAAATTTCAATATTGTTAACGATGCCTTAATTAAAATGGTAAGGAGAATGAATTATGAATTCATGCCTTCAAAAGAATCTTTAAAAATTCGTCAATCTCAACCATCATAAAAATATTTTTCCCGTAAAAAGTGAGAATTATGCATTTTATGTATTATTACAATGCATCGTCATAATAATGCATTTTGAGTTACTATTATGCATTGTTATGGTAATACATTCCATGTTCAATTATAATGCATCGGTCAATAACAACCGTAGATCTACAAAGATCAATGATACATATCGCTTCTTATTTTTTATGGGAAAAATATTTTGTATACACACACAAATAGGGTAACTCTTGAAGAAAGAGAAGTAAGTGATTGTTCGGCGCCCGCCTCCAAATTCCTAAGTAAATGGTTTAGCATTATTAATATTAAATAATTGCTCTGGACTGAACTTAAATATTATTCTAAGTATGCATAAATTGTTGAACCTGGCAACATTTTATTTAGTTAACATCAATTTTCTTTTCAACTCAGCGAGTTCTTAATCAAACGAGTTTTTAGCAATTAGTCTGAAATACTATCAAATAATTTGGTTTATCATACCGAGTAAGTTGTTAAAAAGTGGACAAAGATGAATCATTACCTGCGGAAATAAATAACTAAAAGTAACACGTTTTCTTTAAAAATTAATCGTAAAATAACATTTGCACGATAATCTTGTAAGAACAAAACGTAAACCTCGAGTTTTATGACCCCCTAAACGATTTTCAGTTAGAGCTTAAGTGCAAATAACATACGTACGTATGATAAGCCGGTTCGGATCCAATGTTTCAACATTTCTTGTGTTCGACTTGTGTACCACTATTAAATTTATCGTTCTAATAATATTAATTTATTGTAAAAACCAAAATTATTATATATGATTCCTAATTAACTAACATTAAAAATAAAATGCTAAAAATGATTTATATTCTAATTGGACATAATGAACTATAATTAACATTACAAAATTAAACTAAAATTAAAGAAAAAAAATAGAATTAAACTAAAAAATTGAAAGTTGTACACAAGCGGGACAACAAAAATTGGGAGAGAAGACCTCTAATGATGCATGGTAAGTGACGCCATTATAGAATATTTTAGTAACTTTGTTGAAATACTAAGTAACAAATAGAGGATCTGACTTGTTATTCTCGTGTTGTATTTTATATTTTCATAATTAAATATTGGGGATCATTCTTAATTAAGTTATACAATTCATGGCTGATAAATAGCACTTGAAATCCTCTATCCTATTTTTTGGTGTATCACTCTATGTCCCATTATAAGTTTTTAGTATTTTTTTTAATTTTATCCTTTAATTTTCAATCTCTTATGTTTTATTTTAATTTTATTATTATTAATTAGGATTCATTAATTTAATTAGGATTTATAATTATTTTTATATTTATTTTGTAATTTACAATTAATAATTAATTATTAGGATTGAATAGAGTTGTATTTTTTTAATTTGATTTTTTGCAATAAATGTTAATTATAATACTACAATTTTATTTTATAATAAAAATTATTAAATAATGAAATTATTGGTGGAAGCCGATGATATATGGGACATAGTTGTGGGACAGCTAGCGCATACCAATCAGATAAATAGTAGTCAAATTAAGAAAATTATTTCCACATATATAACAAAATACATCTCCCTCTCGCATAGAGAAGATTGAGTGTGGTTGCCAATAGGACAAAATGGACATATAAGTTCTAAAATCGAAATATGTATGAGCTGTGTCCCATATTAGAATAATTTCTCAACCAATGTGCTAGAGAGAGACACACAAACTCTTGTTGATTTATTCGAGTCGGAACTCAGCTCATAACATACAACTTATATAGTAATTGAGTGAGGTGGGACTTGAGAGAGAGAGAGAGAGAGAGAGAGAGAGAGAGAGAGAGAGAGAGGTGGTTAGCTATTGTTGTTGTTTTGAAGCCAGTAACGGCATTTTGGATTATGATTATATTTTGGTTCATTCTAATTCAGCCCCCCAGCGAATTTTGCTTTTCTATCTCTAACCTTTGCTACGGGGCCCGGCCCCCTTTCTCTCTCTATATATATCCTGCCCTACTTTTCCCTTTCTTCATCCCCCACCCAACTCCACCTCCATCCCCTTATATATATAATCTTCGCTACTGCAACATATACATACAACTCATATATATATATATATAGTCAGAGAGAGAGTGGAAGCATGGGTGAAGAAGTTGAGCACGAGAGCTTGTTGTGGAACGACGACGAATTATGGGCGTTTCCGGTTGTGCCGATGGAAGAAAATGGCGGGAAGATGCTGATAGAGGGCGGGAAGATATTGATGGGCGTGGGCGTGGGAGTGGCAGAGAAGGTGATGAATGATGAGGTGGAGGCAAAGGGGAAGAATAAAAAGAAGATGGTGGTGGCTGGCGGCGGCAGCAAACGGGGTCAGCAAGGGCATGAAAGAGGGAAAGGGGGAGGGGGCGGCGGCAGCGGCGAGTCTGATGATCACGAGCTGCATATATGGACGGAGAGAGAGAGGAGAAAGAAGATGAGGAATATGTTCGCTACTCTCCATGCTTTGATCCCTCACCTCCATCCCAGGGTAACTAATTAACTACATTTAATTCTGCAACATTAATTAATTAATTCAATTCTTCTTCATAAACTTACCTTAAATTTTCTCTCTCTCTCTCTCTCTCTCCAATGATTTTTTTCTTGTGGGGCTGCCTAAATTATGTCGGTTTAAGGAAGAATCTTCTAATTGAACTCAGGTGTACTTGTCTGTCAAAAATCAAGAATCCTACATAAATTAAATACAGTATTGGATTTTTATTTGCCAATTTTGGCAAGACATACATAGATGACTCCTCCTAAATATACATATATATCATGCCTTTCAATAATAACTCTCATCAGATTTTAATGCAACACAAGTATTTAGAAATCAACATGCATATATTTTCTCTTTACCAATTCAGCGATTTTACTAATCTTTCTGGAAATCCTTAGTCAGAATGTCAGATCTCAGAAGTACCCTTCAACATTCAATCTTTTTGAATAGTGTATTTTTTAAGATTATATATACATTGGTTCTCCGGTCTTTTATTTTAACCAAAAGATTTATTTATTTAATTAGAACAATCGACACCAACACAGATAGAAGCTTAAGACCTAGTACAGGGACGCCATGAGTACTGTACATGTTGATATGATAGAACAAATTAAAACACACAAAATTAATGGAAGAATTAAATATACAAGATTTCTTTTTTATGTATTTGATTCATAATTTTTCTGTCTCTCTCATTAATGGAATTGGAATTTTTATGTCCCTCCTCATTAATGCATATAATATCATATGTGCATATATAGAAAAAACATTCTTAGAATAAATTGAATGCATAAAATGACAAGTAACACTTAAAGCAAAGGTTCCATTTCTTGACTAATTAATTAAAGATAGGATCTAGATAGATAACTTTATCTAGTTTCATTTACAGAAATAAAGCATCTATATATTTAAATAAATAAAATCGACCAACATTAAATTAAATCCCTCAAAAAATAATTTGATGAAAAATTGAAATCCATGCAGGCAGACAAATCCACCATAGTTGACGAAGCAGTGCTCTACATCAAAAATCTGCAGCAAACTGTGGAAAATCTTGAAAAGCAGAAGCAGGAGAAGCTCAATGGTGGAAATAATGGTAAGACTACTGGCTGTGATTTTGTTGCCCAATCCCGGGAGGCATTTCTGGCCGAGCAGGGATCCACAAGCAGCCAACCTCCTGTCACCGTAGCAAGCCCGAACGCGGTCTTTCCGGGCCGGGCTATTGCTTTCAGAACATGGACTTCCCCAAATGTAGTGCTGAATGTATGTGGGATTGATGCCCATATCAATGTTGTTTGCTGCCCTACAAAGCCCGGGATTCTCACTACTCTTCTCTTTGTGTTGGATAAGTTCAAGCTTGACCTCGTTTCTGCTCACGTCTCCTCCGACCCCACCACGCGCATCTACATGATTCATGCCCGCGTAAGATATATATTCTCTTCTCATAAAAAATATTTATCTCTATATATTATTGAAATTCATGACTTTTACGTGAGCCGAATCTTTTATACTAATATACCATATATATAATTAAGGCGATTGCCGATATCTAAGACTAACAAACTAAACTAGGTTTTTTTTTTTTTTTGAACGGAAAACAAGAATTAATTACAAAATCTAACAATTTGTTTTGATGAAGTGGATGTTTTCTGAGGAAAATTATATCCTACATGTACATGTACTGACTATATTTGATGAATGCACAAGCAGGCAAATGGTGTTCCGCAGCAGTTCCCTGAGGCATCATTTCTTGTGGAAGAAACGTACAAGCAAGCTGCAGCAGATCTGATGCTTTGGATCAATTCCTAATTTATTTATCTAGAGAGTAGGGACTATTGAATTTCAAAGAAATTAGGAATTTCTATTTCTTTAATATATGTACGTATGGTAATTGGTAAGGAATGGTATATCTCTAAGCATGCAATTGCGACAATCGGGTTTTATTATTGATGTTTTTTATATAATATAATATATATAGTTAATTAGCATGTGAAGGGGTGATATCTTGATTTCATCTGGCCGCTATAAATTACACTTGAATAATAGTAGATAAAAACCATACTGATAATTGGAGTACAGTATATATTAAAACCCTAAACGGGCTAAAGAGGCAGCCAAAAAATACAATTTTTCGTGTATATATTCCTACAAATACCTTAGTGTTATTAGTACTTATTGGTACATAGGCTAATAATAAATAATACAAGGCAAGCAAAAGCTTCTAGATTCATGTCATTTATGCAAAACAATACACTGTGCATGAAAGTTTTTTTTTTTTTTTTGAAGGAAACAATATGAAAGTTATTATGCTTCCATATTAATTAGTATTTATTAAAATTACATTATCCAATTTAACTTATGAATGGATTTGCAAGTATAGTTATTAAATTGAGTAAAAATGTCAAATAGCCACTATATATGGCTAGTCAAAATTAATAGTTGTCAAAAACTTAATTTATAATAAATTTTATCAAACTTAGGGATTTTTGGACAATTTTGCCCTTATCTTCTCTCTCTCCTCTCTCTTCGAAAATCATAACAGGCACACCTCCTACCGCCGTCGACCCATCAACCGCGCCTCCTACCGTTATCGATCCATCCATCCACCGAATATCAATCTCAAAACCCTAGATCTAATCCCGATTCAGACGTTGATGAGCATAGATCCGTTGAACAGATTTTGATTTGAATTCTAAATGTTAGGACTAATGGTCAAATGGATTCATTCGTAACAATCGTACCAACTAATTGTGCTCCATAACTTGGTACGAATGGGATGAACGAAGTTCATTCGTACCAGTCATACCAAGTGATGGAGCACAACTAGTTGGTACGAACGAGACGTATAAGTTCATTCGTACTAGTTGTGCAAAGTACTGGAGCACAACTAGTTGGCACGAATGAGTTCATTCGTACCAGTCGTACAAAGATATGGAGTACAACTAATTGGTACGAACGAGATAAATGGGACGAACGGGACGAATGAAAAGAACAAGAGACAAAACCCAGACATATATATATATATATATATATATATAGAGAGAGAGAGAGAGAGAGTGAGTGTGTGAGAGAGAGAGAGAGAGGAAAATTAGGAATTACAGATCGGTATAGCCTCTGCTGTTAGTGCATGGTTGCTCGTCTCTAAGGTAAAGCTCTCCGCAGCCGCCGCATCACACGACTCCAATAATGGAATTACAGATCCACTCGTCGAGGGAGATGATGAGAGTTTGTTTCCACTCGAAAGCTCAAAACAAATTCGCTCAAACTTTTTCCAGTTTATCAGATTTGTTGTAGTCTCTCATATGAAAACAACACTATAGAGAGAGAGACATCTACGGCGGCGGCGGCGAAGAGAGAGTTTAGGCAGGAGAAGTTTATCTCACCTTAAGAATATTTCCAGCAAGAGAAGTTCTCCGGAAGCAATAGTAGCAGCGGTGGTTGAGATACGGCGGTGGTTGAACATTGAGAAAGAGGATGATAGAGAGAGAGAGGAAAGTGAGAGAGATGGTAGATGAGAAAGAGAAATATAAGAGAGATAAAAATTGTAATTTGATGTAAATCTGTAAATTAAGAGTATTATTGTCTCATCACATTAGAATCTGCTAAAATTTATATTAAATTAAATTTATGACTACTATTATTTTCCACTATCTATGGTGGCTATTTGGCACAATAAACTCTATTAAATTTCATGTTTGTTTGAGTAATTATAGCAATGTTATCTTCCATTATCATGCTAAGACTAAGAATAGCTTGGATTTCTAGAAGAAATAAAGATGTCATATTGCACAAACCCGTCATCTTTTTTTCTTGGAGTTGGCTATATTAATTTGGTTCATTAAATTAGTTGAACTTGCTCATAATTGGAACCTTAGAAACTTAACACGAAAATTTATAATGTTCGGCCAGAAATTATTGTGTGGCCAGAAACATTCCCGCGGCACTGACCATACATAGATCTTTTTCATGCAATTAATTAATCCCTTAATTAGTTGAAATATTGCCTTTAAATTCTAATAATTACTAATATTTTATGGTGGCCAAAGAAGCTTCAGAATTTCCAGAAGATTCATATAGAATACAAATTAAGCAACAAACACACACATATCCAAGTACATATGGTGTGAATAAACTATTATAGGTATAAATATCACACCATTCATTTTACGTGGTGTACCATAATTTAGACCTCGAAAATTATATGTGTGAACCGAAGTTATTATTTTATATGAAATTTTAAATTCCCGATTTGAGACCCATATATAGTATCAAATAATTGAACTTGTTTGAATAAGTCCACTTTTATTTATGATTTTAAATCCTCGAACTAAAAAACAAAAAAAAAACAAGAGAGAGAGAGAGAGAGATACCCTACTTCAAGTCCACTTTAGTTCATAATGTCCTGATACATTCGGGATCCAACGATCTAATTATATTGCGTCATTTGAAATTATTGTGTCAAATTCAGGTTATTCGATGAAATACACCTTGTGAAATACTTCTAACAATGGTAGAGTGGCAATCAGCATTATGAATTTGGTAGACATAAATATTTGTATATAAATAAATGGCCCAGTGTGGAATTTCAAAGTTTGAACCTTCAGATTACGGCCCAAAAGAGGGCCCAAAAAAAAAGCAAAAGGGATTCATTCTATATTGGTCGAGAAATATTAATCTATACACATCTATGTTTCAAGTGGAAATTCCCGCTTTATTAATTTTGCCATAATCTAATTATTATATATTTTTAAGGTCATGGCATTTCGGAAATATATAGAAATAGTCGAGTAATTTTTGTCCATGACTTTATTCAAAACCCAAGATCGACAGTTATACAGATAGTTGGGCCTCAAACTGATTAAGCCGGCCCAATAAGCCCGATTTTAAGGCCATACTGGGCTGCTGCAATAGAGAAGAGACCAATAAAATCTCGTGTCCGACCCATTTGCCACCTCTAAATTCCATCTACTCGATAAAAAAATAAAAAAAGAGGACTTCAGTATGTCTATAATATTATTTGCTTTCATTGATAATTTTGTTATTTATAGAATATTTCTTTATAAATTCCAAAATCAAGTTAAGGTAAAAAGTCCCGAATACAATGAAATTTATTTGATTTTCAATTGTACGTCTATGAAAATATTTAGCGGGCTCAATTGCTAACATTAAAATCCAACGAGTTTAACTCAAAGGAAATTTACCTTTAAAACCTCATTCAAAAAAAAAATGAAAGGAAGAAGAAGAATAGGTGATTCAAAAAAAAAAAGAAAAAGAAAAAGGAAGAAGAAGAATAGGAATAAAGGAGATATTGTAGGGCTCCACGGATGGTTCTAGTAAAAATATATCACAATCTTAAGGTATAACCGTATAAGTATTTCTCTTTTTTGATTAAAAAAAAAAGTATTTCTCTTTTTTGGGGTGTCCAAATAAGTAGTATTATATGTTTGTGTGTTTGTATATAACCACAAGTTGCCATTCACGAAGCTATAAATATCCAAAGCCCATGTGAGAATCCACTTGTGTGATCTTATTCTTCAACCATGTTATACCCTACCACATTCATATATATCTACCTCTCAACTTCAATTCCAATTTAATATTTATATACAATATACCTTTACAAATAAATTCACTTTGTGGATATTTCTTTCCTAAGGTACTTTGTATGAAAAAGAAAAAAAAAAGAGTATATAAATCCAACCTTTTGACATTTGGAAAAGTGTAATGCATGAGCATTCATACTTCATAGCCTTTATCTTGTAGTACTATATTATAAAGAAGGACATATGCCAATTTTTTTGTCAATAAATTTATAAGCAAACTTTTGCATTGAGATTTCTTATAAAATGTGTGTATGATAAATTGATAATGTTATTGAAATGTATATTCATAACAAATAAGACAAAATAAATGTATTATTTAAAACAAAGGACCCAATATTATACTAGTACACTACTAATTGTATTTGTTGCTGACATGTCATTGTTGGTAATAGACAATTGTGGCAGTCTATGGTCAAAGGATGTTGAAGCATCAGTTTTATTGCCCCTCGCTCTCTCTCTCTCTCTCTCTCTCTCATTAATATATGTGATGTCTCATGTCCCTTGTTGGTCTGCCTTACCTCAAATCATTGTCTTGTTCTAAAAGCCCCACCACTATCCTTTCAAATTCATTTAATTTTAACCAAGTATTGCAACATCTTACCTTAGTCCCAACAAGCAGGCCACGTGGCAGACAGCCTGCCTATACAATATATGAGGAATTTTGGAAAATTTTGAAATAGACCAAATTCACCCCATTACTAAAATTATGTATCTACATGATAAGATTTGTCCTATTTCTAGGTCATACATATATGCGTGCCATGCCATATTACATTAACACGATGTTACGTGTTGGGTGCCATCCTTCTAAGAATTTCACTATCCCCACTACTACAATTTTTGCAAAACAAAAATATTAGGGGTGTGTTTATTTTGAGTGATAGAATAAATAAATAAAAATAGTATATGTTAATCCACCGTTTACTTTAATGGATTGAACTTTTGAGCTTGTTTGATCATCTAATTATTCATATAATCAATCATATATTTTATCAATCTATCCTATCACGCAAAGTAAACGCCCCTAAATGCTCCGAAATTTAACTCATCCCTCTTGATTCACACTAAACCTAACAAGTGATGCTAAACCATCAATATGATCCCAATCGAAAACACTAATTCATCATAATTCAACATAAAATAATAATTGCATTCTTAATTATGATTTTTGTTCAAAAATCTCTCTATTATTTTTATATTAAACTCTTAATTCTAATACAAAAAGAGATTCTACATAGAGAATAAAAATATTATTAATACGTCATAGAAAGGTAAAATTGAAAAATGATTGATGCTTTGTTAGAAGATGTTTTTTTTTAGAATTTTTTTTTTTACTTTTGTTAATATCACCAAAATGCTCATATACCGATCCGGATCAATTTTATTATTTCATTTATTGTATTCCAATATTACCTTCATTCTGATATTTCCATTAATTAAAACTGTACTCAATGAGGGGGGGGGGGGGGGGCTCGAGTGCTCATAATTGATATTTCACTTTTCTAGAAACATTTTGATTTTTCGATACTTTTTTTCTAAAGAATTGATTTTGGACATATATAGTTAAAAGAAACTACTCCCTCCATTTTTTTATAAGTGTCCTATTGAGAAAAAATTCTTGTTCCTTTTTAAGTGTCCTATTGTAGAATTTGAGGTTAAAATAATAACAAAACTCCTATTTTACCCTCACAATATTTATTGAAAAATATAATTATTAGACTTTAAAAATAATAAATATGAATATAAAAGTAATATCTCATGCTTCCTTGAATTTTGTAATTTTTCTTAATAGGACATTTAAAACAATGTCCAATCAATTAATTCAATTTGTCCAATCAATGTCCGTGGTTCAGAAGTTCATAATTTTTATTATTATCTCTAATAATCTGAGACCATAATGGGTTAAACAGGAGTATACTTTATTAACCAATTTTATAATTTAATCTTTCATTGCCAATCTAATATTCAGTCAAATTCATTATGACTAAATAATACCTCGAATTTGTTCATTAATTTTTTTCCCTATCATTAATATTGGTCGATTTATGTTTCCTGTACAAAAGAATTCGTAATCTAAGAAGACTACGCACTTTTATAACTCAAATAGAATATTTTCCTCCGAAAACAATCTTAGTTACAAAAATTTAAAATTCCTTATGTACCTCTATCTAACTCCTCTCTCCCTCTATATCAATTTTTAATTTTTTTGCATTTTACCTCTCACCAATAAGAAAAATTAAGAGGAAACTTTAATTCCTCAAATAAATAAAAAATTAGTACTAAAAAAGAAGGACGTCACTTGCGGCGAAATCATCCGATTTTGCGATGTAATCAGCGGGCCACGAGTCACGCAGCAACTTTAGCAGCATTTGCGCTTTACGTTTCGCTCTCTCCGTGCAATCGCTCTGTACCAGCAGCAGCAGCTGAGTCAACACTCCGGCCGCCACCGCGTCGCGCTGCGCTCGCTCCGACGCCGAGCAGAGCGACAGCAGCGCCCCCGCCGCGTACTCCGTCGCGCGCCCCGAGATCTTCAGTATGATCTTCACCAGCAGCGGCACCGTCAGCGCGTGCGACTCGAACGCCGCGCAGCCAGACGGAATCCGACAGAGAAGCTCCACGGTCGCCAGCGCTCTCTCCGAATCGCACTTCTCGAACTCCGCCAGCCGGTCGATCAGCGCCTCCACCGCCCCCGCCGCCACCGCTTTCTGCCGGTGCTGCTTCACCAGACACAGAGCGAACAGCGCCTTGATCCCGATCTTCAACCCGCGCGGGTGAATGAAAGGATAATTCAGGATCCCGACGACGCCGTCGAACACTCCGTCGGCGCCGCTGATCTCCGCCCGAAGCTCCGTTGATCGGATTCCCGCCACAATATTCTCGATTACTGCCGCCGAGTTTACCCGGACGTCGATCGACGAATGGAACAGTAAATTCACCAGAAATCCGACCCGCTCCGAGTCGGAAGCAAGGCGCAGGCACTCCTCTTCCGATAGGGCTAACACCGACAGCACCGCGAGCGACTCGTGGCGCAACTCGGACGATTCCGAGCCGACATCGGCGAACGCAATCGACGTCAAAACATCGCGAGCGTTATTTGCGGCCATAACGCACCTGTTCTTCTCGGATTCACGCGCGAGCGATCTCAATTTCCTCACCGCCGAAACTCTCAGAGTGTACGGACCCGAACTCGCTTGCCTCAGCAAACTCCGAACCAAAACCGGATCGGCCGGTTGCTTCGGAGTGGGGATTCGCTCGACTCCGAAAGAGCGGTTAGCAACGCACCAATCCTGAATGAGACGGCGGAGAGTGTGGTTGGGAATGAGAGTGAAATCCGCGAGCGGTACCCGAGTGACGGGGCAGGTGGTATTGCCGGTGGCCACCCACGCCTCTATGCTTGAGCGATCGTAGGTTTGACCGGTACAAACGGTAACCGGGTCGCACATCAACTCCAGTGAAATCGGGCACCGGAAATGGTGAGGAATCTGCACAGAGATATCCAAAGGCTCTAAACTAAAACTTGCAGGCATGTTAAATTGTTGGCGCTATCTTCTTCTTCTTCTTCTTCTTCTTTTTTGCTTGGCTTATTTTGAAGAGTATAATAATGAGAAATGGATAGTAATTGGAAGGAGGGACAGGAAGAGGAAGTGAGAGAATGAAAAAAAATAAGGACTGCAAATTCTCTTTCAGTTTGTTGGGGGAGTGGTGGATTTATATAAGAAATGGGAACAGAGGGACATTTATATTCTGACGGATTTGTACCATTATCATTATGCCTCTCCTCCTACTCCTCCACCTCCACACGTGTGGTTTTGTTATTAACCATGGTTAGGTAAAGGTTAGTGGGGTCCTTGGTCAAACGGAATGTGAGTGGACCCCACCTTAATTTCTTTCAATCCTCAAACTTCCACTCATTGCTTGTGAATTGTGATCGGAGACGGAGCTGGAACTAGCAATCGCCAACACCAACACCAACTCCAACACCGCGGATTTACATCAAAACAACTCGTTTCCAACTCACCCTCTGCCGCGCGCACGCGCATACATGTTGTATACCATACTACCCCGTTTGGTTTGATTGATAAATTCTTATTCATAGATAATCCAATATAATTATATATTTGAATTGATTGATTTAGGTCCTGGTGGATAATTCGGTCCATATTCCTATTCATTAATTGACTGATAATTTATGTATTCATCCTCCAAATCAAACAAAACTTATATATACACATATCATTTCACAAGGTGTTGAACTAGAATTTTAAGATTGAATTAACGACATTCTATTTATGCATTTAGAAATAAATAATTTTATATATTCGGATTTGGATATGCGAGACCCTTCCCTCCGCCCCAGAGATCCATAATGACTAATTCTGTAAATATGTTTTTGATTATAATTTGTTTACTCTCTTACTCTAAATATTTTTTTTTGTTTATATGTGGTTATCATTTAAATTTATTCTTGAAATCGTTTTAGAATCGTCATTATCAGTTAGGTTACATCATTGGCCAGTAATTACGTCATTCTTGTTCCTTATTGTTTGTCATTGTTGAGAGGCATGTTTTCTTTTGACGTGTCTATCTACATCATAGTTTGGATGAGAGTAAATTAGCGAAATTAGTAGTAATAATACTTCTTTTTTAACTTAATATGATTTCCTCAAAAACTCAATGTGATGTGATTTCAGTGCTACTTAATAATTATTTAATACACGACCTGCTCCCCCGTTTCTTTTTTTAACTTTAAATGATGTAATTTTAATATTTTTAACTATTGGAAATTATGTAATTTTAATATTTTAATGATGCAATTTTAATATTTTGCGTTGTACCTTTCATTACAACGGATTAAGCATATATAGATTTGATGGCATTGGCGTTTCTTACAAAATTCGACCCGCTTGTGGTGGATAAATTGGGCAAGTAATTTAGGTTGCTTATATTATTTTTAGAGGGAACTCATGATATGACATTATCCCTCTAAAAAATACAATAGTTGTCACAAGTTGAAAAAACACAAAATATAACACTTTTGAAAATTTTTGGACCATTATACTCTTACTACATGTGAAAGGTCAAAATCAGTTTTTACCCCCATTTTCATTTTCATTTTCTCTCTCTTCACATTCTTCTCTCTCCTCTCTTCTTCTCTCTCTCTCACCCGACCCCTCACATTCTCCACCAAAAAAATTCGCAGCCCTGCTGCCCACGCCACCGCGAAACTCCACCGCTCACCATCAGTCACAGCACCATCCATCCTCGCCATCCATGCCACCGTGAACCGCCACCGCTTACCAACAGTCGCAGCACCAAAACCGCCGCCGCTGCTACCTCGATTTCTCCCTTTCTCTTTCTAGAAAATCTTGGATCTCATCGAAAATCGCCATCGCCGCCCCGCACAAACCACAGCTCTGCTCGCAAGCTTCTCGTCGAAATCCATGGCATCTTCATGTTCAAAATCTTCAAATAGATCTGAAATTGGTGATTAATGATTTTTTTTTGAATTTTCGTTAATTTATGATTTTTTCGTACGTGTTTTTAATGATTTATGTGTTTTTCATATAGTTTCTAGTAATTTTATGGTGTATTTGGGTTGATTTCTGGTTGATTTGGGTGTTTTTGTGGTGATTTATGGTTCGTTTGTGTTTTTGCAGGAAATTTCTGTTCGCTGTCAAAAACCAGTTGGTACGAAATGAATGAATTCGTACCAGTAGTAACTCGTACCAGTATCGCGCAATCCATTATTGGCTTGTTGGAACGAAAATGGTTAATTCGTACCGGCGTACCATGCACGCTGGTACGATTATTTTGATTTCGTGCTTTGGTTATTTTCATGCTTGATTTATAGTTGCTTTGCGTGTTTGCATAGTTCATTTTTTTATAATTTGGTTATTTTCATGCTCTATTTTTCTAGGGAATTTGATTATATATTGTTGATTTGGTTGTATTTCTGGGTAATTTTCGTGCTTGATTGTTGGTATGTTCGGATGTATTCATACCACCATACCATGCATTGGTAAGTTGGAACAAATATGGTTTATTCGTACCGGAGTACCACGTTAGGGCGTGGTATGCTGGTGCGAAAAATATCATATTTGTACTGGAGTACCACGCAAACTTCGGTATGAATCATACTAGCGTACCACGCCCTAACGTAGTTCTCAGGTACGAATATGATATTTCGTACCAGTTTATCATTCCCTAACGTGGTACTCCAGTACAAATATAGTGTCTTCGTACCGACGTATTACGCCTTAACGTGGTACTCCGGTACGAATTGACATGTTGGTAGCACGATGTCGTGATATGTTGGTACCAATTAGTGTGTTCATCTCTCTATTTTTTATTTTATTTTCTGTGTCGCAACCACGTTAAAGCGTGGTACGAAGATACTGTATTCGTACCAGAGTATCAGGTTAGATCGTGGTAAGGTGGTGCGAAAATACCATATTCGTACCAGAGTACCATGTTAGTACGAATATTATATTTACGTACCAGTCGTACAAGATATGTTGGTACAAATGATTTATATTAGTACCATATCCTAACTATTTTTTGTCTTTTTTTTCCAAGGTACAATGGATCTACAAGAGGTATGAAAGAACTCAAGAAATCGGTCATGATGTCCTACAAGAACTCAAGAAATTAATATTTTAGCTAGGAGCATATATTCTTTCAGCACGAATAAAAGAACACTTACAGTAGGGATTGAGTTGGATTATATAATAGTGAATATTGTATAATTTGCTACAATTTCTGGTTTGTAAACAATTTGTTACTACTTAATATTATTAGTACGTATGCTTTAATTTAGATATGCAATGTATCAAATTTTTACCAATAGTTTGTTTAACTGGTACAAATGATCAATATATCATATTCGCCAAGTTCGGGTGTAAATATTCAAAATCAATTAAAAGTAAAATAGCCCACAAAATCATACGTTATCTTCATTCTTATTTACTCTTTTCTTCCACTCTCGTATATGTTGTTATTCCATTCTCCTCCATGGATAACAACTATAGAAGATGGTTTCGGTTGCATTAAATAAGTACGAGACAGTCAGGTTTGATAATATTGGTAATCGAGGTACGAAATGACATAATTCGTACCTACAAGTGGTACGAATATACATATTCGTACCCGCGTACATCACCGTATTGCACTGTTACGCGGGTACGAATATATATATTCGTAACCTAAAAGCGGTTGGAACATACATATTCGTACCCGAGTATCGTGTCATGTTGCACCGAGATACGGTACGAAAATGAATATTCGTACCTAAAAGCAGTACAAACATACATATTCGTATCCGCGTACATCGCCGTATTACACTAGTACGCGGTACGAAAATGGATATTCTAATGGGGGCGCAGTGCGGCGATCACTACCACAATAATCATCATCACAAGTATTCACATTATCATCACTTTCATCTACATCATCATCAGAAAGACTAACATAAAAATCATCAAGCCCAACATCAAATGATTGATCATCATCACCAAGATCACACCCCTTCTCATTAGTTCTACTACAAACAGTCACATATACAGTAGGCAATTCCAATAAATCCATCAAACAAGACCACTCAAAATCATCAGTTATTTTCATTCTCATCGTTTCACCTACATGAGACTTAACTAACACATCTATATCAAACATATACATGCTCTTATCCTTCTTAAGTCGCATCTCAAGCTTACTCAATAAATTATCGAATGTTATACCACTAGGCGGTATAGGGATATACTCTTTTCTCCCACCCCCGTATGTGTTGTTATTCCATTCTCCTCTATGGGCAACAACTAAACAAGATGGTCTAGCCTGCATTATACAACTACAAGACAGTCAGCTTTGCTAATATTGGCAATCGAGTTACGAAATGACCAAAATCGTACCAATAACCAGACCGAATATGCATATTCGTCTCGCATATAGCGCCAGGTTGCACTGGTACTCGGTACGAAAATATATATTCATACCGTGTATAGCGTCAGGTTACACTGGTACTCGGTACAAAAATACATTTTCGTACCCACGTATGGCACAATTGGTTGATTGGTACGCGGTACGAATATATAAATTCGTACCAATAAGAGGTAAGAAATTACATATTCATATTGGAGTATGCCGCAATTGGTACGCGGTACGAAAAAATATTTTATCGTACCAACTGTATATTACACCCACCAGAAATTTTAGATGGGAAAACTAGATCTAAATGTATCATCAATTCAATTATTTATCCTATAGATCATGAAAAAAACATAATAAATTGAAAACAAAAGGCAATTACCTGCATCGCAAACAATACAACAAATATTGGCAACGGTGCCGAAAAAATCAAAAAAAAAAATTAACATCAACATCGCCGCCGGAAAAACTATCATAGTGGTGCCGGAATATGTCACCAACGGTACCGGAATATGTCAACGGTGACGGAATATGTCATGCACTGTAGATTGAAAAAAAAATAGATCTATATAGAGAGATAGTTGTGGTGCCGGAATATATATCATCAAATTGTGCCGGGAATATGTCAACGGTGCCGGCGACTGAGAGTTCATGACGGCGAGAGAGACACGACGACGAGAGAGACATGACGGGCAGAGAGAGATTTCACGACGGTGAGAGAGCAGCAAAGAGAGAGAAACGAGAGCTGAGAGAGACGAAATAAGAAAGAGAAAAAAGTGGGAAGAGAGAGAAAAATGTAGCTTTGGTAGAAAGTAAGGGCAAAATAGTCCAAAAAATTTAAAAGTGCCATATTTTGTATTTTTTCAACTTTGTGACAACTATTGTGTTTTTTAGAGGGATAATGCCATATCACTACATTTCCTCTTATTTTTATTTGATTTTGAATAGCTTTGCTTTATTTTATATTCCTAGTTTAATTTAGTTTAGGAGTCTTTAATTTTTCTATTCTTATCTTATTGAGTTATATATATATATATTCTAGAGTCGTTGAACTTTTGCTAAAATATAAAAAAAAATTATATCGTTCTATATAGTTTTAGTTCTTCGAGTCTTTAAGTTGTGTTTGAATATTCTTGTTCCGACGATAGATTTTGTATACATTAAGGGGGTCTTTACTTTGAAGGATATGATAGATTGATAAATCATATGATTGACTATATGAAGGATTAGATGATCAAACAAGTTCAAAAGTAATCAATCCATCAAATTAAATGGTGGATTAACCTATACTATTTTTATCTATCTATCTTATCACCCAAAGTAAACACCCCCATCAAAGTAATCAATCCATCAAAGTAAATTGTAGAGATGGTGACTACAAATTAAAGAGTATCGAAGGACTTATTAATAAATAAGGAAAGATCAAGAACCGAATGTGAAGTCGGTTATGGGCTAAGCTGTTGCGGCTCGTTTTAGCTCTTGTATATAAGCTTGTTTTAGTTTCCATTCTACTGTATCTTATCATGTGTACGTAGAAGTTAGAGAGAGAATCTAGATCTAGAAGAAGAGAGAAGCAATGCAGTTAGGATTCATAGCTGTGAGGTTTCTTGGTTATTTTCTTTGGAGTTGTATCTGTAATTCTCAATCTCCATCATCAATAATATCAAGCCAGTCACTCTCCCGTGGACGTAGATCGCAAGATCGAACCACGTAAAATATTTGAGTCGTTTCTTTTCTCGTTCGTGTGTGTGTACGTTTCTGGCATTAGTGGTTTGTTGCTGAGCTACCTTAACAATTGGCACCGTCTGTGGGAATCAAATTCACGATGAGCGAGCGAAGATCGCGACAGAAGAATTTGCGGAAGGTCAAAAGAGATTGATTAGAGGCGATCGATCGGAGAGATTAGGAACAAAGATTGCGAAGCATCAAAGACAAGATCGCGGCTGAAAAAATCGCCGGGGGAGAAATCGCTGCGGAAGAAATTTGCGGCGGAAGATTAAAGCCTTGATCGAGGCGAAGGAGTCTGCGACAAAGGAGATTTGATCGGAAGTTCTGATCGGCTGCAACAATTCGCCAGATAAATTATTCGGATATTTTTAATCCGAAGAAATTGAAGAGATCGCGGAGTTCAAAGGGTTGATTGGAGCAGATTGGCTGGAAAATTGATAGGGAAAATTTTAGTCAGGGGATCTAGCTGGAGGAGTCAATCGAGATAGACGATCTCAAGATAGGATTCTTCATGAGAATAGAAGAATTATGCACAGGGAATCACATTTAGAGAAGCGAATTGGCACGCTTGATCTGAGGAGAATGTCGACAGTGAAAGTCGAGGCAGAGAGACACATCAAGAATGAAGGAGAATCGAGAGGCAGATTTAGGATCTTGGAGCAGCAAGGTTTTTCGATCTTGGTCTAATTCAGAACCAAAATCAGGGAGGAGAGTTCTTGCGATTTGGAATTGACGATGTCGAAGGGAAATGTGTTTGCATCCAAGAAGTTCAGGTTTGGGTTGGAAAAGGAAGAGCAAGTGCAGTGCAATGAGCAGTGCGAATGATAGTAGTACATGATGTGTTTTGACAAGAGAAGGGGCAAGATAATATCGGATTAGATTTTGATCGATTCTCTTGTGGAGTGAAGAAGAGCGAGAGATGCGGTGGGGTCCGATGGAAGTTCGGGTCTGGGTTCAGCAACTTCGTGTAAAGAAATAGATATCACAATTTCAGTTGTGAGTTTCTTTGGTTATCTTCTTCAATGTTGCATGCATGTTTTTGTACTCTAATTTTCAATAAACTAGATGTTTTTTTTTTAATTCCTTTGGCATGCTAGAATTCCAAGAGCTGAAATTTGTTCTTCTGTGTGTTTGGATTCTGGAGTTAATGTGAGGGGAATAAGAAGGAATAATCTGCATCTTGATGTCTTGTGATATATGTTTGTTAAATCTGCATAAAAGATTTATAGTTTTGCTGTTTAATTGCTGAAGCAAAGATTAAATGTGTTTTTGCATTGTTTGATGATTGGAATATCTTTCATGGTGATTTTGTTCTGGAAATTTTGATATTAGAACATGTTATTGAAAGTTTAATTATCTTGCTGTGGAGTAGTGAAGAATCAGTCTAATGGTAATGTTCTTGATCAGCAGTTGTCTCTCTCCCGGTGATTTTTCAGCCGCGATCTTGTCTATTAGTGTTTAGAACTAACCTTTGGCCTGGAGTTTCTTCAGAGCAATTTCAAGAATTTGCAGGTTTAAAAGTTTTGAGAAAAATCATCATAGATGCAGTTGGAAATACAAGATAAAGAAATGGGAAATGAAGCAGTAATCTGGTAGATAGATTGGGACTGCAGTTCTTGTTTTCTCTTTTGTATTCATGTATTGTTCCTGGTGATGAGAGCATGATTTGGTCAAGAATCAGATATGCTTGCAGAGAGTGTTTAGAGACAGCTAAGAGATAATAGTTGCAAGAGAAGCGGATTGAAATATGTAAACCAGTAAAGGTTTTGGATAGCTGCTTGGTAATGCTCTTGTGTAACTGGTACCTTCTCCAGTACGTTATCTCTTGGAGAACACATCTCATCTCTGTTCATTAGAGATTCGAGAATACAACTGTAAAATACTTGATGGAGAAATGAAAATGAGCAGAAATCTGGTGGAGATTTAGAGCTGCAGGTTCTTGGTTTTTTCTCCTATATTGTTGTATGTTTTTGTAGGATTCTGGGTGTGAATCAGATTAGCTTGTAGCTATGGGTAGAGATCAGAGGTAGAAGAGATGTGTTTGGGACTGGCCAATACTTCATGGTGTCGAAGTTGTGATTGCTAAAGGTTTGAGATGAGAAGCCTCATAGTTAGCTGGTATCTCAGAATATGAGTTAAGGTGGAGTTTTGAGGGATCACAAACTCAGAACAAGGTTGGGAAAGGCAGAAGTGGACTGTAGCCATGAAGAATGAACTGAAAATAAGCAAATCAGTTTTAAAGCCAAGTTGATAGCTCAAGTTTGGCACTAGAAGAAGGGGGATGAAGTTCTTTGTTCTGTGGATGAGAGTTCTGTGAATAGAGCTGTTGTGCAGATTGCTCATGTGAAGGTAGAGCTTGAGCTTGTGAATTTGATGTCTTGGTAAAGAGACATTGGTGCCCTGTGATGGGGCAGTTTGGAGGGAAGTTGGTGCATGGTGTTTTGATAAGGAATTTGCATTCAAGGCGGAGAATTGTAGAGATGGTGACTGCAAATTAAAGAGTATCGAAGGACTTATTAATAAATAAGGAAAGATCAAGGACCGAATGTGAAGTCGGTTATGGACTAAGCTGTTGCGGCTCGTTTTAGCTCTTGTATATAAGCTTGTTTTAGTTTCCATTCTACTGTATCTTATCTTGTGTACGCAGAAGTTAGAGAGAAAATCTAGATCTAGAAGAAGAGAGAAGCAAGGCAGTTAGGATTCATAGCTGTGAGGTTTCTGGGTTATCTTTTTTGGAGTTGTATCTGTAATTCTCAATCTCCCTCATCAATAATATCAAGCCTGTCACTCTCCCGTGGACGTAGATCGCAAGATTGAACCACGTAAAATCTTTGAGTCGTTTCTTTTCTCGTTCGTGTGTGTGTGTACGTTTTCAGCATTAGTGGTTCGTTGCTGAGCTACCTTAACATAAATGATGGTAAAAAAATTGTTATACCTCTATATAAGAGATTGATCTCTCATTCTTGATTTCTTTAACATCAAAGATATAGGCATTTTGGACTTGCAAACATTTCATTCAATCATTAACAGGTTGCATGCTGTTCAATGTATATATATAAAAAATACTTTTAATTTGATCTGTCTCTTATGTATATATACATTTAATTGAAATGTATCGTACATTAAAAATAGACTTAAAGTTTTTTTTTTCAGATTATCGAATGATATACAACATCCCTATTGACTAATAGAATATTATACTCTTCACCAGGTTATGATTCTTTTAATCAGTTTTAAATGCGCACATTGATGAAGGTGAAGGGCAGGGGATGGCCAAAAAAGGTGATTGTGGGTCCGATGATACAGAAAACAACGCCGAATGAAGCTGCGGTTGAGGTAAACACTAATACAAATGGAACACCGGCGAGTTCTCACGAAGCACGAATGCAGTCCAATGCCACAACACCTGCTTCAATTGACATTCCTGAATCATCTGATAATGCGGAGAGAAGAATAGAGGTTCAACGAACACCAGATCTGGGGAAAATTCCTAATCAGACTGAGGGAGAGGCAAGTAGACCGGCCAAGAGAGGTATGCGACTGGATTATATCGCGCCTACACTCAAAGAAGGGGTTCCAGTTGCTTGCCTTCAACAAGCTGATGTTGAATCTGAAGCTTTGAAATGGAAGACAGCGGTGATTTTATATGTTGTTGGTGAAACTCCTACCATCAGGTATCTTCAAACCTATCTCTTAAAACAGTGCAACATTGCTGAGCCTGAAATTTTCTACCATAATGATGGGTACTTCATTGTGCGATTTAAGAGTATGGATGAAAGGAACTCTATATTGTTTGATGGTCCTCATACGATTGCGAATAGGCTTGTGATTGTCAAAGCATGAGAGGCAGATTTTAATTTTGAGAATGAGATACTAAAGGTGATCCCTCTTTGGATTCAGCTCCTTAATTTGCCTCTAAATTGCTGGGGCGGAAAGTCTCTTAGTCGTATTGGCAGTATTTTGGGAAATCCTCTTTTTGCATATGAGTGTACAACTGAACAATCCAGAATATCATATGCTAGGTTGCTCATTGAGATTGATGTTACACAGCCAATTAAGCACCAGATTATCATAGAAGATGAGAATGGTAGAAGGGTGGAACAACGAGTCATTTATGACTGTGGGGCTAAACAAAAGGCAAGGGTTGTGCAGAGGGCAAAGCAAAAATGGCAGGCCAAGCCTCAGGCTGTCAATGTAGTTGCATCTGTTGTGAATGAGAAGGGTTCAGGGAAAGAAATAACAGAGGAGGAGGAACCAGGGGAGTGGGCTGTTCCTAGAAAAACTTATAGCCATGTTGTGAGTAATACTAAGCCTATTTCTGTGGTGTCTGGTAATACTTATCAAGTGTTAAATGGTCAGGAAGAGGGAAATTTTGGAATTGTAGAGGGCGCAGACCTATTCCCCTTTGTGGGGAAATGAAGATCATGATTTGGAACGTGAGAGGCTGTAACAAGCCTCTCAAGCAAAAAGAGTTGAAACACTTTTTGCATAATAAAAAGCTGGATCTCATAGCTTTATTAGAAACTAGAGTTAAACAACACAAGTTTCAGAAAATTTCTGGTAATCTTTTGAAGAACTGGGTAGTAATTCATAACTATGATAAGACAGTCAATGAGAGGATCTGGATTACTTGGAATCCAAGAAAAATTGCTGTAAAAGGGATTGAGAATCATGAACAAGGTATTGTTTGTGAAGTGCTTGATTTGATGAATGGTAAGAGTTTCAATTTTCATGCTGTGTATGCTTTCAATACAGTTGAATTGAGAAATGAGCTATGGAGATTTATTAGTAGTATATGTCAGAGGACAACTGAACCATTGCTTGTTGGGGATGATTTTAATTCAGTCTTGGGGATTGATGATAGGCTGCAAGGAAATCCAGTGACTGAAGCGAAAACTAAGGATTTTAATGAATGCATTCAGGCTAATGAGCTCACTGGTCTAAGGATAGTTGGAGGAAGCTACACCTGGTGTAATAATTAGACTGGGACGGCCAGAATCTATTCTCTAATTGATAGATGCTTTGGGAATTCACTTTGGTGCAGAGAATTCTCTTCAGTCATTGTTGAGCTTCTAGATAGGCATGTTTATGATCATTTCCCTCAATTTCTTGAACTTGACATTGACACTGTTCACATAAATACACCATTTCGATTTCTGAATGTGCTGGAGGAGCATCAGGATTTTAGGGATATCGTAGGGCAGGTATGGAATACTCAAGAGCAAGGCAATAAGCTGTTACAAATATGGAAAAAGTTGAGAAATCTGAAAGCACCACTCAAGCAGCTCAACACCTGTCATTACAAGAACATCTCAGATAAACTCATTATTGCTCGAGCTCAGCTGGCAGCTGTTCAAAAGGCTATCAACCTTGATTTATTAAATGAGCAACTTATTAATGAGGAAAGAAACAAGCTTGAAGTAATTGAGAAGTGAAGTGGAATTGAAGAAAGGATTTGGCAGTAGAAGGCGAGAGTTGATTGGATTAGATTAGGTGATGCTAATACCAAGTTCTTTCATGCCTATGCTCAATCCAGGCAATGTAGTAAAGCTATCAAAGTCTTGATGATAGCTGATGGCTCTAGATGCATCACTCATGATCAAATAAAGGAAGAGGTCAGGAACTTTTATGCTAATCTCATGGGAAATGCTGCTTCAGTTTTGCCTATGATTGATAAAGCAATTGTAGCACGTGGACCCATGTTGGGCCATGAGCAACAACTTCATCTGAACAGGCCTTTCACGGAGCTTGAAATTCAAGAGGCGATGTTTGGAAAGGATTTCAATAAAGCTCCAGGGATTGGTGGATTTAATGCCTTTTTCTTCAAGAAGGTCTGGAGTATAGTGAGGAAAGATATTGTGGAAGCTGTGAAGGAATTCTATGAGACTGGGTTTATCCCTAGACAGTTAAACAACACACTTATCACCCTCTTACCTAAGATTGACAATGCTCAGTCCATCAGAGATTATAGACCAATTGCATGCTGCAATGTGGTTTATAAAATTATATCCAAGGTGCTCACCAATCGGCTGCAAGGAGTTCTGGGTGGGATAATAAGTGAGAACCAATCTGCCTTTATTAAAGGTCGAGCTATATTCGACAATATCATTCTTAGTCATGAGCTAGTGAAAGGTTACAATAGAAAAAACATATTTTCCCCGCTGTATGATTAAGATTGACATACAAAAGACGTATGATTCTGTTGAGTGGCCTTTCTTAGAATATCTGATGTTTGAGATGGGCTTTCCTTACATCTTTGTCAAGTGGATTATGGCTTGCATCAAGACTGTCACGTACACTATTAATGTGAATGGTGAATTGACTGCTCCTTTTGTAGCTTAAAGAGGCCTGAGACAGGGGGACCCCATCTCGCCTTATTTATTTGTTTTGTGCATGGAGTATCTAACCCGATGTTTGGATGAGCTAAAGAATACAAGAGATTTCAAGTTCCATCCTAGATGTAAGAAGTTCAACTTGACTCATGTGTGCTTTGCCGATGACTTTCTGTTATTTGCTAGGGGAGATACCCAGTCAGTGAGACAGCTGTTGCTCGCTTTTGAGAAATTCTCCACAGTTTCTGGGCTTAAGGCCAATCAAAACAAGAGTAGTATCTACTTTGGATGAGTTGGTGAGGCTCTGCAGCACTCTATGCTATCTGAGTTTGGTGTTAGTAAAGATGAGCTCCCTTTTAAATATCTTGGAGTCCCACTAACTACAAAGAAGCTATCAGTGCTTCAGTGCCAGCTTTTGTTGAAAAAAATCCTTGCCATAGTTTAATCTTGGACTGCAAAGCTCCTCTCTTATGCAGATCGGCTTCAACTTATTAAATCAGTTATGCTAGGGATCCAAACCTACTGGTGTTAGATTTTCCTGATCCCTAAGAAGGTATTGAAACTTATACAAAGTGTTTGCAGAATATTCTTATGGACTGGAGGAACAGGTTTATCCAAGAAAGCCCTTGTTGCTTGGGATCATGTTTGCTTACCTCAAAAGGCTGGGGGTTGGAATGTTATTTGTGTCCAGGTATGGAATAGAGCAGCATTGTGTAAGTTATTATGGAATGTTGCACAAAAAAAGGACAAGTTGTGGATGAAATAGTTGCATGCATACTATATCAAGAATGAAGACCTCATTTCCATGGATATTCATGAACATGCTTCATGGATAATGAGGAAAATTATGGCTGCAAGGGAGTATTTGTTGGATTTGCATGATGGAAGAGCTGTGCTAGATGAGCTTATTTTCTCTATTAGGAACCTTTATCACCGGTTGAGGGGAGATATGGAAAGGGTGCCTTGGCAAAAGCTAATATCACATAATATCGCTCCTCCTAAATATGTTTTTATAGTTTGGTTGGCTGTTTTAGGGAGGCTGGCTACTTGGGAAAATTTGTTAAGAGTTAGGATTGTCTGTGAAAATATGTGCTGTCTGTGCAGTAAGGAAAGTGAAACATTAGATCACCTTTTCTTCGCTTGCGAGTATTCTGCAACTGTTTGGGAGGAGCTCACCCAATGGGGGAGGATACCGAGACAACACCAAGCTTGGAGTGATGAGAAATTGTATATGCAGTCACAATGCCGTGCCAAGAAAGGAAAACAAAAGCTCTATAGGGGCCTGCTCGCGGTGACAGCGTACAACATATGGATTGAGATAAACAAACGAAGATTTCAGAATACGTCATTAGCTGCTCCTGCTGTTGCTAGAATATGCAAGCTTCAGTTTTCTATTAGTTGCAGGAGAGATGAGAAATTAGTCAGTATGTTGGCTAATTAGTTTATAGGCTTGTGGGTGTTTGTAAGTTTGGTTGCTTGTGTACTTTCACTGCTTCATTTGGTAATAAAGAAATATTTTACCAAAAAAAAAAAAATTAGGCTTAATGGCCGAATTCTATTTTTTAATATGAACTTTCAATTTGACAAAAAATATTCGAACTTTAAATTTAATAACAATTGTTACACAGTTTTGACTTTGGGCAAAATTGATTCTGAATTGGCAGTCAGAATTTCCAATGTGGCATAGTCGTCCAATTAATTAAATGAAGTCGTTTTTCCTTAATTGTGGATTTAATTAAATGACATTTCCCTCTAATTGTTGGATCTAATTAAATGACATTTCTTTGGCCAAATTAAAAATTCATGTGAAAAAATTGAATTTGTCTAAAATTCATGTATTGTTCGGCCATTAACCAAAAAATTACTCACTAGTAATAGTTACTATGTAACATTTTGAATTTTGTAAATGCAACACTCCCCATAATTATAAGCTGAAATACTTGGATACGCTGAAAATATACCTATGCATACATTATGGGCCAAAACTATAATCCAAATAATCGAGGACAATATTATCTATATCGATTTGCGAGCAGCTCTCATAACTCAATCATAAATGCAGAACTTTGGAGGACAATAGGTCATTTCATTGAATGCATCGAAATTCGTAGAGTTTGTAAGATGAATTTTTGCTGGTAAGTTATGAAGATTCGAGATAACAATAGTACTACTCACTCGGTTCCATTTATATAGGCACGTTTTTCTTCTTTAGATGTCCCAAATATATAGTTTTATTTTCATAAAAAGTATTACTTTCGTTCCATTATTCTTGTCTTATTTCTTTTGGACACGGGTATTAAGAAAAAGTGTGTTTAAAGGGTAAAAAGATAGAAAGTGGTGGAGCCCATAACTTTTTGTGAGAGAAGCATATTTCATTTTATGGAAACAGGACAAGAATAACGGGACAGCTCAAAAAGGAATACAAGACAAGAATAATGGGACAGAGGGAATAATATTTTTAGCTCATTTACTACCTATTTAATTCTTTGATTAACTCATAAAAAATACATAGTCAAATAATAAATAGAGACATATTAGGAAATTTACTATATAATTTACCTTTCCAATAATTTTTCTTAATCCTTGTGAAAATTTCAATCAACCTATATAAATGGGACGGAGGGAGTATAAAATAATATCTCCAATACATTTTCTAAAGCACGTATTTAATTTAAATGAGTGAAAATACACATTTTTAGCTCGATAAATTTACCGTTTGACATGTTTAGCCCGAACTTAATATAATACTACAAATTTCAAGCCAAATTATTCAATTTGTGACAATTTTAAATATTTAGTAATTTCCGGCATCGGAGAATCAAGTTGACAATTGGAATTGACACTTGTATGCCAGGTTGGACGAAACTACGTACGATGTTTTATGTATATATACATGTTAGTTTTGTATAATAAAATTCAAATTGACAATCAGAATTTGTGACAATTGTGTATTTTGTTTTTATTTTATTTTATAAAGTATGTATACGTAAGACGACATCGTTTCGTCCAATATGGCATACACACGTCAATTCCAATCGCTAATTTGACTTTCCGGCACTGAAAATCACTCAATAGCTAAAATTGTTACAAACTGAATAGTTGGAACATGAAATTTATACTATTATGTTAAGTTGAGGCTAAACCAGTCAAATGATGAATCTATGGGGCTAAAATTATGTATTTTCTCTTTAAATAATGCTCATAATCATTAATGTTTTGCAAATATTCCATGGCTCTTATTTTTTCAAAACACCTTTTATCTGTGTTTATATTAAGGTATCAAATCGTGGTCTATTTAGGAGAAAATATTTTATTAATACGTACGAAATGAAGACCCCATGGAGGTAAAATTATATGAGGGTGTCTCCAGTGGTGGAAACCAGTTTCAGCTTCCAAATCGCCACATCAGCGCCACATCAGCTTTTGGAACCCACCTACTTTTTTATCTAAACACCTTCCACAACAATGAAACCAGTTTCTACTATTTAAAGGGTCCCACTATAATACACATTATCTTTATATATCTATACATAAATTATTAGTTTTGAACTTTAAAATATCATCATTTGCTCGTTTCAAATCGGATTTTTACGATTTTTATGTCGAATAAAAGCTCTCGTCGTGATCTTTAATATAAGATATATGTTCGATATGTTTTAGACGAGCTAATAGGTCCGTATTTATGAAAAACTACAAAAAAAAATCGAAATGAAAAAAAGGACAAAAACAGAAGGAAAAAAAAAGTCAAAAGTGGCGGCCACCCCACGCGCGCGTGTCTTGCGCACGCGCCAACCGCAACGCGCGTGTGGTGCACGCGCCGTGGGTGACGCGCCCAGCCGCCCTTGCTTCTGCTCCCAGCCGCTTCCTCTCTCCTCTTGCACCCAGTTTCTTTTCTCCACAATGGTGGATTTGGTGGGTTCCAAATTTTGGAACCCACCGTTGGAGGCACCCTGAGGTTCCAAAAATAGGAGTATGCTGTTGCTTCGAATAGCAAACTTGAATATTATTTCCCAAGTACAATAATTATAAAATTAACATTATTTGGGATTACGGTAGTAGTAGTAATATTTATGAAGCAGACTGAAGAATATTCGGGCATTAATAATATAATTTATTTCTGAAGCAACAGTAGGCCGAAAGTATTTGATTTTGTGCAGTGTTTGGGGTCTGCTGTTGACTGATGTTGAAGGAAGTGAAGTGACAAACGGTCAACGGTCAAATATGAATAGAGGAATGTGCGGCCCGACAGGTTGTCATATTTTCTCATTTTTCTCCATTATATTTTATAATATCATTGTAGATAAACATAAATCTAGAAAATATAATAATTATTAAAGTTAAATTAAGTTGAGGGTTCCCTATGCTCTCCAGTCCCTTCAATATGAATAAATGATAATGGACTTCCATCACCTCTAAAAAAAAAAGATAATGGACTTCCACCTACTTTTTTTTTTTTGAGATAAACTTCCATCTACTTTCAAAATACGACAAATGGTAGATAAATTAGTTGAATTAATTAATTTTATTTTCCTAATTTATATATGTTATTAGTAAGCAAATAAAATAAGATTCAAATCCATGTTATTTGGCAGGAGAGGAGCATCGAAATAAGAACTTTTAAACTTAAATAATCAATGTGATTACAGAGAAATTCTCCATCACATTGTTTGCGCATGTAACAAAAATAATTAAAATTCTATTAAATCGATACGATTTTGTAATAGTATTTTTAATTTGATGTAATTGACCAAGTATGATAAAATGAATAATCAAAGGGGAAAAAAGTGAATTATATCTTTTGGTTCCCGAAGGCACGTGGCAATCAATTCTAGGTCACGTGCTCCCCAGCTAAGCCCCAACCAATTCTACGCAACACATTGTCGACTTGTCATTCAATCTTTTCTTCTTATTATTTCTATAATTGATGCCTCTTTTCTTGGTTTTGGTCGTCGCTTTCGTGAAATTAACCTATCATTCTGTGGTAATAATAAGCATACAGCGAACACAGAAATAAAAGTACTAATTCATATATGAAATACTCAAGTAAAGTAATTTATATATGAAATGTTAACTTAGGTCAAATATTAGTGTATTATAAAGTGGAAATTAAACGATAGAATTTTTCAATTTAATGTGTGCATGTTGACTTAACGTTAGAATGGTTAATGTCTGAGGCCAAAGGTCTCACGTTTGAATCCATTGTAGTGCGTTATTTAAAATTTAATGTTACAATTAAAAAATAATAATTATTCCAACATAGAATGAGGTGGCTCCCGTGTACATGTACATATCTTGCAGCTGCACTTCACATTAACTAATCTCATTCTAATCTTAGTTGTCTTCACCTTTTAACCATTAAATTTTCTGTTGCGTATAGAATTTTTTTTTATCGTTTTTCTGTTCCATTGTACGGGACATAATCTGGTTGTTTAGATGAACATGGATAATTAATTAAATTATAATCAACATTTTCTCTCTTATTGCTAATCCTTTTTATATATAAGATTGATTAATATTTGAGAAGGGGTAAATTTGCCGAAAATAATACTCATTCCGTCCCCGAAAAGTATGATTAATTTGTTATTTCGGGTAATTCCTTATAAGTGTGATGTCTTCATAAGTGGAAATGACCCACTAACTTTCTAATATTTTAAACCTCATAACAATTCAAATATGTGGACCTCTCTCTAGACTCAAGAAAAATTTACTTACATTTTCTTAAAACACGTGCCGCACTCTCTGCACCACACTAACCCGGGATGGAGGGAGTACAATTTTTGTCCAAATTCACAATTTTCACATAATTTTTTTAAAACGTTGCTACTACAAAACCAAAACTTTTTCAAAGTAGTAATTCTAGGTATTTTATGATTTTTACAACAATGTATATGGGACTTACATATATGCATCTTTCCATTTATATATAACATTATTGACGAACCAAAATGACACCAACATGTTCGAGTACCAAAATATCTCATTTCAGATTTATAATTACTGTTAAAACGAAATCACATGATAAAGCAATAATATTTTTTTTAAGGGAGCACCGTTCACAAAACAACCATTTTGTTCTAGAAGCTAAGAAAGTGATCAATCTTTGATTAAGTTTCACATTACCCCAATTTCTTCAATGATGGATCGAAGTAGGGTGCAAATCATACTTTCGCCACCTTTAGTGATTTATTACTTTGCCCGGTCTAAGAATCAATATATTTGATTGTTTGCTAAGGAATTGTTCTATAACCAACACACAAAAAAAAAAATCTACTTTAATTATAGTTTTATCCCTTTTTCATCGCTATATGATATTCGAATAAAAAATAATATTAGTATATGCACAGTCTACCATTTGTACTATAGAATATAAATTCATAACATAAAGAGATTAAAAGAGACGACCTATGATAGAGCACAAGTAGGGTATAAAAAGATTAAAAGTCTAGTGGATTTGTGGATACGACCTATCCAAATATTTTAAACTCTTTCTATTTGTCCTTTATTATATAGCCACCAATACTAAGACCCTAAAAAGTTTTAACCTAAACACAATAGACTATTTGGCAGAAATTAAGTTATAATAATTTATATTATTGATTGAATGACGGTTTTTTTCCCTCTCTCTTTTAAGTCAAGAATGAATTCTACACAATTTAGGAATTGAGAGGGGGTTCAACTCGTGTCACAAAAGAATTTAAACATAAATTTGAATCCATTCGGACTAAAGTCCAAAACGAGTAAATTCAGTATACTAATTTTATACGTTTAGAAATGTTGAAAATATCTTTATTAGTGAAGATCTTTTAAAATATTATAGCACGAAAAGTGTAGATTGTTGGTTCACATGATCACATCACAGTCCGGTTGATGTCTAATAGGATTTAGGAATGAATTTATTTTGATGCTTTATGTCTTTTGTAAGCATAAAAAACAAAAATATTAATGATGCTATTGAATTTGCCAAAGTGGAGACAGCATCTAACTAATTAAGTCTTCTTATGTCTTCCTTTTACAGCATTATTGTCATTATTTTAGAATAGTAGACAATGGAAACCTAAGCTTAAAGCAAACTAGCATCATAGCATTTCCTTTAATCCAACAAATAAAAATATAAAAATCAGAGTTTTAACAAGAAATTATGAAAGTTAATCTCAGACATAACTATATTTACCCAAAAAAGGAAAATAAATAAATAAATCTTTACTCGTCTATTGCAAAAATACAAATATACTTCGAAGTACTAAGAGCATGCACCCCCATTTAATAGGTGTGAATTTCGATATCTAAATAAATACTTACTACTAATTTAATTTTCCTTCCTAGAAATAAGTAAGTTTGATTATGGTTTCGTAATTCAATTTTTTTTGTATACTCGCAACTATTACTTACTCATGTGTCTGCATGTATACGAAATATTTCGATATACGGTGAAAGCTATACCCGTACCTTCCATCCAAATCTCGTGATCACCACTCCACCCACTAAGCCATCTATGAAGCTAATTCACCCCTATTCTTGTAAGGGTGTTTGAATATTTTCTACTTTAGAATACGTTGCTTTAATTAAGTGTAATTAATTAACTAACCTAAACAGTCAAAAAGATACATAAATTAGTTGAAAGAAAAGATAAATCATGTTGATTCTACTTTTCTACTCTAGTATTTTTATAGGAATCTTATTCCCAATAATTTATAGTGTTTAACTTCACAATATATTTTGTATTATATTTAGCAGAGTTAAATAAAATCTTTATCATTTAATCCCCTCTTAGATATTATTCCCAAATAATATGTTTTCTTTTTTCCTTTTCTATTTTTGCATATTTCGTAAACAGCGATATAACAAAACTAATACAATCGGGGTGGGGGGGGGGGGGATGATATAATTAAATTTGATTATTAAAAAAAGACTAATTCAATTGAGTTGGCTGCAGCCTTCAAGCATATAGACCCACCTTGAGCTACAAAATTTTCAGCAATAAAGAGCATTAGACTTCTATCTCAAGAAAAAAAAGATTCCACGTAATCAATACATCAACTTTATATATTTGAATTAATTAATTTAAATTCTGATATCATCAACTTTATCATCTTTTTTTGTGGGGAAAACTTAAAGACTTGCCATAACGTAATCCTTGACTCAAAGCGAATCGTCGAAAGCGATCAGTGACAGTTATTTGTAGTGAAGAGTTTCGAATACTTGATTGATACCTACTGAAGCAGTAAAATCTCATTGAGACACCAAATCTACAATAGAACAACCATCAAATTATTACCATAAGTATGCAAACTTGGTCGAGCCAGTCGCACAAGACTAGCTAGCTATCCCGTCGTATTTCTTAAACTTGGTGGTGATACAAGTAAAGACGAGCAGATCCCGACTTTGCAAATGATAATAAATCAAAACCTCAGTTTCCTTACAAGCAAAAGCTGAGTCCATCCATACATACCTGAATCTCCTGATTGTTCGACTCCTGAAGAGGATCTAAAAGATGTGCAGCATTCGTGGAGATGATTTTGCCATGCTAACGTATAGCATTAATGTCGAGAAGCAGCACTGCCTACCATTACCAATATAAAAAAGATCATTAACATGATCCAACAATAAAGTGAACACTGGAAAGCCTAGTGATCTGAATAAATCAAATGAATTCTCAATCTCATCATCAGTTCTCGTATGATATTTGAATATTCAACGATATGATCTGGGAGTTAACAGGCATCATGTCGCTGAACTGGAACTACTAGTCTAGTAATGTACACTGGGACCAGAAAGGAATATCAAAACTTTGAAGCCCGAAAACGAGACTCCTGTTTCACGAGGTCCATCTATGGGTTATTATAGAGGATAATATACTTATAGCATGAGACTGTGCCTCCTATTAATATAATAGAATCTAGAATTTACTTCATCTGCAGAAACTCTAGAGCCGAACCCAGAGGATTCTTCGTGGAAAATGTAATCAAAATTTTAATTACAGCCAAGTCCGACCATGTGATGGCATTATACTTAAAATTTATGAGTTAACTAAGCATGTGATTATTAGCCTCCGGTACTTGAGGAATCTTCAAAAAAGGAAAATTATTCCTCTTAAATATGGGAGAGGTTCTATTAAACTATTTAACATCATGAAATGTCCACAGTAATAAAAGCCAATTTAACACAGATAGCACAATGCACGATTAGTAGCAACTTACACATTTATCTCGTTGTATTGACATTCTTGAGCAGCACTTTCCTTGGTAAGCAATTCTCACTCCATAGCCTGAGGCAATAATAAGCTTAAGAGGTATAGAGAAAAGAGTTTAAGCAAATGTAAATGTCATGAACAAGAATGGATTGAAAATGGCAGGAGAAGAAATTAGAAAACTATCTATCGATTACAGTTAATCCCAAGAAAACTACAAAAAATAGAAAGAGTAGTGTGTTCACCACAGTAAACAAATGAGAAGTTTCAACGGTAATTACAGTGTAATCTCCAAACACCATTAGATTAATTACATTACATATCATAGTGCATGGAGCCCATTTCCCGACTCATCCCCAGGCTCCTTTATTACATGTTCCCTATAGTCGAACCAAGAAATGAAAATGTGGAGCATCAATCTATATGCCCAATATTAGCAGCTGCTAAGTGATTTACAACAGCATGGTAGCTCATACTGAAATAGATATCTTCTAAAATAACAAAGCTGCTGTCATTAACAGGGTAGCTCCAACTCCAATGCGATTAAGAAAACCGAGCTGAGTCATCAGAATCTTAATCAATTTAATCAAAGAGATCGATATGAAACCAGAAAATCTTATGAAAAGGATGTTACAAAGGGACAGAGAATCCTGAACAAGGAACATAATTGACTAGCTAAAGAGCACTACTCCACATCTCAATAGTATAAAAATTAGAAGTCTGAAATCTTTGAGGTTTGACACCCACCAAACTACTATAAATCTAATTCTCCGAAACCTCATCAGGGATTCCTCCAAGTTCTCAAAAACCTATGCAGGCCTTTCTAACCATAGAGACCAACACAATAAGGACAATAACTTCCCATAAAACGCATCCCATTATACCAAGTAAAGTTCCAAGTTTTGACAAGAACAAATCATTGACAGATAGTGGAAAAACCCATAGAAGACCTAGTTCTTAAGCATCCTGTTCCACAAATTGAGAGGGGGAAAAAATATCGAGGTAACATGTGATCTGCATCCTAGCGTTTATGCCTATATAAGATGCCTACTGGGGACATGAGGGCAATCTTAGATGGCCTTTCCAACATATCACAATTCACAGGTTGGTAAATTACCCAAAATTAATAACCGTGAACAAAACTAAACTTCATATCGACATTAACCCAAATCAAATAAAAGCTGCAATTGTTTATTTTATTTATTGTATTTTATTTTATTTTTTTATTTATTTTTTATTTTTTTTAACTCCTGTAGATATTCTTCCCCTTAGCAGTATTTGAATTTTGGTAGCTTGAGCCCCCTATCGAACCCAATCTAATTCTGAATGAGGCTTGATTCACCAAACTTTGATCCGTCTTTCATCAGCATTGAACCCAACCAGAGGTTTCCATCCGACTTCCAGAATTTAAAAATAATAAAAGCACAATCATGAAACAAATATCTTCTTGAATAAATGGCAACACAGTTTAGAAACTTCTAGCATTATGAGTCAATAATCAATATAAAAGTTAAAGACCAGAAATATCTCCTATTCGTGTTGACCACTTGATCAGATTCAGCACCCTAGATGAGGATCTAATGATCATTTTATACGCAGGCACAGTATACACAGTCATGATGTTGCCTCACTCTAGACGGAAATTAAAAAGAAGACAGCAAAAGAGTGAGGACAAAAATTGAGGGAACAATGAGCCTACCTCAGTGAGAAATTGATGTTCCTACAATGAACGAAGCAGGAGTGAAATTTTCTTTTAGCCACAAGCAGCAAACAAATACTTCCTTTTACTTATGGGTTCCTCTTGCAACAGAACCACATCCCGTGCCTTTTCCAGCAGCTCCTCCAGATTATTGGCACCAAAGCTCAAATAATCCAGTTGCTTTTTGTATCTTTGCTGGTATATGGACTCGAAAGAACCAAGAAAAATCCGGCAAGAGTAGCTCACCATAATCTCTTGAAGCTCATACTTAAATTTGTTCAGGCTTGTGTCAACAATTACAGATTGACCAGCAACCTCCAAATTAGAACTCCCTCCTTCCTGCCTATCATCATGTCCTCTTACTACTACTGTTTCATCGCCTGAGAATTCATCCGAGGAGCCACTTCCAGCCGTTGCATCAACATTATCTTCCTGAGATTCTTTTTCTATCTTATCCCTCCTAGCCAAAATTACAGGAGTACCAATTGGTCCAGATTTAGAGCTATGGAGGCAGACATACTTTTTTTGGCCTTTTCCCTGGATAGCAATCAAATCACCCATCTTCTTGAGGAGGTTTGCAAGCTTCAGTGCCCCATATTCAGAAACAAACAGAGGCTTCCCATAATATTTTTGGTATTCTGCCGGAAGTCGGGTCAGAGGCAAACTGCCACCTGCTAATTCAAGCAACTTTACCAGTTGGCCCTTTAAATCGTTTAGATCTCTTGGCTGCACCCAGGTCAAGTCGTTTTGTTTGCAGGAAGCAAGAGTTCCTGATGAAACTTCATCCAAACTAGATGGAAGGCTAAGAGATCGAGAACTCGTAGGATCTGGGGGCATTGCAATTGGAATACTTTTATGCTCAGATGGAGACCATGACACAAAAGATAAATCTCTCGTGCTGCAATAGCCTTTTGAGACCCCCCTATACACAATTGACTCCTCTTCATTCTCACCATCCATATAGTTGTTAATCTGACATCCCACAAAGAGACCGGCAATCTCCCCTGCACCTCCTCGAGGAGGATTCAATGCTTTAGTCGGGGGCATAAAACCTTCCCCACGAGCAACACTAGGCCAATCCCACACAAACCTACCTGCATTACTAAGGGCAGATGATACCCCCACTCGAGAAGGAATAGCAAGAATTACAGTATACCCTCGCTGACCTAGAATATGGAGAGCAGGAGCAAAATCGACATCTCCTGAGATCAGCATGATGGATGACGGTGGAGGATTGTCAAGAGCAAAAAGAAACATGTCGATCAATATTGCCTTGTCAGATGCATCCTTACGTCCATTGGGAACATCTATGAGCTTAACACCAGTCCTCTGGCATCCTTCTCTTAGTCGTCTGGGAAAAGCGTTAAAATCCCCATACGCAGAAAACATTGTTACAGCTCCATCAATTACAGGATGAACTCGCAGGGCCATCCTAATGTGACCAGCCACATCTTCAGGCCGCACATCACTTGGCACGGGACAGTTCTCCATGTCCCAAAGAATAGCAACATGACCCTGAGAGGAGCTCCAACTTTGATGCAATAAAGGTCGATATTGGTTTACATTTGAGCTTTCCGATTGCCTTGAGCCATGTCCCGAGTATTCTGATGGAAACAGTAATGTAGATGTATTTGAGCTCGACATCACTGATTTAATTGGATAAACGACTTCTACCTTCCTGATATTAAGGATAGATCATAAATCTCAATGGGTAAAGTGAATGGAATAATTTGCACTGAATTGAGCAGAACAGCGCAAAAAACAGGCAGCAAAAAGGACACTTAAACTCCAGAAGATAAACAGTAAGATATATCCAACATCGGGATCATCAAATGGTCAACTCTTGAAGGACAATTAGCTGTTACTCGTCTGAGGTTGAAGTTCTTAACCAAACTTTCTTCATAAGCATTAAGTACTCACTTCCATGCAGTGTCCCTTTTATTAACTTTAGGGCCTACTCTTGAGTCTTGATTCACATCGGCAAGAATAATGTGTCGAATTCGTTTTATTCCAAACTCTTTCTTGATTCTCTACACATTACTCTAAACAAGATAACTTAGGATTGGCAAAATCCCCTTTCAATCCCAAACAAAAAGGTCTGAACGAGTACAAAATTGCATCTTATAAATGGAACTTAACGTCTAAGAGATGCACAAAACAGATTGCATAACAATAAATAAAAATAAGGCAAGAGCTTCAGCTCCACAATGTCGACATGAAATTTTCAACAAGTTTAAATTCAATCACAATTTGAAGAAAAAATCTAGACAAGTACGCAGAAACCCCACCCTGCGGATATGAATATCTATCTCTACACTAAATAAACAACCGCGAAGTAATGAATTAAACAAGAGTAAATGCAGTAGATCATCAAATTCTTGACTCAACGATTATAAAACCAATTCAAGATCCGTTTTTTTTAATAAACCCATCAAAACTCGGAAAACCCTCATGGATTTCTGCTCATAATAAGAATGAATGTTAAAAGAAAATTACTTACCTGAAGAGGAAACGGACGTAGATTGAGGCCTGTGGAATTATTATTAGATTATACCAAAAAAGTTGATTAAAAGAAGAAGATCTAACAGTAGATTGAGTTGGATTATATCGCAATTATGGTTATGGCGAGATATTATAATTTGGATGCGAACATAGATTTAGATTGTTTTTTCCTCTTTATGGTATATATGGGTGGCCGGTGGAGGAGGCTGACCTCAACTTTCTAAGCTCCCAAATTTCGCCTTATTCGCAACTTAAATAGGTCTTTTATCACATTCATGACATTTAATTTAATCTAAGTCACAACGAATCCTTTTATTCCATTTTTAAATTTATCAAAAATTTACTAAACGGCCCGGAGAGCCGGCCACTCTTCCGGCGGAGATGGTGATCGACCGTACAAGTAAAGAAACATTAAAAAAAATCTGAAAGATAGAAAAATTTAACGCACGCCCGGTGGGACTCGAACCCACAATCGCCTGATTAGAAGTCAGACGCCTTATCCATTAGGCCACGGGCGCCCTTTATCAATGCCAATTATGTTTAATGAATTTCTTTATGTTTTCTAGTTTTAAACAGATTTCCTTGTAGTTTGCCGGACCGAAAAATTTAGCAATCTCGTCTCGGCAAAGATAGCAAAATAATGGCATTGGCGTCACTAACGCTGCCGCTTCTTTCTCCGGTGGCCGCTCCGAAGAAGCCGGCAGCCATCTTCGCCGCGGTACACTTATCAACTCTCTCGGTTTATGGAGCAGTCCGAAACTGTAGAACGCAGGAGAAACCCGTCGTTAAACGACGCTCGACAAAACCCACCAAAATTATCTCACCAACTTCCGATACGTCATCACCGTCGTCTTCAGTTCCTCTGAAAAAGGTGACCTTTTTCTGCTTCGCTTTTGATTTTCCAGTAATTTGCTGGGTTCTTAAGATATTGAAGTTTCTTGCTGTGGTATCCGCTATTTTTATGCTGGCATTCGTTTTAATAATTGTTGAGGGTTTTTTAAGGATTATAAAGATTCGTGCTTTGAGTTTACTGGTAGTGTAAGTATCCATATGTTTTGATTTTCATTATAATTATGAGTATGATTTTGATTAGGTTCTGGTGCCAATTGGTTATGGGACGGAAGAGATGGAAGCTGTGATAATGATTGATGTTCTGCGGCGGGCCGGAGCCCATGTCACGGTGGCTTCCGTGGAGGACCAGCTGGAGGTTGAGGCAGCTGCAGGCACCAGGCTGGTGGCTGATGCCTTAATCTCTACTTGCTTCGATCAGACCTTTGATCTTGTTGCGTTGCCGGTTCGTTGTCACCTCTGTTTTAACTATATCTTTCCTCTATATAGTTTGCTCTTGTATATATTAATTTTTGCGTGTGTAAATGTCTAGTTTAGTGGAATGGGGATTGTTCTAATTGATATCTGTGGAATATTTAGAGTTTCGGGTTCTATACTTCTTGTGACTAGATTTAGTTGTGTGTGATTAGGGGGGAATGCCGGGCTCTGCACGCTTAAGGGACAGTCAAGCTCTTCAGGATATAACAAGAAAACAGGCGGAGGCGAAGAGGTTATATGCTGCAATTTGTGCTGCTCCAGCAATTACGCTTTTGCCTTGGGGACTGCTAAAGAGGAAACAGGTAGCTCCAATCGGTTTTGATGGCTAACTTTGATCAACTTTCTTTCTCCGGTATATTTGCATTGTTTGATTTAATGATGAGCTCATAGCATATCTGGTTAGACAACTTGTCACCCTGCGTTTATGGACAAGCTTCCGACTTTTTGGGCTGTCAAAACAAATTTACAAGTTTCGGGAGAGCTGACAACTAGTCGAGGCCCTGGCACTTGTTTTATGTTCTCTGTGTCGCTGGTGGAACAGCTGTTTGGTGAGTTGGTGGCCAAGGAAGTTGCTGACACAATGGTAAGAAAAATCTGAATTAGCTTTGTTTGGAATATAACTGAAAAACATATACGTAGCTGGGTTCTAAGGGACATGCTAAATGCGATTTTTGACTGAATACATTATTTCAGTTTAATTGGCAAAGTGAGATGTGGATGTGTTTTAATGATGATAAAGTTCAAATAAATTAGAAACCTCAGGCTCTTGTCTCAATATGTATGTTTTGTTTTCTGGCTTATTGGTAGCAGTACGTCTCGTGTACTTTTGCTTTCAGCATTAACAACTGAGATAATATTTTGCTTGTCTCATCGTGCAGCTGTCGAATGTTGCTGACGGTAGTTCTAGGAAGGAAGAGTTTAACGAAGTTTCCTGGTCTTTAGGTCACCCTCCTCAGGTAAGAACTGTAATACGATAACCGAATATCCTCTTTGTAACCCTGTTATCTTGTTTCCTGGTCCTTTTATCACTCTTCTCACTATAATCCACTTCATAGGAGTAAATTTACGTTCTGTATTTCTCTCTCTCTGCTCACCATCTATCCGTTCACTATTTATGATTGCTACAGAGAACTCCTCAATCTGTCTTCTCTAAAATCGATATCTTGCTGATCTTTCACTCTCTTTCTCAATGATCTCTGCAACACTTTCTTTGACTTTTAAAGAAGTTCAGATTTGCTTGTGGTCGTGGCAAACATTGTAGGTTCTCATTCCGGTTGCTAATGGTTCGGAAGAAATTGAAGTGGTGACCATCGTAGATATTTTGCGACGAGCAAAAGCAAATGTTGTAGTTGCTTCAGTGGAGAAATCCCTGCAGATTTTAGCATCCAGTGGGACAAAAATAATGGCAGACACGAAGATTGGTGCTGCTGCTGATTCAGTTCATGATCTGATAATCCTTCCTGTAAGATTTTGATATTTATATACCTTATTATTCTTCATTCTTGTTCCTTTAACCATTTCTTTGTTCCTCTTGCATCTCCATCTTCTCTCATAAAGACCCGTCGTTGCTTGCTCGTAAATTACAGGGAGGAACTTTAGGGGTTGAGCGGCTACACAGATCTAGGATTCTAATGAAACTGTTGAAAGAACAACAATCAGCTGGCAGATTATTAGGAGGCATATGTTCTTCTCCTGCAGTTCTGCACAAACAAGGACTGCTAAAGGTAAAATGGTTAAACTTCAATCTGTATCTATCTTTTGGAGTGGGATGTAAAGCTAAATACTTTTGCTCTACCCTACTAAAAACAGGGTAAGAAAGCAACGGCTCATCCTTCCGTCATAAACACGCTCGACGATGCTGTGCATGGTGCCCGAGTAGTTATTGATGGTGAGGTGATCACCGGCAGAGGACTTGCTACTGCAACGGATTTTGCACTTGCTATCGTAGGTAAACTTTTCGGGTTAGCCAGAGCGAGGAGTGTGGCGGAAGGTCTCGTTTTCGAGTACCCTAGATAAGAGGCGAGCTGACTTCGTCCAAGGCGAGGAGCACACTCATGGTCGGCATCATATTCTGTCTTGTTGGGCAGAGAAAGCTCGGCTTCTGTGAAAAATGCAGGACGGATATTCACAACGAAAGCAAAGAGCTGTGCTGGAGTTGGCAATTCCTTGCCAGTCAAAGATCCAGACAGTCAACCGTAGTGGCGATGATCTCATACTGCCAACCAAACGAGCTCTTTAGGTTGATCCAACATTAATGGTATTGGTTAGCTACCCACTCCACTTTTTGTTGCCTCCAACCAGATATATGAAAAACGAACCTCAAATGGAATTTTGGATTTCTATGATACAGTCTAGAAACAAAAGTTGATTAAAAACATTATCTGATTTCAACTCAAGGAACATGACTAGTGACGTTAACAATATATAAAATTGTGAATATTACGGCAAATACATCTATTTAAATAATTAGAAATAAACTAATAACATTAAATCGAAGCATAACTGATAAATTATTAATCTCATTTAACTTTGTTCGTTAACTCAATAATTCAAATTCAAATTTCATTCGGTTTTTTATTTTATTTTTTTGTATTCTTATTTTGAACCTTTTTTTTTTAGCATATTTCTTATTTTGAATTGAATCCAAACGATATGATAAATTAATTGATGAAACATCCCCAGTCCTTACTACAGTTATTCTGGCCTTCTCGGACGAAGCGGGCCCACAATGAAAAGTAGGCGCCACGTCGGATGCTTGGGGCCCACAATCCTCGTAAGATTTAACCATACCACAACTCAAACCAGCTGCGCCCCACCATTTAAAACCCCAACATACCGTTTCCTGTAACGAACCAATTAATTATTACTCCACGGCGGCGCATTCTCCATGTCCCAATCAGAGCCGCCGCGCCTCCGCCGTGGAGCTCCGTCGCCCCTTTACAAGCAGAATTCGTGGTCGCCCGATATCCTCCGAGACGAGGCGTGGACCAACCGCCGGAAGAATCACAAGCTGCGGCGCGGCCGCAGCTTCACCGAAGATGACCTCGATGAGCTCCGCGCCTGCTTCGAATTAGGATTCGACTTTGATTCAACCGATTTGGATCCGAAACTGTCGTCTACTTTTCCTGCGCTCGAGTTGTACCATGCTGTGAACAAGAACTACTCCAACAGCTTGTCTCGATCTTCTTCGGCGTCGTTTTCCGATTTCGATTCGGCCGCCTCGACTGTCGGAAGCACCGACTTAATTGTTACTCCAGGTAAGCTCGAGATCTTTACCTGTTTTTACGCGCAAAAAAAAGTTCATGTTCTTACCGAATTGGGGAACGCTTAGGATACAATTGAACTGAATTTGTTTTATGATTTGTTCTTTTAATTTAAAAAAAAATAAAAAGGTGATGATCCGGAGATCGTGAAGACTAGATTGCGGCAATGGGCGCAGGTGGTGGCGTGTTCGGTGCGCCAATCTTCACCAATTTGTTGCGATTTGGATAGCTGTTTGGGGAAAAAGAGGAGTGGAGAAGAAAGAGAAAATTAATTTTGCTTTTCCTGAATTTGTTGTTGAAATTTTAATCTGTGAGATTTTTGCTGCTGAATTCAGTGGTCGGAAAGAGAGAAGATTTTGTTTTTTTGTTTTTTTTGTTCTTTTTGTTTTTTTTAATGTTTGTGTTTAACTTCTGTATTTGTTGTTAGGGATACCCCTAGGGCAGTTTTGTAAAGTTGTTAATGTTAATTGAGTAACAAATTCTTTCATTAGACTCTCAATCATTTTGGACTAACATATCTTTTAAATAATTATTGCTTTAATTAGGCAAACCAGGGGTGGAAGTTGAATATCAGAATCACAAAAGTGAATTGAGTTTGAAAGTTATTAAAGAGATTATATTAAACTCGTAAATTTTTTAAGAAAGATTCTATTCGAAATTATTATATTTTTATACATCTTGATAATTATTTTTCTAGTTAAAATTAGTTCAGATTTGAAAATTTTGAGTCGGCTGTAAGAAGCAATTGTTTAGACTATTTATTGATTTGCATTTATCAAGATTTAATTGAAAATTTTGTAATTTTGTTACAGCATATATAGATAGACAAAATTTTCCGCCTTTCATGCCCAATCATATTGCGCTTGATTCTTCATGAAACTTCCAAAATAAACAACATTCCAAACGCCAAATGCACCACACCATTTGTCCCTTTATTTCTCCACCACTCGGAAATCCGTTTCTCTATGGTTTCGAAAAATTCAACTTTATTTGTTTTGTGATGGATGCATTACATCATATATTTAGAACCTTCAACTAATTGACATATAATAAGGTGAAAGCATCTATATATTTGTAATTCTTTTTCCTAGAATATTACTAGCTTACATGCGTCTAAAAAAAAATGATTCTCTTGCTCTCTTATACATCCTAGCCGGGCATCAAAACTATTTTATGTCAATTAATTGAAGATTCTAAATTTATGTTTTCGTAGTCCATTATATAAATTGCACTTCTAAATAATAAAATCTTAAATGAAATTAAAAAAAAAACCTTTGGGGTGACATATTGGTGGAATATATGTGTAGCTTACAGCGAAAACTCCCAAGATCGAATCTCATCAATTTCTTATAGACCGAAACTTTATTAAAAACACACTCTTTATCTATTAGAAATATAGATTTAGTTTTGCTTAAATAGGTTACTATTAAATTTCCGGATATAACTCTTCATAATGTAGTCTAATGAGGAGTGTCGAAATGGAGCACCAGAGCGGTGGGGGAGAAATTAGGGCAGAGGGAATTGGGGAAGAAGTGAGGGTGAACATATATATATATATATATATATATATATATATATAACTCAAATCTTTTCGTTTTCCTTATTTCTCGGACGTTTGTTAACTAGTCACCGCCATTATTTGAGAAACCAGCGTACATTGAGTACAAATTAGTCAACTACTTGGTAATCTTGTTGATTCCCTCGATCAATACGGAACATTGTTAAAGTCGTTTGTTATAGAATTTTGATTTATGGTTTAGGGTTTACTAACGGATTTGAAATTCGTCACTATTTATCCTATTTACTGACGGATTTCATATCCGTCACTATTAACCCTATTCACTGACAAATTTTTCGTTAGTAAGTACTAAAAATCCGTCAGTAAATAGTGACGGATATGACATTCGTTGGTAAAAGTAATTATTTTTTATTTATAAAAGTAATTTTATAAAAATTACTGACGGATTACAATCCGTCACTAAATGTCCCTCGCTAGCTAATTAGTTGGTAAATCCATCACTAAATCTATAACTGAAAAAAATTAAATCGAAAAAAATTAAATAATATTACCAACGGATGCAAAATCCGTGGGTAAAAGTAATTATTTTTTATTTAAATTTTTTTACAAACTTACCGACGGATCATAATCCGTCACTAAGTTTCCCTCACTAATCCGTTGGTAAATCCATTACTAAATCCATAACTTAAAAAAAATCGAAAATAAATTAAAACAATTACTGACGAATAGAAATCCGTTGGTAAATTTAATTTTTTTATTTTTTTAAATAAATAATGAACTTTGCCAACATATATTTCTGTTGGTAATTTTAACAAGGAAAAATTCGTTGGTAAATCCGTCAGTATTTTCGGCGCGAATTACCCCGCCAAATGTCAATCAGAAATCTGTCAGAAATCCGTCGATAAATATTTTTTAGCTGACCCGCTTTTTTTCCATCACTAATTCGTCAGTATTTACTAAGAGATTTTGAGTCTGTTAGTAATTCAGTTGGTAAATCATGGTTTTTTTTGTAGTGAGAATTAGAAGGATAAATTACCTGGATCTATGGATCTATTTGTAGATCTGGAGCACGATGCTGCCATGGATGCCAAGGAGAAGCTTGCGACTGGTAGAAAATCACGATGGATGGGACGGTGCAGTGGATGAGCGGTGCGAAGGATGGGATGCCATGTTGGATGGAGTGGCATGACGAAGAAGAAGATATGGTGGCGGTGACAAAATAGAGGCGACGACGGTAAGGAGAGTAAAAAGTAAAGAAAGTGAAAAAGTAGAAGAGATAGAAAAGTAGGTGGGTTAGGCAAAAAATAAGGGTAATTTCGTTCGAAAAGGCAAAATATTACTCTAATTTGTACAAATTAAATTCCTTGATAATTATTGATTTTTACTAAGTGAAGTAGCTATATTCCAAAGAATTCATTCACACTTTAATTCCATTGACGGATTGACTTACCATTTCGATCTGCTTCTTTTAAATTCTCTCTCTTTCCTTTTTACTTAACTGCTGCCGAACTATTATATAAAAGGATATTTTATTTTATATGATTATTCGCCATCGGCTTGTTGTAAAGAAATGTAACGTTGCAAGTAGTAATTATTATAGAAACGGAAAATTCAAAAATTGAAACGGATCAAGGTATCAATGTGGATATTTGCCGTATGTAGCAGGAAAAATTATGTTTATTTATGATTGTTCCAATTTTTATTACTCAAAATATCAAGCAAGAAGCTTTTCGTGTCGGGAATTGATGATCCCATAGAGAAAGCAAAGTGAGATATTTTTTCCTCCAACGTTTGTCTTCCATGACAAGATTTTTGTTTCCTGAGGAGGATGACATTGTCCTCACGTATTTAAATGAAGTTGGGCAATCAGTTAAATCTATTTAATTTGGTAAGATTTAATGATTTATATAGGTTATGCGCTTATAACATTTCCGCAGGAGAAATTCTATTCTACATGTGCATGTACTACACACACCTCTCACATGAAAATATTTTAATAATATAAATGAAAGGTGAGTGTAATACATGTACACCCCTAATAAAATTTCCCTTTCCACATATGATTTGGATCTAATGCCTTGTGTTTACTACAAGTATGTACCAATCATACCAATATATGGTTCTAGTAAATGGAAGTGAAGGAATAGGCTCTGGATGAAGTACCTTTGTGCCTTTCGACATTATAGCAAAATCAGGCGGTTGTTGAATGGTGAACCAATAGTGGCATTGCATCCATGGTATAAAGGTTTCATTGGTTCAATTGAGAAAAATACGACTGAGGATACTGAAGCTAGCTACACTATTAGTGGAACTATTGAAGAGGTGGATGAGAAAATTTTTAGGATAACAGAGCTTCCAATTCGGATGTGGACTAAAAATTACCACGAGTTTTTAAAGTCTGTTTCAGCTGACAATGATAAGAGCTTAGAAGATCCTTTCGTCCAGGTATGCATCCGTTTGTGTTGATATAGATTAGATTTAGGGATGAAAATTTCACAGACAATTATGGTTATCAGGAATTCTGCGACAAAAGTTGTGGAGAAATAGTGCATTTCTCAGTTTGTATGTCAGAAGAGAGACTTTCAGCTATCAAGAAAGAGGGAATGCTTAAAAAATTAAAGCTAACGACTTCTGTTAGAGCAAGTAATATGCATCTTGTAATAAAGAAATATGAGACTCCTGAAGAGAGTACGTGATTTTGATATTGAAGTGTTTTAATTTTGTTTTAGTTATGCCTTGCTGAAGCACTGATTTATCTTTCTGCATGTAGTTCTTGAAGAATTCTTTTATGTAAGGCTAAAGTTTTATGAAGCACGAAAAGTAAGTTTTTTTATTCTGGCTTAGATATTTCATTTATATGTTTATGGCACTACTACAAATCCGCTCATACATAACGGATAATACGTTATGTATGAGCACCAAAAACCGTTATATAAAATAGTGATATAAAAAGTACGCTCATACATAACGGTTATTAACCGTTATGTATAGTACTTATACATAACGGTTACAACGAAATATATAACGCTCTAGAAACCATTATCTATGGATGCTATACATAACGGTTATTAGCCGTTATAAAATGCATTTAATGTGTTGTATATTGCCTTCATAGATAACGCTTTTTGAAATTTTATATAACGGTTTATTACCGTTATCTTTACTTCTTATAGATAACGGTTGCGTAGTGCTTGTGATAACGGTTTCTTAACCGTTATGTTTATAGTTACATTTCAGCATTATTTATTTTCTATTTTTCCACTTTTCCTGTTTTTAATTTCGAAAAATACATAAATAATAATTTCTAAAATAACACAATGATATATATATTACCATAAAAATAAGGTGTACATATTTTATACCATCCAAATATTCTACATAATAGTCAAAATGCTACATGTCTTCCAAAACATGAGAGTATGTAAATAAAGTGTTAATACATATTACAAGTACAACCATTTGCAAACTCTTCGCAAATCATGAGGTAAGACCCTTTGACACAATTCCCTTTGATGTGCTGATGTAGAGCCGAGTTCTACAAATAAAACAATAACACTAATTACAATCCATCACACGAATCAATTAACAGTTCATATGTACGACATACTAGAAATCTCAACAACACAACAACCTCAAAACCACACCAATCCAACAACACAAGTATATTAAATTGATCAATAACATACATTATGCAATAATTCATGACAGTAAGAATCTCATGTAGATAACAAGTATTAAATCACATAAGTAGATATTGATATATACCTGATATTCAATCCATGAGATGTGAAATCACACAATTAGCCCATTCCTCACGAACCTCATCAATTTCAGCTTTATAATATGATGCATTGCTCTTAAACTATGAACAAAAACAAGTGATGTACATTGATAAGTTGAGAAATAGAAATAAGTGATGCATTCACTGAAATTGAGTATATAATTTATTACCAAAGATGTCACAGAAATGGAGTCATCATCTTCAAATCCTTTGACTATTATTTTCATGAACCGCATTATATAAAACCCACATTGCTTTGAATCAGGTTGTACAGGACCCTATAATATATGAGAAAAATATAATAATTAGTGTGTATAGTATAGAATAAATATTAGCTAGAAATAATAATAATAATAATACACACCTTTATGACTTCCCAATTAGGTGCTTTCTTGACACTCTTGCCATTATGTGCATTGAAAATACTCATCGCGCTTCAAAATAAAGTCAATGATTAGAACATTAACATTACGGTCATATACTAAGTCAGAGATGAGTAATTATTTTAAAATCTTAAAACTTACGTGTCCACCACGTACTTCCATGTGCTATCACGATTCCGATTACCAAGAGGGTCCATCAGATAGACTTTATTTTGATGAGGTTGAATAATTGTTAAAATCCAATGTTCACTATTTCATACGAGTATTCAATTAGTAGGCAAAAAACAAATATAACACATTGCAAGGCACCAAAACATTGAGTACGAGTGTTCACTTACCCCACGTTGCAAGGCACCAACACAAGTTGCTTTGAGGTTGCATTACGCAACCTATCTGATAATGCATGTGCCTTATCGTCACGTGATGAGTTTTGTGCATATGATATGCTAAAAGGATTCATAAAGAGAAACTTGTCATTCGTTTCTCTGTCCTTCATGATTCTATACAAGTGCCTACAAATAAATTTTAATATATATTAGTATAACATAATAAATTTCATAAGAAATAAAACTAGCTCATATAATGATAGTCTTACCATGCATACACAACAATGCAATTTGCTGTAATCGGTTCCAAGTTACAAAAAGGCAGCACATCTTCCTTAAGAATCCAAACAACAACATCAACACCAAAGAGATCAACATCCATTTGAACACGTAATCCTTGTTCATCCTTAAATGACTTCTCCATTACGTATAATAGTGCTACCAATGGTGAAGGCAATGAGGCTTTATTCTTGACCATATTTTCATCAAACAGCTTTTTTCCAACCTTCTTTTTAGCTGGTGTCTAAGTATTGTACATGATATGTTAGAGATATTATAAAAATTAAATCAGAAGGAAAAAAATTAAATAAGAAGGAAAGATACAAACATATATACTGAAATTTACCTCATGCAATCTTTCTACCACCAAATGGATAGGCCATGCCACATGGGTTCCTAATGCGCTTCCTACAGTCTCCATCTCATCTGAAATACGAAATGGCAATCTTGCATTTTCATCTACAACTTCATCAATCGCCACACGACAACAATTGGCAATCTTGCATTTTCATCTACAACTTCATCAATCGCCACACAACAACAATCTTCAGGCATTGGAGCACCATGTAAGAAATCACCAGCATGAACCACCGTTCCATACCCAACAATTGTTTTCGAGGATCCTAGCAATAATGCAACTGTCTTCCCCTACGAAACAAAAGTTTAGATATTAATTAAAATTAATACAAACAATATAATAATAAAAATAATTAGTTGCTGTTATTAAAAGTGAAAAATATATACCTGTAAGACTGTTGTTTTGTCAACGAATACCACATCCTCGTCTTGTCTATCACGAAATGGAGCCTTCACTGAACAACTGTCTTTTCCTTCAGAAAACTTATCTTTTTCACTCTGAGCAGCTTCCAATTTTGCAATTCTATTCAATAACTCAAAGACTACTGTATCCAAAACATGTATGCGTCCATGCGCTTCCTCAATTTTTTTTCTTGCATTCTCAGGCAGTGAGTTCTCATCCATCAGTTGTCTCTTTTCTTTAGTATATTTGAAGTATGTACTGGGATTTACGCCTGCCCCAGTACCTCACACACGACCACAGTGTTCAGGTTTCTCGAGGGCATGCAAAAGCAAATCATCAGATCCCCCTTGTGATTCAAACTTTCCTTCTTCCTTTTCGCGTATGTAGTCATCCTGATATTTTCAAACAATAACATGATTAAATCTACATGAATAACTATTAAAACTTGAATAAATAATAGTGTAATACAATTTTCTGGATGGCCATCTTCAAGCCATCGTTATCAGCCTCTCCTTTCTTATTTAGTCTTGCTTTCTTCCACATCATAGCCCTATCTATTTCTTCGTCACCCAACAATCCCTCCTACTATAGGTGAAAATAAAAATAAAAAAAACATAAGTAAATGCTTTAAAACTTATCAGAGTTTGATGCTCATAATAATTAAATTCTAAACCTTGATTTCTTCTGCAAATCTTGCATACCCTTTACGGGAAAGTCGATGGGGATATAAATGTTTACTCCTCCTCTCCTTCTGCTTCTCACTCAATTTCTACAAGATTGTTAGTATTAAATGCAACTAGAACGATATCAAAATGCTCAAATCACACATGAATGACATTAATTACCTTAAAATCATCTGACAAGCGACTAATTACAAACTGGTTCCAGTCTATTGGAAGAATGCCACTGTCTGCTGGTGGTTTAGACAACTTGACTTTATCATCTTTGTTGGGCAGAATGTGATCCTTATAAAGACGAGTTTTCCATGTTCCCCACTTTTCACATGCTGATTTGATGCATTTAGACTTCCATGTATCAGGAATATTGTATGAAGACTGCAACACAAATATATATTACAAATAATTTTAACTAGAGTACTTATAAGTTTAAAAAAAATCCAAGGAAACAAATAAATATTTAAAAGTACACTTACTTTAACTGTTTCCCAAATCAGCTCTTTCACGTCTGTTGGTACTTCTTTCCAATTGCTAATATTAACTTTGACATGCTGACGTGCAAGAAGCCCAATATAACTTTGTAGTTCGGATGCATGTTTTCCCACCGGCTGTCCATGTTGATTGAAATCAACATCCACACTGACTCCTTTAGCTCTTCGTTTAGCGAGATTATGCAAACAAATCTTTCCCCTTTTGGACTTAGAAGTAGATTGTGTATCCTTGGATGCCATTGTCGAATCATCACTAGAATTTGAAGCCATAATATTCAAAAACATGTTCAACAAATATGATAAATTAGTTTTTAAGAAACAAAGATATAAAGAGCAGCAAACATATTTAATGAAAACAAAAATTAAGAAAATACTAATTTATATATAATATTTGAACAGAAAATAGCCATACCAAACTACATATTCTCAGTATTCAACCAAATTCCAGCACATTCTTTACGAACACATGGTGGTTCATTTTCGTCCAACTGACTATTTGTATCACCACTTGGCATTCCTTTAGAAAAACTTTGGAGTTGGATAGAAATGTCTCCCAAATCATCACAACTTATCATTTTGGTGTATCGTTTGTTAGGACTAGCAAGTACTATCGACCATGCTGCACACTCAAGATCTTCAATATAGAACACTTGTTTGGCTTGATTTCCCAATATGAAAGAATCAGATTTGTATCCTATTTTGTTAAGATTGACTAAGGTGAAACCCATGTCATCTACCTTGACACCACTTTTGTTGTCCACCCAACTACACTTAAACACTACAACTCGGAATTTAGTATAATCAAGCTCCCATATTTCTTCAATTGTGCCATAAAATAGCATGTCAGATACGATTGGATGTTTATCCTTTGCACTAGAAATTTGCATAACATTTGTATTTATGCTCACTCCAGAATTCTGAACAACTCGTGTCTCATCACGTTTTTTTGTATTAAATACGACACCATCAATTAAGTAACTAGAAAATTCTGCTACTTGCTTGCTAGGTCCATAACACAAATATTTCAACTTGTCAGATAACGGGTGATTAGAATTGTCAAGGGTCTTTGCAACCTACAATAAAAATTGAAGATAAATATAAGCTTAATGTATAGCACAGTAACACTAATAGTTGACCAACCAACTTACATGTTCACGCATCCAACTAATAAACAACTTATTGTGCTCATCTTGAAGCCGTTTCTTCATCTTGGCTTTCTTAGGAAACATTGCTGCCAAATGTTCCATATGTTTCCTACAAAGTATATTATTAGATATGATATAGTAATGTGAATATAAGAAAGAAAATAAATAGTTTGAGAGATTATTACTCTATATAAGGATCAATATCAGCATCATTTGTCAATACATAGAGATGAGCTTGGTTCCATTCTTCATCACTGATTGTTTTTATAGTAGATGTTGATGAAGACATTGTCAAGTCGAGCTTAAGATTGGTAGATGGGATCCCAATGGTGTATACATTGGCTAAATATTCTGCGCAATATTCCACAGCTTCTTCAACAATATAACACTCGGCAATACAACCTTCTGGTCGGTGACGATTTCTTACATACCCCTTCAAGATTTTCATGAATCTCTCAAAAGGGTACATCCATCTGTACCATACCGGCCCACATATTTTAACTTCTCGCATAAGATGCACTGTTAAATGTACCATTATATCAAAAAATGAAGGAGGGAAATACTTCTCAAGCAAGCATAAAGTTGTCACGAGCTCTCTTTGAATCTCTTCTAACTTTGGCACATCTATCTGTTTGTTACATATCTCATTGAAAAAGAGACACATCCTGGTGATAGCAATCCTAACATGCTTGGGCAAAACACCGCGAATAGCTATTGGAAGCAATTGTTGCATCAGCACATGACAATCATGTGATTTAAGTCCAATGAGTTTCAAGTCCTTCATCGAAACAATGCTTCTAACATTCGAAGAATACCCCTCGGGCACCTTCATTCCAAGAAATGAAGTACACACCTTTATCTTCTCTTCTTTACTTAATGTATAGCATGCATGAGGCAAAAATATTCTTTTTCCCTCCACGTTTGGTGCTAATTCATTCCTTAGACCCATGTTAACCAAGTCCATTCTCGCGGCAATTCCATCTTTTGTTTTCCCAGGGATGTCAAGTAACGTGCCAATAAGACTTTCAAACACATTTTTTTCAATGTGCATCACATCGAGTATGTGACGAATATGCAAATGTTTCCAATACTCCAAGTCATAGAAGACTGACTTCTTCTTGAAACAAGAGTTTTCCATTGAAGGTATTGCTGATTCCTTCTTTTCATTCTTCTCCTTCTTCCTCTTCTTCGAACATGATGTGTCTGATAGTTTTTTACCTTTCATTTTTCCCCACACACAATGCATGTCTGCATTTTGTCTAATACCTCATGGCCACTCAATGGTTTAGGGGCACGCCTAAACTCTTGTGTGTCATCACAAGCTTTTCTTTGCCTTCGATAAGGGTGAGATTCAGGTAAAAATTGTCTATGTCCTGTATAGGATATTTTTCTACTGTGCGGTAGCCACTTTGAATGAGTTTCATCCGCACAAATGGGACATGCTTTATATACTTTAACAGTACATCCAGACAAGTTTCCATAGGCAGGAAAGTCATTGATTGTCCATAGAAGAACGGATTTCAATGTGAAGTTCTCATCACGATACCCGTCATATGCTTGGATGCCTACCTCCCATAACTCTTTCAAGTCATCAATTAGAGGCGCCAAGTATACATCAATATCATTCCCTGGCTGTTTAGGACCAGAAATAAGCAGAGTTAGCATCATGAATCTTCTCTTCATGCATAACCAAGGAGGTAAGTTGTACGTGACAAGTACAACTAGCCAACAACTGTAATTAGAATTCATAAGACTATGTGGATTGATACCATCAGCTGCTAAAGCTAGTCTAAGATTTCTTGGCTCTTTCCCAAAATCCGGCCATTTGTTGTCTACTAATTTCCAAGCAGGTGCATCAGCTGGATGGCGAAGATAACCATCACAAGTTCTTTTATCAGCATGCCATGTTAATTCCTTAGAAATTTCAGCAGTTCGAAACATTCTCCGGAATCTTGGTATAGGTGGAAAGTACCACAAGATCTTTGATGGCACTCTATTTTTGTTCACTTTCCATCTTGACACCCCACATGTAGGACAATCATCTAAATCCTTGTGCACCTTCCTATATAGAATGCAATCATTAGGGCATGCATGGATTTTCTCATAATCCAATCCTAACGTGCTTAAGGTTTTCTTTGCATCATACAAGGAAGGAGGCAGTTCATTGAATTCAGGGAGCACTTCTTTTAGCAGCTTAGTAGATCACTGAAACTTGTATCACTCCAACCATATTTCGCCTTCAAGTTGTAGAATTTGATCGTCGCAGACAACTTGGTAAATTTGCTACATCCAGGATATAATGGTTTTTTAGCATCTTCAATCAATGTTTGAAAATGACTTGGATTATCTTCGTAGGCATCATACACATCATGGATCATATCTATTGGCTCCTCAACGTTGCAGCTTGCCTCAGAATGCCGAACTGGATTACTATCACGTGTTAATCGTGATGATGTTCTTCCTTCCCCGTGCTATATCCACTTTTTGTATGTCAAGTCCATACCATAGCAGATCAGATGAGCCTTTACAACATTAACTTTTTTTTTACTAGTGTTAGCACAAGATGCACAGGGGCATAACATTGAGTTAGCATCACTCCCATTTTACAATGCAAAATTCAAGAAAGACTTAACCCCTTCCTCATACGCGGGTGATAATCTATTCATTGATAGCCATGATTTGTCCATATTATCAATGAACTAACTAACCACCAGGGTACCTAAACCGTTATCAAATAATTTATAATTGAGATTAGTAAACTGGAATTATTTTATAAGAATATAAACTAGCCTTGATAACCATACCTATATTCCCGTTCGATTATAATTTTGATTAATTACAGTAATCTTCTGATCAATTATGACACTTACCCTCCTTCCCTATGTAATAACTTTTGCACAACAAATATTACTAAATCAAAATATTTCTTTATCTATTTAAATCTTCTTTTTACCTAAAAAAGAAAATTAAAATCTTAATTATTATTACAATATAGGTTTAAATCTTGTGGTTGCTTCATAGGCAGCATCACATTTTATTTCACCACCCACACTCACATGTTTTAAGACAAACATCCAAATATTAAATTAAGCATCTGATCCGTCACTTGCTCTTGTCCCACAATTTTCATCCTACTTTCATATTAAATGCAATAATTTTAGACTTACTAATTAAATGCCCAATAATTTTTATAGCTAGCTCAAAAATTTCAAAACTAGAGTGAGAATCTTAGACAGAAAACAACATATATTATGCCCCTCTATATATACGTACGGCTGCTGCTGTCCAAGAACCTAAATAGATTTACTCAAAAACTCCGAAAAGATAAGCAGATTAAATCAAGAATCCCATGTAAGTAAACAAGAAGATGATGAAAATTCATAGACAGAGATATATAATCAGGAGAATTTATGTAATCAGGAGAATTTATGTAATTTCATATTTGGATTTTTTGAGCCAATTCTAATCAATAATTCTTCACCAAGTTCTTGTCAGAAGTCAGTTTTGCTCTTGGTACTTGATCATGGCTCTAAACACACGACTATAAGTTGTAAGTGATGAATAACTAATCATTACCAACAAATAAAACTCACCGCACAGATAGAGTGTTGTAAGTAGTTCTTAAAAGGCTAAAACTCAATCCTATCTCAATAACAGTGCCATATTTTTTAAAACAGATTTCTAGCATGCACATTGATTTACTTACCAAAAAATAAATTACAACCACATGTACAATACAAAGAGAGAGAGAGAGAGACCCACACACCTGAAGAAATACTGTGAATGCTATCAGATTTGTTGTCCTCTTTTTGTGTTGAATCCTTTACTTATTTCGTCAGCCGGTATGGTTGGTAAACTCTGGCTTCCTACAGGGTGTCGTTGGGTGCTCTGTTAATTGCAGATGTGAAGGGTGTAAGAATGCATTTGGTATAAAAAAAAAGATGGTGAGTATATTTTTGGGGTTATTACAATCTCAATTTTGATGTGTTTCGCAAAAATATCGGAACCTTAAAAATTTGCAAAAGAAAAAATTAGGCTGAACTATTTACATTCTCATTGCAATTCTGAATCTGGAAGTTGAAGCCGAAGCTGAAGAAGAAACAAACTTGGCTGAGAAGAACGTACAGATTTTCTGCAATAGAAAACGAGCTAGAACAGAACACCGAATCCGCGCCTCCTGCAACACGTCTACACGGTGGTCGGCGAGAGGAAGTGGGCGCCGGCGAAAGAAAGTGTGCGCCGACGAGAATTAAGCAGCTTCGAGATGTTCTGGAGATGCAGCAACCACAACCACGTCGGGGAGAGATTGGGCTGCCACCGTCACCGAGAAGGAGTGGGCGGCGAGAGGAAGTGGCCACCGGCGAGAGGAGGTGGTGGTTACCGGCGAGAGAGGCGAGAGGAGGTGGTGGTTACCGGCGAGAGGATGAGGGATTAGGGCAATTTGAATTGGGGGAAAAAATAGAGGCTCCCGATATGTACATGTGTGCGTTTGTGTATTTTTTTTTTTTAATTACTATACTTTATTCATTAAAAAAATTCTAAAATAAAATTAAAAATAGCAATCGTAACGGTTATTAAAAACCGTTATAAAATATGTAATTTATTTTCGCTCAAACATAACGGTTGAGAAAAAACCGTTATCCCAACACAAAGATACACTCACATAGATAACGGTTATTTCTTTTAAACGTTATCTTTACCAAAAAGACGCTCATACATAACGGTTTTTAAAAATAGCCGTTATGTATGAACTGTTACGTATGAACGAAATTCTAGTAGTGTGGGATGCCTTGACCAATGCCTTTTTTTTTTTTTTCAATCATTGCAGAAAGCTGTGTTGGGCATCCTTGAGAAACAGAAGTTGAAATGTCAAAACATGATAAAAAAGGGTTTCAAGGAAAATACTTGTGAAGTTGCTGTGGATGGCTCGACTAATGATGCACTTGAACGTGTAATCTTTGAAAAGATGCGTGCAGAGTTGGCTAAGCTTGAGAGAGAAGTGGAAGACCTTAAAAAAACACCTGTGGAGTCCTTGTGGAAAAGAGATTTGGATGCTTTAGAGGGTAAGATGAGATGTGAAATTTATTTATTTGGTAGTGTTTTGATTAGACTCAAATTCGACTCCTGTTAATATGAGCATTTGTTTTTAGGAATGAAATAATTATGAGAAAAAACGGGAGGCTATTAGAAAATTACATGGTGCTTACATAAATGGACCATCAAAAGAAAATCCACCAAAGAAGATAAGCTTTCAGAGAACACTAGGACTGAAACTGGTTGGTTAAGTCATAAGTGAGAATGCTTTTATGTTTGATATATATTAGCAATTTGATCAGTATATATAATTTCAATTTCTTTTATCAGAAGAAGTTGGTGAATCAAGAAGCCGGGAGGCGAAGCAGCTGCTCAGAAGAAGGCAAAGGTTTAAAATGCTTGATTGTCATCTATGGACTTTTACTTGGATACTTTGTATAAATGTGCATAGGGAAGAATAGATTTTCTAACCTTTCCTATTGTCATTAAATATGGCAGGTCACTGCAACTACTGAAGAAGATGATGATCACATAGCTGATCTACGACAAACAAAAAGAAAAAGAGGGCCAGCAAACGGAAAAAAGCTGATCACAGAAGTGGCAGAAAAATCTCTCCTGATAACAAAGTGAGGAAAATGAGGGCGTCGCCTTTTAGTGATGATGAAGAAGTGGATGCATGCTTCAGAAGCCTCGGCTTCTTACCTTGGGTAATGCGACTGATCTGCAGCTCCAGCAACAGTGAACGTATGTTATAAGTAATTCTGAGACTGACAATGCTAATTGCTAATGATGTCGATGACACTAATTAATCTTTTTTACTTCATCTGGGATATTGGATTTTCTATGTCATCAAACCTTTACTCATTTATCTACTAGTATATCTTTGCATCCTTTAATGGAATTTGCTGTTGCTCGATAATTGTCTGTTTCTGTGGGTAATGAAAATTTTGTTTTTCGTGTAATTATATAATATAGAATAATAAATTAGGGGAGCAAAAATATTATAATAACTAGTGTGTAGCCCGTCGAAAATCGACGGGAATTCATTATTTAACTAAATTATTAGATGTAATATGATTGACAATTATAGAAAAAAATTTCAAGGTCAATATCTTTAGTTTCTAATTAAATTCAAAAAAATCGTTGATTTTTTTTTTGTTATTTAACCGAAAGTAGCATCCAATCAGTCTAAGTCGTTGGTTGTGGTAGAGGATATCGGTGAACCAAGATGATGAAGTTAGGATTCAGCTACCCAAACCAGTTTAAAATATATAATCGTGCATATTTCAAGTCCGATTAATAAGTAATTATCTACCCGTGTCGTCCCCTACAATAATATTCGTAATTAATCGAACATGTTTAATTATAAAATATCAAAATAATAAGCTATAAATAATAGGTTATTTGTCTCAATTAAAATTCGAACACAATAAAGTAAATATTAATAATGAATAATATAAATAATAAAATATTAAAATTAAATTTGAAGTATCAATTTGTAGTTCATACAATTTATGGAAATCGTTTAATTATGAATTTAAGATTATATAGATGTACCGAAATCATACAATATATGAAATCCGTTTAATTTAAATTAATATATTTACTCGTCATGAACTCAATTAAATAGTAATTTTCTCTTGTTCATGTATCAAACATTTAAGAAAAATAGGAATAGAATATTGGAAGAAAATATGATTCATTTTATTAATTAGGTTCCATTTGATGAAGTCTTTTAAGAAATCAATATGAAATTCCTTTTATTTGAGTTTTTAGAAGAAAAAAACATGAGTAGAAAATGAGGAAATTCACGCAAACATATACATGACCACCCGTTTAATTTGAAATCATCTCAGATGTTATATAAATATATTTTAGTGCATACTAATAATTTCAATTGTATTCTCCAATTGGTGAAGTCTTCTAAAAAATCAATGTGAAATTACTTTTATTTTAAATTTTAGAAAAAATAAGAATAGAAAAATGAAGAAAAATCTACGTAAGAATTTTGATTAACGCGGTCACCAGTTTAATTTAATATTACATTTGTCGTTATTCAAATACTCTCTCCTCCGTTCCATATAAGGTGACACGTTTTTCATTTTGGAGTGTCCCATATAAGATGACACATACCCAATTTAATACATGTGTCCAAAATTAATGTGCCACCCTATATGAGACGGAAGGAGTACATCTTAGTACGTATAAATGGATTAGAGAGGTGCCACATAGGAGAGAGGAACTCTATATATATAGAATATAAAATATGATAAATATTGGTTTTAATTCAGAAAATTGGAGAATTTAGAAAAATAGAAATGGAAGGATTAGAGGGGTGTCACATAGGAGAGAGGGCCTCGAATCCGTTTTCCTTTAAATAATAGATGATATCATGTATTCTTGCAGATAAATGTCTGAAAAAATCGAAGAAATCGCCTTCTTTACTTATTTTATTAATTTTATTTATTTTCCATGAAACACTTTTTTAATGAATTGTAGAAATGCTACCACTCCAAAAGAAATTAGTTAATCATGTTTTAAGTTTATACTTATAAATAGAAAAATATAGAGTGATTCCCGTTGAGTTTTGTCAAGTCACTGGAACCATTGTAGTATGTAAGATCGCGATTAAAAGAGCATACATGATTTGATTTAAAAAATTCACATAGATTACTAAGTAGATCAATAATAATGTTTATAAACAAAAAAATTTAAAATTATACAAGTAATCTTTTTTTTATATCAAAAGTACGAAATATGCATGGTAATATGATATAAAATTTAATAATTTATTTAAAAAATGTTACTTTATCAAATACAAAATTATTATAATTAAAATAATCTATAGAATATTGCATTTTTTATGAACAATATACGAAATATATAGTGATAATATATTTTTAAATACCAAACCATAAAGAAAATAAGTTTTATATCCTCATCCATAAGAGTATAAGTTTTTCATACCAAAATGAGTTAAAAGACTAAAATACCCCTAAATAAAAGTATTGATGTTGATTTATATGTTTTTGACTTTTTTATTTTAAATATCGTTCTTCTTCTTCTGCTGTGTATCAGCGAAGTTAAACAAAAATAAAAATTATATTTCATCCACATTCAATTTCAAATAATACTTCATTGAATGTGTTGGTCCCAAGACGGATACCTTGGTGTAGAGGGGGGTGAATACACCAAGGTTTAAAAACTTTTCCAAGTTAAAACTCTTTTCAGAGAGCTGGCTGTGTTCGATCCAGCTGGATGGCAGCTTGATCGACACAGCTGGCTGTGTGTGTGTGTGTGCGGAATGTGGTGGATTTGGAAAGTCCGTCTGTTGCTTCAAATATATTGCAAAGCTCTGTTTCACTTTTCAGTTAGTCAGTTTATGCAGATTGAAATGTATGCTCATGAAGGTTAGTAACATGCATAAACCAAAGCGATAAAATAACAGAGCATTTTAACGTGGTTCGGAGTAACCCCTCCTACGTCCACGATCAGATTCACTGGTAATCCACTACCACTTGGTTTCCAAGTACCAAGCAACTTCACAACTCTAACCCGAGCTGTGTTCCAACAGTTTGCGGGCACTGTCAAGCCTACACCTTCAGTTCCGGGTACTGAAGAACCTAACCACTCGAATTACGCGCTTCGAGCAGCGTACCTTTACCTAACCTTTCTGGGTTTGGGTTTGGGTTTGGGTATGGTTTTCCAACTAGGAACGAGTTCTTACAATGAAGAACAAGGAGTATGATGAACTCGTTCAGACTAGGCTTAAGATATTTATTCTGATCTATTCTGCCTATGACTGAATCTGTGAACAACTAAGAACACAGCTGACTGGCTGGGTGTTCTAGAAAGATTTGGCTTTGTAGATCGTTGTTCATTTTTCTGTTTTCTTCTATTTCTTCGGTCGTCTCGCCGATCCGCCGTGCAATGGTGGAGGAGAGATATATATAGGTGAAGATTCAAACTAGCCGTTGGAAGAGAGCCGTTTGAATCTTACCTACTCTTGTTGACTTCTGGCCTTTACCTACGACGTAGGTCTGCATCTGCAGAGGCTATTCCTTCTCTGATTTGACTGCGTCAGACAAGATCTTCTGACATCGGGATCTTGTCTTGGAGAAGGTCTTCGTCTTCGAGCTGTTAAGCGTCTCTGCTGTGTCTTCAGCGTTTTGGACTCTGAGCTGTGTCTTAGACCTGTGCTGTATCATCAACCTGAGCTGTGTCTTCAACCTGAGCTGTGTCATTAACCTGAGCTGTGTCTCAGACCTGAGCTGTGTCATCGACACTAAGCTGGGTCTTTTACACTGAGCTGGGTCTTCGACACTGAGCTGGGTTTCCGTCACTGAGCTGGGTCTTGATGCTGCAAGATCTTTGACTCTTCTTGGTCTTGCTCTGCTGAGTCCTTTAAGCTGTCTGCTTAGCTGTGTCTTCTGCTGTCTTCAGCTGATCTACCTGTAAACTAAGAAACTCTATATGCTCAAACAGGTGAGCTGAAAAACGCTTAGGCTTGTGCGATCATCTACTCAGTTGGGGTCAGCTGGGTTTTGGTATCCAATCAAAACTCTATTAATTTTCCCAACAATTTCTCCCTTTTTGATGATGCCAAAACCTAACTGAGAAAAACAACCTGCTTCCCCCTAAATGAGAAAGTGGGTTTTTAAAAGATTTCAGCAGAAGATTAAATTCAGAGTTCATTGCCTGGACAAAGAGTTATTGTCATCAGGGTGAGCTTGAGAGCAAAATATTTCAGTTTTATTAATCCACAAAAGATAATTACAAGAGATACAGGATTAACGAACTGAAATCAAACAAAATTAAATCCCAGTAAGCTGGGTCTTCATCTCTGCTGCTTCTGCTGATTCTTCAGACGATCTTCTTCCAGCTGCTCATCTGTTCTCAATCTATACCGGTTAAAAATCATCTGCTCCAGCTTCCTGTATTCTTCTTCGTTGTTTGCCTTGGAAATTTTCCTCCTGATCGCCCATCTGTTTACTTCAGCGATAATCTTTGATTTGTCAGGAAGATTAGTTCCAGGTATCAACGGAGGCTGGATATGATACAGCTGGGGAGCAGTGAGTTGGATCTTCGCGGTGTTTGCAGCGTTGAAGAATGCTTTTGCCGTCATCCTGTCTTGATGAAAAAGCTCATTGAGATGCATCATAAAAGCAACATCTGGGGGCGTATTTGGGTAAGCTCCCAGATAATAGTAATCTTCGATGAACTCAAACTTTGTATGTTCCCAGTCGTCGTTTAGCTCTTCTGGGATCCATTCATCAACTCTTCTCCAGTTCATCGGCATCTGAGACTTTTTCTTTGCAGCTCTTATGCTTGCTCTTTTCCTCTGATGCTTCTTCTCTTCGGCATTTAGCAGACTTTCTTTCTTCTTCTGCTCATCTTGGAGGCTTTTCATCTCTTGCTTTTGCTGAGTTACAAAGTTGCAGAGCCAATGAATATCATTGAGCTGTTCTGGCGTGGCTCCGCTAGCTTTGGCAAGAGGGATGATCATCCTGCTCCATTTCCTTTCCGTCCAAATTTGGTTCATCCGCATCCAAGCTCGGCAACAACTTCGTCAATCTCTCGATCGCATCACTTGGACTTCGGCCATGCTTTTCCTTTGCCCGTCTTTGAAGTTTTTCTCTTGTCATTACCTTCCCCCTTTTTGGCATTATCAAAAAGAGTGGAGGAGAGGTTGACTACTGTCTCATTCAGCTGGGCCAAGGCTTTGTCAACGTCAGCAATCTTTGCTGAGTTGTCTGCTGTGACTAGGTTGAGTATCTTTGTCTTCTTTCTTCCGCTTTGAACCGATTGTCCAGCCTTGTAAAGATTGAACGGTGGTGGATGTCGGCTTCTGAAGGAGAGAGTCTCATTGTTGGAGAGCGTCAATTTGGATAAATCTATGACGCGGCTTTCCAGCGGAGCTTGGAGGTTTGAGATGATCTCATGGACTCTCTTCTCTAGATGATTTGAATTATCAATACGTTGAGAAACTAGAGACTGTTTGAGATCTCTGCTGGTGCTTTCTTGCAGATTCAGAGCGAATCTGTGAACGTCGTCAATGGACTGTCCATTGCTATGGACTTGCGACTCTATAGCTGTGATGCGCAGAAGGGTATCCACATTTGATTTGAGTCTATCCTGAAAAAGGATTTCCTCGACTTGTTTGGCAATCTCGTCCTTCATTGCATCAGAGAGCACAACAGGATCCGTCTGGGTCCCGGATTCGGCTTGGCTGGGTTTTACTGCCTCGATCTCGACCAGTGAGCGAGTGTCATCGGCAATTGGACTCGTAGGGCGAGCTTCGGTTGGCTCAATCGTTGCGACGATTGACTCGTCTTCAATCATCATTGCCTCAGCTGTGTCGACAGGGACAGCTTCATTGGCAGTTTCAACTGGAACGATCCAGCTGAGATTGTGTAGGTAGGAGTTGGCTTGAGAAATGATTTCCTCAGAAGGTGGTACTTCATCTTGTTTAACCTTCTGAATGAATATCTGGATCAGCTCGTCTTGATGCTCAAAAGCATCCTGAAGACTTCCAAAGCCAAATGTCTCCTGCAGAGCTGCTTCTTCAGCTTTAAGCTTATCGAAAGTGAAGAACTCCACCATTTCTTCATTTGCGTACTAAGTGGTCATCTTGGTAGCTAAATAAAATTTGAAGTCGCTTACAGCGACTAGAGCAGCAGGGAGAGAGGCAAGAGAGGGATAATGTTGCAGTGCGCTCTTTATTCCTTGGAGTCTGAGGTCCTCGACCCTCATGACTGTGGCAGCACGTGCAACGGCTCTGGGACTGAGGATTTCGATTTCCTCAGAAGAAGAAGTAGGGCTTGATGGTTCAGCTTGGTATTCATCATCCAGCTGCAAAGGAGCGTCAGCTGGATGGGGCTCTTTGGGTGAGCTGGGTGCTGAAAGATGGGTGGTTTCTGGTACTGAAGAAGTAGGGGAGGATTCTTGAAGAGGTACCTGAGGAGGAGGAGGAAGGAGAAGAGAGGGTTGTTGAGGAGGAGATCCAGATGATGTGAGATCAACTGGAGCGGGTTGTGAGGATGCTTGAAGGATTTGGCGAAGTGGAATAGCATCCTCCGGGTCAGGGTGGGGGACCACTATCTGTGGTTCCTCAGCTTCACGTGAAGCAATCACAAACTCCATTCCTTGATCCGCTTTGGAGGAGGAATCCGTGTCTTGTCTCCTCGGCGGCGATCTCCATTCGGCCTACCGGCTTGTCACTGCTTCCTCTTGTCTTCTCGAGTCGGCTTCTTACGCCTTAAATTTTAGCTTCTTTTTGGCAGGTGGAGATCCAGCTGGCTGAGTTTCCTCCGTTTCCTTTTCCTGGTTGAGAGGAGATGCCTCGTCGTTTTGCCTCCTGCATCTTTTTCTTCCTTTCAGGGGCTGCTTTCTTCATCAAGTCAGAGAGCTGACTTTGTTTTTCAAACAGAACTTTGGACACAGGGAACTCTTCTATGTCTTTCCACTTGATTTGCCGTCCAGTGGTGTAGTGTTCTATTATGCACGCCGCCTTGGTGCATAAATAGATGGTCTCCCTACAGCTGAATTTGGTGAAGCTGTCATCTTCGAAGTGAATTTTTTTCGACTCCTTCTCCAACTTTCCCATAAAGTAGGAGAACCAATCTACAGGATCATTCCTGAGGATGGCTATCATGGGCTTCAGCTTGGGTATGCTGATTTCTCCTTGAGATCCAGCGATACCTAGAATACACTTCTGGGTGATATCCAGAAGCAGTCTGAATTTGGGCTTCAGCAGTAGCTTGGACATACTTGCCCTGTAGGGTTCCGGCTTGAACAGCATCTGATCCAATTCGGCCTGGATCTCTTCTCTGGTGTAGTTGTCTGGGGAGCGGTCCCCAAGAGTTTTCAAACCGAATAGCTTGTTCAATATCCGATTGATGTTGATATCGACGTTCCAGGGAGTTGTATGCCCTATCTTTTCTTTGAGTTGGAGGGTGATGTTGGAGCGCAGGCGTTCATCTCTGTTCGTCATCTCCATGAAGAACTCTGCTACTTCCCGGCGGAAGATGTTCTTCGGACGCGCCGTCGCCCATTGAAGTAGGCCTGCCTTATCGATGAGATCCAGCACCTCCTGGAACTCTGAGTTCTTGTAGTTCTTGAGAGTTAAGCAACTCTCAAAGTGCAATTTTGACATGAGGTTCTCTGATTGGTTCGCTCCTGGGGTTATCTTCTTTGGTGCCATTGAATTTATCTGTATTGAGGAGTTAGAAAAGTGCAAGAAAAAAAAGTTTTGTAGAGAGATAAACAAGAACTTGATTTGCAGAAAAATTTCAGAGATAATAAGTAAATGTGGCGACGATTTGCATATCTTTGATATATATATATCAACCGTCTATCTTGATGAACGATTGAGATCTTTAGGTTTGAATTCAAGATCTGCGGCTGGGAGAGATTTGCGCAACACGTTAAGTGACGTGTGTATGTAGATTGTAGGTCACGCGCGCGTGAGGTAGTCAAAACGTTCTGACTTCTCCCTCGACTTTCCCGAGCTACAGTACCCTGCATGCTTTTCATTAAATGCGATGGGATTCGATTTCTTTGGATGGCTTATTGACGAATCCTTCTAAGGAATGATTGTGAATTTTGAATTTAAATTCAAATAATTTTATCCTTAAATAGCATATTCCTCAGGGAAGTAAATGAAAGACTGCAAACCTGTCAGCTGAACTTTGTAGTCAGCTGATACCTCTGCTGTGTTTCTTTATGTTGAGTTACTCCTTCAGTTTAGCTATCCAGCTGAGCTTGATTCCCCCTCAGCTGGTTTCCCTTCCTGAACGGTCAGCTTGGACATAATATCCATCTGATATTACAGCGGTCTTCTCCTTTGCTTGATTGACAGTTCTTCTCAGCTGAGTATTTGTAGATTTTGCTTGAATTTTAGTCAGCTGAGTTCCCTTTAGCTCTTCGACTGATGTCCAGTGGAGCTTGATTCCCTTTTTGGCTGGGAAATCCTTCTAAGTTTTGGGATCCAGCTGAGTTTGTTCCCCCTCAGCTCGATGGACTTTCTTCATCCGGATTGAGCTGATATCAATTGTTGGTCATTCTCAGCTATATGACTCAGTTTGGAATGATTCATCTTGACCTTCTTCCTCTGAGGGAAGGCTCCGTTTGCAAGGTTCCCCCTCAATTGGATAGCCCAATTGTGTTTTATCAGCGGGGTTTGATTCCTCCAGGCTTGATGACTTCATCTTGAGATCTTTGGGGTTTCTGCTGAGTTGGTCCAGCTGTGTCTGGTTCCTTCTTGATGACACACGATGATCCAGCTGGGTATATCCTGCTGGATGCTCTGTTTGACGATTCTGCTGGACTGAGTTCCCCCTCAATTGGATATTCCAATTATTTTATCAGCTGGGTTTGATTCCCCTGGCTTGATGTGGAACGAGTTGCAACTGATTATTTGATGGTGAGAGATCGCGAAAGGGATCGTCGTCGGCAGAATTTAAAACGGACGTAACTTTCACTTCAAGGATCAGAATTTCTATTATAATACCATTCTGGAAGCGGAACGACGATTCGGATTGAACTCATCGCGCTCTGCGCGATGACCTAAGTGGTCACGGGCCCAAAGTTGGTCCCTGAATGGATCATATCCTCTCTGGACCTTGTTGACTGCTTGAAGTCTATTTCCCAGCTGGAGTCTGTCTGCTTTGACATCCAGCTTGATATTCCGTCTGTTGGAATCTTGAAGTTAAGCTTGGTTGATTTCCAGCTTTATGTCTAGTTGAGATCCTCAGCTGTGTCTTTTTGGTTGACCTTGATGTCTGAGCTGAATGACCTTCTGCCTTTGATTTTGATTCCTCAATTTGGATTTATCTGCTGCCTTTTAGCTTTGTGTCCAGCTAGGAGCCGCTGCTTTTCTTGGGCTTTAGATTGCTGAGCAACTTGTATTCTTTGGCAGGGCAGAGCTTTGAAAGCTGGCTTGATGATGTTCGATCTTTTTGGAACATCCTTGGCATTGGTTCCAGCTGTGTTTGAATTGGCTGGAGCCAGTCTGTTCTGATTCAACTCTGGCCATCTTCAGCTTCTTGAACATTCTTCTGCTTGAGCTCATTCCTTAGCTCCAAATTCTCAGCTGGCTAGATTTCAAGGATTTCTAGCAATCTCTTGAAGTCGCTGAGCACTTTTTCGATGAGGTCTCTTTTTAGCATGCAATCAACAGTTGCCATGTCCAAATTTGGGCATTCTACTTGATTTTGCTTTCTTTCCAGCTGTGTAGAGTTCCTCCTTGATTTGATAGTAGGTGGCTTTTTCTTCAGCTGCATCCTACTTCCTTTGATGAGGTCTCCGTTTGTATAGCAGGTAGACAGCTGTCCTAAATCCAGCTGATTCATCTGCTGCTTCTCGATTCTTTTCTTGAGACCAATGTACTCGTGCGGTGTATCGGCCGAGTTTTTAGTTTTGTATCCAATTTGTCTTTATTTCACACTGGTCTGATCGACTAATTTGGGTTTCTTCATTTTCTTCATCAGCTGGGTTTAAGAGTCCCATGAAGCAGTCATCTTTAATAAAATGCTTCATCTTCTGAGTCGGAAGAAAATACTTGATCTTCTTCTTTCTTCCTCGTCTTGAGCTCTTTATCATTTCTTCGGGAGGTCGACTCAGCTGGGTTTCTCTTTGGGTAGAGTTGCTTGTCGTGATGAACCTTCACGATCTTCTTGTACCGTTCCTTGTTGTGTTCCAGCCTATTGATGCTCCGTACAAGTATGGCAACTTCTTCGTGCAATTCTTCTTTGCTCATATTTTTGAACTCCTTTCTGACTTTTTCAGTCTGAGCTGATTGAGTTGATCTTCTTGACTCTGCACTGAGAGCTATCTCTTTTTCCTTTGGAATCAGTTCCGTTTCATTCATCCGGCTGGATGATTCTCCGCTTGTGATCCTCAGATCAAATTCGTTGGCTTTCAAGATGGAGAACAATTTTTCCGTCTCCATGCTGCCAAGATCAGTTCTGCTTTGGTGAACCACCTTGTGTGTACACCATTCTGAGGAGAGAGCTGCAAGAACTTTCAAGTTCTTATCTCGAACTGTGTATTTCCCAGTTCGGATCGTCTCGATCTCGATGACGAGGTTGGAGAATCTGAGCTCCATTTGATCAATGGACTCGTAGGGGAGTTGCTTGAAGTTGTCGAACTTCTGGCATGCAACTGAGAATTTGTTCTCTTGAATTTCCTCTGAGCCTTCACACAGCTTGGCTAGAGTGTCCCACATCCCCTTAGCTGTCTCGCAGTTGATGATCTTGCTGAGATAAGCGTCCGTCACCGTTGAGGAGATGACGTTGCGAGCGTAGCTATCCAATCCAGCTTGTCTTCTTTCTTCTGAAGAGTACTCCCTTTTGGGCTTCACAACTTGCCGGAGTACTGGTTCAGCTCCAGGTAAGGTTTCTGCTTGTCTTTCTGATTTCATGATGATGATGGGTCCGTCTGTGATAACATCCCACATCATGTCGTTTTGCGCGCACAGAAAGCTTTTGAGTCGGAACTTTCATATCTGATAATCATCGACTGAGAATGTTGGAAGATTCCTGCACAGAGAAGATTCCATGACAGTATGCAATATAATGATTTTTTTTTTTAAAAAATTTGTAACTTTGAAGGATCTGTTCAGGTGACCACTATCAGCAATGAAGCTGACTTGACAGATACAGTGATCTTTTGAACCACTGCTCTGATACCAATTGTTGGTCCCAAGACGGATACCTTGGTGTAGAGGGGGGGTGGGTGAATACACCAAGGTTTAAAAACTTTTCCAAGTTAAAACTCTTTTCAGAGAGCTGGCTGTGTTCGATCCAGCTGGATGGCAGCTTGATCGACACAGTTGGCTGTGTGTGTGTGTGCGCGGAATGTGGTGGATTTGGAAAGTCCGTCTGTTGCTTCAAATATATTGCAAAGCTCTGTTTCACTTTTCAGTTAGTCAGTTTATGCAGATTGAAATGTATGCTCATGAAGGTTAGTAACATGCATAAACCAAAGCGATAAAATAACAGAGCATTTTAACGTGGTTCGGAGTAACCCCTCTTACGTCCACGACCAGATTCACTGGTAATCCACTACCACTTGGTTTCCAAGTACCAAGCAACTTCACAACTCTAACCCGAGCTGTGTTCCAACAGTTTGCGGGCACTGTCAAGCCTACACCTTCAGTTTCCGGGTACTGAAGAACCTAACCACTCGAATTACGCGCTTCGAGCAGCGTACCTTTACCTAACCTTTCTGGGTTTGGGTTTGGGTTTGGGTATGGTTTTCCAACTAGGAACGAGTTCTTACAATGAAGAACAAGGAGTATGATGAACTCGTTCAGACTAGGCTTAAGATATTTATTCTGATCTATTCTGCCTATGACTGAATCTGTGAACAACTAAGAACACAGCTGACTGGCTGGGTGTTCTAGAAAGATTTGGCTTTGTAGATCGTTGTTCATTTTTCTGTTTTCTTCTATTTCTTCAGTCGTCTCGCCAGTCCCCCCGCCAGCAATGGTGGAGGAGAGATATATATAGGTGAAGATTCAAACTAGCCGTTGGAAGAGAGCCGTTTGAATCTTACCTACTCTTGTTGACTTCTGGCCTTTACCTACGACGTAGGTCTGCATCTGCAGAGGCTATTCCTTCTCTGATTTGACTGCGTCAGACAAGATCTTCTGACATCGGGATCTTGTCTTGGAGAAGGTCTTCGTCTTCGAGCTGTTAAGCGTCTCTGCTGTGTCTTCAGCGTTTTGGACTCTGCTGCGTCTCGACTCTGAGCTGTGTCTTAGACCTGTGCTGTATCATCAACCTGAGCTGTGTCTTCAACCTGAGCTGTGTCATTAACCTGAGCTGTGTCTCAGACCTGAGCTGTGTCATCGACACTAAGCTGGGTCTTTTACACTGAGCTGGGTCTTCGACACTGAGCTGGGTTTCCGTCACTGAGCTGGGTCTTGATGCTGCAAGATCTTTGACTCTTCTTGGTCTTGCTCTGCTGAGTCCTTTAAGCTGTCTGCTTAGCTGTGTCTTCAGCTGTCTTCAGCTGATCTACCTGTAAACTAAGAAACTCTATATGCTCAAACAGGTGAGCTAAAAAACGCTTAGGCTTGTGCGATCATCTACTCAGTTGGGGTCAGCTGGGTTTTGGTATCCAATCAAAACTCTATTAATTTTCCCAACAGAATGTTTTATAAGAGAGGTTGTTTGCTATCATTAATATCCAACAACAACTTCATACTAACATCTTTATTCTATCTAACACAACAAATTCTGAAGAAGAAATACAGATTGAAAACGAGAGATTTTTTTTTGACAGATGGGTCTCCAAATATGCTTCTAAAAATCTCACGATAGTTCGAAAAGAGAAGGAGTTAAAGCTCAAATAGGATCGTGTTCGTATTTCTGAGATCATAAAGAAGGTATGCATCTAAATTTGAACTTGCAAAATAATTTTTTTTGGACGAGTTCTTCAAGACACGATCACTGCACACGATCATGTCTTGAAGCACATGATGGTAGATTAACTGTATAACATTGGAGAAATTGTTGATGGTAGGTTACACTAATATATATTTGCATGTTTAGAAATATATTTAGAAGCAAAATAAGACAAAAATATATGAACGATCGTGGGAATTAGAATCTATGGCTTTATCGTGTTGTACCCTCTGTCGTCTATCGTGTGTAAGTTTCATGTGCATGAAACTTGCACACGGTCACTGCCTACGGTGGTAACCATCGTGTGCATCCACCGTGTCCATGGTGGCTGCCCACGGTGATAACCATCGTGTGCATCCACCGTATCCACCGAAGACTCCCACGGTGGAATTGATGCCCACGGTGGTTTGCAACCGTGTGCATCCACCGTGTCCATCGTGTGGAAGCCACCTCAGCCACCAGGTTACGTACCACATTGGCACACGATAGACTGAACGACCGTGGACACGGTGGTGGATTGCACCGTGTGCATAAGAACACGTACCATTTGACAGTAAAATACACATTAAATCACCAATTTCCATGTTATTTAGTGCCTAATAACTATTATTTGCTAACAATACACATGTTCACAATGTTATGGAATGAATTAACAAAATTTATTACATGTTGTGTACAACTTAAAGATTTTCAAGATATAAGTGCATAGTCATATACTACTGCATATGAAGTGCCTCGTACACAAATGAATTAGAAGAACGTTATATGGTTGCGTATGGATGAAGTGTTGTGTAGTTATTAATGTTTAAATAAGCTAGGCGATAATAAAAAAATACACAAATCGATAATACAAACATCCAGAACGGGCCTAAGTATGTTGTTCTTAAGCACACGGTATAGGCCACGACCGTGGGCATGGTGGGGCGACCGTGGGCACGATGGTGGCATGATCGTGCCTCTCACTGTGGGCACGGAGTTGTACACGATCGTTGCAATCGTGGGCAGCAACCGTGGACACGGTATATGCACACGATGGTTACCACCGTGGGCAGTGACCGTGTGCAAGTTTCGTACCCACGAAACTTGCACACGATAGACAACAGAGGGTACAACACGACAGAATAAAAACACCCACCGTGGGCAGCAACCGTGGGCTTCAACCCACACCAAAATTCAACATTAAAATTTTAAATTAACACTACCCAAGCTCATAAAACTCTATACATTTATCCCAAACTTCAATTAAGCATGCTTAAACTCTATGAACAATTTTATTCTAAAAAAAAAATTGCAGGCACTTACCGGCGGTTCATTTGCGAAAGGTTCTTGCTCGGACGCCGGTGACTCCTCTGGATGGTCGGATTTGGTCTCGCTTCCAGTCATAATTGGCCGTCGATGGTGGAACACGGGGGTTGGGGTGGTGAGGACCGACTTCTAAGTTTAAGGGTTTTATTTTTTTGTTGTTTTATTTATTTATTTGATCTTTTAGTGGATGAGTAAGGGTAGTTTAGTCTTTTTATTTATTTTGGTATCAAAAACTTATAGTCTTATAGTTGAGGATATATAACTTCTATGTTTTATGATTTGGTATTTAAAAAGAGTTGCCCCAAATATATATTTTGTATGTGGCAGTTGGGTTTTGACTTATTTTTTAATGCCATCTAATTTACTATTATTAATAAATTAACTTTGTAATTAAACAAAATTACATTATAAACAAAAAATAAAATATTTTAAATAAAATTGAAATAATACATGGAGCAATATTTAAAAAAATCTTTCACAATTGCAAATAAAATATTAACTTAAAACAGATATTATGTTCATCACATTGGAATTTGGAAATTGATGGTCCCTGAGCTGGGTCTTTGGTGTAGAGAGGGGTGAATACACCAAAGATAGATTTTTAAAACTTTTTGATAAGTTTAAAACAGAGTGTGTGAGCTCAGTTATGAATCCAGCTGAGGAAGGTCAGGTGGGCTAATAACTCAGGTGGCGATGCGGAAAGTGGTGGTTTAAAAACTTAGCTCGTTTGCTTAGAAAAACTCAGCTTGAAAATAATATCTTTACGTTTTCAGATTAATCAAGTTGTACAATTTTCAGAAAGACACAGCTGTCTTTGAAGAGCAGCTGAGTGCGCATATTCGATAAAAAAATGCAATGTGTCAATGGAGTTAGTACAATAACTGAAAATAACGAGAAAGAAAATAACATGAGATTTTACGTGGTTCGGAGTAACACATCCTACGTCCACGACCAGATTCACTGGTAATTCACTACCACTTGGTTTCCAAGTACCAAGCAACTTCACAACTCTAACCCGAGCTGTGTTCCAACAGTTTACGGGCACTGTCAAGCCTAACCTTTCAGTTTGCGGGTACTGAAAAAACCTTACAACCGCTTGAATTTCGCTCTTCAAGCAAGCGTAACCTTAACCTAACCTTTCTGGGTAAAGAGGGGTTTGGTTTGGGGTTCCAACTATGAACGAGTTCTTACAATGAAGAACTTAGAGTTAGATGAACTCGTTCAAAATCTAGGCTTAAGATATACAATGATTTCTGCGTAGGAATCAGACGAAAAACTGAGCAGTTTCTGGACTAGAGACACTTTAAGATAAAGTGTTCTTTGAACTATTTAGAACTGCTTAAGAGCTTTTAAAGGCTTGATGAATTCAGAAAATGGAAGCTTGTAGAGAGTTTTTCGTATCTGATCCTGAGGTTGAAGACGGGTATATATAGGTAGAGATTCAAGACTAGCCGTTGGAGGAGCCGTTTGAATCTTACCTATCCTTTTTAAATTCACAATCTGTCGTTGGGCATTTCTGCACCTGTCTTCATCAGTGTCACATCCTAGGTTCTGAAGTCTAGGATGCTGATGTGGCAATCCCTCATTGGTCGAGGTATATTGACTTCCTCTGTCACCGGGATCTCTGTCTTTTGAGCTAGTTTTTGAATTTAGAGTTAGATTGGATAAACTGACTTGAGGTGACGACTTCAGAGTTAGTTCCCTTTGTTCTGTACAGCTGGACCAGCTGTGTCTTGAACTCAGCTCGATTAAACTTCAGCTTGATCTTGCTCTGTTTTGAACTCAGCTCAGCTGGAGAACTCAGCTGATAGTTGACTCTTGCTGTGAACACAGCTAGATCTTCTGCTGTGAACACAGCTAGATCTTCTACTGTCTTGAGCTTATGCTGTATCCGCTTCTTGAACCTGTAAATTTAGAAAATCTAGAGCTCAAACAGGCGAGCTGAAAAAACACTACTTAGATTTATGCGATCATCTACTCGGTTGGAGTCAGTTGGGTTTTGGTATTAAATCAAAACTTTATAATTTTCCCAACAATTTCCCCCTTTTTGTTGATGCCAAAACCTAACTGAGACAAACTATGAAGCTTCCCCTTAGCTTCCCCCTACGTTTTAAGAGAGTAAAAAAAATCAACAGATTAAGAGTTCAGAGTTCAGAGCCTGGACAAAAAGTAATTGTCATCAGGGTGAGTTTTGAGCAGCAAATAAAACTTTGTTTTATTAAAGTAAGAAATTACAACAATTAAAGAGATAAATTGAAAAGAAAGAAAATTTTTTTTTTCAATCTTCAATCTTCAATTCTAGCTGGCTGGGTCTTCTCTTCTGCATTCGCTGCTTCTTTATTGACTCTGTTTCTCCTTCAGCTGGTTCAGCTGGTTCCTCTAGCTCAGCAGTTTTGCCTTTGCCTTTTTGTCTCATTATTTTTCCCCTTTTTGGTATAATCAACAAGGCGGGAGAGACAAACTATCGTCTTATTGAGCAGTGCAATTTTCCTGAATTGCGTCAGCGATCCTCGCTGTGTTGACAGCTGTTGCGATGTTTAGTTCGGCTGTGCTACGGCTGCAGCTCTGATCTGTGGAGTCTGGATTCTTGGTGGCTCAGCTGTTGCATAAGTGATGTCAACCATTTCCAAACGCTCAACCCTCAAGTAACTGTCTTCCAAGGCGGGTTCGCATTACCCGCCCATCGCACGTGTCGAATTCCCGGCACTGGCACCTGTCCACCAAATCCGTCCGTCTCGCATGCCCCGACTCATGCTGTCGATCAACGCCTCTCATCTTCATGCTATCTTCACAAGCTGTCGAGCACTTCTCGTCTAACGTCAAGTCATCTCGTACTTCACTGAGCTATGCCTCGCACAATACCTCTGCGGGCGCCACACATCGCACCGCACGCCCTCTTAGGAGCCGAGTGTCACACCACACACACACTCACCTTGTCGGACGCCGAGCAGTACGCCGCCCATGCACGCCGCATCACAGACACGTCAAACATGCACCATCTTATATTCGACTCAGACCACCATATTTCACTTGATACCAACTCAACATCTGGCACACGCATCTAAGTTCCATCAACTCATCTAAGTTCCATCTTTAACTAGATATTGCATAGGCTGGCTCTTCTTCAATAGCATTAGCCTCAGTTGTGATTGCAGGCACAGCTTCCTTGGTTGTTTCAGCTGGGGAGATCCAGCTGAGTGCTTGGAGGTATGAGTTGGCTCTAAAGATGACATCTTCTGAGTAGGGCACAACTTTATTCATTGCAATTTTTGCTTCTTCAGACTTCATTAGATTGTATGAGAAAGTTTGAACAACTCTTCAGGCTTCTTGCAGTGCGCTTGAGACTTCTTTAAGCAAGAGGTTTTCAAACCTTGAGATGGAGGCGTCACGTGCAATCTTTGAGGGGCTTAAGCATTTCCCTTCCACTTCTGAAGTGTAGGTAAGGGGTTCAGCTCTTGTTTTCATCATCCAGCTGCAAGTGATCATCGGCTGGATGATGCTTTCCTCTTGAGTTTGGTGCAGGGGCTTGAGCTCCAACTTCCATGAGTTGATCTTGAAGTTGGTGTCCCTATCGAGCTGAAAGAAATTGAGGAGAAGACGGTTGAAGTATTCCATCTGCTGTGAGGTTTAAGCTTAGTTGATTGGGGTCTAAGCTTAGTTGATCAGCTGGAATACGTCGTTAAGGTGGTGGCGATGATGATGTTCACGCTTGCACATGAACTTCTTCTCCACCATAAGAAACCGCCGCTTGTGGACCTTCTGCTCCTCAGAGAGTAGTTATGAATTCTCACTCAATGTCAGCTGACTTCTCGGCTGACTGACTGGGCACCTTTAACTTGAGTCTTCTCTTTGAAGACGGTGCTTCAGCTTGTTTTGTCTCTCATGTTGTTTCCTCTTTCCAGTTGGGAAGGAAGTAGATGCATTCTGCTTTGTCTCCTGTATCTTTTTCTGTGCCTCCTGTGGTGGAGCAAGAGCTTTGACATGTCTGTTCTTAAAGACTCCGGCTTTATCAACATCTCGTCCAGATCTGACTGGGCTTCCTCTCAGGTTAAATTCCGTTGACAGGATCTTGTTGACGCTGATTTCTGCATCCCAGGGAGTTGTGTGTCCCGTTCTCTCTTTTATTTTGAGAGGAACATTAGAGCGGAGAAGGTCTTTTTCTTTTGACATTCTCAGGAAAAATTCTGCAATTTCCTGGTGAATGATGTTCTTGAGCTTTGTAGTCACCCACTGCGTTAGACTGGATCTATCGATGAGCTTCATTATCTCCTGGAACTCTGTCTTCTTGTGGTTCCTGAAAGTTGAGCGACTCTCAAAGTGAAGCTTTGACAGACTCTTCATGTTGATCGGCTTCTGAAGATATCTTTCTGGATTCCATGTTCTTCTTCTGCAACTTTTGTTAGTAGAACAAATAATATATATAGGAAAGAAAGAAAAAAGAGTGCCGAAAAACTTTTTAGGGTTAAGGCAAAGGTTTGCGTATCTCTTCTATCGTATTTATATCAACGTTCTTGATGAATGGACGATCAAGATTGATAGTTTGATAAGAAGATCTACGACTGGGAGTGATTCTCACGTCATGTCGGTTTCTTGTTCAGGAAATGCGATTTAATGAACGAGTGAGGACGGTTGAGGCGTTTTGACTTCTGCCTTGAAACTCCCATGCTTCAGATCTTTGCAGACTTTTAATTAAATTTGATTGGATATGACATGATATGATTTGACTAAAGTCTGTTAAAAACAGAATGAATAGGTATGAATTGATGTTGCAAACCTCTCAGTTGATCATAGTAGTCAGCTGATACCTCGTTTATGAATAGTTGAGTTGAGTGGGCATTTTTCCAGCTGGTTTCCCCCTCAGCTGAATAATCCTTCAACTTAGGCTTTAGGCTGAGCTTGGTTCTTTCTCAGCTAGGTTCTTCTTTGATGTTGATTCTGAATTACAGCTGGGTCTGCTTCCATTCAACTGGATGTAGCTTCGTCTGGGTTGAGTAATCCAAGCAATCCGCACAGTATCTGAACCTTGCTTCTACCAGCAGTTTTGTGAGTATATCAGTCCGCTGTATGTTTGTGTGAATTTTCTCAACAATCACATCATTCTTTTCCACGTGATCTCTGAGGAAGTGATGTCGCACATCCACATGTTTGTATCTTGTGTGATGTACTGGATTTTCTAATAAAGCGATAGCACTTGAGCTATCACAGAAAATTGGAACTTGTCCAGTTTTCACTTCGTAGTCACAGCAGCTTCCAGCTGCCATATATTCTGCTTACGTTGTGGAGGCTGCAACGCACGTTTGCTTATTTAAAAACCACAATATTAACTTGCTTCATAGGAACTGGCATGTTCCTGAAGTTGATTTTCTGTCCAGCCGATCTCCAGCGAAGTCTGAGTCTGAATATCCAGTCAGCTGTAGTCTTCAGCTGGGTACCACAGCCCAACATTCTGAGTTCCTTTGAGATATTTGAGAATGTTCTTAGCTGCTTGCATGTGTGCCTCATTTGGATCAACTTGAAATCTGGCACACACTCCGACTGCGAAAGAGATGTCTGGACGTCTAGCTGTTAGATACAGCAGGGAACCTACTATCCCTCTGTATTTGCTAGAATCAACTGACTTTCCTTCAGTTCCGGGTTCAATCTTCCAGTTGGTGTTCATCGGGATCTTCACCTTTCTGCTGGATTGAACTCCATATTTGGCGATCAAGTCTTTCACGTACTTGGATTGATTTATAAAAATCCCTTCTGTTGATTGCTTGACTTGAAGTCCTAGGAAGAAACTCATTTCTCCCATCATAGACATTTGGAACTGTTTTGACATCATCTCTCCAAATCTTTGGCATAAGAGTATTGATCTTGACCCGAAGATGATGTCGTCTACATAGATTGAACAACCAGCATGTCTTCTCCCAACTTGATGGTGAAGAGTGTTCTGTCTACTGAGCCCTTCTTGAATCCTTTGGATACAAGGAAATTTGATAGAGTATCATACCAGGCTCGAGGTGCTTGTTTCAATCTATAAAACGCCTTCTTTAACTTGTAGACTTTATTTCCTTCTACTTCAAATTCTGGAGGTTGTTCAACATAGACATCTTCCTTGATTTCTCCATTTAAAAATGCACACTTCACATCCATTTGATAGACCTTGAATTTGTGATGTACCGCATAAGCGAGAAATAGTCTGATTGCTTCCAATCGTGCTACTGGAGCAAATGATTCTTCGAAGTCAATTCCTTCTTGTTGTGTGTAACCCTTGGCAACGAGTCGAGCTTTGTTTATGATGATGACTCCAAGAGTATCCAGCTTGTTCTTGAAGATCCATTTGAGTCCTATGACTTTTACTCCTTCAAGTCTGTCGACCAATTCACAGACACAATTTCTGAGGAATTCATTTAGCTCTTCCTGCATGGCGTTTGTCCAGGGTATACTTTTTAAGGCTTCTAGAATTGTTTGAGGCCCTTGTACTTGAGCTACATAACACGCCATTAGAGCTGAGTCTTCATCATAGACAGTCAGTTCTAACTCTACTGAGAGTTGAGCTGTGTCAGCTGCTTCTTGATGATCCGATGTAGCTTGAGCAGCTGAGCTTCTGGTTCTGACTTGGTCAGATGGTTCTCCAATGATTGCTGATGATGGATGATCTTTGATAGGGGTGCTTATCCGGTTATGTATTTTTGGTTATTAACCGTAACCGACGATAACCGGTCGATTTCGATTACCCGATAACCGGTATCATCGGTTTCGGGTCGGTTATCAGTTATCACTTTTTTATTTTTTCGGTTATCGGTTAATAACCGATACCCGTTCGGTTAACCGGGTAACCGGTTAAATTAGTAAATAATATATATATTTTTCATTTTTTTCTTATTTTCTGCCAAAAGGCCCAAAACCTCCAAAATCCAAATCGCTAAATGTCTCAATCTTATATCGTCTACAACCATCCCTGACTCTCTCACTCTCTGCCCTCTAGCCCTATCGACTATCACACCGGCTACCGCCAAGCGCCGAGCCGCCGACGATCCAGCTCCGATGATAGCTGCTTTCATTCTCCTGAATCTCTTCTCTTCCCACTCCACAGTGACACAGTCCACACTCCACGAGGCCACGACGTCCACGCTCCACCTTCCTTGACTTGCCGTCGCTCGCCGAACCATCGGCCCCCTCCCTGCCGGCCGCCGTCTCTTCTGACTTCTAGTTCCAGGTAGGCCATCTGCATTCTCAATTTCTGTTTTTGTCTTTCTTGGTTTATCCAACCCTTGTCTCCCAATTTTTGTTAAAAATTTCTGCAAATATGGAATGAGTGGATGAATTTTGTGCTCATGTTTCATTGTGTGACATGAATTTCATTTTGTTTTGCTGGGCTTGTTTATCTTTAAAAATGAATAAAATGAATTATTGAATTTCATTTCCTGTGGAGAATCTGGAGATTGACAGATTGTTGTTAAAGATTATAATTGAAAGTGAATAAAATATAAATGGTACTATATAAATTATGTTTTGTTTTGACAGATTGTTGTTAAAGATTATTATGAATTTCATTTCATTTTGCTTTGCTGGGCTTGTTTTTTTTCATATTGTTTATGGTTAAATTATGGTAATATGGATATGGTTGTTTACTTGTACTTGTTTATGGTTAAATTATGTAAATATTGTTGAATTTTTTATTATCTTGATTCAATGATTCTTGTAGATGGTCAAGGGTAGGAAGAGTGCACGTTCCCAATCTCAATCTCCAACACATCAAGCTAGTAATAGTAGGCTTGTAGGCGCCTTTGTTGATGACGAGATATTACATGATATTGAAGAGGATGAAGAGGTCGAAAATGAGCATGAGGGTGAGAGGCCTAAGGGCAGCAGGGGGCCAGCAGCGGCAGCTAAGGCAGAAGCAGAAGAGGAGGAAACGAAAAAACGAAAATCAACTAGAATCTCCGATATGTGGACAAAATTTGATCCTATGACCGTTGAGATAGGAGAACCTCCTATAAAAAAACAAAAGGCTAAATGTAAGATTTGTGGGACATTAATTGCAGCCGATACAGCTAGAAATGGTACCAAAGCCATGTGGAATCATTATGACAAGTGTGAGAAGAAGAACAAAGGGAAACAAAATCAATCTGTGCTCAACTTTCAAGAAAGCACCGATGGAACAGGGACAGGGATCTTGACATCGTGGAGATTCAACCAACTTGAGTGCAGGATTGCGTTGGTTGAGATGATAATTCTTGATGAGCTTCCTTTCAAGTTTGTGGAGCGAGAAGGATTTAAGAGATACACACATCGTCTATGTCCTCAATTTCAAATTCCTAGCAGACACACAATACGAGCAGATTGTGTGAAAATGTTTTTGGAGAAGAACATGGTTATGAAAAGCTTCTTTCAGAAAAAGGGCATGGGGAGAGTGTCGATCACCACAGATTGCTGGACTTCTATTAATAACACAAATTTTATTTGTGTTACAGCACATTGCATCGACAAGGATTGGATTTTGCACAAGAAGATCATCAACTTTAGTAAGATTTGCAGTCACAAGGGGGATGATCTAGGAGCTTCTATTATCTCCTCATTGGAGGAGTGGGGATTGCAGAGAGTACTTTGTTGCACGATGGACAATGCATCGACAAATGATGTATGCATTAGATACATGAAGCCAATCCTTGAGACATGGAACACGAGTGTAGCTGGTGGGAAATTTCTTCATGTTCGTTATGTTGCACACATTCTGAATTTGGTTGTCCACGATGGGTTAGAGGAGATTGGCTTGTCAGTGAGACGAGTTAGAGAAGCAGTTAAGTGGATAAAAGCTTCACCGGCCAGATCTGATTCCTTCCAAAAAACAGTGGACCTCTTAAACCACAATATTGATTCCTCCAAGTCTTTTTGCTTAGACGTGCCTACGAGATGGAACTCGACATACTTGATGTTAGAGTCGGCCTTGCCGTATGCTGAGGCCATTAAGTACTTCGGAAGGATGCATGATGACTTTGAAGATGACCTCAATCAGAAGATGTACAAAAATCAACCTATTGGGGTTCCTACAGACGCCGATTGGGTTAATGTCAAGAGGATGATAGAATATTTGGAGAAATTTTATGATCTCACCGTTCTTGTCTCCGGCACCACATATGTCACATCGCACCATTTCTTCAAAGAAATGTGCGGTATTTTTGACCTTGTTTCTGACTTGGAGTTGAACATAGATGAAGACATAAGCAACATGGCAAAGAAGATGAAGGAAAAACTTGGTAAGTATTGGTTGGAGACTGAGGAGTTGAATCCTAAAATGAACAAAATTCTCTACATCGCTGCATTGTTGGATCCAAGGCAGAAAATGAAACATGTAGAGATGTGTTTGAATGCAATGTATGATGAAACGAGAGCATCCCAGTTAGTCAATGAAGTGAACTACTCACTAAATGAGTTGTTTGAGTTTTATAAAAAAGAAAAGGCAGCATCACTTGTTCCAGATTCAAGAGTCAATGCCAATGCACCTAATGTGGGGTTGGGACGAGCTGCAGATCGCCAAGGTAAAGGTAGTCGATTGACTAATTTGCTTGTTGTTACGGATGAACAACCCGATGCTTCTACTGATGCCTCAGAGCTCACTCTCTATTTCACGGAGAAACAATACGTGATGACTCAAGAAGAGATTGATTCATTCGATATTCTTAATTGGTGGAGAAAACACGGACCGCGCTTCCCCGTGCTAAGTGAGCTAGCTAGGGATATCTTGGCGATTCCCATATCTAGTATTGCTTCTGAATCTGCATTTAGTACGGGAGGTCGTGTTCTATCCCAGTTTAGAAGCTCGTTGACTCCCAATATGGTTGAGGCTCTTATATGCGCTGAAGATTGGTTGAAATGTAGTCCGGTTGACATCTTTCTTAAAGATGAAGAAGGTGTTCCTGAATCCCAATTAGAAAAAGAATTTGAAGCTGGTGAGTATTTAATAATTAATATTTTTGAATGTATGTATAATTATATACTAAGTTACTAACTAAACTAACTATTTATTTGTTTATTTCTTTCTTTTTTAATTTTTACAGTGTTGAGCACACTTGGAATGAGAGGCCAGACGGGAGAGCCGGAGAGTGCTCAGACGAGTCAGAGTGCAGCTTGATGCTTGAACATTGAAATTTTCAATTTGTTTGAACTTTAAAATTTATTTCTTTCATGTTTGAAGTTTGTTGTTTATTTGTTGTTGTATTTGGATAATTGGATTGATATGTTTGTAAGTTTGTTTGACGTTTGAACTTTTCAACTTTGATTGGAATGACATTTGTCGTTTTGGGAGTGTGCTAATTGTTTTATATTTGAATCGAAAAATAGGATGATAATCGAATAAAATAGAAGAGACATTTCGTTTTTTTCCGGTTATTATTCGGTTAGTCGGGTATTATTCGGTTACTTCTCGGTTAGTCGGGTAATCGGTTAAATTAACCGGTCGGTTATCCGATTACCCGACTAACATGTTGATTTTTTTTTAATCGGTTACTTTTTCGGTTAATCGGGTAACCGGTTAAATAACCGGTCGGTTATCGGGTAATCGATTAACCGGACCGGGTCGGTTTCGGTTAACATTTTTGAGCTTATTCGGTGTCGGTTAACCGAATTTTCGGGTCGTTAACCGACGGGTAACCGAATAAGCAGCCCTAATCTTTTATCCATCATCTCCTTCTATGAATTTCTTCTTCCAGCTGATTGATGCTAGAAGTGGTTAGATTTCGTTTGGCTTGGAGTTGTTCTGGAGTTAAGTCTTAAGAATGAGACTCTACTTGGATTAAGTTTTGAGGTGACTTCTGTAGGAGCTCTACTGGAGATAGAGCTGGGGATTCAGCTGTGTCTGGATTTCCAGCTGATGGCATTCCCCCTTGATTTAGAGTTGGAGGTTCCTCTTGATTTCCAGCTGGTGGAACCTCCTGATTGATTTGAGGTTCTTCCTCTTGCTCATCATCCCATATTAATGGTTCGGCCAGATTCCTGATTCGATTCTCTTGAGCTCTTGTCTGAATCTGCCTTGAGGATTCTCCTTCATTTTTTCGTTTGATAGAATCTCTATATTCGAATGATGACTCGTCAAATGTAACATATGGAGTTACTTCGACTGTTTGAGTTCTTCTGTTGAAGACTCTGTAAGCTTTACTCACAGCAGATTAACCAAGGAATACTCCTCGGTTAGTCTTCGCATCGAACGTCTTGAGCTGTATTTTTCCATTGTTTAGGATATGACATTTGGATCCAAAGACCTTGAAATATCCAATGTATGGTATACTGTTATTCCATAGCTCATACGGCGTCTTTCCTTGCCTTGATGTGAGTAGAGAGCGATTCTGAGTGAAGCATGCTGTGTTAATTGCCTCGGCCCAGAACTTCTTTGGAATGGCCGAGCTGGCTAGAATTGAGGTATCCGCTTCTTTGAGTGTTCTGTTCCTCCTCTCTGCTACACCATTCTGCTGAGGTGTGTGTTTAGTCATTATTTGTGCCATTTTTAGGTGTTTCGGTCATCGTATTTTTGTGCTTGTATTTATGTTTTCCGTGTATTTTACTCGTATTTTGGCTTTGTTTTATTCTTTTTGTTTTTTCTTGTCATTTGCGTAGGATTTTGAGATTGTTGTTGAAAAATTATGAAATTGGCGAATAAAGTGAAAGAAATACGTAAATGATGAAACATCGATCGCTAGCTTAGATCACTAGCAGCTCCGTTTCATTTGCCGTTGGAAGTCGCCACCATTGGAGTGCTTCCGCTGAGGAGACGAGAACATCAGCAGCAATGAAAAGCAGCAGCAGCTCTTGGGGACAGCAACAGCTTCTCGATCATTTGTTGGGTGATGAACAGCAGCAGGAGACGAGCAGCCACAATAACTTGACCACAGCTGGAGAAGAACGACAGCCACAGCTCGACCAGAACCAACAACAGCAGCAACGGGGAGGCTGGTACAGCAGCTCTTGGACAGTATCTCTGGAACGACGGCAACAAGAGAGCAGCAGTAGCTCGACGCGAAGAACAGCAGCGGCAGAAGCAACTCACTACAAACAGCAGCAACCCAGCGGGCTTGGATTCCGGCCCGGCGGAATCCGGCCGCCCGGCGGTCGGCATGATGAACGGCCGCTGGAGGCATGGTCGCGGAAGGTGTCCCAGCCGGCGCACGGATGCCGCGAGCGCTGGAGTGCTGCCGTCGTTGTACTTGAGCGGTCCCTGGATCATGCTTCGCAGATTTTGGTCCAGCCGGCGGTGGGTTCGAGCGAGCGCTGGGTTGAACGCGTAACCCATGTACGCGTTTTGTTTATATATATATTTGTAGCTAGGGTTTTAGGAGGGTCTCTTTTATTCTGGAACATGAATGAACGCAGCAGCAGCAGAGTAGCTTAGTTTCTCTTCATTTTCTTTTTTTCATTTCTTTTCTTTTCGATTAGCTAGATTAACGAGAATCATCGTCCAAGGATTGCATCCGGTTGACTGTAAGAATTTCTACACCGTTTATTTCTTGTGATTTAATCGATTAATTCTTGTGATTATTATTCGACGAATTATTCTATGCTTGACTAATTTCTTGTTTAGGGTTTAGATATTCGAATCGTTTTCGATCTGAGCTTGTTCTTTGATTAATTCCCCGTTGATTGAATTAATTTTCATTATATTGGATAATTGATCTCTATTCGATATTTCCATGTAGTAGATGAGATCGATGGATGATTCTACTGCTCGATTGTGGTTCTTTCAACATTAGATTGACCGGAAACGCATGTCTAATAATTAGTTTTGATCGTGTAATTTAGTCTTTAGGGTTTATCGGATTGACGCGAAAGCTATTGACGTTAGCCCTATGTTGAAGTTGATTATGCGTGATAGATTAATAGAATTAATCTGTAATAAGTCTGGTGAGAAATCGATGAGAAGAATCTAATCCCTAACACTTTTCTTTCTTCTTATTTTTCTTGTTATTTATTTGTTTGTTCTTTTATTGCTTTTATTAATTTAGTTCTCGTCATTTCAAATTCCTTGGTTTAGATTGTTTAAGTTTATTTTATTTTCCATGTGAATAATACAAGTGGCATTAGCCCTGTTGAGCCTTCCTTGAGAATACGACTTGGGTCAGCTTGTCGCCCTACATTGACCTCGTTCTCTTACGAGTCAATTCGAAGGTGTTTTGAGTTGAAACAAAATTTAGCGCCGTTGCCGGGGAAGGCTTTAGGCGAATTGTTCTTGTGTTATTTTCTTTTTCCGTGTTTATTTTTGTAATTATTTTTATTTTTTATTTTTATTGTTCTTATTTATCCCCCAGGTGCGCTTGATCGGTTTTATATTTTTGTTTGCGCAGTGATTAGCGAAACTGGAGGATTTTATGTAGGATTTCACCTATCATGAGATAAAGGAAAATCCGAGCTATGATTACACGAGTGTTCGGGAGCATATAGTGGAGAACATGGGTACAGAGCTAACACGTACCAAGATTTTGGTTGGGTTTCCAACCCGTATTTTGGTTGGAATGAAAGTGCCCAGTATCCGAATTCACTACAACATCCACCTTGGGAACCTTCTTTAGAAGATACTCTCTAATCTTTCATCCAGTCGACCACACAAAGATTTGAGTCTATTGATGCGTCCATTACACGCATTGAGACTCGTGTTGGAGAGTTGGTTGACATTGTGGGCAAATTAGTGCAACATAATAGAGAGGAAGAGCTAATTTTAGAGGAGGATGAGTACGAGCATGAGCACGATGCAATGAGTAGTGGAGTGGATATCCTGGAGAAAGATGAAGAGGAAGTCACAGAGTGGTTTGAGGAGCTGTCTATGGCTGTAATAAATACACTATGTGATGCTATGATTTGTGAAATTTCTAAACCCTTACCTCCAGTTGATCAGTATTTCCATTATATTATTGCTTCGGATACTTTCTTTCGTGTTTCATGGCAGGATTATTTATGTGAATGAGTGGTGAAACCAGCCCACGCTGCCGATTTAAGTGTGGAGGGAGATTCCATATGGGAAAATGGGACAATCTTAGTCCTATTAATTATCTCAAGACCGGCAGACGTGGATGATGAAGATGAGCTAATCCAAGTGATGGAATGGCTCAAGTTGGAAAAAGGGTTCGGATAACACAGGCTTAGTCGGGCTGGCGACTTAAAACCTAGCGCTGCGTGGGAGGCAACCCACGATTTTAGTTGCTTTATTTTTGTTATTTTTATTTTTATTTTGTTTAAGTTGTTTTGTTTTGATCTTTTCTATTTTGTTTTAGGAGGCCGACAAACCCCGACTTGAGGCGGATCGAGCAAAATGAAAAGAACTACAAGTATCACACAAGCCGATAAATCAAGGCAGTCAAGTTCTTTCCCTTTCTTGTTTTCTGTGCAATGAGGACATTGCTTTGTTTTAAGTGTGGAGGGGGAAATGTTTATATTGCTTGTGTGGGTTGCATGATTTGTGGATTCTGAATTTTTGCTTGTTTTGGCTTATTTGTGAGTCCATCTTTCTGCCCAAATTTGACTTAGCTGAGGTTAAATATTATGCAATTGAATTATGTGATTTTAACTTTATTGGATTGAATTATTTTATAATGTCAGATTGATATGCTTTGGGACTTGGTTTTATTGGTTGAATGGTGATATGAGACTTGTTTATGCGAATTAAATTGAGGTGATTTGTCTGACTGAAGTTTGAGGGAGTTTTAACATTGTGACTGCTTAGATACTCGTTTCTAAAAAAATGTGTTGAAAAAAGAGAAAAATTCTCGAAAGTGAACTGTGTGTTAAAATTTGTTGGAATATGAATTCTGCTCCTCTTTATTAAAAAATGATAAATGAGCATGGGAAACCACGTTAGGGAGTTTGGATTTCTCCAAAAATTATACCTAACGAATATTGTTCAGAATTCCATTTCAAATGTCACAGTTCTAAAAAAAATGATGAAAATTGAAACTTGTTGGTAAAAGCAGTCACATTAGTTAAATCACTTCTAATGGCTAGTCAAGTCTGATCCGATTGATAATTTGTATAGACGGGAAACATATTGCAGTTCAATCCAATTTTTTCTCTTTGTCCTCATGTTTATCTTTCGTACATTGTTGAAAAATTCGCCAGTTAGTCAGAATTGCAATAATAAGCTTGCATGAAATTTTCTCTCTGTTTTGTTGATTTGTGTTTGCTTGAGGACAAGCAAATGTTTAAGTGTGGAGGGTTTGTTTAGTCATTATTTGTGCCGTTTTTAGGTGTTTAGGTCATCGTATTTTTGTGCTTGCATTTATATTTTCCGTGTATTTTACTTGTATTTTGGTTTTGTTTTATTCTTTTTGGTTTTTCTTGTCATTTGCGTAGGATTTTGAGATTGTTGTTAAAAAATTATGAAATTGGCGAATGAAGTGAAAGAAATACGTAAATGATGAAACATCGATCGCTAGCTTAGATCACTAGCAGCTCCGTTCCATTCGCCGTTGGAAGTCGCCACCGTTGGAGTGCTACCGCTGAGGAGACGAGAACATCAGCAGCAATGAAAAGCAGCAGCAGCTCTTGGGGACAGCAGTAGCTTCTCGATCATTTGTTGGGTGATGAACAGCAGCAGAAGACGAACAGCCACATCAACTTGACCACAGCTGGAGAAGAACGACAGCCACAGCTCGACGAGAACCAACAACAGCAGCAACGGGGAGGCTGGTACATCAGCTCTTGGACAACATCTCTGGAACGACGGCAACAAGAGAGCAGCAGTAGCTCGACGCGAAGAACAGCAGCGGCAGAAGCAACTCACTACAAACAGCAGCAACCCAGCGGCCGCTGGATTCCAGCCGGCGCTGGAATCCGGCCGCCAGCGGTCGCTGGTATTGAACGGCCGCTGGAGGCATGGTCGCGGAAGGTGTCCCAGCCGGCGCTGCTTTCCAGCCGACGCTGAGATGCCGCGAGCACTGGAGTACCGCCGTCGCTGTACTTGAGCGGTCGCTGGATCATGCTTCGCAGATTTTGGTCCAGCCGGTGGTGGGTTCGAGCGAACGCTGGGTTGAACGCATAACCCATGTACGCATTTTGTTTATATATATATTTACAGCTAGGGTTTTAGGAGGGTCTCTTCTATTCTGGAATAGGAACGAACGCAGCAGCAGCAGAGTAGCTTAGTTTCACTTCATTTTCTTTTTTTCATTTCTTTTCTTTTCGGTTAGCTAGATTAACGAGAATCATCGTCCAAGGATTGCATCCGGTTGATTGTAAGAATTTCTTCACCGTTTATTTCTTGTGATTTAATCGATTAATTATTGTGATTATTATTCAACGAATTATTCTATGCTTGACTAATTTCTTGTTTAGGGTTTAGATATTCGAATCGTTTTCGATCCGTGCTTGTTCTTTGATTAATTCCCCGTTGATTGAATTGATTTTCATTATATTGGATAATTGATCTCTATTCGATATTTTCAAGTAGTAGATGAGATCGATGGATGATTCTACTGCTCGATTGTGGTTCTTTCAACATTAGATTGATCGGAAACGCATGTCTAATAATTAGTTTTGATCGTATAATTTAGTCTTTAGGATTTATCGGATTGACGCGAAAGCAATTGACGTTAGCCCTATGTTGAAGTTGATTATGCATGATAGATTAATAGAATTAATCTGTAATAAGTCTGGTGAGAAATCGATGAGAAGAATCTAATCCCTAACACTTTTTTTTCTTCTTATTTTTCTTGTTATTTATTTGTTTGTTCTTTTATTGCTTTTATTAATTTAGTTCTCGTCATTTCAAATTCCTATGTTTAGATTGTTTAGGTTTATTTTATTTTCCATATGAATAATACAAGTGGCATTAGCCCTGTTGAGCCTTGCTTGAGAATATGACTTGGGTCAGCTTGTCGCCCTACATTGACCTCGTTCTCTTGTGAGTCAATTCGAAGGTGTTTTGAGTTGAAACAGTGTGCGTGCTGCTGAGGTTTGATGTTGAAATCCGTTCTTCTCGTAGTATTCATAAATAGTCAATTTGAAGCTTGCTGGAGTAACTGGTCCAAATAGATCCATGTGTAGAAGTTGAAGAACGCGATTAGTTGACTGAACTGGCTTGAGTGAGAATGAAATTCTTGTTTGTTTTCCTTGTTGGCATGCGCTGCACATATGACTTTTGTCATATACTGGATCTGGAATTCTATTAGCGAGCTGGTTCCTAGCCAGTTTGTTGATTGTCTTGAAGTTGAGATAATTCAGCCGTCTGTGCCACAGTCAACTGACTTCATTGCTGCTTTTAAATATAAGACAAGTCTCAGGAGGGCTGCTGTTCCAGTCAGCGAAATACATATTTCCTTCTCTTTTCCCTCTTAGTAGTATCTGTTTGGTTTTCCTGTATTTCACTGTGCATCCCTGTGCATCAAACTTTACAGAAAAACCGTTGTCGCAGAATTGGCTAATGGAAAGCAAGTTATGTTGCAGTCCTTGTACATATGAAACATTAGGGATTTTAACATTTTTAGTTTTAAATGTACCATAAGCTTTGGTTAGACCTTTGGAGTTGTCACCAAATGTTACTTATGGGCATGGACGCTCGATGTATTCCTGGAGTAGATGCTTTAAGTGGGTCATGTACTAGAAACATCCACTGTCCAAGTACCATAGCGTTCTCATCGACTCCTCAATGATGGGTCGTTTCCTTGCAACCTATGACAAAAATCAAAATTTAGGTACCCAGTTTTTATTGAGTCCTTGTGGGTTGGACATAGATCCTTTTACGACCCAGATCTGCTTGATGACTCGAATTGGGTCATTTGATCTGATGATTCTTCCAGCTGAGTCGATGTACACATTCTTTGTTCTTCGGTTATTGCTGGTGGGTTCTTGATCTCAGTATTTTCCCATCTTGATTTCTTTGTTGATGTCCGGGTTCTTTTCGGTATCCAGCTGAGTACCCAGCTGAGACGTTCATTTGTCTCTGTTGTTTCTTATGATATCTCGGCTGGAACTGGTGCTTCAGCTGGTGATCAAATGTGTGATATCTAGTTGGGTATCTCCTTTGATATCTCGGTTGATATCTTTCGACGTGCTATTGATGTCGCTGGTATCTGAATTGTCCAGCATGTTGTCTTTGTTGAGTTTGAGTACGTTGCTGTCTGATCTGTACTTGAGGTTGTCTCACAGCTGGCCTTTTTGATGCCTGTTGTGTCCTCAATGGTCATTGTTGAGTAGCTGAAATTGGATTTTCTTTTGCTCTTACAAATATTACCTTTGTTCCACTTGTGGAAGCAATGTTTGTGACATCCTTTGATCCATTGTAATCCAGTCCTGCTTTGAGCGCTGCTGGACGTTGTGCACTTATGATTTCGTCCATTGTTGTTGTAGCTTTGATGAGAGCTACCATCTTCTTAGATAGTACCTCTTCGGAATTTTTCAGCTCTATAATCTCAGCTGACTTATTTTCTGATTCAGCTGTGGCCTTTTCCAATTCTTCTATCAGTAGTTTCTTTTCGTAGTAGAAGTCTTTCATCAGCTGATCTTGTTTTACTATTTTGTCTTTTAGTAAGATGACCTCCTCTTGGAGCTGTGTTGTATCAGCTGCTTCTGATACCTTTTTCTTTCCTAGTTCCACCTTCAACTCGGCATTCTCACATATTATGATGTCAAGGATCTCTTGAAGCTCATTGAAATCGTTCATAACATTCTCTACTAAACTCCAATCAGGTAGCCCTGATTCTGAAACCTGTGTAGAGTGTTCCTGTGATGGTGAATGGTTAGATAGATTTTGAGTTCACATTTCAATTGGATTTTGAAATCTTAGTCAAAACTTATAATCTTCCCAACATCGCTAATAGTAATAGATATAGATTAGATATATGAATTAAGAATGTACAAAATAAGGATATAAGATTAATAAGAATAGATGATTAAATAAATTAAATACATAAAATTTAGAATATATGAATTAATTAAGGATGCACAAAACATGGATTTAAGATAAATAAAGAAATATGTGTACAAGAAATTACGAGCATATTTTCCTTATGTTATTTATTAAAATTTTACATTTTCTATAAAATAATTGAGTTAATATTATTTTTATAGAAAATTAAAGCATGGAGTGCTTTCCATACAACGAGGGAAAATCTATCTAACCTCTCACCATCACACGAACACTCTACACAGGTTTCAGAATCAGGGCTACCTGATTGGAGTTTAGTAGAGAAGGTTATGAACGATTCCAAGGAGCTTCAAGAGATCCTTGACATCATAATGTGTGAGAATGCCGAGCTGAAGGTGGAACTGGAAAAGAAAAAGGTATCAGAAGCAGCTGATACAACACAGCTCCAAGAGGAAGTTATTTCACTAAAAGACAAAATAGTGAAACAAGATCAGCTGATGAAAGACTTCTACTATGAAAAGAAACAACTGATGGAAGAATTGGAAATGGCCACAGCTGAATCAAAAAAGAAGTCAGCTGAGATTATAGAGCTGAAAAGTTCCGAAGAGGTACTATCTAAGAAGATGGTAGCTCTCATCAAAGCTACAACAATAATGGACGAAATCATAAGTGCACAACGTCCAGCAGCACTCAAAGCAGGACTGGGTTACAATGGATCAAAGGATGACACAAATATTGCTTCCACAAGTGGAACAAAGATAATGTTTGTAAGAGCAAAAGAAAACCCAATTCCAGCTGCTCAGCAACGACCGTTGAGGACACAACAGGCATAAAAAAGGCCAGCTGTGAGACAACCTCAAGCACAAATCAGACAGCAACGTGCTCAAACTCAACAAAGACAGCAGGCTGGACAGTTCAGATACCAGCAACATCAACAACACGTCGAAAGATATCAACCGAGATATCAAAGGAGATACCCAGCTGGATATCACTCATATGTGATCACCAGCTGGAGCACCAATTCCAGCCGAGATATCACAAGAGACAGCAGAGACAAATGAACGTCTCTGCTGGATACTCAGCCGGATACTGAAAAAGACCAGGACATCAATAAAGACATCAAGCTGGGAAGATACTGAGATCAAGACCCCATCAGCAACAACCGAAGAACACAAAGAATGTGTATATCGACTCAGCTGGAAGGATCATCAGATCAAATGACCTAATTCGAGTCATCAAGCAGATCTGGGTCGTAAAAGGATCTCTGTCTAACCTACAAGGACCCAATTAAAACTGGGTACCTAAATATTTTTGATATTTTTTATAGGTTGCAAGGGAACGACGCATCATTGAGGAGTCGATGAGAACGCTATGGTACTTGGACAGTGGATGTTCCAAGCACATGACACACTTAAAGCATCTACTTCAGAAGGATGCACAGTGAAGCACAGGGAAACCAAGCAGATACTACTAAGAGGGAAAAGAGAAGGAAATATGTATTTCGCTGACTGGAACAGCAGCCCTCCTGAGACTTGTCTTGTATCGAAAAGCAGCAATGAAGTCAGCTGACTGTGGCACAGATGGCTGAATCATCTCAACTTCAAGACAATCAACAAACTGGCTAGAAACCAGCTCGCTAATGGAATTCCAGATCATGTTTATGACAAGAGTCATATTTGCAGCGCTTGTCAACAAGGAAAACAAACAAGAATTTCATTCTCTCTCAAGCCAGTTCATTCAACTGATCGAGTTCTTCAACTCCTTCACATGGATCTTTTTGGTCCAGTAACACCAGCGAGTTTCAACGGTAGGAAATACACTCTGGTCGTAGTGGATGACTTCTCCAGATTCACATGGGTTTCATTCATGTACCAGAAAAGTAAAATAAGGACTAAGCTGTCAATTCTGTTGGAAAGGTTGTCAACTCAGAAGGAGTGCAAGATAATGTCAATCAAATCAAATCGAGGAACAGAGTTTCTGAATGAAACTATTTATGAATACTGCGAGAAGAATGGAGTTCAACATCAAACCTCAGCAACACGCACACCTCAGCAGAATGGTGTAGCAGAGAGAAGAAACAGAACACTCAAAGAAGCAGCTACCTCAATACTAGCCAGCTCTGCCATTCCAAAGAAGTTCTGGGCCGAGGCAATCAACACAGCTTGCTTCACTCAGAATCACTCTCTACTCACAACAAGGCAAGGAAATACGCCATATGAGCTATGGAATAACAGAAGACCATACATTGGATATTTCAAGGTCTTCGGATCCAAATGTCATATCCTAAACAATGGAAAAACACAGCTCAAGACGTTTAACGCGAAGACTGACCGAGGAGTATTCCTTGGTTACTCTGTTGTGAGTAAAGCATACAGAGTCTTCAACAGAAGAACTCAAACGGTCGAAGTAACTCCACATGTTACCTTTGACGAATCATCATTCGAATATAGAGATTCTATCAAACGAAGAAATGAAGGAGAATCTTCAAGGCAGATTCAGATAAGAACTCAAGAGAATCGAATCAGGAATCTGGCCGAACCATTAATATGGGATGATGAGCTAGAGGAGGAATCTCAAATCAATCGGGAAGCTCCACCGGCTGGAAATCAAGAGGAACCTCCAACGCCAAATCAAGGGGGAATGCCATCAGCTGGAAATCCAGACACAGCTGAATCCCCAGCACTATCTCCAGCAGAGATTCTACAGAAGTCACCTCAAAACTCAATCCGATGAGAGTCTCTTTCTCAAGATTTAACTCCAGAGCAACTCCAAGCCAGACGAAATCTAGCCACTTCTAGCATCAATCAGCTGGAAGAAGAAATTCGTAAAAGAAGAAGATGGATTGAAGATCATCCATCATCAGCAATCATTGGAGAACCATCTGACCAAGTCAAAACCAGAAGCTCGGCTGCTCAAGCTACATCGGATCATCAAGAAGCAGCTGACACAGCTCAACTCTCAATAGAGCTAGAACTGACTGTCTATGATGAAGACACAGCTCTAATGGCGTGTTATGTAGCTCAAGTTCCAGAGTCTCAAACAATTCTAGAAGCCTTAAAAAGTGTACCCTGGACAAACGCCATGCAGGAAGAGCTAAATGAATTCCTCAGAAATTGTGTCTGGGAATTGGTCGACAGACCTGAAGGAGTCAAAGTCATAGGACTCAAATGGATCTTCAAGAACAAACTGGATACCCTTGGAGTCATCATCAGAAACAAAGCTCGACTAGTTGCCAAGGGCTACACACAGCAAGAATGAATTGACTTCGAAGAATCATTTGCTCCAGTAGCACGATTGGAAGCAATCAGACTTTTTCTCGCTTATGCAGCACATCACAAATTCAAGGTTTATCAAATGGATGTAAAGTGTGCATTTTTAAATAGAGAAATCAAAGAAGATGTCTATGTTGAACAACCTCCAGGATTTGAAGTAGAAGGAAATAAAGTCTACAAGCTAAAGAAGGCGCTTTATGGATTGAAACAAGCACCTCGAGCTTGGTATGAAACTCTATCAAATTTCCTTGTATCCAAAGGATTCAAGAAGGGCTAAGTAGACAGAACACTCTTCACCATCAAGTTGGGAGAAGACATCCTGGTTATTCAAGAGCAGTCATGACAAAGCTCTTGCTCCACCACAGGAGGCACAGAAAAAGATGCAGGAGACAAAGCAGCATGCATCTATCTCCGTCCCAGCTGGGAATCGGAGACAACTTGAGGAGACAAAACATGCTGAAGCACCATTCTCAAACAGAAGACTCAAGTCAAAGGTGCTCAGTCAGTCAGCCGAGAAGCCAGCTGACATTATGAGAGAATTCGTAATTACTCTCCTAGGAGTATAAGGCCCACAAGCGGTCGTTTCTTACGGTGGAGGAGAAGTTCATGCTCCTGCGTGAACATCATCTTCACCAACACCGCAACGGAGTATTCCAGCTGATCAACCAAGCTTAAACCCCAAGACAGATGGAATACTTCAACCGCCTTCTCCTCAGTTTCCTTCAGCTCCACAGGGACACCAGCTTCAAGATCTTTCGATGAAAGATGCTCAAGTCCCTGCACCAAGCTTAAATGAGAAACATCACCCAGCCAATGATCACCTGCAGCTGGATGATGATGATGATATGAGCTGAACATAAGTCCCTCAAGTGCTGAATCAGACTTTCTCATTCAATCTAAGAAGTCTGAAGAAGCAAAATTTGCAAGGAATGAAGTTGTACCCGACTCAGAAGATGCTATCTCTCGTGCCAACTCATCCCTCCAAACACTCACCGGATCGCCCCAAATTGACCAAATGCCAAGGACGTTGTGTTCGCAATCACACCGAGGCTAATGCTACTGAAGAAGAGCCAGCTAATACAACAGCTGAGCCACTTAGACTCCAAACCTCGCTGCTCAGAGCTGAAAACCACAGTTTCGCCAAACTAAAACATCGCAACAGCTGATGGTGTATCTCTCCCACCCAGTTTGTTCATGCCAAAAAGGAGGAAGAAAGGGAGAAGAGAGACAAGTCAAAGAAGAGGCAAACTGTTGAGCTAGAGGAACCAGCTGAATTAGAATCAGCTGAAGAGACGAGTCAAAAGAAAGAAGCAACGGATGCAGAAGAGAAGACCCAGCCAACTGGGATTGAAGACTGAAGATTTGAAGTTTTTTTTCTTCTTTCTTTTTCCTGTGTTATAATGTATATTCTTACATTAATAAAACACAAGTTTTTCTGCATCATAAGTTGTCTCAGTTAGGTTTTGGCATCATCAAAAAGGGGGAAATTGTTGGGAAAATTATAAGGTTTTGATTTGATACCAAAATCTAACTGATTCTCCAACCGAATAGATGATCGCGTCAACCTAAATAGTGTTTTCCAGCTCGCCTGTTTGAGCTTTAGATTTTCTAGGTTTACAGGTTAAGGAAGCGGAAGACAGCAATCGACCCAGCTGTGTCTACAGCAGGAGTCAGCTAGTGGAAGACAGCAGTCGACCCAGCTATGTTTACGAGAGTCGGCCTAGCAAAAGACGGCGTCAACCTTCAGCTGAGTCCTCCAGCAGAGCCTGATCAAGCTGAAGAGAATTCGAGCTGAGTTCAAAACACAGCCGGTCCAGCTGTACAGAACAAAGAGAACTATCTCTGAAGACTTCACTTCAAGACAGTCCAGCTCTGAATTTAAAAGCCAGCTCTAAAGGCAGAAGATCCCGGCGTCAGAGGAAGTCAACATACCTCGACCAATGAGAGATTGCCAAATCAGCATCCTAGACTTCAGGACCTAGGATGTGACACAAATGAAGACAGGTGCAGATTCGCCCAACGGCAGATCTTGAATTTAAGAAGAGTAGGTAAGATTCAAATGGCTCCTCCAACGGCTAGTCTTGAATCTCTACCTATATAAACCCGTCTTCAACATCAGGATCAGAAACGAAAAACCCTCTACAAGCTTTCATTATCTAAAATCATCAATCTTTCAAAAGCTCTCAAGCAGTTCTACATAGATCAAAGAACACTTTATCTTAAAGTGTTTCTAGTTCAGAAACTGCTTAGTTTTTCGTCTGTTCCCTAGGCCAAACTCTTTGTACATCTTAAGCCTAGATTTCGAACGAGTTCATCATACTCTAAAGTTCTTAATTGTAATAACTCGTTCACAGTTAGAACCCCAAACCAAACCCCTCTTACCCAGAAAGGTTAGGTCAAGGTTACGCTTGCTTGAAGCGGGAAATTCAAGTGTGTAAGGTTTTTTCAGTACCGTGGCGAAAGGTTAGGCTTGACAGTGCCCGCAAACTGTTCGAACACAGCTCGGGTTAGAGTTGTGAAGTTGCTTGGTACTTGGAAACCAAGTGGTAGTGGATTACCAGTGAACCTGGTCGTGGACGTAAGAGGTGTTACTCCGAACCACGTAAAAACTCGTGTGCTCTTTACTTTCTCTTTATATTCAGTTTTGTACTAACTCTTTCATATCATTGCATATTTGTTCAAAACTGTACACGCAGCTGCTCTCCAAAGACAGATGTGTCTCTCTGAAAGTTGCACAACTTGACTAAGCTGAAAACATAAAGTTAATCTTTTCAAACTGAGTTTTTCTAAGTAACCGAGCTAAGTTTTCAAACCACCACTTTCCGCACCGCCAGCTGAGTTATTTACCCAGCTGACCCTCCCTAGCTGGATCGATAACTGAGCTCACCAACTCCGTGATTTAACTTGAAAAAAAAAAGTATCTAAAAATCTATTTGGTGTATTCACCCCCCCCTCTACACCAAATACCTAGCTCAGGGACCATCAATTGGTATCAGAGCAGTGGTTCAACAGACCACCGTTTCTGTATCAAGAGATCTCTCTTGACTATCTGTCAGTGGTCATCTGAACAGATCCTCTCTGTGAAAAACTCTTATTATTACATACTGCATATTTCTATGGATTCTTATCTTAACAGGAATCTTCCCACCTTCTCGGTAGACGATTATGCAATATGGAAGTTCAGACTGAAGAGCTTTCTCTGTGCGCATCACGATATGATGTGGGACGTCATCACAGACGGACCCATCATTATCTACAAATCAGGAAACGAGCTTGTACCAACTCAAGATGGCGAACAACCAAGATATCAGCTCATTCCCAAGCCCAAGAATAAGCACACCTCAGAAGAAAGGAAGCAGGCTGGACTTGACAGCTTCACAAGGAACACCATATCTTCAACGGTCTCCAATGCCTACCTCAGCAAAATCATCAACTGTGAAACCGCAAAGGAGATGTGGGAAACCCTAGCAAAACTATGCGAAGGGTCGGAGGAGATAAAGGAGAATAAATTTACGATTGCATGCCAGAAGTTTGATAACTTCAAGCAGCTGGTCAACGAGTCCATCGAAGGGATGGAACTCAGATTCTCCAACATTGTGGCGGAAATAGAAACCATCAGAACTGGGAAATACACCCAGCGAGAAAAGAATCTAAAAGTTCTTTCAGCGCTCACAGCTGAATGGAACACCTATAAAGTGGTACACTAAAGTCGAAGTGACTTAGGTGATCTTTCAACTGAAAGATTATACTCCCTCCTCAAAGCCAACGAGTACAACTTGAAGATTACAATGAAAGAATCTTCAAGCAATCAGAATGATGGAAAGCTGACACCTGCGACAAAGGAGATTGCGTTCAGAGCCAACTCTGACAAATCCGCATACATGCAGTCAGCTGAGTCATCGAAGAAGGATAAGAAGGACATGAGCAAGGAAGAGCTACTTGAAGAAATAGCCATGCTGGTCAAAAACTACAACAAACTCAACACCACAAAGGCAAATACAAGAAGTTCGCAAGAACTTACAGAGACAAGTACGCAGCAGCTGATGAGAAGTCAGCTGACAAACGAACAGAAGAAGGTTGCTTCAACTTCAAGGAACTAGGACACTACCGGCTAGATTGTCCAAAGCTGTCCAAGAAAGACAAAGACCAACTGAAAGCTAAAGCAGCTGACAGAAGGAGAGCTTATATCGCCGATGAAGAATCAGAGTGCAACAAAATGGATGACATGCCATTTTCAGACTCGGAAGAAGAAGCCCTGATGGCCCATGATGAACCTGATTGGGATACATGCTTCATGGGACAAACAGACGACATCGATGAAGATGAGGTAATGTCTCGAACTCAAAATCTATCTAACATCTCACCATCTCACGAACACTCTACACAGGTCTCAGAATCTGGACTACCTGATTGGAGTCTAGTAGAGAAAGTAATGAACGATTCCAAGGAGCTTCAAGAGATCCTTGACGTCATTATGTGTGAGAATACCGAGCTGAAGGCGGAACTGGAAAAGAAAAAAGTATCAGACGCAGCTGATACAACTCAGCTCCAACAGGAAGTCGTTTCACTAAAAGACAAAATAGTGAAACAAGATCAGCTGATGAAGGAATTCTACTATGAGAAGAAACAGCTGATAGAAGATGTGGAAAAGGTCACGATTTAATCGGAAAAGAAGTCAGCTGAGATCATTGAGCTGAAAAGCACCGAAGAGGTACTATCTAAGAAGATAGTAGCTCTCATCAAAGCCACGTCAACAATGGACGAGATCATTAGTGCTCAGCGTCCAGCGGCACTCAAAGTGGGACTGGGATACAACGAATCAAAGGATGCCTCAAACATTGCCTCCACAAGTGGAACAAAGGTAATATTTGTACGTGCAAATGAACCTCCAATCCCAGCAGCTCAGCATCAACAGTTGAGGACACAGCAGGCGTCAGGAAGACCAGCTGTGAAACATCCTCAAGCTCCGTCGAAGACACAGCAGGCATCAAGAAGGTCAGCTATGCGACAACCTCAAGCCCAACTCAGACAGCAACGTGCTCAACCTCAACGAAGACAACAGGCTGGATTTCACAGATACCAGCAACAGAAACAACACGTTGAACGATATCAACCGGGATATTAGAGATACCCAGCTCGATACCACTCACATGAGTACCAGCTGGATAATCATTTCCAGCCACAGCATCACATGAGACAGCAGAGACAAAGGAACGTCTCAGCTATGCACACAGCTGGAAACCAAAAGAAATCAAGACATCAAAACGGGAAGACACAGAGATCAAGACCCCGCCAGCAACAACCGAATAACACAAAGAATGTGTATATCGACTCAGCTGGGAGAATCATCAGATCAAATGACCCAATTCGAGTCATCAAGCAGATCTGGGTCATCAAAGGATCTCTGTCTAACCCACAAGGACCCAATTAAAACTGGGTACCTGAATTTTAATTTTTTTTTTAGGTTGCAAGGAATCGACGCATCTCTGAGGAGTCGATGAGAACGCTATGGTACTTGGACAGTGGATGTTCCAAGCACATGACGCACCTAAAGCATCTACTCCAGGAGTATATCGAGCGTACAGGTCTATAAGTAACATTTGGTGACAACTCCAAAGGCCTAACCAAAGGTTATGGTACATTTAAAACTAGAAATGTTATAATCCCAAATGTTTCTTATGTACAAGGATTGCAACATAACTTGCTTTCCATTAGCCAATTCTGCGACAACGGTTTTTCTGTCAAGTTTGATGCACAGGGATGCACAGTGAAGCACAGGGAAACCAAGCAGATACTCCTAAGAGGGAAAAGAGAAGGAAATATGTACTTTGCTGACTGGAACAGCAGCCCTCCGGAGACTTGTCTTATATCGAAAAGCAGTAATGAATTCAGCTGGCTGTGGCACAGACGGCTGAATCATCTCAACTTCAAGACAATCAACAAACTGGCTAGGAACCAGCTTGCTAATGGAATTCCAGATCAAATATATGACAAAAGTCATATGTGCAGCGCATGTCAACAAGGAAAGCAGACAAGAATTTCATTATCTCTCAAGCCAGTTCAGTCAACTGATCGAGTACTTCAACTTCTTCACATGGATCTTTTTGGTCCAGTTACTCCAGCAAGTTTCAATGGCAGAAAATATACTCTGGTCGTCGTGGATGATTTCTCAAGATTCACATGAGTATCATTCTTGTACCAGAAGAGCGAAACCAGGACTAAGCTGCCTATCCTGCTGGAAAGATTATCAACACAGAAGGAGTGCAAGATAAAGTCAATACGATCAGATCGTGGAACGGAGTTTCTGAATGAAACTATTTATGATTATTGCGAGAAGAATGGAGTTCAACACCAAACATCTGCAGCACGCACACCTCAGCAGAATGGTGTAGCAGAAAGAAGAAATGAACTCTCAAGCGAATAGCCTACCTCAATGCTAGCTAGCTCTGCCATTCCAAATAAGTTCTGGGCTGAAGCAATCAACACAGCTTGCTTCACTCAGAATCGCTCCCTACTCACATCAAGGCAAGGAAAGACACCGTATGAGCTATGGAACAACAGAATACCATACATAGGGTATTTCAAGGTATTCGGATCCAAATGTCACATCCTCAACAAAGGGAAGACACAGCTCAAGACGTTCGATGAGAAGACAGACCGAGGAGTATTCCTTGGTTATTCCGCTGTGAGTAAAGCTTACAGACTCTTCAACAGAAGAACTCAAATAGTAGAAGTAACTCCACATGTTACCTTTGACGAATCCTCCTTCGAATATAGAGAGTCTATCAAACAAAGAAATGAAGGAGAATCTTCAAGACTGATTCAGACAAGAGCTCAAGAAAATAGAATCAGAAATCTGGCCGAACCATTAATTTGGGACGATGAGCCAGAGGAGGAACTTCAAATCAACCAAGAAGCTCCACCAGCTGGAAATCGAAAAGAAGCTTCAACGCCAAATCAAGGGAGAACATCATCAGCTGGAAATCCAAACGCAGCTGAGTCCCCAGCTCCATCTCCAGCTGAGCCTCTACAGAAGTCTCCTCAAAATCTAAATCAAAGAGAACCAATCTCTCAAGATTTAACTCCTGAGCAACTACAAGTCAGACGAAATTTAGCCACGTCAAGCATCAATCAATTGGAAGAAGAAATTCGTAAGAGGAGAAGATGGATTGAAGATCATCCATCATCAACAATCATTGGAGAACCAAATGACCAAGTCAAAACCAGAAGCTCAGCTGCTCAAGCTTCATCGGATCATCAAGAAGCAGCTGACACAGCTCAACTCTCAGTAGAGCTAGGACTGACGGACTATGATGAAGACACAGCTCTAATGGCGTGTTACGTAGCTCAAGTGCCAGAGCCTTAATCAATTCTCGAAGCTTTGAAGAGCGTGCCTTGGATAAACGCCATGCAAGAAGAGCTGAACAAATTCCTCAGAAATTGTGTCTGGGAATTGGTCGACAGACCTCAAGAAGTCAAAGTCATAGGACTCAAATGGATATTCAAGAACAAATTAGATACCCTGGGAGTCGTCATCAGAAACAAAGCTCGACTGGTTGCCAAGGGCTACACTCAGCAGGAAGGAATTGACTTCGAAGAATCATTTGCTCCAGTAGCATGATTGGAAGCAATCAGACTCTTTCTCGCCTGTGCAGCACATCACAAATTCAAGGTCTATCAAATGGATGTGAAGTGTACATTCTTTAATGGAGAAATCAAAGAAGATGTCTACGTTGAACAACCTCCAGGATTCGAAGTAGAAGGAAATAAAGTCTACAAGCTAAAGAAGGCTCTTTATGGATTGAAGCAAGCACCTCGAGCTTGGTATGACACTCTGTCAAATTTTCTCGTATCCAAAGGATTCAAGAAAGGTTCAGTAGACAGAACTCTCTTTACCATCAAGTCAGGAGAAGATATCCTGATTGTTCAAATCTACGTAGACGACATCATCTCTGGATCAAGATCAAGCTTCTTATGCCAAAGATTTGGAGAGATGATGTCAGAGAAGTTCCAAATGTCCATGATGGGAGAAATGAGTTTCTTCCTAGGACTTCAAGTCAAGCAATCATCAGAAGGGATTTTCATAAATCAATCCAAATACGTGAAAGACTTGATCGCCAAGTATGGAGTTCAATCCAGCAGAATTGTAAAGATTCCAATGAACACCAACTGGAAGATTGAACCAGGAACTGAAGGGAAGTCAATTGATTCCAGCAAATACAGAGGGATAATAGGATCCCCTGCGATGTCTAACAGCAAGTCGTCCAGACATCTCTTTCGCAGTCGGAGTGTGTGCCAGATTTCAAGTTGATCCAAAGGAAGCACACATGCAAGCAGCCAAGAACATTCTCAAATATCTCAAAGGAACTCAGAATGTTGAGCTGTGGTACCCAGCTGAAGACAATCTACAGCTAACTGGATACTCAGACTCAGACTTCGCTGGAGATCGGTTGGATAGAAAATCAACTTCAGGAACTTGTCAGTTCTCAGAAAGTAAGTTGATTTCATGGTTTTCAAAGAAACAAACGTGCGTCGCAACTTCCACGACAGAAGCAGAATATATGGCCGCCGGAAGCTGCTCACAAATTCTCTGGCTGAAACATCAGCTGGATGACTATGAAGTGAAAACTGGACAGGTTCCAATTTTCTGTGATAGCTCAAGTGCGATTGCCATTTCAGAGAATCCAGTACTTCACACAAGATGCAAGTATGTAGACGTACGACATCATTTCATCAGAGATCACGTAGAAAAGAAGGAGGTGATTGTTGAGAAAATTCACACAGACATACAGCGGGCTGATATTCTCACAAAGCCACTGATAGAAGCAAGATTCAAAATGTTGTGCGGATTACTTGGACTACTCAACCTAGACGATGCTTCACCCAGCTGAATGGAAGCAGACCCAGCTGAATGCAAGCAGACAACTGCAATTCAGAATCAACGTCACTGATATCAGCTGAGAAAGAATTCAGCTAAACCAGATACTGAAAGTGAAGAATTATTCAGCTGAGGGGGAACCACGATGACCCAGCACACCCACTCAACCGAGGTATCAGCTGACTACAATGATCAGCTGAAAGGTTTACAACAACATTAATTACACCTACTCAATCTATTTTTCTGTCAACTCATATCTTGTCATATCTAATCAATCTTAATTAAGAGTCTGCAAAGAATTGAATCATGGGAGTATTAACTCACATCTTCTAATCTAGAAATTGACATGACGCGAGAATCACTCCTAGTCGTAGATCTTCTTATCAATAGACAAATCTTGATCGTCCATTCATCAAGAAAGCTCTTTAAATATGCTAGAAGATATACGTAAAGCATTGCATCTTCCCTAAAAAGTTTTTCGGCATTCTTTCTCATTTCCATCAATTGGTATTATTTGTTTCTACTAACAAAAGATGCAGAAGAAGAATATGGAATCCAGAAAGATATCTCCCGAAGCCGATCAAACTTGAAGAATCTGTCAAAGCTTCAAGATAAGAGTTGCTTAACTCTCAAAGAAGACGGAAGTCCAGAAGAAGGTGAAGCCCTTCGACAGATCCAGGCCAGCGCAGTGAGAGACTGCAAAGCTCAAGAACGTCATTCACCAGGAAGGTGCAGAAAACTTCCTGGGAATGTCAAAGGAAAAAGACCTCCTCAGCCCCACTGATTCTCTCAACATAAAAGAGAGAATGGGACATACAACTCCCCTGGGATGCAAAATCAACGTCAACGGACACTGACCAAATGTTGATAAAGTCGAAGTATTCAAGAGCGATCATGACAAAGCTCTTGCTCCACCACAGAGGCACGTAAAAAGATGCGGGAGACAAAGCGGCATGCATCTATCTCCGTCCCGGTAGGAATCGGAGACAACTTGAGAGACAAAACATGCTGAAGCACCATTCTCAAACAGAAGACTCAAGTCAAAGGTGCTCAGTCAGTCAGCCGAGAAGCCAGCTGACATTATTAGAGAATTCGTAATTACTCTCCTAGGAGCAGAAGGCCCACAAGCGGTCGTTTCTTACGGCGGAGGAGAAGTTCATGCTCCTGCGTGAACATCATCGTCACCAACACCGCAACGGAGTATTCCAGCTGATCAACCAAGCTTAAACCCCAAGACAGATGGAATACTTCAACTGCCTTCTCCTCAGTTTCCTTCAGCTCCACAGGGACACCAGCTTCAAGATCTTCCGATGAAAGATGCTCAAGTCCCTGTACCAAGCTTAAATGAGTAACATCACCCAGCCAATGATCACCTGCAGCTGGATGATGATGATATGAGCTGAACATAAGTCCCTCAAGTGCTGAATCAGACTTTCTCATTCAATCTAAGAAGTCTGAAGAAGCAACATTTGCAAGGAATGAAGTTGTGCCCGACTCAGAAGATGTTATCTCCCGTGCCAACTCATCCCTCCAAACACTCAGCTGGGCCTTGGTGAATCGAAGCAAGGACGTTGTGTCCGCAATCACGGTCGAGGCTAATGCTGCGAAGAAGAGCCGGCTAATACAACAAAGTCGAGCCACTTAGACTCCAAACCTCGCCGCTCGTAGCCGAAAACCACGGCTCGCCAAACTAAAACATCGCAACAGCTGATGGTGTATCTCTCCCACCCTGTTTGATCATGCCAAAAAGGGGGAAGTAAGGGAGAAGAGAGACAAGTCAAAGAAGAGGCAAACTGTTGAGGTAGAGGAACCACTGAATCGGGAATCACCAAGAGACGAGTCAAAAGAAAGAAGCAACGGATGCAGAAGAGAAGACCCAGCCAACTGGGATTGAAGACTGAAGATTTGAAGTTTTTTTTTCTTCTTTCTTTTTCCTGTGTTATAATGTATATTCTTACATTAATAAAACACAAGTTTTTCTGCGTCATAAGTTGTCTCAGTTAGGTTTTGGCATCATCAAAAAGGGGAAAATTGTTGGGAAAATTATAAGGTTTTGATTTGATACCAAAACCCAACTGATTCTCCAACCGAATAGATGATCGCGTCAACCTAAATAGTGTTTTCCAGCTCGCCTGTTTGAGCTTTAGATTTTCTAGGTTTACAGGTTAAGGAAGCGGAAGACAGCAGTCGACCCAGCTGTGTCTACAGCAGGAGTCAGCTAGCGGAAGACAGCAGTCGACCCAGCTGTGTTTACAGCAGGAGTCAGCTAGCAAAAGACAGCAGGCGTCAACCTTCAGCTGAGTCCTCCAGCAGAGCCTGATCAAGCTGAAGAGAATTCGAGCTGAGTTCAAAACACAGCCGGTCCAGTTGTACAGAACAAAAGGAACTATCTCTGAAGACTTCACTTCAAGACAGTCCAGCTCTGAATTCAAAAGCCAGCTCTAAAGGCAGAAGATCCCGGCGTCAGAGGAAGTCAACATACCTCGACCAATGAGGGATTGCCAAATCAGCATCCTAGACTTCAGGACCTAGGATGTGACACAAATGAAGACAGGTGCAGATTCGCCCAACGGCAGATCTTGAATTTAAGAAGAGTAGGTAAGATTCAAACGGCTCCTCCAACGGCTAGTCTTGAATCTCTACCTATATAAACCCGTCTTCAACATCAGGATCAGAAACGAAAAACCCTCTACAAGCTTTCATTATCTGAAATCATCAATCTTTCAAAAGCTCTCAAGCAGTTATACATAGATCAAAGAACACTATATCTTAAAGTGTTTCCAGTTCAGAAACTGCTTAGTTTTTCGTCTGTTCCCTAGGCCAAACTCTTTGTACATCTTAAGCCTAGATTTCGAACGAGTTCATCATACTCTAAAGTTCTTAATTGTAATAACTCGTTCACAGTTAGAACCCCAAACCAAACCCCTCTTACCCAGAAAGGTTAGGTCAAGGTTACGCTTGCTTGAAGCGGGAAATTCAAGTGTGTAAGGTTTTTCAGTACCCGTAAACTGAAAGGTTAGGTAAAGGTACACTTGCTCGAAGCGTGTAATTCGAGTGGTTAGGTTCTTCAGTACCCAGAAACTGAAGGTGTAGGCTTGACAGTGCCCGCAAACTGTTGGAACACAGCTCGGGTTAGAGTTGTGAAGTTGCTTGGTACTTGGAAACCAAGTGGTAGTGGATTACCAGTGAACCTGGTCGTGGACGTAGGAGGTGTTACTCCGAACCACGTAAAAACTCGCGTGCTCTTTACTTTCTCTTTATATTCAGTTTTGTACTAACTCTTTCATATCATTGCATATTTGTTCAAAACTGCACACGCAGCTGCTCTCCAAAGACAACTGTGTCTCTCTGACAGTTGCACAATTTGACTAAGCTGAAAACATAAAGTTAATCTTTTCAAACTGAGTTCGTCTAAGTAACCGAGCTAAGTTTTCAAACCACCACTTTCCGCACCGCCAGCTGAGTTATTTACCCAGCTGACCCTCCCCAGCTGGATCGATAACTGAGCTCACCAACTCCGTGATTTAACTTAAAAAAAAAGTATCTAAAAATCTATTTGGTGTATTCACCCCCCCCCTCTACACCAAATACCCAGCTCAGGGACCATCACCTACTGTATCTAACAGCTAGTCGTCCAGACATCTTTTTCGCAGTCGGAGTGTGTGCCAGATTTCAAGTTGATCCAATGGAAGCACACATGCAAGCAGCCAAGAACATTCTCAAATATCTCAAAGGAACTCAGAATGTTGGGCTGTGGTATCCAGCTAAAGACAATCTATAGCTGACTGGATATTTAGACTCAGACTTCGCTGGAGATCAGTTGGACAGAAAATAAACTTCAGGAACATGTCAGTTCCTAGGAAGCAAGTTGATCTCGTGGTTTTCAAAGAAGCAAACGTGCGTCGCAACCTTCACAACAGAAGCAGAATATATGGCAGCTGGAAGCTGCTGCTCACAAATTCTCTAGCTGAAACATCAGCTGGATGACTACGAAGTGAAAACTGGACAAGTTCCAATTTTCTGTGATAGCTCAAGTGCGATTGCTATATCAGAAAATCCAGCACACCACACAAGATGCAAACATGTGGACGTGCGCCATCACTTCATCAAGAGATCACGTGGAAAAGAATGATGTGATTGTTGAGAAAATTCACACAGACATACAACGGGCTGATTTACTCACAAAACCGCTGGTAGAAGTAAGATTCAAGATGCTGTGCGGATTACTTGGATTACTCAACCCAGACGAAGCTACATCCAGCTGAATGGAAGCAGACCCAGCTGGAATTCAGAACCAACCTCAAAGAACCTAGCTGAGAAAGAATCAAGCTCAGCCAGACGCCTAAGTTGAAGGATTATTCAGCTGAGGGGGAACCAGCTGGAAAAACGATCACTCAACACAGCTATTCATAACCGAGGTATCAGCTGAAAGGTTTGCAACATCATTACATACACCTACTCATTCTGTTTTAGACAGACATCAGTCAAATCATATCTTGTCATATCTAATCAAATTTAATTAAAAGTCTGCAAAAAACTGAATCAAGAGAGTTTTGAGGCAAAAGTCAAAATGCCTCAACCGTTCTCTCACGCGCATTAACTCGCGTTTTCTAAACAAGAAACGGACATGACGCGAGAATCACTCCCAGTCGTAGATCTTCTTATCAGACTATAAATCTTGATCGTCCATTCATCAAGAAAGTTGATATAAATATTCTAGAAGAGATACGCAAACATTTGCATTAACCCCAAAAAGTTTTTCGGCACTCTTTCTTCTTCCTCCTCTTTGTATTATTTGTTCTACTAACAAAAGTTGCAGAAGAAGAACATGGAATCTAGAAAGATATCTCCAGAAGCCGATCAACATGAAGAGTCTGTCAAAGCTTCACTATGAGAGTTGCTTAACTCTCAGGACCACAAGAAGACGGAGTTCCAGGAGAAAATGAAGCTCATCGACAGATCCGGTCTAACGCAGTGGGTGACTGCAAAGCTCAAGAACATCATTCACCAGGAAGTTGCAAAATTCTTCCTAGGAATGTCAAAGGAAAAAGACCTCCTCCACCCCCTATTTCTCTCAAAATAAAAGAGAGAACGGGACACACAATTCCCTGGGATGCAGAAATCAACGTCAACAAGATTCTGACAAAAGAATTCAACCTGAGAGGAAACCCAGTTAGAACTGGACGAGATGTTGATAAAGCCGGAGTCTTTAAGAGCAGGCATGTCAAAGCCCTTGCTCCGCCTAGGGGTGTGCATCGGTCGGTCGGTTCAACCGACCGACCAAAATTTTATAAACCGAAAACCAAACCGATTGAAAATTTTAGAACTGAAACCGATCGATTTTATCTTTTGGACCGAACCGAAACCGAACCAAAAAATTCGGTCGGTTTATTAAAAAACCGACTGAAATTAAAAAAGAAAAAAAATTCCAAAATACACCATGTATTTGGCATGATTTCATACAGTATAATACTACATAACATCAAAAAAAATGGCATAGATCTATAATAGAAGATGAGCCCAAATTAAGAACCAAAAAATTACATGAGAACATGATTCACCACTCTTGGAATCAACATCACTCTTAAATTAACCACAAAAAAATGGAGAAAAAAAAGAGAGAGAAGAGGTTTGAGTATGCTGATCTGCGACAATAAAGAATGACGAGAGGTTTTTCGGCGAGAAGGGCGGCGCCGTCAACGATGGCAGAAGGGCGCCAGTGAGGTTGGACTGCAGCGAGCAGACGGCAGATGTTGGGAGAAGTGCGCCGTGCTGCCGACGGTTTGAGACCGGTGCCGGTGGCTGGTGGGAGAAGCGCCGACGAGAATGGAGTGTGGATGTGCTGTGAGTTTTGAGCCAGAGAAAGTGATGAGGTGAGGAGAGATTAATGTGTTGCTGCTGAAGGTTTCTGAGTAGTGGATTAGGGATTTTATTTTATATAATAAAATAACATATTAAAATATTATATAATAAATATATTTATATTTATTTTATTAACAATTCGGTCGGTTCGGTGCCCGGCCAATCAAATTTAACGGAACCGGGACTGAAACCGAAAACCGAATTTTTGCTATATTAAGAACCGAACCGAAAACCGATATGCTTAAAAACCGAACCGAACCGACCAAAACTCATCGGTTTTTTCGGTTCGGTTCGAACCGTGCACACCCTTAGCTCCGCCACCGGAGGCACAGAAAAAGATGTAGGAGACAAAGCAGCATGCATCTACTTCATTCCCAGCTGGGAAGGAGAAACAACTTGAGGAGACAAAACAAGCTGAAGCACCGTCTTCAAAGAGAAGACTCAAGTTAAAGGTGCTCAGTCAGTCAGCCGAGAAGCCAGCTGACATTGAGAGAGAATTCGTAACTACTCTCCGAGGAGCAGAAGGTCCACAAGCGGTGGTTTCTTACGATGGAGAAGAAGTTCATGTGCCAGCGTGAACATCGTCATCATCAACACCACAACGATGTATTCCAGCTGATCAACTAAGCTTAGACCCCAATCAACTAAGCTTAAACCTCACAGCAGATGGAATACTTCAACCGTCTTCTCCTCAATTTCCTTCAGCTCAACAGGGACACCAGCTTCAAGATCAACTTATGGAAGTTGGAGCTCAAGCCCCTGCACCAAGCTCAAGTGGAAAACATCATCCAACCGATGATCACTTGCAGCTGGATGATGAAAACATGAACTGAACCCCATAACAACCACTTCAGAAGTGGAAGGGGAATACTTAAGTCTCTCAAGAGTTGCACGTGACGTCTCCATCTCAAGGTTTGAAGACCTCATGCTTAAAGGAGTCACAAGCGCAACTGAAGTGCTGAATCATACTTTCTCATTCAATCTAATGAAATCTGAAGAAGCCAAATTGCAAGGAATGAAGTTATGCCCTACTCAGAAGATGTCATCTCCAGTTCCAACTCATACCTCCAAGCACTCAGCTGGACAGCCCCAGCTGAAACAGGCCAAGGAAGCTGTGTCTGCAATCACAGCTGAGGCCAATGCTATTGAAGAAGAGTCAGCCAATGCAACAGCTGAGCCACCAAGACTCCAGACCTCGCTGCTCAGAGCTGACAACCGCAGCATAGCCAAACTAAACATCGCAACAGCTGATAATACAGCGAAGATCGCTGACGCAATTCAGGAATTTGCACAGCTCAATAAGACGATGGTGTGTCTCTCCCGCCTTGTTGATCATGCCAAAATGGGGGAAGATAATGAGACAAAGAAGAGGCAAACTGCTGAGCAAGAAGAACCAGCTGAAGGAAAAACGAGTCAAAAGAAAGAAGCAGCGGATGAAGAAGAGAAGACCCAGCCAGCTGGGATTGAAGATTGAAGACTGGAGAATTGAAGAATTTTTTTTTTCCTTTATTTCTTTTTCTCTCTTTATGCTGTAATTTCTTACATTAATAAAACACAATTTTCTTTGCTTCATAAGTTGTCTCAGTTAGGTTTTGGCATCATCAAAAAGGGAGAAATTGTTGGGAAAATTATAAAGTTTTGATTTAATACCAAAACCCAACTGTTCTCCAACCGAGTAGATGATCGCATCAACCTAAGTAGTGTTTTCCAGCTCGCCTGTTTGAGCTCTAGATTTCTAAGTTTACAGGTTCAGGAAGCGGAAGACAGCAGAAGATCCAGCTGTGTTTTAGGAAGCGGAAGACAGCAGAAGCTCAAGACAACAGAAGATCCAGTTGTGTTTACAGCAGGAGTCAACTATCAGCTGAGTTTTCCAGCTGAGCTGAGTTCAAAACGGAGTAGGATCAAGCTGAAGATAAATTGAGCTGAGTTCAAGACACAGCTGGTCCAGCTGTACAGAACAAAGGGAACTAACTCTGAAGACGTCACCTCAAGTCAGTTTACCCAATCCAGCTCTAAATTCATAAACCAGCTCCAAAGGCAAAGATCCCGGTGTCAGAGGAAGTCAATATACCTCGACCAATGAGGGATTGTCAAATCAGCATCCTAGACTTCAGAACCTAGGATGTGACACTAAAGAAGACAGGTGCAAAAACGCCCAACGGCAGATTTCGAATTTAAGAAGAGTAGGTAAGATTCAAACGACTCCTCCAACGGCTAGTCTTGAATCTCTACCTATATAAACCCGTCTTCAACCTCAGGATCAGACACGAAAAACTCTCTACAAGCTTTCATTCTCTGAAATTATCAAGCCTTCAAAAGCTTACAAACAGTTCTAAATAGTTCAAAGAACACTTTATCTTAAAGTGTTTATAGTCCAGAAACTGCCCAGTTTTTCGTCTGATTCCTAGGCAGAAATCATTGTATATCTTAAGCCTAGATTTCGAACGAGTTCATCTAACTCTAAGTTCTTCATTGTAAGAACTCGTTCATAGTTATAACCCCAAACCAAACCCCTCTTTACCCAGAAAGGTTAGGTCAAGGTTACGCTTGCTTGAAGCGTGAAATTCAAGTGGTTGTAAGGTTTTTTCAGTACCCGTAAACTGAAAGGTTAGGCTTGACAGTGCCCGTAAACTGTTGGAACACAGCTCGGGTTAGAGTTGTGAAGTTGCTTGGTACTTGAAAACCAAGTGGTAGTGAATTACCAGTGAATCTGGTCGTGGACGTAGGAGGTGTTACTCCGAACCACGTAAAATCTCGTGTTATTTTCTTTCTCGTTATTTTCAGATATTGTACTAATTCCATTTGCATATTGCATCTTTATCAAATCTGCATACTCAGCTGCTCCCCAAAGACAGCTGTGTTTTGTCTATAAACTTGCATAACTTGACTAAGTCGAAAACGTAAAGAATATTTTCAAGCTGAGTTTTTCTAAGCAATCAAGCTAAGTTTTCAAACCACCACTTTCCGCACCGCCAGCTGAGTTATTAGCCCAGCTGACCTTCCTCAGCTGGATTCATAACTGAGCTCACAAACTCTGTTTTAAACTTGAAAAAGTTTTTAGAAATCTATCTTTGGTGTATTCACCCCTCCTCTACACCAAAGACCCAGCTCAGGGACCATCAACACTGCTAAAATATATACTACTTTGGATGTAAGTAATAAAAATGCCTCGGTAACCGCACTCCACCACGGTGGAGTTAACTGGTTTTTTATTTTATTTTTTGAATTAAATATAACAACTTCTAAAATACGAAACAAAGGAAAAAAAAACTTCTAAAAGAAGCCAACAGATTTAAGGCTCGTTTGGTAGACATGTTAGGATATGACAAGATAGTTTAAATCAAGATATGTATTGGAGATAAGGGATGATTGGTATCGTATCTTTATGCTTGGTATATAAAATATAAAATGTAGGTAGGATAAATTAGTTGTTTAGTATGCTAGTTTAAAGTTGAGATTAAATTTTAACTTTCAATGATAACCCTATCACAATTAAAAAATAAAATTTTTAATTTGGTGATAATTAAAATATAAAATTTCAAACTTGTTGATTATTCCGTTCAAAAAAACTCGATGATTATTAGTAATAATTTATATAGTGATAATTAAATAAAATTATAACATTATTATTAAAAAAATAAAAATTGACAATAAAAACAAATTTCCTCTGTTCTATCACTTATTTCTCATCTCCCTCACTCTCTGAACACAGAACAACCCACCCATCACCGCCACCACCAACAGCTCAACAGAAAAAAAAAACAAAATTGATACTTGTGTACAATATTAATTCATTTATTGCAGTAAATTAGGCCGATTATTTCTTCCTCGACGGGGCTGCTGCTTCATCTCCTCCGTCATCAACGGTGTCTCCGTATCCTCAACCTGATTACCTTTTTTTGATCTGCCCAACTTGCGGCGGTTCGAGCTCGTATTGGCTGTCGGCATCGTCGAAGCAAAGACCTATCAGAAAAGTTTAATCCTTTCTCGTTCAACAGCCATCCGCCACCCATCCATCACCGCCACCACCGACCTCCCTATCAATTCCATGCCGTCGAACACCAGGTTGAGTTTCTGGGTTTTCAGATGGGAGAGAGAAATAGAGGACGTGAGAGATAGAGAGAAGAGAGAGGAGAAGATCGAGTAGTGGAGAGGATAATTTTGTCTTACACTTTGCACTGTTGAGGAAAAGAGAAGTTTATCTCACGGTAGCTAAGAGTTACGATCACTAAAGAGGAACTAAGGCCGAGCCTTGTATATTACCGGATTGGTTATATAGGATACCAAACAGTAAACACCAGATAAAAACATGGGGAAGCCTGGAGTGTGAAGCAAGATCCTATTTGCCAAAACGGACCTAAGTAACTAAATATGGCGACTTATGAGTTAAAAATAAAAAATAAAAAGCAGGACGGGTGTTTTTTTTATTTGCTTCATTGTTTAATATATATATATATAAGTATATATATATATTTACAAAAATATAAATAATCTAAAATTTGCAGATATATACTCCATCCATCCCGTTGATCTTGGCCTAGTTCTTTTCGACACGGGTATTAAGAAGAAATGTATTAAATGTAAAAGTTATGTTTAGTGTAGTTTATATATATTATTTTATTGATTTATAGTGTTTTTTATTGACTTTTCAATCCTGCAGTATTTTTTATTGACTTTTGGGCTTAATTAATGTACTAATTGAGCCATAATTTTGTCCAAAAAAGGAAACAGGTCAAGATGAGTGGAACGGCCCAAAAAGAAAAACAGACCAAGATGAGTGAGACGGAGGGAGTATATTTAAAAAAATATAAATAATCTAAAATTTGGAGATATCAGGTTCATATATTGGTAACGGTCCGGAAGCCCGGCCCAAATATGTTACTGGAAGGGCTCTTATTGGGCTTTAAGCGGCGGTTTGAGCCCGCTAAAAAATGGGACAAAACCCTGCATAAGTCCCAATTACAAACCTCGCCACCAGAAATCGGCGTCTCCACCGCCGTGATATATCCGCCGTCCGACAACTCCTTTCCTCGTGGAATTGTCCCCTTCACCTCGTCGAATTTCTTCCTCAAGTAGAAGCAGCCATGGGCAAAAACAAAAACATGAAGGGCGGCGGCGAAAATCAGCAATCTCCTTCCACCGTTTTCGTTGCGAATTTACCCTTCTCAGTAACTAACGCGCAGGTATACTTCTCACATACTGATTGCCTGCTTTGTAGGTGTGGTGAATATGCGTGCATTTGGTATTTACGGTTTGGAGATTAATCTCGTGGTTTATTGTCTGAATATTTTAGCTGGAAGAAGCGTTCAGTGATGTCGGACCGATACGACGGTGCTTTATGGTTATGAAGAAGGGTATGCTACTCGAGCCATTATTATAGAAATGGTTATGAACCGAGTTTATTTCTTAATAAAGTTCCCAATTCAACGGTTGTCCCGATTGCTTATGAGATTATAGAATTTACTACTTGTAGAGTTTCTCGAAAGCTTATTTGGAGTTTTTGTTGGTTGAATTATTTCTTGAGGCTAGGTTTTACCATATTCGTTCTAAGTTTCTTCTTCTCTTTGCTGTTTGTTTGTATGCTAGGGTCCGTTGAACACCGAGGCTTTGGCTATGTTCAATTGTAAGTCGCTTTTGGATTTTTGAGTTATCCTTTTGACTTAAGTTGCATGGTGAGGCTAATATTGTATATGTAATTTATACAGTGCTGTCATTGACGATGCTAATCGTGCTGTTGAGCTGAAAAATGGTTCAACTCTCGGAGGCAGAAAGATTGTGGTTAAACAAGCTACACATCGTGCTTCACTTGAGCAACGCCGAGCTAAAGAGAATCAAGGTCTTGTGAGTATGTTATCTCACAATGCACTCTTATATGTTGAATTTTCCATTGTCTAGAGAATAATTAAATTCATGGTTCGAGTTAGTGTGCTATTTTTTCCCTTTGTGCTTTTACTATTAAGTGATCATATTGGAGAACAGGAGAAGTAATGGCAATCTTTCAATCTTTTGTTTTTTTTACTCTATTAGATAAATCAGTGGAAGCTGTCCAAACAAAGAATGAAAAAGCTGTTGAAACTGCCGTTTCAGAGAAAGCTGTCGAAACTCTTGCAGACAAAGCTGTTGAAACTGCCATTGCAGAGAAAGCTGTCGAAACTCTTGCACACAAAGCTGTTGAAACTGCAGTTGCAGACAAACCTGTCAAGACTCCAAATATTAAAAGAAAAGGTTCTGCTTCTGGATTGCTCAGATTTAGGGGGTGCTTGGGAATGGGTATGTGTACTATGGTGGTGAAGAAGGGTAATGTATTTCATACCCCCTCCTTGTAGGGGGTATGTTGCATTCCCAGTTGCAAGTGATTGTTGAGGAATCATTACCCGACACAAAAAAACCTCCATGCTTTATTCCCATTCCCCATCTCCTAAACCCCACACAAAGCACATCTCCTTACATGCTCCCACCTTTAATTTACAGCAATGATTTCATCACTATCAATTTGTAATGATTAGGTGAGGTAAGGGAGAAAAGGAAAAAGAAGGATGTTCCGACTGCTACCCCTGGCCTAGCAAGTATCTCTGAAAAACAAAGGTTTAATTCTAGTATAAGATCTTTTATTGATGTATTCATATTTGCTAAACATAGTGTTTGAGAAAACCTATGATGCAATTTATATTGCAGTTTTCATGTTTTTTTTATTTTATTTTGAGTCCTCACAGCTCCTTCTACTTGGACGATAAGTTCTCAGATGTTGATAACTGTCCAATCATAGTACTTTATTAGCCAAGTAAAGTCTGTTGATTTGAGACTATGGTACCCAAAAATTAGTATGCTAAAAGTATTTAAGAATCATAAAATAGATTGCATGTTTGTTAGAACAGGCAATTTGCATTTCTTCTTGGTTCTCAATGTAGGTTTTTAAGCTACTTTTGGCAAATAATAACATAAAATCGTTCTGTCTTGCTATTATAGTGTTCTGACTCTATCCTTGAAGGGATCATTTTGTCTTGCTATGTTATCATCCTATCTGGTGATAAAATTTATATCTTCAAGGGCGCATTTCTAGTTTTATTAAATGGTGAATGGGTGGTCTTCTGCTGTTAGGCTTTTCAACACGTAGCTATTGGCTTATAACATGTGAGCTAAATTGAGAATCATGATCTTGTTAAACCTGGATACTGCTACTTGATTTGACTTATTAAGCATTCTCTTATTCTCTCTTAAAATACTGAGTTGCGAACATTCACATTCCCTACTTTTATTCTATCTTATGATGTCATAATGATTGAATATTTATGAAACCCAGTGGATATTATTTCTTATAAATGTTGATGAACAATGGTTTCAACTGTCATTTTATTAACTTTGATTTGATAAACTTGTAAAAATATGGTCATTTGAAAGCACATGCAAATAGTCTACTTGATCAATTGTTGTGATCTAACTTAAAAATCATGTTAAACAGGGTTGCTAAGACCGTCATATTTGGTAGTCTCCTTAATAATGATATGGCCGAGGAAGTTCACCGTCGAGCAAGAGAGGTTGGGACTGTATGCTCTGTCACTTACCCTCTTCCATCGGGAGAACTTCAACACCACGGTAAGAAGAAATTTATAGAATTCAACATTCAATAGACTAGGGATCTCTCCTTTTCGTTCCTATTTTGATCTTGTAAGCATGGGACTTCTGTATAAGGCTTTAGATCCTTTTCATTCCTTTTTTCATCTTGTAAGCATAGGACTTCTGTATAAGGCTTTAGATAGCGAGAATAATATACTTAAGTTGTTCTGAAAATTGCGACCACCCCCAGTTTACTTCTCGAAAGTCCGAGAAAACCATCAGGACCTATTTTATATTAGATTAGTATGCAAGAGGGTTAGATTTACCTTATTTTGGTGAATTGGCTTTTCATATTGTTCTCCACAAGATTTTACCAATATGATTGTGTTATTGATGCTTTTACTGTATGTTGTATTTAATTATTTAATTTTTCCTGCCTTGAAACACTTTGTAATGTTTCTGGGACGCTCACAAGTCACAATGTTTTATTGCCTATCACACTCTTCTTTGCACTTCCATTGTTTTTGGATCACTTATTTGACTGCTTCAAAATTACTTATACTTGCAGTGCTGTATGCTATCTGTAGTTTTAATTTAAAATCAACTATATCTAGTTGATAGATCTAGCAATACTTGTACAAGATATTTCATATCTTACCTTACAGATTCAGGCTTTGAATGCATGTATTAGGTATTGGTGTGGTAACATGTACTGGTTTATATGCTCTTCCAGGTCTAGCTCAAGATGGATGCAGAATGAATGCTTCCTCTGTACTTTATACAAGTGTAAAATCAGCTCGTGAGTGTGTTGCGGCACTACACCAGAAAGAGATACAAGGGAGATCTGTTTGGGCACGCCAGCTTGGTGGAGAGGTAGAGATACATTTTGTTCTCAGGTTTTGTTTGATATGCAAAATGTGTGCTGAGCTTCTCTTGCAAAGAGAGGCACTGTTATGGACCTTTTGTTTCACTTCTTGTGTGGATGTTAATGGGTCTCTAAACTTTGCATCTTTGTTTGTGTAAAACATTTTACTGTTGAATGTGTTGTCCCAGGGCGCTAAAGCTCAGAAGTGGAAGCTTATCGTGAGAAATCTTCCATTCAAGGTTCCGGTCACTTACTTGTTAGATTTTGGTTTTTAGTGTAATAATCTTCTGTTTGTATTTACAATGCTTGCTTTATCTGTACACATTTGGAACATCTTTCTTGGTGCTTTTGTTCTAAGCAGGCTAGTTTCCTTATCATCAGTCTTGTTGACTATTGATGTGCAGGCTAAAGTGTCTGAGATAAGAGAGATGTTTTCTGCTGTAGGATTTGTATGGGATGTATTTATTCCTCAAAATATTGAGACTGGGTATTTCTATGACTATTTGTATATTTGTTTGACCTATTCTTCCTTTGATCTGCATTTATCATTCTACTTATTCTCTGCTTCTATTTGTCATTTACAGGTTATCCAAAGGTTTCGCATTTGTTAAATTCACATCAAAGCAAGATGCAGAAAATGTATGTTTTATCGCAAAGAACTTGATACAAAATTTCCTATTTGGTGATATGGTCAACTAGCCTAGGAAATTTCTTGTCTTTTAATTTTTCGAAAGATAAAGAAACCATAATAAAGAAAGAGGAAAAGTTTGGTGTCTGAGAGCACATAACTTGCCTGAGTATTTGAGGTTCTGCTTTTATAATGAATAAAATACTTAATGTAGAGATATCTTGATGCATCCTGTCTTGGTTATGTATTTTTGTTGGCTGCTGCTATTATTCTCGAGAGGTTTGCTGTATGTTCTGATGGAAATATAGTCTTCTGCTGGGGGGTCATACCTACATAAAAAACCTGATAACATTTGTGTCATATATGGATTTGGAAAAAAGGGTAAGAAATGAGCTCTTGCCCTGTTGTCCACCATTCTGGATTTTAACTCTTAGTCCATTAACAACTTTCAGACTGCTGCCTTTATCTCTGCTGTACATGAGTAGACTCATTTTAAATGCATTGCAAATTTTATCATTAATATTTATAGGTCAAGAAGATTGCTATATCGTTGATTTTACTCATGCAGGCCATCAAGAACTTAAATGGGAAAAAATTTGGTACAAGACCAATTGCTGTTGATTGGGCTATTTCAAAAAAGATCTATGCATCTGGCAATAATTCTGCTGCTGGCACAGGAGATGGTATTTTTTCCATTTTCTTCCCCTTTGGAGTCTACTTAGCATTTTCATGCATTCTTTCTTCTTACCCTTTTTTTTTTCTTCATGTTTTTAATTGCATACTCATGCTGTGAGTTTTTATTTGAACAGTGCTTTATTCTCTGAGTCATAAGCGAATTTAGCCTTGTGTTTATTTCTAGTGCACACTGCATGATATCACATCCCATATTTCACCAGCCTTTTATGTTTATTTTTAATTTATCACTTAGTTATTTACCTTGAAGTATCTTGAACACTAGTTGCTATGTCATTGGCTACTAAGTTAACACAATCGGAGCTGTGGTTTTTAAAGGGAAGGAGAAAGATGATGGAAGCAGTAGTGAATTAGAGGACAATGATGTGGAACGATTGAAAAAATCAGAAGTGGATAGTGATAATTCTGCAGACGAGTCAGATTCCTCTGACAAGGACGAGAGTAAAAGTGAAATTGATTTTGAAGAAGAGGCAGAGATTACAAAAAACATACTACAGAACATTATTTCATCATCTTCTGGAAATGTTGCTGGTGGCGATGATTCAGGATCGTCAAAAGGTAATATTGATAAATCCATGCCAGTTGAAAGTAAGTCATCCGGTACATCAGGTGTCCGGGTTGCCACGGCCGTGAGTGGTACTGAAGAAAAACCTAAAATTATAAAGCCTCAAGGAGAAGATGAGTTGCAGCGAACAATTTTCATTAGCAATCTTCCTTTTGATACCACTGTCGAAGAAGTGAAACAACGTTTCTCTGCATTTGGTGTAGTGGAGTCTTTTGTAGCAGTTCTTCATCCTGTGACAAAGTAAGGATGTTTCCTTTTATGTTTTTGATGGTTCGACACTATCTAGATACAATCAAGGTTTATGTGAGCATAACGTGTCTGCAGGCGCCCACGAGGAACTGGATTTCTCAAGTTCAAAACAACAGATGCTGTCAGTGCTGCACTGTCAGCAGCCAACACTGTAGGTGGTCTGGGGATTTTATTAAAGGGCCGACCAGTGAAAGTTCTAAAGGCTTTGGACAAAAAAACAGCTAATGATAAGTCATTGGAAAAGGCCAAGAAAGACGACGGTGACCACCGCAATGTATACCTGGCTAAGGTTGTTCTCCAAATTCTTCTCACTTCCTTCAGTCATCTACCTGTGGATAGAGAACATTAAAACGCATTTACAGTTTCTCATTTTATGCTGAAGTTTAATTATAACATCAAGATTTATGTTTGGCCATTTCTTGACAGGAGGGTCTTATAATGGAAGGAATGCCTGCTGCAGTAGGAGTTTCAGCAGCTGATATGGCAAAGAGAAAGAAGTAAGTATTGGGAGCTCTTCTATGAATATGTTCAAGATGAAAATTCTCAAACATGGACATATGTAAGATTGCACGAAAAAGAAGTGTGCATAAATAGATAATGTTCTCAGTGCCACCAACAGTGGTTTTATCTTCCTACCTTACTTTATAAGGTCTGAAATTTATAGTATGCCTTGTACAAAAAAGTGTTGGTGCCTTTCCTGTTCATCATTGCTATGAGTTCTGCTGGTAAATTGAAATGACTTTTTTCCCCCACTATATTACATGCTTATATGGTGCATGCTCTAGAGCCAGGTAATAAATTTAAGTTTTCTGAGCTCATATCTCTTAGAACTCTTATTCTTGAAGTTGGTCAATGGACTCGGATATAAGGAAATACAGTGGATGGAGATAGCTCAATACTATGCTCTCGTTAATAGTGTTTGAGGTAGTATGAGTCCTTTTCTTTAATTCCATGACACAAGGTTAGCCATTCTGCAGTGAAGGCAAAAGGGCCAAACATACTGCTAGTTCTATCATCATCATATAATTTGAACAGCTTTGTACGGCTTAATAGAGCAATCACAGGTGATCGATTCTGGCAAAACGTAGAGGTCCAACCATGTAGTTGCTGACAAAAACAATGGATGTAGAGGATAAAAAAGAATTACAGAAACATGACCGAGTGCAAGCAGCCAAGCAGGTACTGAAGGTACCTGTTGAAGCACCGACAATGTCTCACATTGGCAGGGTTGTCCAGGTGACCATAAATATGCTGAAGGGTCTCTGGTTTAAGAGATAAATTAGACAGTCTAGGAAAATTAAGGATCTGTTTTCTTTGTGGTTGCTTTAATCCTCTGGTCTCTGGTACTTGCTGTTCTGAATTCATTTAGCGAACGCTGAGTAGGAGTTATAGAAAAAGCAAAGTAGCGTCCTCTATCAAATGAAAGAAACATTGGCTCGTTTGACAGTGTGACCATTGCTCTATAGCTTGTTGTAGAAAGTACTCATATCAGGGCTTTGTAGCTTATTTCCTTGATTTTTCTTTTATGGAGCTATTATATGTAGCAGTAGCTTTTTTTTTCCATGTATGATGACTCTGTTGCTGTCACATATTGTAGGCTGCACGAAGATAAGATGGCTAAGCTTCAATCTCCAAACTTCCGTGTATCAAGGACGAGGCTTATTGTGTACAATGTGCCAAAGACTAAGAATGAAAGAGATCTTAAAAAGCTTTTTATTAATGCAGTAATTTCTCGTGCAACAAAGCAAAAGCCCTCAATTCGACAGGTTGAAATTGTTATTAGTAGCTTGTTTTCTTATGCTAAAGCAGTTATCTCACACACTTAATTTGTTTATTTGACATCAATTCATTTATTTTATGTATTTTTTGCAAGTGAAGATAAAGATCTTGAAGGATGATCCAAAAAAAGAAGGTGAAAAAAGTCGCCCACGTGGGGTGGCTTTCTTAGAGTTCACAGAGCATGAGCATGCACTAGTGGCCCTGAGAGTTCTTAATAACCACCCCGGTTAGTGTTCCTCTAGCTAATTATAGTATGGATTACAATATTTAACTCTGTTATTAGACAGCCAAAACTTTTGCAATTTGTCTCGAGAAGAATAACAATTAATGCAGCGTTCTTGATGGCTTATAGATATGTTTGGTGCTGAACATCGCCCGATTGTGGAGTTTGCACTGGATAATGTGCAGAAGCTGAAGCTTAGGGCAGAAAAGATTGAGGCACAGCAGCAGCAGGAGCAGCAGCATGGTCCACATGTTGCTAAAGAGAATTGGGCACAGCAGCAGCAGGGTCCACACAATGCTAGAGAGAATTGGCGGCAAAATGATCGTATAGGCCGATCAGGTTCCATTGCAAACTCGAACCCGAGAAAACGCATGTCTAGAGATGGAGATGCCTCATTGATGGAGACTTCCGATAACAAAAAAGGGGAATTGGAGGACAAACGTAGCCACGGAATGGTCTTTGAAGAAGGCAACAAGAAGAAGAAAGGTCCTAAACAAGGTGCAAAGAACAGAGACTGGCCCGAGAAGAAGTCCAACGTACGAGTTTCAGATCAGCTGAAAGGAAGAGAGGCTGGTAGTCAGGAGATTATATTACCAAAGGGAGGTGCAGCAAATGCTTTCAATAACAAAGAAAGAAGAGATTTCGGCATGCAAAGAAAAAGGATGCTTCATGATCAACGGTCAACGGAAGATGATGATGGTTCGATGAAGAGGAAACGTAGGAAAAGAAGTGATCCTGTGGGGCGTGACGTAACGGATAAACTGGACATGCTGATTGAACAATACAGATCCAAGTTCACCGGAAGCAGTTCTGCTCGACCTGATGACAAGAAGCAAGGCTCCAAGAATCTTAAAAGATGGTTTCAGTCATAACTTGAGCTCTTTTTAGCTGTTTGGTATGGTTATTTCCTTGATATAATTTGTATTAAGGTGGTGAAATTTTGATCCAAATTACTTTTTTGTTGTTACGTAAAAAGAAAAAGTGAAATTGTTGCTGAATGGATTTGGTGAAATGCATAGGGATTTGTTGGATTTTGGAGCAGACAAATTGTTGTATTTTATACAAAGTGGAGTCTCTCAATTATGCATATTTTGTTTTGTTCCGTAATGTTGAAAATATGCACTAATTTTTCCCCACTCCTTCAAATATAGTCTCATTTCCCTTTTCATACAATTTAAGTACTACTAATATTTTTGATACACTAATGTAATATTTGCAAATCCAATATTTTTAAAAAGGTATAATTTTATTAAACGTTATCTACGGGCGAAGAAAATTCTATGCATTTTTTACAAGAAGAATAGACTACAATTATTTAATTTTTTGCGAATAGAATAGACTAGAATAATTATGTGGCAATATTTCCTTTTTTTTTTTTTTTAGTTTATGGCATGGGATCATAATTGCTGAAATACGCTTTTAAACTGACTACTCAATTATTCTTCCCCCTCACGTTTTCCTCATCATGGGAAAATCATAAATTCTACTCATAAATATAATCCCATTTTTGGCATGTATATTCTCATACCCACTCATATTCTCTTGTGATATAATTCTCTCTCTCCTCTTTTCCGCTTGCGGTTTTCTTTTCTAATGTCCTAGGGGGATGATGTGGCATGCTCTTTTGCAGTCTCGTGATGGACCTCTATTATTAGAGAGAGAGAGAGAGAGAGAGAGAGAAGGCAGCGATGCTTATCTTCTGTTTATCCCATTTGGCTATTTTGGTAGGGCAATATAGATAATCTGAATGATGCGAATAATTGATTAGTCAGAATGTGAAACATTAAGGTTGAAGGCACACAGCACATGGATGTAACATGCAGCGCACGTTTTTGTCCACTCTTTTCTTTTCATTTTCACCCTACCTAGCTAGCTACTTATGCTAACTTCACTCCTCAATTATTAATCCAATCATTCACTTCTGCTAATCTCAAGATGGCCATGGCCTGGCCACATTTTGATGTAAATCTCATATATAGCGTTATAAATATTGACGCTAGTGTTGATTAAAAAAAGAAAGAAATAAATGTAAGTGAGTAATTAGTATAGGTAAGTTAATTAATAGTGTAATGAAGTAATAGTAATTAATATGGAGGCGCAAAATGGTTACGTAACTATAGTTGATGGTGCGCGCGCGGCAACAAGAGATGTGAATATGTGAGTCACGGATTTTGGAATTATTTGATATTTACGTAACCGACATTCTAGTTCAGTCTGTCCTCACAAAAACACACTCCCACTCCTTTAAATTTTAAAATCAAAATGCCCTCTCTCTCTCTCTCTCTCAGATACACATACATATAATTATATCGATCTTATCTCCAAGCATAGCATAGATCGAATGGTTTGAACATAGTAGAGTATTTGTTTGTCTTGTTTAGAGAGCCATAAATGTAGGAATTCAATTCTTCTTGATAACAATTTCTACTCCACGGAGACAGTTTCTTGATTTAACTAATTCACCAAATTTTAGGGATATACTCTGGTTTCTGTGGAAATTAATAGTTATTCAGTCAACTACATTCAACGATTTATTTCTAGGATTATGAATATAATTGACAATGAATGGATCATCATCGTGCTGTGCAATGCTTCCATGGAGTATAAATTAATTAATCAATATGATCAAATCCATTGAAATAAATAAGCATATCTCTTTATTAAAACAATTTCTTATATTGAGACGGATCAAAAATTTAGATCCAAACTTATATCATTGGATAAGAGTTTGAATTTCAATATTTGCCCATCAACCTTTTGTTTTTAGATATTTTCCTAATACCAATATTTTTTCGTTTCAGTGTAGATTAATTTTTATTTTGCTGTCATTGCCTTCATGTTGTTTTATTTGAATAAAATTCGTGTTATTAATACAACAGCTATATGATTTCATACAACAAAAGGAATATACTAGTATAATATAAAATTGAAATTCTAAAGAGTAGATAATTTGATATGAAAGAAGTCCCACTGTCCCAGTATATATGCCTCTCTTTTTAATTCTTTATTGTTTTTTTACAATTTTAAATTTCATGTAGTTTTCTTCGAAAAATTCATCAATTCACAAAAGTTTCATTTTTGAATTTTTTTTTTTTGAGTTGTTCATTTTTGAATAATTGAGAAATTAATTGGGCGATTATTTGTCACTAAGAAAAGATTGGTTGCAACTAACATGTGACAAGGAAAATAATTTTATAGCTCTGATGAATTATGTGACCAGACACATGGATCAATTGCAACTAACATATATTACGACCATAAAACATAATTTAAGACTATATAGCGATTGCGGGGTGGGTGGGTGGGGGTAGGGTAGGCGTAGGGGTCCTCAACATTCATTCATAATAATAAGAAGTAGGAAGATTATCTACGTCACACGTTCTATCATTATAATTCTAATAATCAATAATAAAGAGAGAAAAATTTCTTCACGGTTTATCATATTGATCCACGTTAGAAATTGATGACCGACAGAAAATAATGCTATTATATTTACTCCATTTTATTCCAATCTTTGCATCTATCTTGATCTTAAAAGGTGTAAACAATCTAATGACCCTTGTTTTGTACTTTTGTTTCCCTTCTTAACTCTTTTATGAAATCATTATCTTAATTCGGACTTCTTTATTAATTAAGCAATTAATAAGTAGTTGTTATATATATAGGGAGAGGATCATATATAGGATCTTTTTATGAGTCCGTAGGAACCATGCATTTTTATCACACAATTTAATGCATAAATTGCATTATTTTAATGCATAAACATATGTTAATTAAATAAAAAAATTGCATTTTTTTTTCAATTTTGATTTAAGAATCGAGCGAGGGGAACCGAATGCCTTGGAGCGAGCTAAAGGACATTAATGTTGCCACAATTATTATCTATAAATTAAAATCGGAGACGAAGGCGAAGACGGAAAAAAAATGTTTTGCTATGTTTGTGCATTAAAGTACTGCATTTTGTGCATTTCCGAAGTCATAAAAATGCATGGTTCCTACGGACTTATATAAGAATGAGTTCCTACCATATCCACACCACATATATATATATAGAGATTGGTTCACGTATAAAATACTTTTCCCGTAAAAAATAATAATAATGTATTTTATGTACTAAAACAATGTACTCCCTCTGTCCCACCGAATATGGCCTGTTTTCCATTTTGGGTCGTCCCACCGAATATGGCCTGTTTCCTTTTTGGGAAAGAATTAAAGTTTACTTTAAGCTAAAAAAATACTTTAGTAGTACATTGTTGACCAAAAAAACACTTTATTAACTAAAAAGTTACTTTATTAACACTTTATTACACCTAATTCTCTTATTCTTAATCTCCGTGCCGAAAAAAAATAGGCCATATTCGGTGGGACGGAGGGAGTATATATTTTATGTATTATTACAATGTACTGTCATAACAATGCATTTTTTATTTACTACAATGCATTGTTACAATAATGCATTCTATGTTCAATTATAATGCACCAGTCAATGACAACCGTAGATCTACAAAGATCAATGGTCCAGATCGCTTCTTATTTCTTACGGAAAAAGGCTCTTACATATGATCTCTTCCCTATATATATATATATATATATATATATATATATATATATATATATATATATATATACTAGATAAAGAATTTACTCATGCCCATGACCTGCCCAATGTTGCTTTCCTCAATCAATATGTGATTGTGATGTTTAATTCAATGGAATGATAAGTCTCCTAAAATAATGCTAGTTTTTTTATGTTTTAACTTTGTGCATATTTATTACTAGTATATCTTATGTTGTGTGAAGTCAATTACTTGAATGCTAGGCGAACTTGAGTAAAAAATTTAAGTAATTATTATATTTCTATGTGATAATTTGTTGTCCCTTAAAAAGTTTAATTTTGACGACGAGATACAAAATAGAGACAAATTGTGAACTAAATGATTTCATCCACTCAATGCGACCATCTTCTCCCCAAACTCAATAATAAAAAATTGCACCATAATTTTATTTTGTACATATATATTTAATCTATACTTATATAAAAAGAGCCTTGTTTTACAAAATTTAAATCGCCAAAAATATCCTTACTATATATCAAAAATTAAGGACAATGGTGTAATATGAATAATAATAATAATAATAATAATAATAATAATAATAATAATAATAATAATGAATATATAATTGTTACAAGAAATACAAACTTACCTTATTGATAATTTATTATTTACCTTATATTGATTGTAAAAAATTATATTTATAATTTATTGGAAATACTTAATGTAAACAGCCGCAATATTCTTTCTGGCGCAAGATGAATCGAATAGAGAAGAAGAAGTAAAATAAAATTGAATCTGCTGTCACTTTGTATTAAAAAGTGTTCCCTTCTTTTGTTGCTTTACTCTTTTCAATTTGTTGGGTTTGTTACTCATTAAATTGTTAAATACAAACGTACTTTTATTTTAAGAATAGAAACATACTTTTGTTTGAAGAATATCAAGATCAGAAGCCAGTCTTAGATTTTTTATTTAGACACTTAATCTCTTGTGTTATTTCTCTTAGTCTTAAATTTGAATGATTTTACATATGATATATTTTACCACAACTTGGCGCTAATTCTTTCTCTATGTCCATTCATTATTCATCACGATTATGTTTATAAATTGTTGTGATCACTAATAATCTCTTTTGTAAAATTGTTCGTGTTAATTTCTTTTTTCTGCATACAATTTCATGTTATTTTGTTCTAATCTATACACAACTCGGTTTCGTCTCCGGTCATATTTCTTACGAGCAGGTAATATATCATTGATTTATGTAGACTCAAGTGTAGCTGTAGTTGTGACATTACAAATACATAAATATTTAAATTAGATTGTAACAAATATTTATGAAATTCACTAATAAATATATTCTTATAATATGATTTAACAATAAAAATTAGCTGAAGATAAGGTGGACTTAGATAATCGACTGACCATACTTCTTATTTAAGAAGCAAAGACTATATGAATCCTGCAATGCACATGCCTTTGTTATTCTTATTTTTATAAGTTGGAACCATGTCAATGGCCTAAAATATAAGAAATCATTACTGAATCTTTAGCAGAGACTGAAACAGTATATCAATAGGCACTACAAATCATCTCTTCCAATAAATTTATCACTAAATGATGTCCTTTTGATTCACATATATAAAGTCCTGGTTATACCTTGTCCATTGGCTCAGATACTGAAAGCCTGAGAGCACCAGAAAACCTACATGCAAGGACAACACTGCGTTTCCCATCCAATATGCTTTATTGAAGCATTACAAATAAAAAAAATTCAAAATTCTGTAACAGCTAGCACGACTAAATAACATAAATTAAAAAATAACTTATTGTCTTATCCAAAGCATATCCCTTTCAAGCAGTAAGCAAACCAATTCCACATTTGCACTATATGGATCTTGAATTTGTTGTTTTCTTTAAAATCTGTTAATCTTGTGGCAAATCTGTATGATTAGAAATTCAAAATAATTAATTCTCAAAATGCATTAGAAAAGATTATTCATTCTCAAAATGCAAGACTTATAGTGTTACTTCAATGAAAAGTTCGCCTTCCTTCTTGAATTCATTTTTTGTTTCTTGCCATCCGTCATCCATGATTAGATACTTCAGAGAGATCCCATCTTCTTCGAAACAATATGATGTAAGAATTTCAGAACAAAAAAAATAGATTTTAATATTTCTTCATTTAATCCAAATTTAGTTTTTATTGCATACCTTTAGATCTCTGATTTCAAGATTTCATAACCATTTTATAGCAAACATAGTCTATCAGTAATCAATCAAGTCGGGATCTCACAAATATGAAGAAAAAACTTAGTCATCAAAGGTTATAAGTACATACCTCATAAGCATCCATCCTTTAATATCAACAAGTTTGCACCTTACAGTACGAGATATCTCTATAAACATTTATATTTTTTAATTAGTAATTATCTTAGTATTATAACAATATTATCTAACTATAACGATTCTATGGTACAATTATTCCTTGTAAACACTGAATATAAGACTAATAATATAATTATGTAACATTCTGAAAATATTTATTTTTTTTCTCCAGAGGTTAAACTTAAATAGTAACAAATTGTATGGATAATTTATTCTTTTTACATCAGTTTTATTGAAGATCATGAAGCAAGTTAATTATATATTGTAGCAACATTTATGAGAGCTTAGGTTGAAATCAACAGATGTGATCATATACAATACAAAATGAATAAGTTTTTGTTGTAAGCTTTAAACATAAATCTATTGAAACAAGAATTAAAAAATGTATTCTTGAAAATTTATAGAGTTCTTATATATTTTAAATCGAAATAGAAAATAGATAAAATATTCTTACCACGAATCATCTCTACTTTATACTTTTAATGCCTCTTATGCTATCAAGATTCAAATTATGATCTTTTATAGAATGAATTGAATTACGGGTTTCCAAAACTTTGAAAATCTTAAGTGTTTTCTTAGAGAGCATGGGAAAAAGTATAAATTCCTATGATCTTCCTGATGTTCTTATTTATATTGGTACTGCGGACAATGAGTTTTCTAGGGAGATACAAGATGAAATGTCAATAGAAATACCCGATGAAGATCATAATGCAACGTCACAATTGAATGGTTATCAACGTAAAGCTTTTGAAATGATTTTGAGTTGCATAAATAAAGGAAGAGGTGGAATTTTTTTATAGATGGACCGGGTGGAACTGGAAAAATATTCTTATATCGTGCATTATTAGCTCATCTCAGAGTAAAAAATCAAATAGCACTCGCAACTGCAACTTCTGGAGTTGCAGCAGGGATAATGCCAGGAGGAAGAATGACACACTCACGTTTCAAGATACCAATAAATGCCGATGAATCAAGTGAATGTTCAATATCAAAACATAGTGCAGTTGCAGAATTGCTACGTAGAGCACAACTAATTCTGTGGGATGAAGCACCTATGGATAAAAAATGGGCAATTGAAAATGTGAATAAGTTGTTGAAGGATGTAACGGGTAATGATAAGGATTTTGGTGGAAAAGTGATCGTGTTTGGAGGAGATTTTCGATAGGTTTTACCAGTTGTGCCTAAAGCTACAACTAACCAAACTATATCTACAAGTTTGGTTAAGTCTTACCTATGACCCAAAATGAAAAAAAAAATCACTTAGTCCATAAATATGAGATCGAAGAAAGATCCAAATTTCAGTCAATTCTTACTAAGAGTTGGAAATGGTGAAGAGCCAATGAATGCTGAAGGTAATATCAAAATTCCTGAGGAAATGGTCATTGAGTATGACAATGAAGAGAATTCCATAAAAAGACTCATCAAGGCCATTTTTCCTAATTTAGACAAAAATGCATATTCAGCAGAATACATGACAAGTCATGCAACATTAACAACGAAAAATGAGCATGTGGATAGGTTGAATGATGAGTTGATATCTATGTTTCCAGGAGATGCATAAGTTTTCAGCAGTTTTGATGAAGCTATTAATGAGACAAGCACAAATTATGATTTAAATTTTTTGAACTCATTGACACCAAATGGCTTGCCTCCACATAAGTTGGTTTTGAAGAGAAATTGTCTAATAATTCTATTAAGGAATTTAGATCCGTCAAATGGACTGTGCAATGGAACAAGAATAGTATGTAGAGAGTTTAAGGGCAATGTAATTGATGCAGAGATAAAGTTTGGACAACATACAGGAAAACATGTCCTTATACCAAGAATTCCTTTTTCTCCGGCAGAGAATGGAAGTTATCCATTTCAATTCAGACGGAAGCAATTTCCTATCCGGCTTTATTTTGCAATGACAATAAATAAAGCTCAAGGACAAACTATACCAAATGTTGGTGTATACCTACCACTTTCGTTATTCTCTCATGGACAGTCATATGTTGCCCTCTCCCGAGGAACTTCGATGTCTACCACTAAAGTATTAATTAAGCCCGACACAATAAATGCAAGAGGACAAATGCTGACCAAGAACGTTGTGTACTCACAAGTTTTGACTAGAGGTACAACTTTTATTCAACCAATATTTTAGATGTTACTAACCATTGATAATAATCAATTTTATATGTTTTTCTATCAGAGCATCAAAATCATCAAAAGGATTGCACAGAACATGATGTGGAAACTGTGGATAATCTGTGATCATATTATAACATGAATACGTATAGGGAAGAAGATATATTGTTGCATGCATTGTAAGAAATTTCAGTAAGTTTAGGCCTTTGAAATTTTATAGTAGATATAAAGTTTTTATTGGCCATGCATGATGAGGAAGCCTGGTATGAACCCTACAGAGGAATTATCCTAATATACGAGATGTCATAGTTGCTCCTACGAAATTATAGTCTTCATTTAATATATGAAATCATACATTATATTATATTTCTAACTATCTCTTATATTTTAGGTGATCTTGAATTACATAGCACAATGAGGTCTGTATTGCAGATCATACCAACATGTGAAAACCTCGATCCAATGCAACAACCGTATGCACAATAACTTTTTTTTAAACTTATTTTCAATATTAACAAAATTGATCCATTAACTTTAATTATCATATGCAATATACAGTTCTTGTGATATTCATGATCCATTGAGAATCTATAAGTTGACGATGATCCAAAGAATGACACGCACAGAAAAAGTGACTCTCAAAGATCTTAAAGAAAATCGACATATACTATATGTGGTACTAATTTTATCTCTCCCTTTTCCCTATATTTATTCCTAATTAGTGTATATAATTTCTCTTAAATAGTTTTATCTTGCTGAGTTTTTAATTTTTTTTCCTAACTAGCATACAAGATCCTCAAATTTTATATGACTTTTAAATATTTTATATATATGTTAGTATAAGTCAATTATACAATTTTTTTTTTCAAGTTCTTGTGAAACATACACGTGTATACATATATTGCAAGCCTATGCTTCTTGCCTTTTGTCTTAATATATATACATTTATTTTAATACAAAGTGGATAGGATGTTAATTTGAAGCCCTCAGACAAATTAGCAAATTAGATATATATAAGTATTTCTCTGTATTCTGAAGCATATTTTGGTATTAATCTTTTTCTCATTAGTTCGTATTTCAGAGGGTAGATAAATTTGGGCTTAAAGTATGTGTAAACATGAATTTTATCCTTTAATTTATTGTTTTAATGTACTTATTTTTTTTTTTACTATCGTTTATATTTGCAATAATGATAGTTATTATAAATTTTTAAATATATTTTTGCAGGATGTTTCTTATTATTTTAAGGGTATTGTTGATAAGATTGAAAATAAATCATCAATTTGGTACGATGCATGTAAAAAGTGCAATAAATCGTGCCTAAAGAATGGAGGACTCGCAATATGCGGAAAATGCAATGAGGAATTTGTTGAGACAACACCAAGGTAACAAAATTTAAATGCATAAATTTCAATCTCGATGCCTTAACTATTGTTTGTATTTCCATATCAAAAGTTAATAAATATATGTAACTAATAAATGTTATGTAAGATTTAATTGAACCAGAGTATTTTTTTTTTTTTTTGAACAATACTAAGTTGAACTATCAAATGGCAGTTTAACAAAAGTTTATGTTGGGAAAATTATAAGGTTTCGATTTGATACCAAAACCCAACTGATTCTCCAATCGAATAGATGATCGCGTCAACCTAAATAGTATTTTCCAGCTCGCCTGTTTGAGCTTTAGATTTTCTAGGCTTACAGGTTAAGGAAGCGGAAGACAGGAGTCGACCCAGCTGTGTTCACAGCTAGAGTCAGCTAGCAGAAGACAGCAGTCGACCCAGCTGTGTTTACAGCTGGAGTCAGCTAGCAAAAAGACAGCAGGCGTCAACCTTCAGCTGAGTGATCCAGCAGAGCCTGATCAAGCTGAAGAGAATTCGAGCTGAGTTCAAAACACAGCTGGTCCAGTTGTACAGAACAAAGGGAACTATCTCTGAAGACTTCACTTCAAGACAGTCCAGCTCTGAATTCAAAAGCCAGCTCTAAAGACAGAAGATCCCGGAATCAGAGGAAGTCAACCTACCTCGACCAATGAGGGATTGCCAGATCAGCATCCTAGACTTCAGGACCTAGGATGTGACACAAATGAAGACAGGTGCAGATACGCCCAACGGCAGATCTTGTCTTTAAGAAGAGTAGGTAAGATTCAAACGGCTCCTCCAACGGCTAGTCTTGAATCTCTACCTATATAAACCCGTCTTCAACCTCAGGATCAGACACGAAAAACTCTCTACAAGCTTTCATTATCTGAAATCATCATTCTTTTAAAAGCTCTCAAACAGTTCTACATAGATCAAAGAACACTTTATCTTAAAGTGTTTCTAGTTAAGAAACTGCTTAGTTTTTCGTCTGTTCCATAGGCCAAACTCTTTGTATATCTTAAGCCTAGATTTCGAACGAGTTCATCATACTCTAATGTTCTTAATTGTAAGAACTCGTTCACAGTTGGAACCCCATACCCAAACCCAAACCCGCAGGTTAGGTAAAGGTACGCTTGCTCGAAGCGTGTAATTCGAGTGGTTAGGTTCTTCAGTACCCGGAAACTGAAGGTGTAGGCTTGACAGTGCCCGCAAACTATTGGAACACAGCTCGGGTTAGAGTTGTGAAGTTGCTTGGTACTTGGAAACCAAGTGGTAGTGGATTACCAGTGAACCTGGTCGTGGACGTAGGAGGTGTTACTCCGAACCACGTAAAAACTCGCGTGCTTCTTACTCTCTCTCTTTATATTCAGTTTTGTACTAACTCTTTCATATCATTGCATATCTGTTCAAAACTGCACACACAGCTGCTCTCCAAAGACTGTTGTGTCTCTCTGAAAATTGCACAACTTGACTAAGCTGAAAACGTAAAGTTAATCTTTTCAAACTGAGTTTTTCTAAGTAACTGAGCTAAGTTTTCAAACCACCACTTTCCGCACCGCCAGCTGAGTTATTTACCCAGCTGACCCTCCCCAGCTGGATCGATAACTGAGCTCACCAACTCTGTGATTTAACTTGAAAAAGTTTCGAAAAATCTATTTAGTGTATTCACCCCCCCTTTACACCAAATACCCAGCTTAGGGACCATCAATTGGTATCAGAGCAGTGGTTCAAAAGATCACTTTTTCTGTGTCAGTGGTCAACTGAACAGATCCGTTTTTCAGAAAAACTCATATTATTACATACTGCATATTTCTATGGATTCTTATATTAACAGGAATCTTCCCACCTTCTCGGTAGACGACTATGCAACTGAAATCTCGTATTGAAAAGCTTCCTATGTGCGCATCACGACATGATGTGGGACGTCATCTCGTACGGACCCATCCTTATTTATAAACAAGGAAATGAACTCGTACTGCTCATGATGGAGGACAACCGTAATACCGACCAATTCTCAAGCCAAAGAAGGATTACTCGTCGAAGAACGAAAGCAAGCCGGATCGGATACCGCAAGAAACACCATCTCATCAACGCCTCAAACGCCTACCCGAGTAAGATCATCAAGTGCGAGATGTACAAAGAGATGTGGGAAATACTTGCCAAGCTATGTGAAGGATCTGAAGAAATCAAAGAAAACAAATTCACAATAGCTTGCCAAAAATTCGACAACTTCAAGCAGCTAGCCAACGAGTCCATCGAAGCGATGGAGCTAAGGTTCTCAAACATAGTCATCGAGATAGAGACAATCAGAATTGGAAAGTATACCCAGCGGGAAAAGAATCTAAAGGTTCTTTCAGCTGAATGGAACACTTACAAGGTAGTTCACCAAAGTCGAAGTGACTTGGATGATTTATCTACAGAAAGGTTGTTCTCACTCTTAAAAGCCAACGAATACAACTTGAAGATCACTCAAGAAGAATCTTCAAGCAGACAGAATGACGGAGAACTCACCCCAGCTCCAAAAGAGATTGCGTTCAGAGCCAACTCTGAAAAATCCGCATACATACAATCAGCTGAGTCATCGAAGAAGGATAAGAAGGACATGAGCAAGGAAGAGCTACTTGAAGAAATAGCCATGCTGGTCAAAAACTACAACAGACTCAACACCAACAAAGGCAAATACAAGAAGTTCGCTAGAACTTACAGAGACAAGTACACAGCAGCTGATGAGAAGTCAGTTGATAAACGAACAGAAGAAGGTTGCTTCAATTGCAAGGAACCAGGACACTACCGGCAAGATTGTCCAAAGCTGTCCAAGAAAGATAAAGACCAACTGAAAGCTAAGGCAGCTGACAGAAGGAGAGCTTATATCGCCGATGAAGAATCAGAGTGCAACAAAATGGATGACATGCCATTTTCAGACTCGGAAGAAGAAGACCTAATGGCCCATGATGAACCTGATTGGGATACATGCTTCATGGGACAAACAGATGGCATCGATGAAGATGAGGTAATGTCTCGAACTCAAAATTTATCTAACATCTCACCATCACACGAACACTCTATACAGGTCTCAGAATCTGGACTACCTGATTGGAGTCTAGTAGAGAAAGTAATGAACGATTCCAAGGAACTTCAAGAGATCCTTGACGTCATTATGTGTGAGAATGCCGAGCTGAAGGCGGAACTGGAAAAGACAAAAGTATCAGATGCAGCTGATACAACTCAGCTCCAACAGGAAGTTGTTTCACTAAAAGACAAAATAGTGAAACAAGATCAGCTGATGAAGGAATTCTACTATGAGAAGAAACAGCTGATAGAAGATGTGGAAAAGGTCACAGCTGAATCAGAAAAGAAGTCAGCTGAGATCATTGAGCTGAAAAGCACCGAAGAGGTACTATCTAAGAAGATAGTAGCTCTCATCAAAGCCACGTCAACAATGGACGAGATCATTAGTGCTCAGCGTCAACAAAGACTCAAACCGGACCGGATACAACGAATCAAAGGATGCCTCAAACATTGCCTCCACAAGTGGAACAAAGGTTATGTTTGTACGTGCAAATGAACCTTCAATCCCAAGAAGGCTCGGCATCAACGGTTGAGGACACAAAGAAAGGCCGGGAAGACCACCGTGAAACATTCTCAAGCTCCGTCGAGAACACAGCAGGCATCAAGAAGGTCAGCTGTGCGACAACCTTAAGCCCAACTCAGACAGCAACGTACTCAACCTCAACGAAGACAACATGCTGGATTTTACAGATACCGAGAATAAAGACCAAGACGTTGATCGATATCAACCAAGATATCGTAGATACCCACTGGATACCACTCATATGAGTATCACCGGATAATCATTTCCAGCCACAACATCACATGAGACAGCAAAGACAAAGGAACGTCTCAGCTAGGCACACAGCTGGAAACCAAAAGAAATCAAGACATCAAAACGGGAAGACACGGAGATCAAGACCCCGCCAAAGAATAACCGAAGAACACAAAGAATGTGTATATCGACTCAAATTGAGAATTATCGATTAAATGACCCAATTCGAGTCATCAAGCGTATCCGGGTCATCAAAGGATCTCTGTCTAACCCACAAGGACCCAATTAAAACTGGGTACCTGAATTTTAATTTTTTGTTTAGGTTGCAAGGAATCGACGCATCTCTGAAGAGTCGATGAGAACGCTATGGTACTTGGATAGTGGATGTTCCAAGCACATGACGTACCTAAAGCATCTACTCCAGGAGTATATCGAGCGTACAGGTCCACAAGTAACATTTGGTGACAACTCCAAAGGCCTAACCAAAGGTTATGGTACATTTAAAACTAGAAATGTTATAATCCCAAATGTTTCTTATGTACAAGGATTGCAACATAACTTGCTTTCCATTAGCCAATTCTGCGACAACGGTTTTTCTGTCAAGTTTGATGCACAGGGATGCACAGTGAAGCACATGGAAACCAAGCAGATACTCCTAAGAGGGAAAAGAGAAGGAAATATGTACTTTGCTGACTGGAACAGCAGCCATCCGGAGACTTGTCTTGTATCAAAAAGCAGCAATGAGGTCAGCTGGCTGTGGCACAGACGGCTGAATCATCTCAACTTCAAGACAATCAACAAACTGGCTAGGAACCAGCTCGCTAATGGAATTCCAGATCAAGTATATGACAAAAGTCATATGTGCAGCGCGTGTCAACAAGGAAAGCAGACAAGAATTTCATTCTCTCTCAAGCCAGTTCAGTCAACTGATCGAGTTCTTCAACTTCTTCACATGGATCTTTTTGGTCCAGTTACTCCAGCAAGCTTCAATGGCAGAAAATATACTCTGGTCGTTGTGGATGATTTCTCAAGATTCACATGGGTATCATTCTTGTACCAGAAGAGCGAAACCAGAACTAAGCTGCCTATCCTGCTGGAAAGATTATCAACACAGAAGGAGTGCAAGATAATGTCAATAAGATCAGATCGTGGAACGGAGTTTCTAAATGAAACTATTTATGATTATTGCGAGAAGAACGGAGTTCAACACCAAACATCTGCAGCTCGCACACCTCAGCAGAATGGTGTAGCAGAAAGAAGAAACAAAACTCTCAAGGAAGCAGCTACCTCAATGCTAGCTAGCTCTGCCATTCCAAAGAAGTTCTGGGCTGAAGCAATCAACACAGCTTACTTCACTCAGAATCGCTCCCTACTCACATCAAGGCAAGGAAAGACACCGTATGAGCTATAGAATAACAGAATACCATACATTGGATATTTCAAGGTATTCGGATCCAAATGTCACATCCTCAACAATGGGAAGACACAGCTCAAGACGTTCGATGAGAAGATAGACCGAGGAGTATTCCTTGGTTACTCCGCTGTGAGTAAAGCATACAGAGTCTTCAACAGAAGAACTCAAATAGTCGAAGTAACTCCACATGTTACCTTTGACGAATCCTCCTTCGAATATAGAGATTATATCAAACGAAGAAGCGAAGGAGAATCTTCAAGATTGATTCAGACAAGAGCTCAAGAAAATAGAATCAGGAATCTGGCTGAACCAATAATTTGGGACAATGAGCCAGAGGAGGAACTTCAAATCAACCAAGAAGCTCCACCAGCTGGAAATCGAGAAGAAGCTTCAACGCCAAATCAAGGGGGAACATCATCAGCTGGAAATCCAAACACAGCTGAGTCCCCAGCTCAATCTCCAGCTGAGCCTCTACAGAAGTCTCCTCAAAATCTAAATCAAAGAGAAACAATCTCTCATGATTTAACTCCTGAGCAACTACAAGTCAGACGAAATTTAGCCACGTCAAGCATCAATCAATTGGAAGAAGAAATTCGCAAGAGTAGAAGATGGATTGAAGATCATCCATCATCAGCAATTATCGGAGAACCATCTGACCAAGTCAAAACCAGAAGCTCAGCTGCTCAAGCTTTATCGGATCATCAAGAAGCAGCTGACACAGCTCAACTCTCAGTAGAGCTTGAACTGACGGTCTATGATGAAGACACAGCTCTAATGGCATTTTACGTAGCTCAAGTGCCAGAGCCTCAATCAATTCTCGAAGCTTTGAAGAGTGTGCCTTGGACCAACGCCATGCAAGAAGAGCTGAACGAATTCTTCAGAAATTGTGTCTGGGAATTAGTCGACAGACCTCAAGAAGTCAAAGTCATAGGACTCAAATGGATATTCAAGAACAAATTGGATACCCTGGGAGTCGTCATCAGAAACAAAGCTCGACTGGTTGCCAAGGGCTACACTCAGCAGGAAGGAATTGACTTCGAAGAATCATTTGCTCCAGTAGCACGATTGGAAGCAATGAGACTCTTTCTCGCCTATGCAGCACATCACAAATTCAAGGTCTATCAAATGGATATGAAGTGTGCATTCTTAAATGGAGAAATCAAAGAAGACGTCTACATTGAACAACCTCCAGGATTCGAAGTAGAAGGAAATAAAGTCTACAAGCTAAAGAAGGCTCTTTATGGATTGAAGCAAGCACCTCGAGCTTGGTATGACACTCTGTCAAATTTTCTCGTATCCAAAGGATTCAAGAAGGGCTCAGTAGACAGAACTCTCTTTACCATCAAGTCAGGAGAAGACATCCTGGTTGTTCAAATCTACGTAGACGACATCATCTTTGGATCAAGATCAAGCTTCTTATGCCAAAGATTTGGAGAGATGATGTCAGAGAAGTTCCAAATGTCCATAATGGGAGAAATGAGTTTCTTCCTAGGACTTCAAGTCAAGCAATCATCAGAAGGGATTTTCATAAATCAATCCAAATACGTGAAAGACTTGATCGCCAAGTATGGAGTTCAATCCAGTAGAATCAGTAAAGATTCCAATGAACACCAACCGGAAGATTGAACCGAGGAATGAAGGGAAGTCGATTGATTCCAAAGAAATACGGAGGGATAATAGGATCCTGCCGTATCTAACGACAAGTCGTCCGGACATCTCTTTCGCAATGGAGTGTGTGCCGGATTTCAAGTTGATCCAAAGGAAGCACACATGCAAGCACCAAGAACATTCTCAAATATCTCAAAGGAACTCGGAATGTTCTGTGGTACCCAGTGAAGACAATCTACGGTACTGGATACTCGGATTCGGACTTCGCCTGGAGATCGGTTGGACGGAAAATCAACTTCGGGAACTTGTCGAGTTCTTAGGAAGTAAGTTGATTTCATGGTTTTCAAAGAAACAAACGTGCGTCGCAACTTCCACGACAGAAGCAGAATATATGGCCGCTGGAAGCTGCTGCTCGCAAATTCTCTGGCTGAAACATCAGCTGGATGACTATGAAGTAAAAACTGGACAGGTTCCAATTTTCTGTGATAGCTCAAGTACGATTGCCATATCAGAGAATCCAGTACTTCACACAAGATGCAAGCATGTAGACGTACGACATCATTTCATCAGAGATCACGTAGAAAAGAAGGATGTGATTGTTGAGAAAATTCACACAGACATACAGCGGGCTGATATTCTCACAAAACCGCTGATAGAAGCAATATTCAAAATGCTGTGCGGATTACTTGGACTTCTCAACCCAGACGATGCTTCACCCAGCTGAATAGAAGCAGACCCAGCTAATGGAAGCAGACCCAGCTAATGGAAGCAGACTCAGCTAATGGAAGCAGACCCAACTGAATGCAAGCAGACCCAGCTAAATGCAAGCAGACCCAGCTGAATGGAAGCAGACCCAACTGAATGCAAGCAGACATCTGAAATTCAGAATCAACGTCACTGATATCAGCTGAGAAAGATTTCAGCTAAACCAGATGCTGAAAGTGAAGGATTATTCAGCTGAGGGGGAATCAGCTGGAACCACAATGACCCAGCACACCCACTCAACAGAGGTATCAGCTGACTACAATGATCAGCTGAGAGGTTTGCAACATCATTAATTACACCTACTCAATCTGTCTTTCTGTCAACTCACATCTTGTCATATCTAATCAATCTTAATTAAAAGTCTGCAAAGAATTGAATAATGGGAGTTTCGAGGCAAAAGTCAAAACGCCTCAACCGTTCTCTCTCGCGCATTAACTCACATATTCTAATCAAGAAATTAATATGTCGCGAGAATCACTCCCAGCCGTAGATCTTCTTATCAATAGACAAATCTTGATCGTCCATTCATCAAGAAAACTCTTTAAATATGCTAGAAGATATACGCATCATCCCTAAAAAGTTTTTCGGCATTATTTCTTATTTCCATCAATTGGTATTATTTGTTTCTACTAACAAAAGATGCAGAAGAAGAACGTAGAATCCAGAAAGATATTTCCCGGAGCCGATCAAACTTGAAGAATCTGTCAAAGCTTCAAGATAAGAGTTGCTTAACTCTCAGGAACTTCAAAGAAGAAGGAAGTCCAAAAGAAGGAGAAGCCCCTCGACGTATCCGAGCAAAGGCAAAGGAGAGATCGCAAAGCTCAAGAACGTCATTCACCAGGAAGGTGCAGAAAACTTTCTGGGAATGTCAAAGGAAAAAGACCTCCTCAGCCCCACTGATTCTCTCAACATAAAAGAGAGAACGGGACATACAACTCCCTGGGATGCAAAAATCAACGTCAATAGACCTGGACCAGATGTTGATAAAGCCGGAGTATTCAAGAGCAGTCATGACAAAGCTCTTGCTCCAGCACAGGAGGCACAGAAAAAGATGCAGGAGACAAAGCAGCATGCATCTATCTCCGTCCCAGCTGGGAATCGGAGACAACTTGAGGAGACAAAATATACTGAAGCACTGTCTTCAAACAGAAGACTCAAGTCAAATGTGCTCGCTACACAGAGAAGCCAGCTGACATTATGAGAGAATTCGTAATCACTCTCCGAGGAGCAGAAGGCCCACAAGCGGTCGTTTCTTACGGTGGAGGAGAAGTTCTTGTCCCTGCGTGAACATCATCGTCACCAACACCGCAACGGAGTATTCCAGCTGATCAACCAAGCTTAAACCCCAAGACAGATGGGATACTTCAACCGCCTTCTCCTCAGTTTCCTTCAGCTCCACAGGGACACCAGCTTCGAGATCTTCCGATGAAAGATGCTCAAGTCCCTGCACCAAGCTTAAATGAGAAACATCACCCAGCCAATGATCACCTGCAGCTGGATGATGATGATATGAGCTGAACACAAGCCCATCAAGTGCTGAATCAGACTTTCTCATTCAATCTAAGAAGTCTGAAGAAGCAAAAGTTGCAAGGAATGAAGTTGTGCCCGACTCAGAAGATGCTATCTCCCGTGCCAACTCATCCCTCCAAGCACTCACCTGATCGCCCCACTCGAATCGAGCCAAGGACGCCGTGTCCGCAATCACAAACTCGAGGCTAATGCAACCGAAGAAGAGCGCCTAATACAACAAACTCGAGCCACTTAGACTCCAAACCTCACTGCTCAGAGCTGAAAACTACAGTATCGCCAAACTAAAACATCGCAACAGCCGATGGTGTATCTTTCCCACCCTATTTTGATCATGCCAAAAAAGGAGAAGTAAGGAAGAAGAGAGACAAGTCAAAGAAGAGGCAAACTGTTGAGCTAGAGGAACCAGCTGGATCAGAATCAGCTGAAGAGACGAGTCAAAAGAAAGAAGCAACGGATGCAGAAGAGAAGACCCAGCCAACTGGGATTGAAGACTGAAGGATTGAAGACTGAAGATTTGAAGATTTTTTTTCTTCTTTCTTTTTCCTGTGTTATAATGTATATTCTTACATTAATAAAACACAAAGTTTTTCTGCGTCATAAGTTGTCTCAGTTAGGTTTTGGCATCATCAAAAAGGGGGAAATTGTTGGGAAAATTATAAGGTTTCAATTTGATACCAAAACCCAATTGATTCTCCAACCGAATAGATGATCGCGTCAACCTAAATAGTGTTTTCCAGCTCGTCTGTTTGAGCTTTAGATTTTCTAGGCTTACAGGTTAAGGAAGCGGAAGACAGGAGTCGACCCAGCTGTTCACTAGTCACGACACGGCGAGTTACTGAGTCGGCTAGCAAAAGACAAGAGAAGGCGTCAACCTTCACTGAGTGATCCGGCGAGCTCGATCAAGTCGAAGAGAATTCGAGCCGAGTTCAAAACACACTGGTCCACCGTACAGAACAAAGGGAACTATCTCTCGAAGACTTCACTTCAAGACGGTCCGGCTACGAATTCAAAAGCCAGCTCTAAAGGCAGAAGATCCCGGAATCAGAGGAAGTCAACCTACCTCGACCAATGAGGGATTGCCAGATCAGCATCCTAGACTTCAGGACCTAGGATGTGACACAAATGAAGACAGGTGCAGATACGCCCAACGGCAGATCTTGTCTTTAAGAAGAGTAGGTAAGATTCAAACGGCTCCTCCAACGGCTAGTCTTGAATCTCTACCTATATAAACCCGTCTTCAACCTCAGGATCAGACACGAAAAACTCTCTACAAGCTTTCATTATCTGAAATCATCATTCTTTCAAAAGCTCTCAAGCAGTTCTACATAGATCAAAGAACACTTTATCTTAAAGTGTTTCTAGTTAAGAAACTGCTTAGTTTTTCGTCTGTTCCATAGGCCAAACTCTTTGTATATCTTAAGCCTAGATTTCGAACGAGTTCATCATACTCTAATGTTCTTAATTGTAAGAACTCGTTCACAGTTGGAACCCCATACCCAAACCCAAACCCAGAAAGGTTAGGTAAAGGTACGCTTGCTCGAAGCGTGTAATTCGAGTGGTTAGGTTCTTCAGTACCCGGAAACTGAAGGTGTAGGCTTGACAGTGCCCGCAAACTGTTGGAACACAGCTCGGGTTAGAGTTGTGAAGTTGCTTGGTACTTGGAAACCAAGTGGTAGTGGATTACCAGTGAACCTGGTCGTGGACGTAGGAGGTGTTACTCCGAACCACGTAAAAACTCGCGTGCTTCTTACTCTCTCTTTATATTCAGTTTTGTACTAACTCTTTCATATCATTGCATATCTGTTCAAAACTGCACACACAGCTGCTCTCCAAAGACAGCTGTGTCTCTCTGAAAATTGCACAACTTGACTAAGCTGAAAACGTAAAGTTAATCTTTTCAAACTGAGTTTTTCTAAGTAACTGAGCTAAGTTTTCAAACCACCACTTTCCGCACCGCCAGCTGAGTTATTTACCCAGCTGACCCTCCCCAGCTGGATCGATAACTGAGCTCACCAACTCTGTGATTTAACTTGAAAAAGTTTCGAAAAATCTATTTGGTGTATTCACCCCCCCTCTACACCAAATACCCAGCTCAGGGACCATCAGTTTAGTTTAGCCGGCTACGTATGACTTGATCATGAGTTTGACATTGTTCAGTATAATAATTTAGTTTATATCTACGCTATGAAAATAAATAATTTCATATCTAACTTATATTTATATAAATATTTAAGTAATCAAATATATATTGATTCTCTATAATTTATTTATTTGTAATATGATGTTCGTGTATATGCAATATTTTTTTCAGAACAAAGTACTTTATTTTCAAAATAAATAATGAATATTAACGTTTAAACAATTCAGATACAGAATAACTGTAAATGTTATAGAAGGTGACTACAATGCTTGTGTGACAATGTTTGATGAGGTTACATCAGTATATGTAGGATGCCCTATAAATGAGTATCTTTCATCAATCAGTGAGGTAAGTATTTATTAAAAACAATTATTACATTAAGTCTTACTGCATTAAAATATTAAACATAAATTTAATCGTTACGCAAACATAACAATTTTATTTTCTCACGTGACATTATTTTCTCAGGGCGAAAATAATTCCCCATACTATAGAGGTCTGAGCACACAACCGCACTCAAGTCTGTGAAAGAAGAAAAAAGGAATTCTGAATATTATAGTAAATGGAATCCAAAAGATGGAAACCACAGACAATATGACTGCAAAATCTAGAGCAATGAGTGAATCAATTGAAGAATCGAAGCCAGATCAAGAGGAAGGAGATAAAACATCAAATCAAAAGCCTAAATGTACGAAAGTGTGAAGAAAGAAGAAAACAAATACAAAGTTGCAAAAAAAAAAAAAGAAACGCAAGGAAGAAGGTGGTTGATTACATTGACATTCCAAGTGATGACGAACTTCAGTTGGCCAAGCTGATCCGTGGAAGCAAAAAGAACAAAAGTCTTCCACTCAAGAAGATCAAACAAGAGAAACCTTAATATGGATAGTATTTTAGTTTTTATATGCAGTTAAAAAATTATCGTATTTTAATTATTTTAGTTTTTATACACTCTGCTTTAATACTCATTAATTTATAATTTCAATTTTATTATAAGTACGATCAAATTTATAAATAATGATTTATAGTAAAGAGGAAAATAATTGGTCACACGTGCAACGCACGTCTCACATGCTAGTTCATAATAAATGTACATTTAAGTAAGTGTCTATTTCATTTATGACATTTTAAATAACATTCATAATAAAGGAGAGATTTTATTGGAAAGAAAAGCTAAAGAAAATAGAAACATCAATCCCCTTTTCCGTTCCACCTAACTGTAGATTAAAGAAATTACTATTAAGCTTCTAATGATTAATTTAAAAATAAATCTTTCTTATTCTTACTAATCACAATCAAAACGCGCTTTTGCAGACACGATTACCTACTTCCCTAATCTATGACATTGTCACTTTGTCCTTTTCTTAATTTTTCTCACGCACTAACATCTTTAGATTTTCTTTTGTTTTTGGTCCCCCCCCCCCCCCCCCTTTTTTTTTTGAGAGCAACATCTTTAGATTTTCTTAAATTCCTCCAATTTGGTGAAAGTTATCAACTGTTGCTTTCCTCCATATTCATTTATTTTTTATAAAACACGAGGAGGATAACTCGTATCTACTATTTGAGATGTGTATTAAGTAAAATTTTTACTCATGTGCCCGATCTATGATGTGTTGGTGAGATTCGAACTTGAAACATTTAATCACAAAAATATTCACTCTATTAGTAGACTATTTAATTGATTTACAATGCGATCTTATGAAATAATTACAAAAATGTACTCTCTAAATAAGTGTCGCACTTTGAAATTTGTCTTATCCCCTAATAAGTGTTTCATTTCATAATTTTAGAGTAAAATAATGTAAAATTTTGCATTTTGCTCCTATCACCATTGCAAACTATTTACTTTTTAAGGTTTCTATAAAATAATTAGGAGTATAAAGAATAATTTGCCAATTTACTTAGTATGCGGATTTTGACGGGTAAAGACACTTATTTAAGATTTGAGGTAGTGTACATTTTTTAATGTTTCCACTTCTTTAATTTTAGTAATTAAGACCGTCGAATTGTTAATTGTAAATAAATGCACAATATAATTCCGTACGACTTGATTAAATTGACGTGTACACATGCATTAAATTGAGGCAGTTGGATAACTAATTATGTAACGATTTGAAAAAAATTATTCTATTCATCTCATTTATATAGGCTTGTTTTCCTTCATCCCATTTACACCCTTAATAGAATTTTCTCTCAAATATATAATAGGCTTATTTTCATGAAAAATAATTTTTTTAAACTCATTTACTAATATATTCTTATTTAATTCTTTAATTGACTCATAAAAAATGCATAGTCAAAGAATAAATAGGGATATATTAAAAACTTTACTTTATAATTTACTTTTTCAATAATTTTTCTTTATCTTTGTGAAAATTTCAATTCGATATATAAATAGGACTGATGGAGTAAAAGTTGCAGATGAAATTATTATAAACAGAACCTTTTGATTTAAATTGAATTGCGAACGATCCTACACTCTGATACATAATGTAATGTTCTTTTTATAATTTTTATTAAAAATTAAATACGTAAATAAAATAAAATAAAATAAAATAGTATCATAAAAAAAGGTTAAATGATAATTGTTCAAACTCTATATATAGAATATTACTGTTAAATACTCCATACTCTGACTTAAAAATAAAGTACGGTTAAAATGTATTTCGTATTCGAGAATGAAATAAAATTCCATTCTCAAGTACGTTTGGAGATGCTATTGGACACAATATATGGAATCATATTTCCAGGTAGCATTCACTTTTGTATTCTTATAAAAAAAGATTATTATAAACAAATATATAAAATATAATGTATAATAAGATAAATAAATACTAGTGCAAAAATAGATGGAGCAGATAGAGAAAACTAGCAGACAGCATTTCCAACTATAGAGTGATATAAAGAAAAGATTAAAAAAAGGAAAAAAAAAAAAATAGAGAGAGAGAGAGAGAAAGAAAGAAAAAGGAATCTAGTCCCACCTTGATCTTGACGTGAATGCAAGCTAAAGAGACTTCTGTTGTATAAAGAGAGAGAGAGAACACATACACATATATTATTGTTTGTTAATTTGTTACTATAACTCAAATGTCCAAAGTATTGTCTTTAATGCTGCAATTAATGTCTGAAATTGCATATAGCTTTTAAAACCTTGTCAGTAAATCTTCATATTCCCACACATTGCCATTCATTTTACTCACTGTTTCTCCAAAAACAAGAAAAACCAGAAATGGAAGCCGTTTCAAAGTGTTTTCTGCTTTTCTTGCTGTTAATTTCTGTTCTGCAGTTCGCTCACTGCACCGTTACCTACGACAGGAAATCCCTCATCATCAATGGCCAAAGAAGAATCCTTTTTTCTGGCTCCATTCATTACCCAAGAAGCACCCCCGATGTAAGAAAAATATTTATTCACCTTTTTCTTTGTGAATGTGAGTGTGTGAGAGAGAGAGAGAGAGAGTACTGAAGCTGAAGATTTTCACAATGCAGATGTGGGAGGGGCTGATTCAGAAGGCTAAAGATGGAGGGCTGGATGCCATAGACACATATGTATTCTGGAACCTTCACGAACCATCGCCTGGGAATGTAAAATTTCTTTTTTTTTTTTCTTACATCGTGTGAAGTTTTGGTGAGATTTCTTTCCTTAAGACTTGGGACTAATGTTGTTTGTTTTTCTTGTTTTTTAGTACAATTTTGAGGGAAGAAATGATTTAGTTCGGTTCGTAAAGTTGGTCCAGAAAGCAGGGCTCTTCCTAAATCTTCGTATTGGGCCTTATGTTTGTGCAGAATGGAATTTTGGGTACTTCACTTTTTCATCAATTTTGTGCTTAAATGTTTGTAATACTTCTGTTAATTATGTGTTTTGTGTTTTTGGTTGCAGAGGTTTCCCTGTTTGGTTGAAGTATGTTCCAGGCATTTCCTTCAGAACTGACAATGGACCTTTCAAGGTGAGAGAGAGAGAGAGAGAGTTAATGTATTTAATTTAGGTATATGTGAAGTAACAACTGTCTAAAACTGTGTGATCTATTTTCATGACTCTTGTAATAGAAATTTTTACTGCTGAATATTTCAGATGGCAATGCAAAGATTCACTGAGAAAATTGTTGGAATGATGAAGGCTGAGAGGTTGTTTCAATCTCAAGGTGGCCCAATTATTCTCTCCCAGGCATGTTCTGATCTCTTCACTCAACTTTCGCTTGATTTGTAATCAAACACTCTGTTTGCACTATTTGGATGAACTCAATTTTGTTTTGTGTTGTTCAATTATTCCGAAATTTCAAGCATGCTTTTTAACATATGTAGATTGAAAATGAATATGGTTTAGAAAGCAAGAATTTCGGTGCTGCTGGTCATTCTTACATGTCCTGGGCTGCAAAGATGGCTGTCGGCTTAGACACTGGTGTGCCGTGGGTCATGTGTAAGGAAGACGACGCCCCAGATCCAGTGGTAACACATTTTTCCATATATTAGTGATCATTCTTTAATTTCTTGGAGGTGAACTTTGCAAGTTATAGCAGTATATATAGTTTGTATGGTTGATGAAGTCCTGTAACATTTATCGACAGATTAACACGTGCAATGGTTTTTATTGCGACTATTTTTCCCCAAACAAACCTTACAAGCCAACTATGTGGACCGAGGCTTGGACCGGCTGGTACCTTCGTTGTCCACCACTCCCTTTCAATTGTTGACTCACTACTCTGTATAATGATTCTCATCGTTTTTGTTCTCAAGGTTTGAAGAATTTGGTGGGCCGATTCATCATCGCCCTGTTGAAGATTTGGCATTTTCTGTAGCTAGATTCATCCAGAAAGGAGGCTCGTTCGTGAACTACTACATGGTAATAAAATGCCTCCGCTGTTACTGCACGAATATCAGATGAAGAATAAACAATGATTAGCTCGTTCGTGAACTATTAATTTCTTATCAAATATAGTGCATCAATTTCACTTGTGTTTTTCAACCTTCTGTAACCAGTACCATGGAGGAACAAACTTCGGAAGAACAGCTGGAGGTCCTTTCATTACAACCAGCTATGACTACGATGCTCCTATTGATGAATACGGTAATAGAAGATTACTCGAGCAGCCAAGTTTGACATTTTTCTTATAATATGTTTGTTCTTACTAATATTTCACTCTCTGATTTGTTACATTTGTAGGCTTACTAAGACAACCCAAATATAACCATCTAAAGGAACTTCATATGGCAATAAAGCTATGCGGGCATGCTTTGGTTGACGCTAATCCTACAGTTACTAATTTGGGAAATTACGAACAGGTGTCGTATTTTTATTATTTGATCTGCAAAAACTTGTATGGATTCCATTCAATGCACAAGTTTCTCGGAATTTAGATTATAATCCATCTCCATTCTGAGCATATTTTTTACTCTTTTATATGTTTTGCCTTCTCAAAATGGAATGGCTCAATGATTCTTTTCTCCAGGCGCACGTGTTTACTTCAAAGTCGGGCCACTGTGCAGCATTTTTATCAAATTACCACTGGGACGCGAGTGCAAGGGTGACATTCAATAAAATGCACTACGATCTGCCTCCCTGGTCAATCAGCATACTCCCTGATTGCAAGACTGTTGCTTTCAACACGGGCACTGTAAGTTTTGCTAAAACGAGATTTTCTGGTACGGACCAGATGAGCTTCAGACATATTCTGCTTAATTTGTTTCTTAATATTGCATCTCTGAGGTAGCAAAGTTCCAAGTCGTCGTCTACCTGAATGCTTCATTAAGTTCGTTATCGATTAGTAGGAAATATCTGATGATAGTGGGGGCTGCATAGTTTTCCTGACTTGTCCACTACTTTGCTTCGTCTTAATTACAAACGGATTTTGCAATGTACAGATAAGATCAAAAACATCTTCGCCACAAATGTTGCCTACAAATATCTGGATGCACTCGTTGGAAACATTCAATGAAGACTTATCCTCCACTGATAATGATGCAAGAATTACTGTTGTTGGTCTTATGGAGCAATTGAATGTCACTAGAGATGCTAGTGATTATCTATGGTATACGACCAGGTAATTAAAGACACTTCCAAGGGCTTTTCTCCAAAGATGTTTTCACAAACTTCCATCAAACTCATACGAACCAAACTCTGTGCAGTGTCGAGATAAGTCCAACTGAATCTTCTCTACGTGGAGGTCGGGGTCCAGTTCTCTCAGTAGATTCTGCAGGCCATGCTTTGCATGTTTTTATAAATGGAAAACTCTCAGGTAATACTCGACTCTTTTTTCTTTTTTTTAATTACAATGTCGATATCATTACAACTAAATTCTTGATGTTGTACAATAGGCAAATAGAAAACTTCTAATGTAAGATGGCATGTTTCCTTATTACAGGATCAGCCTTTGGAACTCAGGAAAACAAAAAATTCACTTTCACAAAATCTGTCAATTTTCATGCTGGAGTAAACAACATTGCACTACTTAGTGTAAACGTCGGGTTGCCGGTTTGTTTTCCTGATCCTTCCCTAATATAGATGCATAAAAAATACTAGTATATTCGTACTTGCTATAACTTTGATGCACAAATTTTTCGTTTTTCCATTTCAAGAACATAGGCCATCGTTTTGAAACATGGAGTACTGGAGTCCTCGGACCTGTTGTGTTACACGGGCTAGACCACGGTACAAGAGACTTGTCGTGGCAAAAATGGTCGTACAAGGTTCGTCATACCATGTTTTGCTTTTCCTGCGGTCATCAAGTTTGTTATTCTGATGATTACACTAACTTTGGATGATAAACCTTTCCTTTTTTTTCAGGTTGGAATGAAAGGAGAAGCCATCAACTTATATTCACCAAGTAAAATTTCTTCTGTTGATTGGACAGCATCTCTTGCAGCGAACAAGCAGCAGCCGCTAACGTGGTACAAGGTACCAATGCTTAAAACAACAAATTTGACAGTTTCTCTAACTATAACATTGGATAATGGGAAAAAAGGATCATGATTTCCAATGGAAAAACTAGCTCTGGTATATTTATAATGCTCTTATTCGAAGTCTGTAAAGATGTAGAAACCGTCGAGACAAAGGGATCAGAAGGGTTAGGTGTCGGATTTAACTACTACTACACGGTTTTGCAATTTTCACACGACTTTTTGCAATTTTTCACATGCAAACAAGTGTGGATCAAAAGTGTTGTTAAATCCGGAAATTGCAACATGAGATATATAACTCAAGAACATAATATTTATACTTGCATTGTTTTCTCTTTTCCAATTAATGGAACTACATAGGCTTTATCTACAACATACATGATTTGAAGGACATTAAATTCTCATACATGGCGTGCAGGCATATTTCGACTCGCCAAATGGAAACGAGCCGTTGGCACTGGACTTGAGTAGCATGGGCAAGGGTCAAGCTTGGATCAACGGGCAGAGCATTGGGAGATACTGGACAGCTTACGCGAAAGGGCAATGCAACACTTGCAGCTACAATGGAACGTATCGACAGGCAAAGTGTCAAAATGGGTGTGGGCAGCCAACACAAAGATGGTATGAAAATCATACATAGGTGTTGTGTTGTTGAAAGCATGCATGCATGTTTTATTAATGGGTGAGTTACTAAGTTTTGATTAATGTTGTTTGTGTAGGTACCATGTTCCTCGGTCATGGTTGAAGCCTAGACAGAATTTGTTGATAGTTTTTGAGGAAATTGGTGGTGATGCTTCTAAGATTGCACTTGTTAAAAGATCACTTGCTTATGTATAGACTATTATAGATTATATATTGTTGAAAAAGGGAGGGAAAATTAAATCAAACTACTTGTTTTCTAGCATAATTAATTTATTAAATCCAGATTGAAGTCAGCCTCTGTTGTGTTTGTGTCCCCATATATACTCCATTCTTTGTAAATTATGGAAATTCGTATACTTGACACATTATGTATTTTGTAAGGGATAAAGGAATATGTGATTTGAAATCATTATACTCTGATGCTTTAATTTTTGTGTTTTTTATTTGATTGTTTAAAAAAAAGTCCTAGCAGAAGGGGATGATGCAGAAAAAATCATTTGTAGAGAATTTTTTTTCTAAATCTCGGGCTTGAAATTTCTAGAAGACAATTTTCATGCTATTTAATTTGGTGATATAGTCTAATAGAGAATCTTGCATAACAATTCACACAAAATATTAAAAATTTGATAATTAATTACACGCGCGCGCCAATAATGATATCATATTGTATGCGTGACTTTGATAATATGCAAAATCTTTTATGTTTTTGAAAGTATATTTATGACCATCATTGTTACAGCACAACAACAATGCGGTGACAACTGAGTGACCTTTTATTGTTCTTCAAATATTGTTTTTTGTTTTTATATCACGTTGTAAGCGGATACCAAGACACACACATGACATGATAACAAAATGAATTTTTGATTTCTTTATTTTTCTTATTGTATTTTTAGTTTGTACTCTCATTTTTAGAACTATGTAGCCTGTTGAAAATCGACCGGAGTTCATTATTTAATAAAATAAATAAAATTATTAGACGCAAATATGTTTGGTAGTTCGAAATTTTTTTTGAGGTGAAAATCTTTAATTTCTAATAAAACTCAAGAAAATTGTTAGTTTCTTTTGTTATATAATTGAAATAGTGAGGCGGTCATTCACTTTACTAAAAAAATTGATGTGAAATCCTTTTTTATTCAATTATAAAATTCAACACATTTTTTGTGTACTTCATTTGTCCTAATTTTATGTTTTATTTTTGTCTCAAAATTATAATTTTCTATCTCTTATTGAAAAAAAAGATTATATTAAAATAGTTTTATCTTAACATACCACATTTTGAAAATATTTTTATTTTTTATTTAGAAAATTTTAAGTTTCTTTTGTTATTTCTTTCTCTCTCTTTTACTTTGACAAACTTAATAATTGGCCAAATTGATTATGTAACCAAATTAAATTTTTTAATAAAAAACTATTTATTTGGCCAACCCAATTTGCAGATGGAACTATTGAAGATTTGTTTAATAATTTCCTAGAGTAAGAATTTATTCTATTTACCTCCTTAAAAAAGAATTTTATTTACCTCATTGTATATGATGTTAATTGTTTTGTACGTCTGATCATCTCGTCATAAATTAAAATTTTGAGATCTCTTTCGCTAGTGTACTCATGAGATTGCAACGTATTATTGACCATGTTTTGCTTTTATCATCTCGTCCCACATTAATTATTGTAATACTTATGAAAAAATTATTTATTTGTTCAAAATTAATTTTTATTTGGTCAAATTAAATAAGAATCTATTTTGATTGGAAAATGAAATCTTTTTATATATGTTCTCCAAGAAGTGAAGATCACTACAAATTTAATGTGGAATTCAAGAATATTAAATACCAAATAATAGAATTCAAATATATAATACTTTATAAATATATAGATAATATAGTTGCAACTTAATAATTGACCAAATTATATTTTTTAATAAAAATAAGTTTATTTGGACAACTAATTGATTGTTCAAATTAAATTGCTACTGCAAAATAATTGTAAAATGAGAAAATATACATTGAATTTTAGTATTTATATAGGCTTCCGTCCATTGTTTTTGGAAATATGGAAAATACTAAATATATTAAATATATGAATAAAATATATGAATAAAAAAAATTCAAAATAAGAGAGATCCAGATTAATAAATATTATTCTTTTGTCATATTAGTTTATAGAGATACCAAAGTAATAAATATTACTATATTAATTAATTTATTTCTGTGAAGATTATGTTTATTATATTGATATCATCATTATTATTTATCGGTTTCTTAATTATATTTCTTAATAATTTATCAAATTAAACAAATTACTATGGACAACTTAATAATTGCTCAAATTTTTTTTTAATAAAAACAAAACTATTTATTTGGCCAACTAATTAATCGGTCAAATAAAATTGATTATGTAAAATAATCTTGGGATGAGAAAATAGATATGGATTTTGAGTATTTATATAGGCTCTCCAAAAGTAGAGTCTTATTAAAAAGCGATGCGGAATAGAAAATTTTATATTAAATATAATAAATATATAAATAAAAATAATTAAAATGAGAATTTAAGATAAAAAAGAATAATGAATGGAGAACGCGCCACGTAGGACCTAAAAATAAGAACTCGAATCAAATTCGTTTTAATAATGTATGGATGTGCAGTACTGCAACATAATAATATTTAATTTCGTTCATAGAATAAAATAAGAAAGCACAACTTGCTAGAAAACTTATTACCGTTTGTATGTGAACAGAGATGTTTCAAATTCAATTTCTACCGCTCCTTTCTTCGCATGCAAAAAAAAGAAATATAATAATAATAATAACCAAATTTTGTGTTTTGCCAATTAAAGTTGAATAAATAAATAAATATTATGAATATAGAGGCCGCTTCTCTCTCTTTCACGATAGGACGCTGTCGTTTGTTAGTTGTTACGAAGGCAACATTTATTTATTACTAGTAGTATATTTTTAGAAGGAAAACAAAACCTAGTTGAGTTGACTTTGCCGTATTAATAATAATTTTCCCGTATTGCCCCTAGACCCGTTATTGGGATCGACCACCGTACCGCGTCGATCATCTGAAAACGCATACTCTCTTACCTACACCGCCACGCACCCGAACACTCCTCCAGGCTCCAGCACGAAATTCTTAAAAGGAAAAATATTTTGGGAATAACGATTAATAAAACCTCCCCCTTCCGAGCTTTCTCTCTCCAGAATCTTCGCTACATGTACTCTCTCTCTCCTCCGCTCCTCCTCCGCCGTACATCACATGGCTAAAGCTAAAGCCGCCCGCCGCACTCTCGATTCCTACACCGTCAAGCATATCAGCAAGACCATCCGCCGTGAGTTCCGCTTTTTATCATTCTCCAATTATGATTCCAGCTATATCCGCACTGTCAATCTATCTGTTTATGTTGTCGTCCTTGCTTCAATTGATGTTGACGTTAGGTTAATTTCCTGTTTTCTTTTGCTGCAGCCGGCGACTGCCTTCTGATGAGGCCGTCGGACACGTCAAAGCCTTCGTACGTGGCTCGTCTGGAAAAAATTGAGGCGGACAGCCGCGGCGCGAACGTGAGGATCAACGTGAGGTGGTATTACCGGCCGGAGGAGTCGATCGGTGGCCGCCGGCAATTCCACGGCTCGAAGGAGGTGTTTTTGTCCGATCACTTCGATATTCAGAGTGCTGATACTATTGAAGGCAAGTGTACTGTACACAGCTTCAAGAGCTATACTAAGCTCGATGCCGTTGGGAACGAGGACTTCTTCTGTCGTTTCGAGTATAATTCGTCCACCGGTGCTTTCAATCCAGACAGAGTTGCCGTGTAGGTTAAATTTTTAGCTCATTTCTGTTCAAGAGTGGTTGAATATAGTGAAATTTGAGGCAATTTCTTTTCGACAGTCTTTTTTTCAACTTCTGGTGAAATTGCTATTCGTAGACTTGCCCATTCTCAGCCTTTGAGTTTATATGCGTTACTAGTTTCGATTTATAAATTAGCTGAAGTTTAGTGACAGTTGAAACCATTGGTTCTAATTTCCATCATCCATCAAAGTTATTGAAGAAGTTCTGATCTTTATGAGCAATAGTTTAAGACGACTTTTATGTAATAATACCGAGCCCCAGAATATAAGCGAGTTATTGATGCATGCTCGTGTTGAATATTCTTGCTCATTTTACTGTGGCAGGTATTGTAAATGCGAGATGCCTTATAACCCAGATGACCTTATGGTTCAGTGTGAAGGATGCAGTGACTGGTGAGTATAAGTGCGTAGGAATTGATTTTTTGGTTCATTGTTTGGTATGGATATGTTTTCGAATTATCTTGTAAGCCGTTGATTTTGCTGCATTCATCACTGCTCATGTGTAGTTGATGAGTTTTCTATGTTTTCTTTGAGCTCATAGTGTTTATCTATGCAATCATGCTACTTTTTATGCTCAAAGGCTATTATGCATATGTTTTTATTCGCCTCTATTCCTGGAACTGAGCTAATTCTGAAACTCTTTTTTTTTTTTTGACGGATAATTCTGGAACTCGTTCACTGTTCCTTTAATCCTGCTTTTTGGCTTCTGGAATTCCTGACTGTATGCTGAGGTCATCTATGTATCTATAGGCAGGTTTTATAAAGAATGCACAAAGTTTTCCGGAAGCTAAAACACTCCAGGGATAAGTGAGATTCCATATGTGGATTGCTCTTCATTATATGCGTGTAAACAAATTGATATCGTGTTATTTCGACAGAGAAAGAAAGTAGGTCAAAATCGAGATAAGAGCAAATTTGGGATGAAAAGGATTGTAATATATGCCTATGAGCCAAATTCATCGTTAGGTCGTGCCAAATTTAAATCAAATCCCCCTGGAAGTATCATTTCCTTCTTAATGATCTAGAATAGTGTTAAAAGTTGGCCAACCTCATGCTTGTGGATTTTCATTTCTGTTTCGTGTTATGTCCTCGTAAAATTGACATTCAAGCAATGTTATATCCTAGTATTAGGCGTCATGACAGGGGGGGGAGAGAGAGAGAGAGGCCAAAAAGATTTCTGATTAGTTAGAGCAAGATTCTACGTAAATCCTACAATGTGTCTACTTGACAAAAGTATGACATGGATTTCATTTCTCACTCTAGTGTTAATATAAGTTGCATCTAGAAAGAAACACATTAATGCCCCTTTTGAGCTGATTCATACACGTGGAAGATTGAGAGTTATAGAAATAGCCAGTACAGTTATATCTTCTAGAAAAAGTTCCTAGTTTCTGCTGCATGTCCTTAATTTTGTGCATTAAGCTAAATAATGAGCATATTGAGCCTCAATTTTCTGGGTATCAGATAGCAGCACTAAAGTGTTCAACTTTGCAAATATCATGGTATATCGATAGATCGACCAAACCAAAGCCATGGGAGTTGTATGCCCAATCATAGGAACAGTTATGAAAATGCCTAGACAACTCAATTTCTTTTGCAACATGTATAAAACGGAGTGGATTCTGTTGTTTGTGCACTCTCACTAGGATGTCACTGACTGGAATCCAAAAAATATTTTCTACTGTTTTAACGAGTATGCAGCTCTTCCTGGATCTGTAGCTGTAGGATCTTCACATGCTACACATCCAATCCATTCTAAAGTTATTTTTGAAGTTACCTGGCTAAATTTATGATGCTATGTCCATATCATGCAAAACCTAAAGAATTCAGTCTGAACTTTGGGCATTCAAATGCATATTATGTTGCTTCAAAATGATAGTAACATCTCAGTGAAACGCACAGTGAGCACGGCATTGCCTTAGATTTTGCTAGAGTTGTATTAACCTTGTACTCCCTCCGTCCCTGAATAAGTGCCCCGAGCCGCCAAAAAATATATACCAAGGCAGTGGGCAAAATTGGGGGTGTAAACGAGCCGAATAGTGTTTTGCTCAAGATTGACTTGTTTGGCTAAACGAGCTTCTCATTCAATTATCGAACGAGCTCTTATCGAGTCGAGCCTAAACGAGCTTTTAAAATTTAGTCTTTCATTTAAAATATTAGTTACTTTTTCAAAAATATAAGTTATATTATTCACAATAATGTAATATATTTACTATTTTCTTGTAATTAAATAAAGTTAACTAGTTAGTTTATCCAATATTACTAATTATTGTATAAAATATAAGATATCTAACTAATAATCATGTATTTTTAAGATAAATCACTTAACGAGCTTACTCATGAGCTAACAAGTCAAGTACCGTCATGCTCAAGCTTGACTCGTTTACCTAAACGAGCTTCTCAATTAATTATCAAACGAGCTTTTATTGAGTCGAACGCCGAATAGCTCGCGAGTAGCTTTACAGTCATAGGCAAAATAACAAATTTTACCCCTAATTATTGCATAGAAACTGGAAAGGTTAACTTTTTGCCTTGAGTCAAAGGGTAGATATGACAATTTAGCCTAAATTTTGCATTGAAAACCACGATAGGACACTTATTCGGGGACAAAAATTTTGGCGGCTTGTGACACTTATTCGGGACGGAGGGACACTTATTCTGTCCAATCATTAAATCCTTGAAGATGCTGTATGTAGAAAACTCATGGATGCTTTCTGGCCTATGCTGAGCATTGTAGTTGCTAGATTTTTATAACAAACCTTCAGGTGTATGATTGAAGTACACGCTTTCGACTTTTTACTCAGGTTTCATCCAACTTGTATAGACATGACCGTGGAGGAAGCCCAAAGACTTGATCACTTCTACTGCCATAACTGTTCCTCAGAGGATCAGAAGAAATTACATGATTCTCATGTTTCCACCAGAAGTGCTGACATCAAGGTAATTCAATGACTGCTAATCACTCTCTATCTCAGATATACTTGTAAACGTGTTTCTAGATTTATTTATTTGGGATTAACACTTGATACTTGCTCTAACTTAACTTCTGAACTTTGTTTTTGCTTTCAACCGATCCACAAGTTAAGATCACAAATTTTATTTCAATGCAACCCATTTTCAGATATCTGTTATGCTGGCTTTCAGGTGGGTACAAAACGTCGTAGGAGGTGATACTGATACATCTGGTATTGTGGAAGAATCGAAGCAAGCACACCACTCCGTACTGAGGTAGAAGTTGAAAATTGTAATCTGATGCAAGAAGAGAAACTATATGGGAAACATGCGTGTCTATATTTAGTTTAAAAGACAGTTAACCTCGTTTCCTCCAGAGGTTGAGGATCTGTTTGGTTGTCTGTAATTTATATGATGTAGATTCTTTTGTTGTCCTGGCTTTCTCTCTTCCCAGGGACTCCTGTCCTGTTGCTCAATCCCACTGATTCTCAACTTAGATAAAAGTGTGACAGATGACGAGCCCCGGGATGTATGTATTTGGTGGTTGGAATTATTTACTGAATGTAGATTTATGTGTATCTCGAATAGTTCTCCTTGTTTTTCTCTCTTCAAGTTTCAGGATTCGACGAGGCTGTCTCAGTCGGAGTATCACTGGACAGTGCAGACCGTTTGGTTGTGATCTATGGAGTCGGTATATACTCGAAAAGAAACAGCTTCTGCACTGGTGCATACCTCATATATAGTTATGTTTTTGAGATATGAACGTATGTACTATTATTGTATGTTCATATTTGGTAGTGTAAGTAGTGAATAAAAGTGAAACAAACGATTAGTATGCGACAGGTTAGAAACGTGGCATTGTTAGGTCTTCGATGGGATAAGTGGAGTTAGGAGCTAAGCTAGCTTAAATTGAACCTACAAAGGTTTTTATGATATTTCTCTGTTATTCTATATTTGTCAACTCTGCTTAATTAAGCTTATTTATGGCTCACTTGATTACAACACTGCAGTATTAAGATTCCGAGTGAAACTTTTATATGTAAAGGGTTAATATTGTAATCTAACCCCATCTTGTTGGTGTCGTTTTCTAATCAAGATTCATGTGTTGCCTCCCTCACGTTGGATATCAAAGAGAACAATTTTCTATTTAATAAACTCAATGCTGGCTATATAATGTGTCGTGTACATTTAAAAGAATTTAAAATAAAATGACAGCGGATGTTTAAGAATTGAGATTGGTATTCCACACAAACTGAAAAGAAATTGAGCTTGGTTGAAGGGTACAAGTATATACTCCCTCCGTCCCTTATAAGTGTAGTCCACTTTCCTTTTTCGTCCGTCCTCCATAAGTGTGGTTCTTCCTTAAATGGATGACTCCACTTAAAATTTTACCCTTTTACCCTTTAAAAGTAACTAACACTACAACAAAGTGGGTCTCATTCTCCACTCACTACACATCTACCTAACATCCTTCTTAAAACACGTGCCCCTCCCTCCGGACCACACTTATCAGGGACGAAGGGAGTACTATTTATTAACAGCATGACATTTTTTCATGGTCATAGACTTCAATTTATTTTTGTTTATGTCGTGGAACCCAGCAATTATTTTTGGTATGCTTGGGTAAAGCTACGTTCCTAGCTCGATTTATGGAGGTGGTGATGAGATTTGAATCTAAGACATTCGGCTTCAAGAATACACACTCCATCACTAGGTCATCCTTAGGTCCATCTTCAAATTACATATTTGAACTCAAAGTTTGCTCCAATTTATTAATTTAAAACAAAATTTCAACTTTGACAATTCAATACCCAATAAATGTAATATGTTTTTAAATCTAAAACGGGTTAAGTTTTCCTGTCCAGAAAATCATGTTGGCATTATAAATTTCATGTGGAGTTCTTTTTATTTTTCACGTGTAGTAGCAGACTAGCAGTGCTTGTCGGGGCTATATTTGCGATTATTGCAACAAAGTTGTGCATTTTTAGCCCTCGCGTATTATTTTCGTCGACAACACGAGTTTTAAGTATAAATACCATCGACAATTTGGTTCGGTTCGGTTTGGTTGTATTACTTCATAGAGAATCATGGATTTAATTACAATCAAACCTCAATACATGCGCGATTTTATAAAGTTAGTTGAGAATGTCAATGATCACAAAGTGTATATATAACAAATGATTGAAAGGCCTTTTCCCAAAGTCAACAACCTTCTTCACATTTCAAACTGCATTGTTCTTTCCTTGAAATTTTGTCCTAAGATGGAAAGTCAACATTTGCAAGAAATTTGGAAGTAGTTGCTCACCTGGGAAGACAAAGACATCATTTTTAATTTTCTCTATTTTTTTTGGTAATTTTCAATTTTCAAAGTACCATGCTTTCTGTACAAATGCTTCTTCAGAGGTGCATCTAAATCCCACCTCAAAATCTTGACTTTTTTTTTTTTTCCTTCTTTTCTGCATAAATGTACACTAGATTATAACAATTGAATATGTGACGATTTGTATATGTTACTGCAGCGAAGCCGAAATCATCATTCAGAATTCGAACTTGAGACCTTCAGCTTACTGCATTCAGATTTGGCTCATTTAGAGGCAACGGGCTTGATTCTTCGTCAGACGCAGGCGTCATTGAACTAGCCTGTCGATCACCATTCAAAGTGGACGAACATTAGATGGGTCGTCTTCTCAATTCTAATCAATTACCCAAAGTAAAACACCCTTGGAGCAAGCTAGGAACTAGATTTACCTGTTGCTGTCGACGACGTATGATGGAGGTCACTGCCTTCAGTATTATGCAGATTGGCAGAATAATCCCAGCAACTCTCAGCACTAAAAGCTGTTTCAAAGGGGTAGAGAATGAGGAAATCTTGCATGCAGGTTTACGAAGCTCGAAATTTCTGATTCTCATATGCTAAAACATACCATGATCAGTGGGAGAGAATAGTTCCCTGCTCGACTAACGACCACTGGAAGAGTATGCCGCAAGATTAGGAGAACCATGAACTGCAGGAAATTGTACGAAAAAAGATGAATAAAAGACCCCACAGAATGCTAGAAATAATTTAGCCTGGGTGAAAAGTCTACAGCCGCGTACACTAATCAATACCAAGTGATAGTCGAGCAGAAAGTGATTAAGCCGTCAGTGATAAATGTTTCAATTTTAGCATTACATCCGCAAGTAGATTTGTTTTCAATTTCTTCAACTGAGAGAGAGAGAGAGAGAGAGAGAGAGAGAGAATTACTATTATGGCTACTGTGCGGCAGCAGACTATGCTTCGTGACGTGGAAACAGCATACTCATCATATTCTGGGTCGAGGAAACTATGATCCGTGGAAACCATAGCAATAATGCGAGGATTGTTTAAATCTCTTCTGGCAATTTGCCAATTCCCCCTGATAAGAACAATCTTATTAATGACATGGTTGCATAAAATCCTTCTACATTTCAAACTATGCAAGTATAAAAATGAGGATTACCTCAAGTTCATCGGGAGTCCGCCAAAACGGAAAATTGGGGGCGGTGCTGTATATCCAGGCTTAAATTGCTGCAATACAAATTTACATAGGTACATATAATGGCAAGTATAATAGTAAAACTTAGGGCTAGAAAGCAACATAAGAAGCGACCTTTATGAGAAACAAGAAAATATAACCTCACCTGATGGCATATCTCACACATAGTGTCACCCTTCTCATTGCACCACTTTTGTACACATCTACGATGAGCATACTGAAAAAAGCGGACAGAAGAACGCACGACGTAATTACATGTCCAGAACAAGTATAAACAACAATGATATAAGTAAAGAAGTGGATTATTTCCAATCTTCGGGTGTCAAATGGCTTCACTCATTGAAAAGCAAGCAAAAAAAGGGTTCAAATAAGATGGACAAAAAGTATGCTTCCTAGAAAACTAGTAAAAATCGAGCCTTCAATCCCTTTACAATAGCCAGTTCGTGTAAAATTTTATATATTCTGTAAGTTAAAGATGATATGGAAATTGTGTATGCATGTCTCAATTATGGAAAACAAGACCTAAAGAAACTACACCTCTTTGTATCATCATCTCTATCAAAGGCAATATTTACATGCAGTATTATGCCAATGAATTCAGTTTCAACAAACATTTGAGATATAACTCAACTTGGATGCCATAAAAAATAAAGGGAGGAAAGTTAAAATAACCATTTTGAAAAAGCAAATATAAATTCTAACCATTAATCTTTAAAAGATAAATACTAACCAAAATTTTTACATCTTTACTATCTTGCCCTTATACATGAAAGTATACATGACATACACGAACACATACACGAATACATACATGATAGTCAAATTTTTTTCCGGCGACCTTTTCCGGCAACTTTTTCCGGCTAAACACATGCAGAAAGGGGAAAAACACACACACACACCCACATACACACACACACTTACATGTATTCGTATATGTATTCGTGTATGGATTCATGTATGTCGTGTATGAATTCGTGTATGAATTCATGTATGGAGTCATGTATAGAGGGGCAAATTGGAAGAGTGGACATTATTTATCTTTTAAAGATTAGTGGCTAGAATTTGTTTTTGATTTTTCAAATTGGTTACTTTTGCACATTGTTTCAAAAATAAATGCATAAAAATCTGATAGAAAAGAAGTAAAGTGAATATGAATTAGAAAGTATATAGTAACTAAATTGATTAATTACAGTCATCAAATATCAAATCCTCGATGACGGAAACAACAGCAGGACTATCAGCAACTAACCTTCAAGCTTCCAGAGCAAGAGCATGGAGCCTCCATATTTGAATCAAAATCATCATCCTGGCATATCCTGCACTCGGCCACCTTTGTCGGAGATAAACTAGCATCAGAATCCTTGTGGTAGGAATAGTTGATTGTTGCTTCATCAACAATTACAGGAGATGCCTGCTTCAAGCTACTCTCAATTGCAGCCTCCAGAGTCGATTCAGTAAGCAACCGATCAACCAGCAAGACGAAGTGATCCCCCATCTTATGTCAAACAAGGAAAGTTTTATACGATGCGCTCTTACCTATCACAACACAAGAGCTACAACATTACAAAGAAGTTCACACAACACATAATATGATAGAACTAAATTTAGGCTCATAGGGCTAATAGGTTGAATCCAAATTGTGCTGTGAGTCGACCAATAAACAATGAAATTAATTGTTTATTTAAGTATAGTTGAATAACAACAACATTTTCAACAATACTGCCAAACCCTCTGAAGATAATGGTCAAAGGGTGGAATGCAAAGGCTGGAGATAAAATCAAGACTTAACAAGAAAAAATGTAAAATATAAAAATTCTTATTTGCTTTTTCTTCAAGAGAAAAAAGAACCCTTTGAACCAAAATCTTCTAAGAAACCCAAAAACCACCAAAAATAACCAAAACCCAATTCACAAGAACACCCAAAGAAACAATCCCACGATTCATAACATCAAGCAAACATAATCATATAAAATTACGCATGCCCAGATGGGAAATAAGTGATCTTTATCTTAAAACAAGTTAATTACAAAGATAAAACACCAAAAAAAAAAAAAAGGAGAATTGCAGCAAGCATGCTGTAAAAAGAAGAAGAAAACTACCACACATTTCACAAGAGATAAAAACAGAGGCAAATTGAAGAATACCCAGATGCAGAAAAAGTGATCTTTAGCCCAAGTCGGAGATTAATTGAAATAAAATGAGATACAAAGTGAAGGGACTTTAAGAGAATATACATAGAAAACAAAATAAGTCAGGGGAAAAAAGAGACTTACAAGAAGGGTATCGGATAATCTGAAAGCTAAGAAATCTCTCCTTTCCTAGCTAAAGCAACAGATTGAGTGTTCTCGTTCTCAACAATGTAATTCAAATTTCTTGTTCAAATTCCTATATGCAATGATGCCTCACCATATATATATGTGTGCGCGCACATATATACACGCGGGTAGAGAGGGGAGAGAGGGAGAGAGAGAGAGAGCTTTTACGAAGTTCAAAAAATAAGAAAAAACAATGCAAAAAAGAAAAAAAAGTCCGAGAATAGAATAGTGTCTTTGAGCATTTCAAGCACGTCCCCACCATTAATAGTTATGTACTAGCGACATTTGTTAAAACGTTAATACTTTTTGGACATATATGTCTGGACATAAAATGAATATATTAATAATCTTAACTTATAATTTATCAAATAAAATAATGGTGTTGATTAGTACTCTAATGTATTTACTTAATTAATCTAAACCGTCATTTTTAAAGAGAGAAATATGAATACAAAAAATACGAAATTAAACTAATAAAGTTATTTTGTGATTTTCACTAATATTTCGGAAATACTATTACTTAATAAATATTTATGCATTCACTTGAATTAGATTACTCAAAAAATAATAAATTGAATGAATGTGGAGAAATTACAAAATTAAATAAATAAGTTAAACGGATCGAACCAATTCATTTACCTAAACTAGCTAGATTATGTCCGGACATTTATGTCCGAATAGCATCACTCTTGTTAAAAATATACTCCATATTCCATAAAGATTTTTTTTTTATTTGTTTTATTTAACTCATTATTTTAGTAGAGAATTTGCTGTTTGCTGTAGAATTTAACGGCAATGAAACGATTGCTCTCACTTTTCCGTTATTTTTGAAAGCTGATTTCATTACTGCTATCATATACTGTATTTATAGTTTCCAACTCTGTTAATTATGAAGCTGAGTTATGGAAAGTCAGTTCAATTAATAAAGTGAAATAGTATTATTGTATATTAATCATTACTCTTTAATAATTCTTATAGGAGGTTACTTTACTAATTGAGCTTAATTCAATTTATTCAACTGCATATACAAACTACATTCTCGAACTTATATTTCTTTGAAATTTTTATACTATAAGCTACTTTATCCGATTTATTTTTATTTCGGTACATTTTATTGGACAACATTTGTCTTACAACTTATAGTAGCAAGTGGGTGATTTACTTTTCAATTAATTTCAGCTTTAAAGTCTGACGATTCATTTTAATTTCAGGTGGGGTATATTAAATAATTCATTTCACTAAATGATAAACTATAGCTTGTGAAAATATGGAACGGCATTTACTATAAATAAATAAATTGGCTTAGAAAAATTGTGCTTAAACGAAATAGCATCAACTTAATATAAACAAGCAAGATACAACCTCTTCAACTTGGTAATGATTTGTACGACAATCATATCTCCAATACGTTACACCTTGAATTGATCTATGTGGTGTTACTATTAGCATCTAGCTCATTTTGATAATTATATTCTTTAGTTAGATTTGAAGTTAACTTTCGACGAGTCACGTGTGCTTTTCGTTGCTGGAGATCAAATCTTGTGATGTAATTATGAAAAATTGAATAGTTTGTGTATTTAAGTAATACTATCTTTAGATTGTGTTATAATTGTATTAAGAAGTCTATAATTTAGATATTAAATTGTATTTTTCCCATGAAACAATAAGCTTGTTTTTATATATGTATATACAAGTGTTTGATATTACAAAATGCAGTTGATTGTCATGAAGAATATAAGAATTACAGCAATTCACTACAAATTATTTTGAAAAAATATCCCCAAATTCCTTCCCCAACCATCTCGTATACTTTTTAAAGACATTAATTAACGTAATTTTAAATTTATTTAAACTATAATAGTATATTCTTTTTGATGTATCCATTTTACGATTTTGTAGCCCTCCAATTTAACAAAAGACTATTGGAGGGGCGCAATGTTGAATCTGGACAGGTGGGCCCTTAATTACAACATTTTTGTATGTGGACAAAAGATAAGATTATCCAGTTAGAATTAAAGATGTAATATCTGGCAAAATACGTATACAATTACTAACCAATAACAAAAGCCATGTGCATGGCTCTCGACACAAGCAATTTATACATATTTACAGTATCATCGTATAACCTAAATATATATTTAGATCAAATGATGTCCAAATAAAAAATAGTTGTTTCCGACATGGGCAGATTCAGGGAGCTAAAGTCGATATTTCCAGCTATAAAGAATGCTAAAGTAAAAAATTTCCAGTGAAAAAAAAAAAAGATTAAATGAAAATAAAAGTGCGGAAGCTCTCCCTAAATTGAACCGTGCTTTCTAATGAATATTGACATATTTATTAGGCTTTCCAAGATTTAAGGCATGGTCTATCAAGGTTGATAAATAATAGATAGCTTCCTATAATATTGCTTGTTCAGTGAGTTTAATTTTGAAATGATTATTATTATTATTATTATTATTATTATTATTATTATTATTATTATTACTATTATTATTATTAATATTATTATTATTATCATTATTACTACTACTACAGTACTACTACTACTACTACTATTATTATTATTTTTATTATTATTATTATTATTAATATTTTGAGTATTATTATTATTATTTTGAGTTTGAGTTTAAACAAGTCGAAGGGTTAAAAAAGCATTAAATAAAAATCTCATTGAACATTAAGTCATTTTAGTCCGCCACGAGTGGAATTGGTGTAAAATCAAGTTGAATTAGGAGACTTGATCTTTTCAAAATCCTAATAATATTGAAGAGATTATTTTAAATCCAATTCCTATTCTGACGTCCAAATCCGGCCACAAAACTTTGACCAGAAAAAAAAAAAAGAAAAACAAATCTATGGTGATTATGATTATAATAGACGTATTCAAGTTGATTTGGTTGCTCACTTTGGTACAATTATCTTTGATAAATTAGAACTAAACTCGTCACTCTCAAAACTCAAATTTTTGAGGGTTTGGTTTGTTATGACGATTAAGGTCATAGCTTTTTCATTGGTTTGGTTGGCCACCTTACTTATTTTATTCCATCTCATTATATATTCCACGTATATATAAATTACACACACACACACACACGTATATATATATATATATATATATAATCTATTTCTGATTAAGAATATACCGCACTTTACAATATTTATTGCATTTTTATATTAAACGAAGATGAAAACTGGAAATCAAAACAAAAGGGGCAGTAAAACGAAAGATTAATCTACATTTGTTATAAAAATATTTTCTTATGTGCTATTAATATGTAAATTACATTGAAAATTATTATTTTTATTAAATAAGATATGGAATTGATAAAATATTAAAATCTAAAGTAAATAATAGTAGGTTGAACAACCAATTTAGAATCTGCAAGAAAATATATTGGAGAATCATATCTCAGAGATGATGGTGGCCATAGATTTTGAGATTATTAATTAATTCGAGATTCCTAAATAAGGAAATTGCTTATTGATGGATTATTATTATTATTTTTGAAGAAATTGATGGATTATTAGGAAGACTGAATAGTAAATGATATGTTTATTCCACGTGGACATTGATGGTAGGAGGATATCTTTCGTAATAAATTGAGCAGGTAAGTTAGATGATCCAACTTAGGTATTATCTGTTTCTTTATCTTTTTCTTTTTTTGGTTAATATGAAAACTCAGTAAATCTGTATTTTAATAAGAAATGAGTCAATTGTGGGGAACAGAATCACTAATCAGAGAAGTGTGAGTTATTATCTTGTATGTATTCGTTATCACATTGTAATATTTTCTTTATCTATCAATGTCAAAAGTAGTTAACCATTAATTTTTACATTATGTAATTATATGTTGTTCTATTTAACTCATTGTTGCTCCTTTCAGAATAGAAAACATTAGTATATTAATTCAAGTTCAAAGTTTGTTAAATGTTGTGGGCACCAATTTCATGTGTATGGGTTGATATATGATTGACTATTGGCCTGATTCAGTTAATAAAATTTTTATTCTTCATTCTGAATTTTCCTTTAAAATAAAATATCTGCAAAAGTTCTTTTTTTTTATAAACGAAAAATAAATTATATGATACAAATATATGATGTTACTAAATTACTGTTAAATAATTTGTTCTTTTATATTTTCTATTAGTTCTGGCATGCAATGTATTTGGGGTATTGTAATTTGTATTTTAGGAAATGGCCTATTAAGTTGAATGTCCATATAAGGAAAGTGAGTCTATTGAATTGGGACGGGAGTCTTATATTTGAAGATGTAAAGTTGTTTTCTTTATATTTATTTTATATTTTTTTAGTCGTTTCTGTCCTTATTTAGACATGAAATATTTAGAATTGTTAATTGATCTGTATGATATTTAGTAAGAAGGCTTAAAAAACTTGGACAGGCAAGATATTGAACGACGCTCACTTACAAGAATAAAAGCCCACACTACACAAAGTAGGCCATGAACCCAAATAATTGCTAATAAATTTATTTAATTGAAAAAGTATTTTCTTACTCGGCTAAAATTACTTTATCAGATTAAAAAATAATCCCTCCATCCATCATTTTTATATCAAGTTCGGTGTTGCACAGGTTTTAATAAAGCACGTGCTTGATTATTAATACTATTATTCATTTATTTTAGAGAAAATGTAGTATAATAGCACTTTTAAGGAAAAAAAGCACTAATAATAGCATCACTTTTTAAAAATACAAAAAATAACACTTTTTGACTTTTTATCCCTCATTACTTTATTTATTCATTTCAAATATATCAATTAAGAAAATGATTTATTTATATATCTTTTTTTTAGTTTATTTTTTACATGTTTTCCTTTTATCATTTTTTACCTAAACAGTTTACGTTTTTTTGTCCTTCCCTATTTCTTCTTCCGTCGTGATCATTGTTGTCGTCGCCTATGTAATCAATATAATATAACGTGTCTGTAGACTTCACATTGTAAGAATTCACATAAACAAACATGAGAATATATCCTTAACAGCACATCAATAATTTTGGGAATTCACATACATATTCTTGTATCTGTAGACTTCTTTTCCCATTTATTTCTGTGTTCTTTCACAAACATATACGTGTGAAGTAAGTTTGTGATTCATATTGATGGTCCCTGAGCTGGGTCTTTGGTGTAGAGGGAGGGGTGAATACACCAAAGATAAAGTTCTGAAAACTTTTGCAAGTTTAAAACAGAGTTGGTGAGCTCAGTTATGAATCCAGCTGAGGAGAGTCAGCTGGGCAAATAACTCAGCTGTCGGTGCGGAATGTGGTGGTTTGAAAACTTAGCTCGGTTGGTTAGAAAAACTCAGCTTGAAAATATTATCTTTACGTTTTCGGCTTAGTCAAGTTGTGCAACTTTCAGAAAGACACAGCTGTCTTTGGAGAGCAGCTGTGTATGCAATTTTAATAAAATATGCAATGAGATGATAAAGTTAGTATTAAAACTGAAGATAAAGAGAAATAAAGAACACGAGATTTTTTACGTGGTTCGGAGTAACACCTCCTACGTCCACGACCAGATTCACTGGTAATTCACTACCACTTGGTTTCCAAGTACCAAGCAACTTCACAACTCTAACCCGAGCTGTGTTCTAACAGTTTGCGGATATTGTCAAGCCTAACCTTCCAGTTTACGGGTACTGAAAAAACCTTACAGACACTTGAATTTCTCGCTTCAAGCAAGCGTAACCTTGACCTAACCTTTCTGGGTAAAGAGGGGTTTGGTTTGGGGTTCCAACTATGAACGAGTTCTTACAATTAAGAACTTTAGAGTTAGATGAACTCGTTCAAGATCTAGGCGTAAGATACACAATAAATTCTGCCTAGGGATCAGACGAAAAACTAAGCAGTTTCTGGACTAGAAACACTTTAAGATAAAGTGTTCTTTGAACTATGTAGAACTGCTTGAGAGCTTTTGAAGGCCTTGAGATTTTTCAGAGAATGAAAGCTTGTAGAGAGTTTTTCGTTGTTGATCCTGAGGTTGAAGACGGGTATATAGGTAAAGATTCAAGACTAGCCGTTGGAAGAGCCGTTTGAATCTTACCTACTCTTCTTAAATTCGATATCTGTCGTTGGACGATTCTGCACCTGTCTTCATTTGTGTCACATCCTAGGTTCTGAAGTCTAGGATGCTGATTCGGCAATCCCTCATTGGTCGAGGCATGTTGACTTCCTCTGACACCGGGATCTTCTACCTCTGGAGCTGGCTTTCAGAATCAGAGCTGGATTGGGCAAACTGACTTGAAGTGATGTCTTCAGAGTTAGTTCCCTTTGTTTTGTACAGCTGGATCAGCTGTCTTGAACTCAGCTCGATTAATCTTCAGCTGGATCCTGCTCCGTTTTGAACTCAGCTCAGCTGGAAAACTCAGCTGATAGCTGACTTCTGCTGTAAACACGGTAGGTTGTCTGTCGCCTGCTTTCGCTGTCTTCCGCTTCCTGAACCTGTAAACCTAGAAAATCTAGAGCTCAAACAGGCGAGCTGGAAAACACTACTTAGGTTGAAGCGATCATCTATTCGGTTGGAGAATCAGTTGGGTTTTGGTATTAAATCAAAACTTCATAATTTTCCCAATAATTTCCCCATTTTTGATGATGCCAAAACCTAACTGAGACAACTTATGACGCAGAGAAAATTGTGTTTTATTAATGTAAAAAAAATTACATCATAAAACAGGAAAAAGAAAGAAAGAAATAAAGAAAATTCTTCAGTCTTCAATCCCAGTTGGCTGGGTCTTCTCTTCTGCATCCGCTGCTTCTTTCTTTTGACTCGTTTCTTCTTCAGCTGGTTCCTCTAGCTCAGCAGTTTGCCTTCTTTGTCTCATTCTCTTCCCCCTTTTTGGCATGATCAATCAAGGTGGGAGATAGACAACATCAGCTGTTGCGATGTCTTAGATTGGCAATACTGTGGTTTTCGGCTACGACGGCGAGGTGCAGTCTCGGTGGCTCAGCTGTTGCATTAGCTGGCTCTTCTTCAATAGCATAAGCCTCAGCTGTGATTGCAGACACAGCGTCCTTGGCTTGTTTCAGCTGTGGCGGTCCAGCTGAGTGCTTGGAGGTATGAGTTGGCACTAGACATGACATCTTCTGAGTAGGGCACAACTTCATTCCTTGCAATTTTGCGTCTTCAAACTTCATTAGATTGAATGAGAAAGTCTGATTCAGCACTTGAGGGACTTGAGTATTCCCTTTTCACTTCTGAAGTGGTGGGTATTGGGTTCAGCTCATGTTTTCAACATTCAGCTGCAAGTGATCATCGGCTGGATGATGTTTTCCACTTAAGCTTGGTGCAGGGGCTTGAGCTCCAACTTCCATGAGTAGATCTCAAAGCTGGTGTCCCTGTTGAGCTGAAGAAAATTGAGGAGAAGGCGGTTGAAGTATTCCATCTGTCGTGGGGTTTAAGCTTAGTTGACCAGCTGGAATACGTCGTTGCGGCGTTGATGATGACGATGTTCACGCAGGCGCATGAACTTCTTCTCCACCATAAGAAACCACCGCTTGTAGGTCTTCTGCTCCTCGGAGAGTAATTACGAATTCTCTCTTAATGTCAGCTGGCTTCCCGGCTGACTGACTGAGCACCTTTGACTTGAGTCTTCTGTTTGAAGACGGTGCTTCAGCTTGTTTTGTCTCCTCAAGTTGTTTCCGATTTCCAGCTGGGAAAGAAGTAGATGCATGCTGCTTTGTCTCCTGCATCTTTTTCTGTGCCTCCTGTGGCGGATCAAGAGCTTTGACATAACTGCTCTTAAAGACTCCGTCTTTATCAACTTCTCGTCCAGTTCTGTTGATGTTGATTTTCGCATCCCAGGGAGTTGTATGTCCCGTTCTCTCTTTTATTTTAAGAAAAACAGTGGGGCGGAGGAGTCTTTTTTCCTTTGACATTCCCAGGAAGATTTCTGCAGCTTCCTGTTGAATGTTCTTGAGCTTTGCAATCCCCCACGGCGTTAGACCGGATCCATCGATGGGCTTCATCTTCTCCTGGAACTCCGTCTTCTTGAGGTTCCTGAGAGTTAAGCAACTCTCATCTTGAAGCTTTGACAGATTCTTCATGTTTGATTGGCTTCTGGAGATATCTTTCTAGATTCCATGTTCTTCTTCTGCAACTTTTGTTAGTAGAACAAATAATACCATTTGAAGGAAGAAGAAAGAGTGCCGAAAGACTTTTTAGGGTTTATGCAAAATTTTGCGTATCTCTTCTATCATATTTATATCAACTTTCTTGATGAATGGACGATCAAGATTTGTAGTTTGATAAGAAGATCTACGATTGGGAGTAATTCTCGCGTCATGTCAGTTTCGAGTTAATGCGCGAGAGGGGACAGTTGGGGCGTTTTGATTTTTGCCTCGAAACTCCCGTGTTTCAGTTCTTTGCAGACTTTTTAATTAAGTTTGATTATAAATGACAAGATATGATTTGACTAAAAATAGAGTGAGTAGGTGTAGTTAATGATGTTGCAAACCTCTCAGCTGATCATTGTAATCAGCTGATACCTCGGTTAAGTGGTTGTGCTGAGTGATCGTTTTTCCAGCTGGTTTCCCCTCAGCTGAATAATCCTTCAACTTAGGCGTCTGGCTGAGCTTGATTCTTTCTTGGCTGTTACCAGTGATGTTGATTCTGAATTCTAGCTGTCTGCTTCCATTTGGCTGGGTCTGCTTCCATTCAGCTGGGTGAAGCATCGTCTGGGTTGAGTAATCCAAGTAATCCGTACAGCATTTTGAATCTTGTTTCTATCAGCGGCTTTGTGAGTATATCAGCCCGCTGTATGTCTGTGTGAATTTTCTCAACAATCACATCCTTCTTTTCCACGCGATCTTTGATAAAATGATGACGTACGTCCACATGTTTGCATCTTGTGTGATGTACTGGATTCTCTGATATAGCAATCGCACTTGAGCTATCACAGAAAATTGGAACTTGTCCAGTTTTCACTTCATAGTCATCCAGCTGATGTTTCAGCCAGAGAATTTGTGAGCAGCAGCTTCCAGCTGCCATATATTCTGCTTCAGTTGTGGAGGTTGCGACACACGTTTGCTTCTTTGAAAACCATGAAATCAACTTGCTTCCTAGGAACTGACAAGTTCCTGAAGTTGATTTTCTGTCCAGCCGATCTCCAGCGAAGTCTGAGTCTGAATATCCAGTCAGCTGTAAATTGTCTTCAGCTGGGTACCACAATCCAACATTCTGAGTTCCTTTGAGATATTTGAGAATGTTCTTGGCTGCTTGCATGTGTGCTTCCTTTGGATCAACTTGAAATCTGGCACACACTCCAACTGCGAAAGAGATATCTGGACGACTCGCTGTTAGATACATCAGGGAACCGATTATCCCTCTGTATTTGCTGGAATCCACTGAGTTTCCTTCAGTTCCAGGTTTAATCTTCCAGTTGGTGTTCATCGGAATCTTTACAGTTCTGTTGGATTGAACTCCATACTTGGCGATCAAGTCTTTCACGTACTTGGATTGATTTATAAAAATCCCTTCTGCTGATTGCTTGACTTGAAGTCCTAGGAAGAAGCTCATTTCTCCCATCATAGACATTTGGAACTGTTCTGACATCATCTCTCCAAATCTTTGGCATAAGAATGTTGATCTTGATCCGAAGATGATGTCGTCTACATAGATTTGAACAACCAGGATGTCTTCTCCTGACTTGATGGTGAAGAGAGTTCTGTCTACTGATCCCTCCCTGAATCCTTTGGATACAAGGAAGTTTGATAGAGTATCGTACCAAGCTCGAGGTGCTTGCTTCAATCCATAAAGCGCCTTCTTTAGCTTGTAGACTTTATTTCCTTCTACTTCAAATCCTGGAGGTTGATCAACATAGACATCTTCTTTGATTTCTCCATTTAAGAATGCACACTTCACATCCATTTGATAGACCTTGAATTTGTGATGTGCTGTATAAGCGAGAAAGAGTATGATTGTTTCCAATCGCGCTACTGGAGCAAATGATTCTTCGAAGTCAATTCCTTCCTACTGGGTGTATCCCTTGGCAACCAGTCGAGATTTGTTTTTGATGATGACTCCAAGGGTATCCAGTTTGTTCTTGAATATCCATTTAAGTCCTATGACTTTGACTCCTTCAGGTCTGTCGACCAATTCCCAGACACAATTTCTGAGGAATTCATTCAGCTCTTCCTGCATGGCATTTGTCCAGTGCACGCTCTTTAAAGCTTCGAAAATTGATTGTGGCTCCGGAACTTGAGCTACATAACACGCCATTAGAGTTGTGTCTTCATCATAGACTGTCAGTTCTAGCTCTACTAAGAGTTGAGCTGTGTCAGCTGCTTCTTGATGATCCGAAGAAACTTGAGCAGCTGAGCTTCTGGTTTTGACTTGGTCAGATGGTTCTCCAATTATTGCTGATGATGGATGATCTTCAATCCATCTTCTTCTTTTACGAATTTCTTCTTCTAGCTGATTGATGCTAGAAGTGGCAAGATTTCGTCTGGCTTGGAGTTGTTCTGGAGTTAAGTCTTGAGAAAGACTCTCTCTTTAGATTGAGTGTTGAGGTGACTTCTGTAGAGGCTCTGCTGGAGATGGAGCTGGGGATTCAGCTGTGTCTGGATTTCCAGCTGATGACATTCCCCCTTGATTTGGCGTTGGAGGCTCCTCTTGATTTCCAGCTGGTGGAGCTTCCTGATTGATTTGAAGTTCCACTTCTGGCTCATCATCCCAAATTAATGGTTCGGCCAGATTCCTGATTCGATTTTCTTGAGCTCTTGTCTGAGTCTGCCTTGAAGATTCTTCTTTATTTCTTCGTTTGATAGAGTCTCTATATTCGAATGATGATTCGTCAAAGATAACATGTGGAGTTACTTCGACCGTTTGAGTTCTTCTGTTGAAGACTCTGTATGCTTTACTCACAGCAGAATAACCAAGGAATACTCCTCGGTCAGTCTTCACGTCGAACGTCTTGAGCTGTGTTTTTCCATTGTTTAGGATATGACATTTGGATCCGAAGACCTTGAAATATCCAATGTATGGTGTTTTGTTGTTCCATAGCTCATACGGAGTCTTTCCTTGCCTTGATGTGAGTAGGGAACGACTCTGAGTGAAGCAAGTTGTGTTGATTGCTTCGGCCCAGAACTTTTTTGGAATGGCAGAGCTGGCTAGCATTGAGGTAGCTACTTCTTTGAGTGTTCGGTTTCTTCTTTCTGCTACACCATTTTGCTGAGGTGTGCGTGCTGCTGAGGTTTGATGTTTAACTCCGTTCTTCTCGCAGTATTCATAAATAGTTTCATTCAGAAACTTTATTCCTCGATCTGATCTGATTGACATTATCTTGTACTCCTTCTGAGTTGACAATCTTTCCAGCAGGATTGGCAACTTTGTCCTTGTTTCGCTCTTCTGGTACAGGAATTACACCTATGTGAATCTTGAGAAGTCATCCACTACGACCAGAGTATATTTTCCGCCGTTGAAGCTTGCTGGAGTAACTGGTCGAAAAAAATCCATGTGAAGGAGTTGAAGTACTCGATCAGTTGACTGAACTGGCTTGAGAGAGAATGAAATTCTTGTCTGTTTTCCTTGTTGACACGCGCTGCACATATGACTTTTTTCATATACTTGATCTGGAATTCCATTAGCGAGCTGGTTCCTAGCCAGTTTGTTGATTGTCTTGAAGTTGAGATGGTTCAGCGGTCTGTGCCACAGCCAGCTGACTTCATTGCTACTTTTCGATACAAGACAAGTCTCCGGAGGGCTGCTGTTCCAGTTAGCGAAATATATGTTTCCTTCTCTTTTCCCTCTTAGTAGTATCTGCTTGGTTTCCCTGTGCTTCACTGTGCATCCCTGTGCATCAAACTTGACAGAAAAACCGTTGTCGCAGAATTGGCTAATGGAAAGCAAGTTATGTTGCAGTCCTTGTACATAAGAAACATTTGGGATCATAACATTTTTAGTTTTAAATGTACCATAACCTTTGGTTAGGCCTTTGGAGTTATCTCCAAATGTTACTTGAGGGCCTGGACGCTCGATATATTCCTGGAGTAGATGCTTTAAGTGCGTCATGTGCTTGGAGCATCCACTGTCCAAGTACCACAGCGTTCTCATCGACTCCTCAATGATGCGTTGATCCCTTGCAACCTATACAAAAATCAAAATTTAGGTACCCAGTTTTAATTGGGTCCTTGTGGGTTAGACAGAGATCCTTTAACGACCCAGATCTGCTTGATGACTCGAATTGGGTCATTTGATCTGATAATTCTTCCAGCTGAGTCGATATACACATTCATTATGTTCTTCGGTTGTTGCTGGTGGGGTCTTGATCTCTGTATCTTTCCGGCTTGATGTCTTGGTCTCTTTTGGTATCCTACTGAGTATCCAGCTGAGACGTTCCTTTGTCTCTGCTGTCTCTTGTGATACCTTGGCTGGAATTGGTTCTCCAGCTGGTGATCATATGAGTGATATCCAGCTGGATATCTCCTCTGATATCTCGGTTGATATCTTTCGACGTGTTATTCTTTATTCTTTGGTATCTGTAATGTCCAGCCTGTTGTCTTTGTTGAGGTTGAGCACGTTGCTGTCTGTTTTGAGCTTGAGGTTGTCTCACAGCTGGCCTTCTTGATGCCTGTTGTGTCCTTGATAGAGCTTGAGGATGTCTCACAGCTGGTCTTCTTGATGCCTGCTGTGTCCTCAATGGTTGTTGTTGGGTTGCTGGAATTGGGTTCTCTTTTGCTCGTACAAACATTACCTTTGTTCCACTCGTGGAGGCAATGTTTGTGGCATCCTTTGATTCATTGTATCCCAGTCCCGCTTTGAGTGCTGCTGGACGTTGTGCACTTATCATCTCGTCCATTGCTGATGTGGCTTTGATGAGAGCTACTATCTTCTTAGACAATATCTCTTCGGTACTTTTCAGCTCGATGATCTCAGCTGACTTCTTTTCCAATTCAGCTGTGGCCTTTTCCAAATCTTCCATCAGCTGTTTCTTTTCATAGTAGAAGTCCTTCATCAGCTGATCTTGTTTCACTATTTTGTCTTTTAGTGAAACGACTTCCTTTTGGATCTGTGATGTATCAGCTGCTTCTGATACCCTTTTCCTTTCCAGTTCCACCTTTAGCTCGGCATTCTCACATATTATGACGTCAAGAATTTCTTGAAGCTCCTTGGAATCGTTCATAACCTTCTCTACTAGACTCCAATCAGGTAGCCCTGATTCTGAAACCTGTGTAGAGTGTTCGTGTGATGGTGAGAGGTTAGAAATATTTTGAGTTCTAGACATTACCTCATCTTCATCGATGCCGTCTGTTTGTCCCATGAAGCATGTATCCCAATCAGGTTCATCATGAGCCATCAATGCTTCTTCTTCTGAGTCTGAAAAATGGCATGTGATCTTCCATTTTTTTGCACTCTGACTCATCGTCTGCGATGTAGGCTCTCCTTCTGTCAGCTGCATTTGCTTTCAGTTGGTCTTTATCTTTCTTAGATAGCTTCGGACAGTCTAGCCGGTAGTGTCCTGGTTCCTTGCAATTGAAACAGCCTTCTTCTGTTCGTTTGTCAGCTGACTTCTCATCAGCTGCTGCGTACTTATCTCTGTAAGTTCTTGCGAACTTCTTGTACTTGCCCTTGCTGGTGTTGAGTCTGTTGTAGTTTTTGACCAGCATGGCTATTTCTTCAAGTAGCTCTTCCGTGCTCATATCCTTCTTGTCCTTCTTTGAGGACTCGGCTGTCTGCATATATGAGGATTTTTCAAAGTTGGCTCTGAACGCAATCTCCTTTGGCGCAGGTGTCAGCTCTCCATCATTCTGATTGCTTGAAGATTCTTTCATGGTAATCTTCAAGTTGTATTCGTTGGCTTTGAGCAGGGAGAATAATCTTTCAGTTGAAAGATCGCCCAAGTCACTTCGACTTTGGTGCACCACCTTATATGTGTTCCATTCAGCTAAGAGTGCTGAAAGGAATTTTAGATTTTTTTCTCGCTGGGTGTATTTCCCAGTTCTGATAGTTTCTATTTCTACCACTATATTGGAGAATCTGAGTTTCATCCCTTCGATGGACTTGTTGACAGTCTGCTTGAAGTTATCAAACTTCTGGCAGGCGATTGTGAATTTATTTTCTTTAATCTTCTCAGACCCTTCGCATAGCTTGGCCAGGGTTTCCCACATCTCCTTTGCGGTTTCGCAGTTGATGATTTTGCTGAGGTATGCGTTAGAGACTGTTGATAAGATGGTGTTCCTCGCAAAGCTGTCTAATCCAGCTTGCTTCCTTTCTTCTGATGTATGCTCACTCTTTGGCTTGGGAATAGGCTGATATGTTGGTTGTCCACCATCTTGAGCTGGAACAAGCTCGTTTCCTTGTTTGTAGATAATGATGGGTCCGTCTGTGATGACGTCCCACATCATGTCATGATGCGCACAGAGAAAGCTTTTTAATCTGAACTTCCAGATTGCGTAATCATCGACCGAGAAGGTAGGAAGATTCCTGTTAAGTTAAGAATCCATAGAAATATGCACAGAATGTAATAATATGAGTTTTCAATAAAGAGGATCTGTTCAGTTGACCACTGATAGATTATCATGACAAATCTCTTGATTCAGAACCAGCTGTCTTTTGAACCACTGCTCTGATACCAATTGATGGTCCCTGAGCTGGGTCTTTGGTGTAGAGGGAGGGGTGAATACACCAAAGATAAAGTTCTGAAAACTTTTGCAAGTTTAAAACAGAGTTGGTGAGCTCAGTTATGAATCCAGCTGAGGAGAGTCAGCTGGGCAAATAACTCAGTTATCGGTGCGGAATGTGGTGGTTTGAAAACTTAGCTCGGTTGGTTAGAAAAATCAGCTTGAAAAGATTATCTTTACATTTTCGGCTTAGTCAAGTTGTGCAACTTTCAGAAAGACACAGCTGTCTTTGGAGAGCAGCTGTGTATGCAATTTTAATAAAATATGCAATGAGATGATAAAGTTAGTATTAAAACTGAAGATAAAGAGAAATAAAGAACACGAGATTTTTTACGTGGTTCGGAGTAACACCTCCTACGTCCACGACCAGATTCACTGGTAATTCACTACTACTTGGTTTCCAAGTACCAAGCAACTTCACAACCCTAACCCGAGTTGTGTTCCAACAGTTTGCGGGCACTGTCAAGCCTAACCTTCCAGTTTACGGGTACTGAAAAAACCTTACAGACACTTGAATTTCTCGCTTCAAGCAAGCGTAACCTTGACCTAACCTTTCTGGGTAAAGAGGGGTTTGGTTTGGGGTTCCAACTATGAACGAGTTCTTACAATTAAGAACTTTAGAGTTAGATGAACTCGTTCAAGATCTAGGCGTAAGATACACAATAAATTCTGCCTAGGGATCAGACGAAAAACTAAGCAGTTTCTGGACTAGAAACACTTTAAGATAAAGTGTTCTTTGAACTATGTAGAACTGCTTGAGAGCTTTTGAAGGCCTTGAGATTTTTCAGAGAATGAAAGCTTGTAGAGAGTTTTTCGTTGTTGATCCTGAGGTTGAAGACGGGTATATAGGTAAAGATTCAAGACTAGCCGTTGGAAGAGCCGTTTGAATCTTACCTACTCTTCTTAAATTCGATATCTACTGTTGAACGATTCTGCACCTGTCTTCATTTGTGTCACATCCTAGGTTCTGAAGTCTAGGATGCTGATTCGGCAATCCCTCATTGGTCGAGACATGTTGACTTTCTCTGACACCGGGATCTTCTGCCTCTGGAGCTGGCTTTCAGAATCAGAGCTGGATTGGGCAAACTGACTTGAAGTGATGTCTTCAGAGTTAGTTCCCTTTGTTCTGTACAGCTGGACCAGCTGTCTTGAACTCAGCTCGATTAATCTTCAGCTTGATCTTCAGCTGGATCCTACTCCGTTTTGAACTCAGCTCAGCTGATAGCTGACTTCTGCTGTAAACACAGCTGGGTTGTCTGCTGCCTTATGCTTTCGCTGTCTTCCGCTTCCTGAACCTGTAAACCTAGAAAATCTAGAGCTCAAACAGGCGAGATGGAAAGCACTACTTAGGTTGATGCGATCATCTATTCGGTTGGAGAATCAGTTGGGTTTTGGTATTAAATCAAAACTTCATAATTTTCCCTATATACACATATTCTTTTATGCGAAAGAAATATATAGCTAAATTATTGGTCAAAAGCTTTTGAACTAAAAAATACCCGCCCAACTGCATACTCCATGTCAAAATCATGAATATCAAAAGGTAAGCTACAGATTTTGTATACTGCAAATTATAAAAATTCACATAAACAAACATGAGAATATATCCTTAACAGCACATCAATATTTTTGGGAATTCACATACATATTCTTGTGTCTGTAGATACTAACCAAAGATGAATCTGTCATGGTTTACGACGGAAATAGCCGGTCTGGATCGAGCTCAAGATAATATAACGGCGGCGACAACTATGGTTGACGTTGGCGGACTCTATGGCTTGACGGAGCGGCTAGGGTTTCCTGTTTGTATCGTCAATTTTAGGAGAGGAGAAAGAACCGGTCTAGATCGAAATAATATGACAGCGACGTCGACTATTGCTTGACGGCGGCGGCGACTATGGCTCAACGGCAGAGACCATGGCTTGACGGCGGAAGAGAGGGTTTTCTAAAAGACGGAGACTGTTTGGGGAGATGAATGAAAAAATGACTGAATGATACTCCCTCCGTCCCAATAGCAAGGTCTCACTTGCTTTGGACACCGTTATTAAGAAACACGAGTAAAAGGAGAAAAAGTGATAGGTCCTACAGCTTTTGAAGAGTTAATTATTTCCATTTTTGGAATGAAACCTTGCTATTGGGACAGACAAAAAAGGAAAACGAGACATTGCTATTGGGACGTAGGGAGTAGAAAGTAAAAAGTGAAAACATAAATCTTTTATTTTAGCGTATTATTCCTAATTAAATTTTTAAGCATTTTTTATTAAAAATAAATCTAATAAATGATATGAAAAAAGAAAGGGTAAAATTGTACAAAAGTGCTAGAATTTATACTATATTTTAAAAAGTAGTGCTATTATAGTATTTTCAATTTAAAAAGTGCTAAAATCTCATTTCTATGTAAGTATTCAATCGGTTAGGTATTTGTTTTCTCAATATACTAGATATTGGGCCAAAAACTTTCGTGCCACTTGGAACATGATATAGCAATATCATATGGTAGATACATACAAAATGATATGCCTCATATCGGTTAATGAATTCTTGTTTACGATTTCTGTATTCCTTAATTCACTATTATCAATACATGTGGTCCCCTTAATATTTAACATCCACTACTAGAAAAATAGCAATACATGACACTGTATAGATGACTGTTTTTATTACGAACTGTCATATATGTGCATATTTTTCTTCAGATGACGGTTCTATATTGAAACCGTCATGTATGTGCGTGCCTTAAAATATATGGATGACAGTTTATAGTAAACCGTCGTGTATATATTTATCGTATATGACACTTATATGAACCGTCATGTAACATTTGTTTTAACTTTTTTAATAATTATTAAAAAAAATAAAAATAACACTTAAATTAAAACAATTTGGGACAAACACAACTCTCTCCTCTCTCTTGGTCGCTGCTTCTCCTCTTCTCCCCTTCTCCTTCTTCGTCGGCTGGAAATCGACTGCTGGAAATCGACCGCCGGCTGGAAACATCTCTCTCTCTCTCTCTATCTCTCTCTCTCTATCTATCTATCTATCTCTCTCTCTCTCCAATTTCTTGCCAATCGAAAATCCCCAATAATCCCCAGATCCGAAATCACCAAATCCAAAATCCTCAATCGATATCACGTCTGCTTCACACCTCAGCCCCGTTTCCACACCTCAGCCCCGTCGCCACAGCTCCCACCGCCGCCGCCGTCTCTCTAGTTCGCAAAAAATGGAGCCCTGAAGGGCGCCGCCACTGTCGCCCTGTCTCACCGCCCTCTGCGCTGCCACCACCGACGCTGTCCTTGGCCTCGCAGACCACCGCCGCCGTCCTTTGCCTCGTCTCACCGCCCTCCAAGGTTAGGATTTCTTTATCTCTCGACTTTCAATTTTGTTTTGCTCAAGTTGAAAGTTGTAATTAGTAGATGGAATAATGTGTTTCAATTAAAATTTTCTTTCCTATAAAAATTTCTAATTTTTCTTTTCGAAACAGGGAAAAACTATTAAATTTTGAGATAAGCTAGCAAAGAAAATTAAGAAGACTCGGACTCAAATGATTGGGAACTTCAAATGTAAATTAAGGTTGAGCTGGAATTTAGAAATTAATACGATCTCAGTGGCAATTTTTATATGTGTAGTTGCCACGATGGTTGGACTCTTTCTGCTGCTGTATAGATATACTTGATGCAAAGTTAAGTTGACATTAAGTGATACACTTTCTTTGCTCTTCACCTAATCCAGTCCATGAAGCATATGTTGTAGATTTTATCTGAAAGAGCTATTTGCCTTCTGATTGAAATTATTAGTTACCCCAATATGTACATATTTGTCGCAGAACTGAGTTAAGAGGAATGCGAAGATGTTCTTTTCAAGGAGGTATGTTTTACTTTGTTAAGTCTCATCTTATTTTTTACTCTTAACATTAAGTCAGATAATAATTGGTGGATATCTTTTCTGTGTTTCCATAACTTAAATAGCTTACTGCTAACTTGTACCTTGCAGCGGTTATCCAACAGTCAGTCAAAGTAGTTTTCCTTTTCTTACATTATGCATATGATTGATTGGAGAGCTAAAAATTATTGTGTCTGAAAAACAGAAGAAGTGCATGGAGAGGCTAATAAGACGTAGCTAGAATATGTTAGGACTTCTGTTTTTCATTTACTAGTGAAGGAAAGTCGACTATTCAGGAACTTCCATCTTCTACCTAATTATCATATATTTATGGAGGGAAGCTTGTGGTGTCCCATTTCAGTAAAGCTGATATAATCAATTGGTTATTTGCCTATTGCTTGAATAAACTAGAATGTCCATCTGTAAGTTGAAGAATGACTTTTTATATATGGGAGTAGAGAGTTGATGATTGGGGAAGAAAGTTTTAACTTGTTCAGTGCTTATATAATTAAGGCAGAATGCAACATTTGAGATATAATTATATGTCAAATGCCTTTTTATTTAAGGCAGAATACAGCATTGGACAACAAGTAAGTTTTAACTTGTTCAATGCCTTTTTATTTAAGACATAATACAACATTTGACAACAAGTAAGTTTTAACTTGTTCAATGCCTTTTTATTTGACACCACACATTATACTAGATCATTTTCAAAATGATGACTCTGTTTCTATTAGCTCACTGGTAATAAAATATGCACTAAATTTTTTTTATGTAACATTAGTACTTGAAGCTAAATGTTGTTTGCGCACTTGTTTTGTTGATAGTTCGAGAAAAAAAACTACTCTCGATGTGAGATCGACGAGGTTCGTGAGGATTTGGCTACTTGTATAATTGAACATATATGAGATTACTTGAATAGGTATATATTTCATTAGTTATTTTTGGTGCTATCTGGTTAGTTATTTTAAATTTTGATATTATTTCTTACTTGATTGAATTAGGTACATACATGATTGCTCGTGGCATTTAAAGGACGTGGAGGTGGAAAGAGAGATTTCTAGAAATGAGGTGTTGTATGGATGATTAAGTAGTTTTTGTGGAATTGATCATTTGATTTGACTATATCGAAGAATATATTATGTATTACTTGGATGTTTGGATGATTTAATGAAAATGAGTTTTTAATTAGCAAGTGTGAAGTATTCATTTCTTTTTTATGGTGTTTCGAATATTAAACAAATTAGGAACAGGTTATAAAGGAAAAAAAAGAGAGAGAACGGACAAAATCTGGCATAAATTAGATGACGGTTCTTGAAAAAGCGTCGACTATGGTCTAACACAAATATGACGGTCCGAAAACAAAACTGTCATGAATAGAGACTAAACATGACGGTTTAGGCTGGTAAACGATGACGAATATTTACTGTCATGTATAATAAGTATAGATGACGGTTATTATCCGTCACGTATAATACCTACTATAGATGACACCACCTTTTGTGACAGTTCTGGACGCACATAGATGACGGTTTTTAGCCGTCATGTATGTCCGTTTTTCTAGTAGTGATCACTCAATAGGATTGTCTAAGAAGCCGATCTCAATCGAACAGAGCCTATTAGACTAATGACAAAAACTTGTGTGCAACATTTTTACGGTACATCCGGGTCAGATTTGACCTGATCCGACCTGGTCAATGTTGACCGGTCAATGGTCAACATTGACCGTTGACTTTTTTAATTTTTTTTTTCAATAGTTGAGCGAGGGAAGACGAAGGTCTCGGAGCGAGCTAAAAGACATTAATATTGTCACAATCATTATCTATAAATTAAAATCGGGGCCGAAGACGGAGAAAAAAAAACTGAAATTCGAAAAAGTCAACAGTCAAACATTGCCCGTTGATTCGGTCAAACGTTGACTGAGTCAGACCCGGATCCGGGTCAGGTCGGATTTTAAATCCTATATTCAGTTATATGTACATACGTATATACAGGAGTGCAACTCTAGACTAATTGGAAAAATTAGCCCGACCCGAGTAAACTTGGGCCAAGATAATTATTGGCCCAACTTGGCCGAACTACCAATTTTTTAGCATAAAAAGTCTGGTTCGGGCCCACAGGTCAAATGGTCATTCTAACCCGAGTCGGTCCAAAATTCTTGTCAGTCAAAAATTATACTCCTTGTTTTGACTACTGTTAATACATACAACATATTGTTTCTTTTTTTTTTTTTTCTCTTTTGATATTGTGGGAACCAACAACTGCTACCTTCGATGTACACTAAATAAACCCTCGTCCTTGTGCAATAGAACATATTGTTTCTTTCTTTATTGCTAGTGTTGAGATTGATATGTAATCTCTTCACTTGTTTTGACCGTTTGGTCTTCAATATTGTACATGATTTACTGATAAAAAAATATATAAAAATGAGGTGTCATGTAAAAATATAGTACTCCCTTCGTCCCCCTAAAGTGTGGTTTATATTTAATTTGTTGTAAGATATAAAATATTAGTTGAACCACACTAACATGGGACGGATGAAGTGTTATTTAATAGAAAATATGCATATACAGAATTTTGAAGTTGGTGGATAAGAATCGTGCGTGTGTTGAAATAGTTTGTTGAAATTGGAGGACATACAAACAATTATAAATAAAAATATAATATAATATAATACTCCCTTCGTGATAAGTGACCATATTTCCTTATTGAGTTGTCTCGGAATAAGTGACCACTTTCCTTATAAGGAAATATGCTCTCTCACAAAAAGTTATGGCTCCACTACTTTCTAATTTCTATCTTTTTACCCTTTAAACATTCTTCTCCTTAATATCAGTGCCGAAAAAAATGTGGTGACTTATTGCGGAACGGATGGAGTATATAGGATTGAAATAAACACATCAATCAAGCACGAAACTATTTAAACAAACTGCAGTAATAAATTTCAAGAGATCATCGTTTGCTTTACGAATCCTGCATCATTTTACATGACGGATTTGGAAAAGGCTACGTGGATGATAACACTTTGTTTAATCTCAGTCAACCAAATATTTATATTGCATAATTCCACAATGATTAGATATTATTTGGTGCCACTTGTTAATCATTTATAGTTTCAGTTAGATCGATTTGCACTAATTGATTCTCAATTTTTTAATTCATCTTAATCTTAGTACGTAACACTTTTTCTTTTTGCTTTAGTTATAATTACAGCAGCACATTTCTTTTTGCCCCTAGAGAAATTAAGGTTTTTAACAAATTGCAAAGTATCTTATTAATAATTAATATGCCTTTTGCCAAGGTAGAATTATGGAAAGAAAGGGAAAAAAAATTAAAATAGGAAGAAAAAAAACAAAACGTATCTTGTTAATTGTATAAGAGGACAAAAAAAGAACACCTAATTAAAAAAATTAACATAAGAAGTCGAGATATATATATATATATATATATATATATATATATATATATTAACCATGATATAAAAAAGAAAAGGGGAAAGAGCTTCCAACTTACTTGTAAGTTATTTGATCGCTAAGACTTGAGTAGGGGTGAGCAAAATATCTGAAAACCGAATATCCGAACCGAACCAAACCAAAATTCAAAATTCGGTTCGGATTTTCGGATCGGATCGGATTTTTTTTTTCTTAAAATTTCGGATTTTCGGATCGGATCGGATCGGTACTTTGAAAATCCGAATAAATTCGAAATCCGAACTATATATATATATTATTTATTTTAATTAAAATAATTTCTAAGTTTCTAAATTTTTTCTACCCTAATTTTTCACTTCTGACTTCTTAGTTTAATTGGTAAACTTTTTTTTTTTTTAAATTTGGCAGTGAATGATTGAATGATAGTACTTTGTTGATGGTTTGTGAACATTATCAAATATTTATTTTGGTTGATTGTAATGAGCAATGTATGATTGGTACTTAAGTTTTATGAATATCGAGATTGCTATATTTTTTAGTTGCAGGTTAATGGGGTAGAAAAAAAATATAAAAAAACTATATTTTTTTTGAAATTTTCAGATTTTTCGAATTTTACCCACTACAAAAAAATACATTTTTACCAACTGAAATTACCGACGGATCTATTTCCGTCAGTAATTACCGACGAATTACCGACGGAAAAAAAGCGGGTTGTCTCTGGATAACTTACCGACGGATACGCAGTCGTTAACATTGCCGACGGACATATCCGTCGGTAAATTTTAATTAATCTAATTAAAAATAATAATAAAAAAACTACCGACGGATATATCCATTGGTAATATTAATCAGACAAAAAAATAATATTTAATGAAACATATTAATTAACGACGGATTTATCCGTCGTTAATTACCGACGGATTACCGTCCGTCGGTATTTACCGACGGATATATCCGTCGGTAGTTTTTTATAAAGAAAAAAATAATAATAAATCAAACATATTTAATTAACGATGGATTATCCGTCGTTAATTACCGACGGATAATCTGCAATATACTCAGCAGTGCGATTCTTCTTCCTCATTCACTCAGCCCTAATTTCTCCCCCAAAATTTATAAATTCATTATGTCTGTACAGATTGATGAATGTGAAACTTGGGCAGAATAAGGGACTATGTTTGAATGTTCTGAGCAATTAGATAGCAAAATGACTATGATTCATTACAAGCCAATCCTTGATTTTTCTTATTTTTTTGTTCAATTTGGAGCATTTTCATCTAAACTAATTGATTAAATTTTTTTGCAGGGCCTTTCAACTTATGTGAGAACAATTCTTTCCACTAAAGGTTGATTTGTGGTTGAAAAGGGGCAAAGAAGGAGAAATCTGAAGAGATGAAAAACGATATGGCTTTGATTGTTGCATAGAACAAATCATTTGCTTCATTATGAATACATAGAGAACTATTGTCATCATGTAAAATTTTTGAAGACAAATTTATGAATACATTATGTATTGAATTACCAAATTTATATATTCAGGTTTTGATTATATCTTTTGAGTTTTGTTTACAGTTTCTGATTTATATCTTCCTACATGAAAATGAAATTTAAGCAAACAAAAAACATAAAAAAGTAAAATATAAATAAAAAATAAAAAAATAAAAAAAATATTTTTAAAAATTAGTCGGAAATCCGTCGGTATTCCGTTGGTAAATTTTGGCAACTATTTTTCCGACGAAATCAATGGCGACGGACAATCCGTCGGTATTCTATCGGTAATAGTCACCGACGGACGGAAATCCGTCGGTAAAAATTTAGCGTCGAACGATTTTCCGACAGACATGATCCGTCGGTAACTGTTTTACCGACGGATTTTATGGATTTACCAACGGAAATTTCCGTCGGTAAAACGCGTTTTTTTGTAGTGATTGGAGAATTTCAGACAATTCGGATTGGATCGGATTTAGGTCTCAAATTTCGGAGTTTTTCGGTTCGAATTTTCGGACAATTCGGATCGGATCAGATTTTTTTTTCAAGGAATTTCGAATTTTCGGATCGGTTCGGATTTAGCAAAAATCCGAACCGAAATCCGAATGCTCACCCTTAGACTTGAGTAGGTAAAATTAGGTAAAACATGTCATTAATTAATAACTACTCCCTCCATCCATTTTATTATGTTCATTTCATTTGGACGAGCACAAATATTAAGAAAATGAGTTGTTTATGATAAAGTTGGTAAGATAAAGTAACTTTTTAGAGGTATTTTTGTCAAATCAAGTAAGAGAGAAAAGGGAGAGAGTAGTTTCTTTTGTGGCATATATGGTAATTTATGAATTATAATGGAATTTTCATTATGTATTGTGTTTCCATTTTAGGAAATGAGTATAATGAAATGGGACGTCCAAATAAGAAAAATGAGTATTATGAAATGAGATGGAGGGAATAGTATTTAGAGATGACCTAGTGATAGTGGACCGGGGTGAACCACGTGGTCAAAGGTTACATACCCTAATTATCTTTTAAGTTGAAACTGTCGCACAAAGTTTTGCTGACACGCTACTTCATATATAACATAAATAATGGTTGTGGATTTTCTGAGTGTCGCCATAAAAATTAATTTGCTATTAAGAATGTATAATATACGTACAAGAGGCTACATTTAGGTAATTAATTAGATGTACGTATCCAGTTAATTAACTAACACACACATGGTGTTTCTATCACAAAGTCCTAACATGGCCTATAAATAATTAATCTCAAAGTATAGAGTAAACAGCGTGGAAATTAATATTTAAACTGCCAAAATATTGAAAAATCTAACTACAGACAAATTGATTAAACTGCCAAAAATATTGGCCATACAAATTAAAATACAGCTAACGACCAAATAAAAGTGCATGTTTTGGTATATATTGAGCAGCTTATTCTGTCGGAACCACATACTTAATTCACATATATATGGACTAATATTAATAAAAATCAGATCAATATTATAAGTCCAAAATATAAATTAAGAGATTGCACTTAATTTAATGAATTGAGGCAGATTAAGATAAAAGGTTTTGATAATCAATCATTAATTAATCATGGCCAGCGGGAGTTTAGTAGTAGTAATATGAAACAAGTTGAGATTGTATATATAAACCGACTAAATTAGAATGTTAGTTTTCTTTTATAATTTATAAATAATATTTAATTTTCTCATTCCGGAAAATGAGTATATATGAGACCTAGAGAAAAAGAAAAGATGTATCATGTGCATTAAATATGTACAAGCAATACTAAAACAAATAATCCCCCAATTTTTTTGTTTTACACTTATTGTACTTTTTTCATGATCAAAAAACCAAAAATCAATTTCCCAAAAAAAAAAAATAAAACCAAAAATCAAAATAGAAGTGCTCTTTATAATTAAATATTAACTTGACTATATCCAGTTAATGAACTACACTACAAAAAATCACCATAATAACGACGGAATTAGCGACCGAAACAGATCCGTCGTCCCTCGACGACGGACACACGACGGAACCACGACGGAAAATAGATACCAGCTATGACGACGGAATTAACGACGGATTGGCGACGGAAAATTACAGGAGGAACTCGCGCCATAATTGACGACGGAATTAACGATGGAATTGTCGTCGTTAATATCGACGACGGAATTATTCCGTCATTAATCCGATTTTTTTTTAAATAATTAACGACAGAACAAGTCCGTCGTTAAACTTCCGGCGCCGGCGCCGACGGCCACAGTCCATCGTTGACGTGATTTTTTTTTTAATTTGCTGAATATTGGCGACGGAACATGTTCCGTCGTTAATTTTTTTATTAAATTAATTTTTTTTAATTCCCGACGGATATATTCCGTCGTTAATCCGATTTCCCGACGGATTAATTCCGTCGTTAATATACCGGCGACGTAACGCCGACGGTCGCGTCCGTCGCCGGTGGTAATATACCAGTCGCGCGCCGTCTCCCTTCCATTGCCCTAATTTCACTTCTTCCACTCACCTCCTCCTCCCCCGCGCCGCTTCCTCCCCCTGCGCCGCCTCCTCCCCCGCGCCGCTTCCTCTCCCTGCGCCGCTTCCTCCCCCTGCGCCGCCTCCTCCCCCGCGCCGCTTTCTCCCCCGCGCCGCCTTCTCTTTTCTTTCACCGCGCTGCCGTCTCCCGTCCTACATCGCCGGGCGTCTCTGTCACGGTAAGTCGCCGCCCTCTCTCCAATCTCTCTCTCTCACAATGTGTCTCTCTCTCTCACAATGTGTCTCTCTCTCTCACGTTCTCTCTCTGTCTCACAGTAGAGTCGTCGCGCCGCTGCCGTTGCCGTCGCCGCGTTGCTGCTGTCGCCGTCGCCTTAGGTCAGCACCCCAAACTCTCTCTTTCTCTCGGTCTTTCTCTATATCTCTCACTCTCTATCTCTCTGTAACTCACCCTCTCTCGCAGTCCCCCCGTCGTGCCGACGGTAGCTCTGCCCTCAGCCCTCCATCCCCAGCAGCTCAGCCCTCCGTCCCCGCCCTCTGTCCCCGGCAGCTCAGCCCTCTGTCCCGGGCAGCTCAGTCCTCCGTCCCCGGCAGCTCAGCTCTCCGTCCCCAGCAGCTCTGCCCTCAGCCTGCAGCTCCTAAGGTATTGTTCTTATTTTCTTCTACCCAAAACTATCAGTTTCCGTTTGTTGAATATTTATGTTTTTTGAATATGTACGTGTATTGTGCAATTCAAAGACTTTGAGTTTATTGCTATATTAGCCCTGCTCGATCTGTTTCTTTTGGGAGATTTGATTATATTAACCGATTTTGTGTATTCAACACTATGTCCCTATTATATATTTAATTTAAGGGTAATAATAATAATAATAATAATAATAATAATAATAATAATAATAATAATAATAGCATGACTACATATGTATAATTGTTGTTGTATATACGAAAATCATGTTGTATTCTTAGAAATTAATTTGTTTTTGGTTATTTGTGAATGAATATATATATGCATTATATGTGTGATACTTATTGGGATAGATGTAATATTTTCTTAAGGATCTTCTCCCTTTGGGATAGAAATTATTTACGTCTTAAGGATCGTCTCCCAAATAGCTAATGGTTATAGTGGTGAGTTAGAGAACTTGGTATAGTACCTGGATAATAGTTATTATGTTGCTGAATTATTTAATTTTATTATTGTTAGTGGATAAGAGAATGAGTGGAAATCATCGTGAATGGATGTATAAGCATTATCAGAATGGTCTTATATCCCAAGATTTCTTGGATGGACTCGAAAGTTTCATCAAGTTTGCCCTTGATCGACCCGAGTTCTTAGATGGAGAAAAAATTAAATGCCTTTGTAGTAAATGTAAGAATCAACAATACCACAACCACTATACTGTTCGTCTACATCTCGCAAAGTCGGGTTTTGTACCAAACTATTACAATTGGATATATCAAGGAGAAAGGCGGGCAGTGGAGGTTAACTATGAACAAAATTTCGATCAAGGATATGGGTCAAATGCATATCATGAGATGATAAGGGATGTAGGTGCTTCACAGTTTAGGATGAACCTAGAGGAGCCTCCAAATCCAGCATCACAATATTTTTACGATATGTTGGATCTTTGAGATAAAGAGTTGTGGCTTTGGTTGCAAGAACCATTCACAATTATCTGTTGTGTCTCGTCTTATGAGTTGGAAATCAGAAAACACTATCACAGAAAAAGCTTTTGATCAAATCACTGAATTAATGAAGGAAATGACTCCAGAAGACAATTTGGTAACCGATAACTTCTACACTACGAAGAAGTTGTTGCGTGGTATGGGGTTACCAGTTGAGAAGATTGATTCTTGCACTAATCATTGCATGATATATTGGGCTGCTGACAGTGGATTGACTCACTGTAAGTCTTGTGGGCATCCTCGATATAAGAATCAAGGTAGTGCATCAGGAAGTCGTGGGAGGAAGCAAGTTGCATTTAAGAAGATGTATTATTTTCCTCTAATACCTAGACTACAGAGGTTGTATGCGTCGAATGCTACTGCTGAACACATGCGTTGGCATGCATCATCAGTTGACGATGGAGTTATGCGTCACCCTGCAGATTCACCGGCATGGAAGTATTTCAATGATAAATTTCCAGCCTTTGCATCAGAAATTCGTAATGTAAGACTGGGTCTTTCTACAGACGGTTTTCAGCCATTCGGCCAATCAGGACAACAATACTCTTTGTGGCCAGTTGTAATAACACCATACAATCTTCCTCCTTGGATGTGCATGAAGGAACAGTACTTGTTTCTAACCGTCTTAGTTCCGGGGCCATGCAATCCAAAGATGAAGATTGATGTGTACCTACAACCGTTGATATCAGATTTGTTAAACTTGTGGGAAGAAGGTGTGCCTACATATGATATTTCTTTGAGGCAAAACTTTCAAATGCATGCAGCTTTGTTATGGACAATCAGTGACTTCCCGGCATACGCTATGTTGTCAGGCTGGAGTACTGCGGGAAGACTAGCATGCCCTCATTGCATGGAGCATACCGAGGCATTCACTCTACCGTGCAGTAGAAAACAATCGTGGTTTGATAACCATCGAAAGTTTTTACCACATGATCATTCATTCCGCCGAAACAAAAAAGTATTCACAAAGAATAAGCAAATTCATAGGTGGGCACCTGAAATGAAGTCGGGTGAGGAACTTCTGAATGAAATAGAAGACTTGGGTTTGAAAAAAGTAACTGAAATTGAAGCGGAAGTATCAACAAGTAGACCTTCAAAGCGGTCTACCCAATCTGATTCTGGATGGAAAAAGAGGAGTATCTTCTGGGATTTGCCCTACTGGAGCACTTTGCTGATTCGGCATAATTTAGATGTCATGCACGTAGAGAAGAATGTGTTTGACAACATCTTCAACATCGTGCTGAATGTTAAGGGAAAGACAAAAGATACCCCCAATTCAAGAGAAGAACTTATTCAAATTTGCAATAGACCAGAACTGCAACGTGACGAGAGAACGGGAAAATATCCAAAGGCCTATTACATGCTTGACAATGCACAACGTGCTGTCTTGTGTACGTGGTTATCGAGTCTTAAATTTCCTGATGGATACTGCTCAAACATGAAATATTCTGTTAATATGGAGAAACTTAAAATGTTTGGGATGAAAAGTCATGATTGCCATGTATTGATGCAAAGAATTTTACCGATTGCATTTCGTGAACTTCTCCCGGACAATGTGTGGAAGGCAATCATAGAATTGAGTTTGTACTTCAAGGAACTGACTTCTGACAGCTTTAAATCTGATGATATGTGTCACTTGCATGAAAATATTCCAATCATTTTATGTAAGCTTGAACGCATATTTCCTCCAAGTTTTTTCGACTCAATGGAGCATCTACCAGTGCATTTGGCAGACGAAGCTCGGCTGGTGGGGCCCGTTCAGTATCGATGGATGTACCCGTTTAAAAGGTACTTGGGTAAGCTGAAAAAAAATGTTAAGAATAAAGCTAGAGTTGAAGGATCAATATGTAATGCCTATTTAGTCGAGGAAGCATCATTGTTCTGCTCCTATTACTTTGAGGATCATGTTATTACGAGGCACAATATTGTGCCACGTAATTATGACGGAGGCTCTGATCCTGCAGACGAAATTGATCCGGATAATATATCGGTATTCTTACTTCCTGGAATGACTCTTGGAAAGTTCTCGGAGAGATATCTGGATGAGAATGAATACAATGCCGCTCGTCAATATGTTCTGCTCAATTGCAATGAAGTTACAGATGCTTATTTGAAGTACGTATTTAATATTTTAATTGTTTTTATTACTTTAAGCTTTTTTCAATCACGAAGTAACACTAGAACTTCTATTCTTGTAAGTGTGTTTATTGACCAACTAAAAGCATCAAATCCATCAATTTCAAGCATTGAGATTGATAGTAAGCTCGACAAAGAATTTGCCATTTGGTTTGAAGCATATGTAAGTGCTCTAGAATTTAATTAGTGTGAACATATACTAGAATTTCTTTTCTAGCGCTCTAATTACTTGAAGTGTTTTATTGATTTCATAGGTTAAAGATCCGACGAATCATATTGTGAATAAGTTCTTAATTTCTCTAGCAAAAGGACCACTGCGCCGCGTAAAGAGTTATCATGGTTATTATGTCAATGGTTACAAATTTTACACGACTAATCATGAGACTCGAAGAACCACTATGAACAGTGGAGTGTGTATTAAAGGTTCCAATTATAGTACAAATGATGCAGATTTCTACGGTCGTCTTTTAGAAGTTGTGCAGTTGGAGTATACTGGGCTATCTATTAAAAGGACCGCATTGTTCAAATGTGAGTGGTTTGATCCATCACCATTAGGAACAATGGTGCATAAGGACCTCAACTTGGTTTCTGTAAATCATAAGCGTCGGTATAATAAATACAAACCTTTTGTCCTAGCAAATCAAGCAGTGCAAGTATACTATTATCCATATCCTAGTTTGAAACAGTCGAAGAAAGATTGGTGGGAAGCTTGTAGAATTAAAGCTAGATCAACTATAGATGTGCCATCTAACTCAATAGTATCCCCGCCATTTCAAGAGGATGAGTTTGAACATTCCACCATTCCAATTTTGGACGAAGACCCACGTACAGTTCATCCAGATGGTGATCAGATTGAACTAATAGATGATGAAGATTCAGATGAAGAAATCATTATGTCGGATGATGAAGTTAATAATTCTAGTGAGAATGATGAAGACGATTATGATTCAGACGAATAGCATCGAAGTTTAATAATATCACGCACATTGTGTGAATGCGTTAAATAAGCATCGAGTTTTTATTTGTTTTACTTTTTATGATATATTTATTTATATGGATTTAACAATTATGTGAATTTACTTGCAGATGTCGTCTGGAGGACACGGTCACGAACGTGGTAGGGGTAGCCTCAGTTCAGTTGGCGAGGCTAGAGGTAGTACAGGAGGAGGTTCTGGTTGGGGTCGAGCCCAGGGACGTGGTAGGAGCACAGCTTCACCCGAGGTAGCACAGACTTCCACAGGTGGATGAGGACGTGGCTTGGGAGCTGGGACAGCTTCTGGGACTCCACCTGAGCAGCAGGTTTTCTTCACTACTGGTACGGCTGATGCGTCATCAGCCGCAGGCTCTCCTAGCACTGCATGTGGTGGTGGTGGCAGGCAACGACTTTACTTGGTGGAAAAGAAGGGGATTAAGTATATTCATTTTATATGATTATGTTATTTTACTTGAAATATTTGTTGGTTTATTGAATTAACATCATAATTATGTTAACGTGTCGCAGGTATTTTGAACCACAATTTCGTAGTGCCTCAACGATTTCAGCTACATTCAGAAGTTCTATGCACAAAGATGGATTCAGTTGGAAGCTAGTGCCCGAGGAGAAGAAGTTGGAGTACTTTGAAGAATTCAAGGTAATCTTATAAAATTATTACACTTTTTAGATATGTGATAACTGTTTACTTATTTAAAGTATATTTATGTTTGTTTAGAAAGTGTTCTATTGGGAACCTGTTGAAGAAGAGCCAATTAAAGAATTGTGGAGGAAGAGAGCAGCAATTAGGTACAAGAACTTGATCAGTGACTTCAAGGCCGATTATTTAGCTCAAGGAAATAAGCCTGCATACATTCCTGATTCAGACTGGGAGGGTGGATAGCTTATTGGGAACGGGATGATGTCAAAGAGAAAGCCCGTAAAGCAAAGATGTGCAGATTATCGGAGCCTGAGGGGCCAGGGACCGGTATTGCTACACACTTTGGAGGGTCAAGGAGTGCGCACGAGTATGCTGAATTGCTAGTAAGTATTTTTTTTTCAAATTATAGTTATATTGTATTAGTTATTTGACTTTTGTATTATTAATCTTTCCCATTGTATTGCATGAACAGGCCAAGGAAAAGAATATGTCGGATGAACAAGTTGACTGGGAAGTTTTTTTTTAGGATTCACTGTAAGAATGGAGACTATACATCAGCACGGGCAAAACGAATTGCTGTAAGTTTTTAAATATTTTTAAAGTACTTTACACCTTAATTGTTGATTGTATTTTATGTTTATTAATAATTGACATGTATTTGGTTATAGGAGAGGGTGTACCAGCTTGCACACGAAAGGAGTGAGCTACAAGATTCTACTGAAGAGCAAGAGATCGATATGAACGCAATATACATCGAGGTGGCCAAGGAAAACAGCAGCAAGGGGAGAATGCTAAGTTTAGGAGATCAAGCATCAATGTACACAAGTTGTGGATCTCGCTCCTCTGGTGGCTCAGTAGTATCATCAGGCGTTGACACGGAGGCTATGACACAACAGTTGTCCTCGTTGCAGACTGAGCTGCAGGAAGAGAGGAGCGAGCGTGTCCGGATAATGGAGCAGATGCAAGCTGAGCGTGAAGAACGGATGCAGTTGGAGGAGCGAATGCAGAGACAGGCTGCTGAGTCAGCTAGGATGAAGGAATAGCTCGACATGATTATGCAGCAGTTCATGAGATCAGGACACCCACTATCTTGACTGTTGTTTTTATTACTGTAGTTTTTATTTGAAAACTGAATATTAGATACTTTGTTGTGTTGGATGATTCAAACATTAGTCATTATATATGAAATAATTTCGTTATTTCATTGCGTATTTGTATTGAAAATAATATTTGTGTTCTTGATTGGATCTGATTTGAACAGGTGGTTGGAAATAAAATAAAACAAATTATTGGCTGAAAAAAAAATTCCCGACGGACTGGCGACGGAAATTAATAGTACAAACAAACTCAAAATCGACGACGGATTTTATTCCGTCGTCGATTAACGACGGACGTTTCCGTCGCCATTCCGTCGTTAAAGCCGTTATAATCGCCGACGGATCTTGTTCCGTCGTCGAGTAACGACGGATTATTCCGTCGCCGGTCCGTCATTAATGCCTTCAAATTGCCGACGGAATATAGTCCGTCGTCAGTTAACGACGGACAGGTTCGTCGCCAGTCCGTCGCCGATACGGCTCCAGGACTACGAAATGGTGACCATTTTCGACGACGGAATTTTCCGTCGTTAGTCCGTCGTCGATTCTTCCGACAGAATGAGTTTCGTCGTTAATTTTACCGGCGACCAAGAAATCGACGTCGAATTTGATCTGTCGCCGATCTGTCGGGAGAGTAAATCGGCGACGGAAATTATGGCGACGGTGACGGAAATTTCCGTCGTTAAATTGGTATTTTTTTGTAGTGCTAATTAACTAAATTAAACACGTGCATGTTCATATCACAAAGTCCTAAGCCTGGCCAATAAATAATCTCGGGCTCGTTTGGTACAAAGTATGGGATAAAGCCTGATATGTTTGACTGAGATGGCTTATAAATATAAAGAATTAATATTCTGTTTGGTATGAAGTATTAAATTCTCTGCAACACATAGTAATTATTGTAATTTATTGCTATAATTAGTTGCAGTATTATTTATACCACATCATAGGTAGTATACATAACAACAAAAGTAAGTATTATTCATACGTGCCCGAACTTTATAAAGGGCCGTATACTTCATACCAAACAAGATATTAGGGTGTCATAGACATATTATACACCCTAATCACCCCTACCAAACGAGCCCAAAGTATAGAATAAACAGTGTGTGGAAAATTTAATTAAACTGCCAAAATATTGAAAAATCTAATTAACTACTGCTAGCCATATTACAGACTATATATTTTCTGCTTTTTGAATATATAAAAGGGTAGCTTTTGCTAAATTGAAGCAGAAAATTCATACTGTTACGTATATATATGGCTAAGGCTTTGAGTTGGAGTACTAGCTTTTGCAAATCAAGAAATCCCTATTTCTCTTGCAGGCTTAAGGTACAACTTCTCCCTCAAGCCAGATCCCAGAATTTTGGAGATGAAGGTATTTAATTCAAGCTTTATCTTGTTGTACCTTAACTGATCGAGCTATATACAATATTTCTTCTTCTTCTTTTTTAATTGTTGTTTGGGACATAATTTTTTTTTTTTTTCAAGAAATAGTTATATAGGAATTAAACCCCCCAAAAAAAACACCTTTTAATTTTGTGGAAGATCTCTAACACATGATTATTAAGAGAGATTTCTTTCGTAATTCATACAAGAAATATTTTTAAGATTAATTCATAGACACACACATTCCATTAGCTTTCTCTCTCTCTCTCTCTCTCATTGTTTAATTTAATTTGTATGTTGAAAGAAAAATGTGGGAAGAAAGTGGACGCAAACATGAGTATTTTGAGACGCAGAATGGAAAGAGTGAGGATGAAGGAGAGGCAGCTCAACACAGGTAATTACAAGATGGGAATTAATGGATGGAATTATTGCAGATCTTCCCAATACGACGACGTACAGCTGAAGATGCACAACTTTCTTATTGCTTCATTTCAACTTGTCAATATAGTTTGTACCACCATTGGACTTGTTTTTCTTACTGGCTCTCTTTGCATTTTCCTACTTTCTTTTATTTTATCTTCATCCATAAATTAAAAAAAAAGTTTTATATATATATATATATATATATATATATATATATATATATGTTGTCCAAAACCTCTACTTCTTTTATTAATTACTTTATTTTCCTATACACACACACACACATATGTATATATATATATATATATTATTTTGTATGACGTGATAAATATATAAAATTCCAAACGCAAAAAAAAAAAAAAAAAATAGTCGATTTAATTTACTTTATTTTCAAATTTAGGGAGAGGAGAATAAATGGTATCTTAACCCAGTACAAATTAAGAAAATTAAGATCACACTATAAAATATCTAGTATTTTGATATAATATAGTATGTTGCTTGAATTGAATTTTTATTTGTTGTATATAGTAGTAAACACTATTTTGAGACCGCGGCGACGTTTTCGTTTTGAAGTTATGTATAATTTAATTTTTTTTTGGCATCAAAAGAACATCATTCTTATGTCAGTTCGTTTTCAAATCTTTTGGTTAAATTTATCGTACACATATTTTTTGTTTGTCGGAAATTGCTCAAAAGAAACAAATCGTGAAAATTTCGATAGTTTGAGCATTTAATTAATATTTTTTTTAGATTGAGACGTAATTATAAAAAGATCAATGGTTTATGTATTAAAGTATAGTTTTTCAAAAACAAATTAAAGATCACACTATTAATAGATATCTAGTATTTTGATGTTGTTTGATATTATGTCACTTGATTTTTTTTTTTTTTTGTATTTGTTGACTATTAGATGTCTAATATTCACTATTCATATGAAATTAGTGTCCCTATCTTGTGGGTGCGTCTCTTATAATTTCGGGACGTACGACGAAGATTTATAAATTTGTTGGTAGTGCTATTATTTTATTTAGAGACAAAAAACAATTATATAATTTAAGAGCATGAACAGCGGTGCCTTCCATCACCAACTAAATTTATGGGATCAAAATTATTCTTGTTCTCTCACAATGGTATCCTCCAAAAAATAAAAAATAAAAGCAAAAAAAAAATTGAAAAAGAAAGAAGAAGAAAGATGAACGGAAGAGATGGCCGCAGCCCGCCACATCAGCTCTTCCTCTTCTCCACCCCTGTCCATTTTATGGCGGAAATGAGCCATCTCCTCCACCCTCCTGGTGGGCGTCATCCATCATCGCTGCAAAAAACCACCGCCCGCAGCGAGCGCCCGCTAAAAAATGGTGTCGTTGTGAGTGCTCTAATAGAATCATAAATATAGAGTGGTTAACGTATGCTGAAGTCTAGCCCAAGTGGTAAAGTTGAGGCACAAAGGTTTCACCTTAATGAGAGGTCTCTGATTCAAATCTCATCAAAGTTATGGATTATGTACTAGTTTAAACTAATTGATTAGTAATAGACGAACGGTACAATTTCAGCCATTAATTATAACACTCTTCATATTAATTAACACAGTATGTCAATGATATGAATAGAAGATGAAATTAACCTAATAATTCAAAATTGTTTATTCTAATTATTTTAACACAAAATTTGTGTGGGAAGGATCAAAGATGCGTACATATTTGTAATTTATATGCATACTGCAAAAATGATTAAACCGGATACTTTATTGCTAGATTGTATAATATTAATTTTAAAATTTCATTAACAAATTTTGATCATTCATAAATAGAACATGAGATATTATACAATTTTGTAATAGAGGATCCGACTTGAAAACTAACACGTTGGAACTACTGCGTGTCTGAGTTAATCCTCCCATAGTGGACAGAACTAATTTGGCAAGTGAGATCTATTTTTATTCTATTTTAAACTTTAACCAATTAAGGGAAGACACTCTTCCCAGAAACAAAATTAGATATTTTACACCTGCCTCTCCTGCTCTGCATGCACTTGGAAAGCTATTTCTTTATTCAATATAATATTAATATACTTATATAAAGTATATAGTATTGGTACCATTAATCAATATGTTCTACTATTGAAGTCGGCTGGCCAAGCCATACAAAAAAATTAATTAATGTTATATAGGAATCATCAATATTCCAATTTTCATCTCAATACCTCTTCGATCGGCACTTCAATATAGCTAGTTTTCAACTGCGTATATACTAATTTAAATTTATTTTTTAATTAGGAGTACGATTTTTTTTTTTTTTTTTTTTGGTAATTATAACTCCACTCTATTGACTAGAAACCCACAAAAACTTGCAAAAATATGAGTAACCGCATATTTGTGAAAATTGCTCGAAAGTGAGGAGTGAAGACAATTTTCAAACAAAATAAATCAGACAACAAAAGTCAAAAACAAAATTAATTAATTAATTAATTAGCCACTTTGAATTCATTCAAAAAAGAGTTGGCCAATACATAATAAGTGAAATAAACATCCTTAGATAATTTAATTAATATTGCATATTATTATTATTATTATTATTTCGATGCCTTCTCTGCACCATGCAGCTCAGCAAAGTAGCCCTGAGGGTTGCTCTCAAATCCAGCCCTCGAAATGGATTCCGCGCCTCCTCCCGGCGCCTTCATCATCCCCGAACCACCGCCGCCGCTGCCGGCTGAGCCACCACCTTTAGCACACCCACCTCCACCACCTTTTCCTCCTCCACCGCCGCCCACGCAGCCTCCGCCTTTTCCACCACCGCCACCACCTTTTCCTCCCATTTTATGATATATGATAATTTCTAGTAGTAGAAGATAAAATGTGCCTCTAGAGATTGCAAGAGAAGAACCAAATGACTAATATATATATTGAGCTTTAATAGATAAGAATTACTTGAATTTTGGGCCCATTGAGTTCAAATTAAATTTAAAATTAACTGTATATGATCATTTCTAGACGTCCCTTCATCTTCTTAAATTTAATAATATTGGTTACATACTTTAACATGTGAATATTAATAGTCTCGAATTTAAATTTAAATTAAAGGCCGGATATCTATCAAAATGCAGATGCGTTCCCCATAAACTTTATTGAAGTCCAAGAAATTAAAATGAAGTCAATTACTTAATCGCCATCAAATTTTTACAAAGGCCAAGTCTCTTGTAAAATCTTCTAGTGGATTTCATTTCGTGAGAAGGGTTTTTAAGGGGCAAAAAGGAGTGATACTACTTATTTTACCAAAAGACTATTATTTATATATAGAAAAAAAGTATTATTTTCTCAAAAAATAGTATTATTTTCCACAGAAAAAATATTAATCATCAAGCAGAAAAAAGTAAATCTTTACTACTATAATAGCAAGACCGGATTACTAAAAATAATAACTTTAATTTTTAGTTTTTTTTAATTTATTTTTAGAAATGATATATTTAATTGTTATTATCCTAATTATTCATTAATATTTACCAATCAATTAATCAATATTGAACGTTACGAAAGCATAATTTGTGGCATGAAAGTTAATTTCAATAATAAACTTTTCATTTCTCATTCTATTTTCTACCTATAAATTCAAGAATCCTACAATCGATTGCATTCAAACTACACATTCTTTGTGCTCCTGCTTCCACACGATTGATAAGAAAAAAGTTATCGCGACGCATTAACATTATAGTTTTGTTGTATTGTAGAGTTGGTTTCTTCATCAAGTTTCAAATAGGCTCAAAGATGAAGATTTACAGAACTAAAAGAAGAAAACTCAATCCATAAACATATCCAAATATGGAGAGACTCAGAGATAGCAAACTTAAAATACTACCAAACATTATTATTAAATTTTGTTTGTCAGCAATTTGCGTTAGTATTATTGAGGTGTTTGGTGCCGTCTACATATACGATACCCAAAAGGATTCATCAATTTTGCACTTTTGATTTCCTCTATGCCTTTTATGAATAATATAAAAGTTTTGTAACATTTTATTTGTAAATTTATTAAAAGATCTTTCTATACTTTTATAATATGGTTATATAAATATCTTTTTGGGTTTGATTTTTCTTCTTTCTTTGGTTAAGAAGATGGAAACTAAGGATGCTTTGTGCTAATAGATGTTAGTCTGCGTTGCTTCATCAATAAACCGTAACAATCTTCTGAGACAATAGTATTTATTCATCTGCTCTGTTTTTATTTATATTTTTGTTTAGATTTCTATTTCCTTTTAGTTATAATTAGATATTTTTATTATATTTTATGAATAAAAAATACATCATTATGATAACACATTGCATCTCGGCAAGCCACATTAGCATTTTCACTTCGTAAATTGGATCTTGTGATATTATTAAAAATGTGGCTAATGTTATTTAATTAAGCCCTTAATTTATTTATTTATTTATTTATATATCATATTTTCAAATTTCTTTAATATCATAACCTATAAGGCAATCTCCACGCATCAACGCGGGTGTAGTACTAGTATAAGTAATGCTTTTGGCGAATAAAGTAAGACAAAAACTTGGACGTGGTGGCCGCCAAACCCTTAATTAACCCCATAATAAAGATTTAATAATTTAATTTAATTAGATTTACTTAAATCTTTAAAAAAAAAAGGTTATAGTAACAAGGATTAAATAGCCGTAATGAAGTGCGGCCCATAAAGCAATACTCTTAACAGTCATTTTGGGCCGAGAATTGGGTCATCATGGCCCAAAATCTTTAACAAAAATAATTAGGTAAATAAGAAGATGAAGGGCATTCCGAGAATTGAACTCGGGACCTCTCGCACCCTAAGCGAGAATCATACCAATAGACCAAATGCCCTATAAATGTCACATCTACCAGAAACTTAATTTAACCGTTTCAAAATGATCTACAAGAATTATTGAGTAAATAAAATCATAAAAGTTTATGATACAGTAGAACCTCTCTATAATTATATTCTATATAAGAATAACCCCCCTATAGTGATAAAAAGTCCCGATCCCAACTCGGAACCAATTATAAATAGGAATAACCCCTACATTGTAATATTTCGGGTTTTTTTAAGATCCCGTATGTATAAAATTGCCCCTATATAGTAATAAAATAACAATAATGTAATTTTAAAATATATTTATATATAAATATCAATCAAGAGAATTGTTTACATCAAATTTAAGATGACATGAAGTATTTATATAAAGTTACTTGTGACAATGATTTAATTTTTTGGGTTACCACACCATCTTTTAACTTGCTTGTTCGTAGTACCTCGTCAATACAATCACCTTCTTGTTGAATCCAAAACATTTCTAATTTGATATTTTAAATACATACTTAATTAAGTGAATATTTTAAATATATACATAATATACCACATGTATGATGTATATACGTGATTTATTATTATAGAACCAATGAATCTTAAATAACTTATTAAAAAAATATGTATAAATCAAATTCTACATAAGAATAACCTCCCTATAAGAATATTTTCTTCTGGTCCCAAGGATATTACTATAGGGAGGTTCTACTGTATTCAACTATCGTGGCAGTTGCTTTAAATTGCCAATTATTTTGTGATTTCGCAATTTTATTTTTCTTTCTCAAAACTGATTAAGATAAAGTTGTTGGATTGAATAAAATTAACTACCTTATGTACTGTAGAACCTTTAAATTAATACTCGATAAATTAATAATCTCTCTAATATAATAATTTTCTTCGGTCTCGAGTTGGGGCTTTAGTGTAAATTAATAATTTCGATAAATTAATAAGATAATAATTTTTCGGAAGACCTTTATATAAATATATGGTCCCAACAAAATCATAAATTAATAATTTCTTAAAATTACAAGGATAACTAGGATAACTTAGTAAAATATGAATTAATTGTTGTTTTCTTCCTATTGAAATTTATATCAAAATGAATTTCATCTCTAACTCTTCTCACGGCACTCAAAAGCTTTGGTATGACATTTCCAAACTGCAACAAAAAATTATGAAAGGTTTTCGATGCTATTATTGCTTCCTTTCGCGTAACCGGTTCCAATGGCACTGTATCATCCTGAACTTCATCTTGAATTGGATTTTCTATTATGTTATCGACAATTTCTTCTAAGCTTTGGATCTCTGAACATGTTTCATTTTCACCCGGATAATCCAATAGGTGATTGACATCCATTTTATTATGACAACCAAGATTATTTATCATTATGTAAAATTGTACATATGTTCGTCGAATTAATTTAAATTGTACAATTATAATACATTGTATCTAGTTTTCTTTTTTTTTCTTTTTTTGAGGTAAGTTTTCTATACGCTGTACATATGTTCGTTGAATTCATATGTAATTAACTTAAATTCACTTAATATGAAGTATCTATTTTAATTAATAAATTATTAATTTTTATTGATTAATTAACACCTCTCTAAGATAATAAAATTTGACAATCCCAACAGTATTAATTTATAGAGGTTCTACTGTATTGATGTAGATTTTTTTTATCTAACTTTTAAGGAATCTAATCTCCAATCATTTAAAAATTAAAAGTAATCCACCCAAAAATCCAAAGTTTTAATTTACTATAAATTACACAAGGTGCTATACTTTTGATTATTTGAATTTACTTCACATGTACGTGTATGAGTTAGTATGTCTATTGATAATATATACTTATTATATATGTGTATCTCATCATATATGTATATAGGGCCAAATCTTTTTAAATACCACACAATAAAAGACAGAAGTTATTCACACTCATTTATAAGAGTAGGAGTTTTTCATACTAAAATCAGTAAAAAGACTAAACTACCCTTATTAAACAAATAAAAAAAAACTAAAAAAAACTTGTCTCTCTTTCTCTCTCTTCAAACTTGTCTCTCTCTCTCTCAAACTCGTCTCTCTTTCTCTCAATCCGACGCCACCACCGTGTGAACCAACCCTCGACGGCACCATGAGCGGAAATCGATCGGAAGAGACCTAATTGTTCACACGGTAGCACCACACGGTGGTTCACACGGTGGCTACCACCGTGTGGTGCTATCGTGTGAACAATCAAGAGGCGTAATTGTTCACTCGGTGGTTCACACGGTGGCTACCACCGTGTGGTGCAATCGTGTGAACAATCAAGAGGCCTAATTGTTCACACGGTCGCACCACACGGTGGACCACACGGTTGTTCACACGGTGGCTACCACCGTGCACACGGTGGTGGCCTGCACCGTGTGCACAAGAACATTTCATTTAGGCCTCTGATCTTTCCACGTGTTAATGATTTAGATGTTTAGCGATTCTCTAATAGCTTATTTCAACATTTATAACCACTTAACACCTCAATCGAACACGTACATATAACATTTGTGTAATTCACTAGTGTAAGAGGTACTTTCTCAATAACAAGATGTCAACGTATATTACAAATATCTTCCTAATCTAAGAATTATACACAATACATAATAGATTTCGTTCATGCAATCCTATAATGATACAAATAGATATATTTGTTCATAATAATCGTTCATACGCACTCAATAATATGTAAATTAGTGATTTGTCATGCATTTAATGAAAAATTAATTGTGTTCTTGTGCACACGGTGCAGGCCACCACCGTGTGCACAGTGGTAGCCACCGTGTGGTCCACCGTGTGCATGACCGTGTGGTGTAGAACTCGCGGAAAAAAAATAATTTGCGGGCTAAATATAGCTTCATACCTTCTTTATGAACCCAGAAACACTTATCGGCGGTCCTATTTGCACTTCAACTCCTCTTTTTCGAATAATCTTGTGATTTTTACAAGGATTTTGAGAGACCCATTTGTAAAATAATCGCACGCTTTTTCTTCAATCTTTTTTCTCTTCCTTCTTGTCCTAAATGTAATGTATTTAATTGTTGTTATGATATTAATGAGAGTAAACAATCTCTCTTACAAAACATTGAATGAATGTTGTTGTAGGGGTTGTGATCGACGACGAATTGAATGTATTTTAGTTTTTAGTATTTTATTATTTATTTATTTTATTTGTTGATGAAGATGATGACTAAAAAAAGAAAAAAAGACAAAAAGGATAAGTTAGGGATATTTTAGTCTTTTTACTGATTTTGGTATGAAAAACTCCTACTCTTATGAATGAGTGTGAATAACTTCTATGTTTTATTCTTTGGTATTAAAACATGCATTTTCTGATGTATATATATATATAAAGTATATCCTGTACAATTAAATTAATGGGTAAATTGCATGTAAATTCCTAAACTTTTCATAAATTATGGTTTTGCTCCCCACGAAAAAATTCTGCGTGTAAATTCTCAAACTTTCCCTTTTGTCTGGTTTTGCATCCAACGTCGATTTTTTCCAAATTGTGTGCTGATTTTAAGTACTTGTGTGCCCAAGGATAGATTGTACAAAGCTAGAAAAATTGCACAAGAGCTTGTGAGAGGTTCAGTGGAAGATCATTATGCCTCAATCAGAAGTGAAAGTTTGGGGAAACCGACGTTGGATGCAAAACCAGACAAAAGAGAAAGTTTGGGAATTTACACGCAGATTTTTTTTGTGGGGAGCAAAACCAAAATTTATGAAAAGTTCAGGAATTTACAGGCAATTTACCCTAAATTAATTTAATGGATCTATAAGCTAACGACTTATCTATGATGAGTGTCGCATATACTATACTATGTGACAAAGTTTACTTTTGTTTATACATGAAAAATACACTTACTTTCAGTATATATTTCTACGTTATTTTATAGGCACATAATGTTACTGAGAATTAAATAACGACGATGATGGGACAAACTTTACAAATGAACAAACTTTAATCGGTGGGACAAATTAATAATGCATGGTGAAATTGACATTTTGATATATTTGAATATATTGCTAAAATGTGACAAGGCTATATATTATTGTTGTTCTCATCAGACTTGGAAATGTAACAATATCAAACAAACACGCCGAGTTGATTTGTTCAATCTGGTAGTGGGCATGGTCAAAACAAGTGTACTTGTTAAAAACCCTTTCAAAACAATAATAAAAAATAAAATAACTCCAGACTCTATCAACAAAAAATATATGTAATTAAAACCCACCACTGAAACACGGGATTGGTTTTACTTACTTTTAACATTACAAATATTTCTAAATTAGAATTTTCTAATCCCAATTTTCAAGACTTATGTATATTGTGACAATCATCCAAAAAACGATTGAAGATCCCACATATCACGCACCGCATCCAACAGAAACAGTAAAACTAGAAAAATAAATAAATATGAAAAAAAGATTATTATACCCTATACTAGAAAAAAAAAATTATATTTGATACTATAATTTATCTAGAAAAAACCGGCTCTTCTAGAATCGTATCCAATCCCGGCCGCTTCGACCGGCACACCGATAGCCTATACTGATACTCCAGCGCCAATCCTTCCAAACTCAATCCTGTCCGTCCATTCTCGCTCGAGCTATCAGCAGCAAACGACGCCGTTCCCGTTGCCGTTCCCGCCGCCGCCTCTGGAGATATTCTGACGGCGTTACCGCCGGTTATCCGCTTCGGCGCGGAGCTTGCCGCCATCAGGAAAACGGCCACGTCAGCCGCGGTGACGACCGAGCTCGATCTCCTGATCGGAAACATGACGTAAAGATTGCCGAACTCCAGGTCCTCGTCCGCCGCCAGCGGCGAGAATCGTCTGTTGATAGATAGCGATTTGGAGTTGACCACGAAGAAATTCGGCGCCTCCAGCATGAGCTCCGCCGCCTTGACCGGCTGCCGGAACTGGCGGACCTCGCCGCTGGGGAGAATCACCCTTGCAGCTTTAGGACTCCTCAGTTTGGGTGCGACGAACGCGCAGGAAACGTAATTCCCCATATGTGAATGCTTCTGCCCTCTGTATGCGTGTGTTTCTCTCTCTAGTCTCTTTAGTCTGTAGTTGTAAAGGTGAATTGAGGTATAAAAGGATGGGAGAGAAGAAGTGGAATTTGCGTGTGTTTATAAGTCGGGGTTTTGGTTTGTTGCAAACTATAAAATATAAAATGATTGTTTCTTTATTAAGAATTTAGGAAATCAGTACTATTTTATAGGAAAATAATGCCTGTTCGCACGTGTGGATTGGATAAATTAGGTATGAACGAATGTGTAGGGGTAAAAAGGGAAAGAAGAAAATGATGTGGGGGCAGACGGTTGTGGACCGCGATAAGTTGACGAGCTCCTTACGCGGATTCTCAGTTCGGCGAGAATTGGAAGGAAGCTACCCATTTCTTCGTCACGGCTGCTTTCGCCGCTAATTCCTCTCCTCTACTCATTACATGTTTTGTTTTATCTTTATCCGACTAATTCTCTATAACTCAATATCAAAATGTATGTTAATTTTTTTATAAATTTTGTTTTTTCTTGTTATTTGTTATGTTATAGACTTTATGGAGGTTAAATTATAATTATATGTTAAATTCACAAATAAAACATAAAACAATCAACACATACGCGAGACTCCTACCTAATACCAACATATTCGTGTGTGCGTGTTAACATAGTGGTAGAGTGGTTAATACTCGGGTCAAAGGTCACGTACGGGTTCGAGTCTACCGTCTCGCGGCCTTTAAAATTTCTTGTAATGTTTATTAAAAAAAAACATATTCACTAAATTATCCCTAAATTTGTTGTTGATTTTTCGATTATATAGAGTTTTTTTATTTTTGGATTTTGAGGGCTGAAGTCTTCTCTCCCCTCAAGCATGACTATGTCCATCGCTGTGTAATATATATATATATATATGAAAAAGATCATATAAGAATGGATCTTCACCTAAAAAATAGGAATAGATCTCCACCATAGATCTCCAAGGTATGGAGGGTCAGATCTGACCCAGGTCAAAACGGATCGGACCCGGTCAACCCGTTGACTTTCGAATTTTTTTTTCGAATTTTTTTTAAGAGTCAGATGATATGCACCACACTGTGCCACCAAACTGTGCAATGAGATGCACCACTAAGTGTATTGGGATGCACCACTAAGTGTATTGGGATGCACAATTTTTTAATTTTTTAATATTCTTTTTCACTATTTTTATTTTTTATTTTTTATTTTGATTTTTTTTCAAGAGTCGAGCGAGGGGAGCCGAATGCCTCGAAGCGAGCTAAAAAATATTAATGTTGCCACAATCATTATCTATAAATTAAAATCGGAGCCGAAGGCACAGACAAAAAAAAAATTTCCAAACACTTGCTTATTGATATGGTATGAATACAATGATTTGAAAAGTAGTTTGATTTCATGATACCAAATCACCCCAAGATTTTCCCTCGTTTTGATATAGTTATACACACACACATAGTGTATGAGATAAACCTCCATGTATTATGAGATGCACCACAATGCATTTTGAGATGCAACACACTGTGTAATGAGATACACCACAACATGAAATGAGATGCATCACACAGTGTATTGAGATGCACCACACTTTATTAAAAAAACGAAAAAAAGTTCGAAAAAAAATTTCGAAACTAAAAAAAAAAATTGAAGTCATTAGGTTGACCCGGGTCCGACCCGTTGACCCGGATCCGCCCCTGTTCAGATCTGGCCATCCATCTATTGTGGATGAAGGGTTGAGATTTATTCACATTTTTTAGTTTAAGGGCTCTTTTCACTAGAATCACTCCCTATATATAGATATCGAAATTTTCATATATTTTTTTTACTAATTTTATATATTTATTTGATTATGGAATCTTATGAAATCCATATTAAATAAGTTATTTAATCAATAAAGATATCTTATGTGGTGATAAATATCTATTTCTTTGGCAACAAGTTAAGGATATATATCAATTTTTTAGAGCCAATGAGATCGTGCCACTCACCCCTAAAGCCCATGATGGAGCCCTAAAGCCCACTTAAGTCTATCTTCCTACAACTAAATCATCTTCAAGAGCTCAAGAGTTGAAGAGAACTTCTTTAAGATTTCTCTCTCAACATTCAAGGCGTTCTTCGGGAAAAGCAAGACGTTCTTCACCAAAAGCGTCCAAAATCCAACGTTTGATCCGGAAACAAGGCGAAAGTCCTCCGCATCAGCGTTATAAAGCTCAAAACCCAAAACTCAACATTTACTTCGAAAACAAGGCAAAAACCCTTTGCGTCAACGTTATAAAGCTTGAAGATCAAGTCCAAAAAGATCAATGAGACACTAATCTCTGAAAATCTCAAAAACTAATTTGAAGATCGTTCGAGGGTCAACTTGAAGAGAATAATCGGAAGATCAAATAGAGATTGAACTCGCATATATTCGAAATTATTATAATATTTGTATGCAAACTTGTGTTTATTGATTAAATACAATATTTTGTGTTTCCAATAAATATATATATATATATGAATATTAATGTGTCCGTTGACGATGTGATGGTGTCATATGAATGACTATGTACACATTATGTAAATATTAAAATAATAAAATTATAATACTAAAATGAAGCATAATCAGACGTCGAATATAAAATTATAAATGCGACTTGATGATCTCCGTCCCACAATAAGTGTTTCATTTATTTTCGGCACGGAAATTACGGAAAAATTATTATTTAAAGGATAAAGAGATAGAATGTGATGAGACTCGCATTTTTTTTCAGAGAATATGGTTCCCAAAAAAAAATGAATACTTACATGAGACAGACTAAAAGAGAAAGTGAGACACATATCGTGAGATGATGGGAATACTAATTTCGATTCTCTCACTTTCTAGAAGGACTGAAGGAGGGAATAATCCTCCACTTAATGCAAGGATTTTGCCGCATAACAAAAACTATGGAGAATCCATCTTGTCCAAATCCAATTCGAGTTTGATTGATATTTTAGGAATCTGCAGATACACATAGAAAAACATTTATTTACGCTTTCGTAGTGGGGCCCAATTGCATTTGTTTCTACAGTATAATTTTCAACTCCAAAATCCCAAATTTCTTTACTCTACTGAGACATTTACTTGATTTCGTGAAGCAAATAAATAGGGTAATTTTCACTTAAATAGCTTAACTATTTAATTTTATATTATTGTATTCTAAACTATTAAAAATATTAATTATATAGTTATACTATTAAAATTTTCATAATTGTATTCCAAACTATTAAAAATATCAATTAAATGGTCAAACTATTAAAATTTTAACAATTATATTCTAGGTCAAACTTTTGCGACGTAAATTCAAAGTGTCAAGTCGGAAATTTATTTTGGTTGAGTTTTGAAGGATTTAGAATTTTGAAATTCTAAATATGTTTTCGGCGTGACACCTTGGATTTTCGTCGCCGAAAGTTTGACCTAGAATATTATTGTGAAAACTTTAATAGTTTGGCCATTTAATTGATATTTTTAATAGTTTGGAACATAATTGTGAAAATTTCAATAGTTTGGCCATTTAATTGATATTTTTAATAGTTTGGAATATAATTGTGAAAAGTTGAATAGTTTGGCTATTAAAGTGAAAATTACCCAATAAATAAATAAACATAATTAAGTGACGCTTATTTTTATTTGAAATTGATTGATACTTAACTCGAAACAATCCGTTGGAAGTTTGTTAGTTCATTGAGATAAGTGTGAGCAATCAATTTGAAAATAATTTTACTTTGGTAAATAATAATTGCCGTATAGATAATAATCATAAGATAAATCACTTTAAAAATTAATTCATTAAAGTAATTTCAATTTTACTAAAGTTCTTTGAAAGGGTTGATTTGATTATTAGCGTAGTAAACTTATATAAAATTTTGAAAAAGCAAAATAATCTAAACAAGCTCGAACATAATTAATTAATAAATTCAAAATTGTTTGATAAGCTAGGTTCAGTAAACTGACGTGGAAATATTCAAATCGCCATGCATTAATAAAATTATGGGCAGTTGCCAAGTGTTGACTTCATTTCTTCCTATGATGCATACTAATCAACGAGTTCCGCCGAATTTTCAAATTAATTATTTTTAAGGAAAATCATAAAAAAAAAAAAATAGAAGTAAACATGGGCCATACATGGTGGCCTTTCTAGATTCATATATGGCCTTGGACCAAACTAATCTAATCAGAGAACTAGAACATGGCTTTCAGACTCTATAAAAAGGGTGAATATTTTATTTAAATCACTCTGTTAATCTCAATAACTTTAATTAATTGCTAATCAAAATTAATTCAAAGAATTGTGTAAATGTTTTAAATATATCCTGAACACAACCCCAAATTTCACAATCCTTAAAAACAATAACAAAAAGAACAATTTCCAATCTCAAAATTTTATTGATTTTCTTGGTTCGCTCTAGCTCCACGTCCACGCTAATGATTCTTTTAAGAAAAGTAAGGGTTATTACTTACTCCTTGATAAAACTGTGGAGGTAATCAATTAATGGGTAAATTACCACTTAAATTTTAAACTATTGATCAAATTTTATCAAAAATAACTTGAATTATAAAAAATAACCATTTCGGTTAACTATCCTCATAACATCATTTTTGTATTTAAAAAGAGGGAAACTGTAAAATTAGTGGAGGGTCATGTTGGCGAGTCGTTTGAGATTGAAGGGCTTGATACGTGTGGGCCCGCCGGCCCACAAGGCCTTGCTGATGAGCTTGTAAGTTCGTTGCGATGGATGGAAGAAATCCCAAAACAAATATTGATTTGGATTCTTACACAATGTGTAGCCTTCCTTCCCACACTGCAACTCTCCGCCTAGTTTCCCATATCCACAGCAAGCTTTCTCCACATCCACAAACCCTATCCAACATCATGCTTATGTTAGTGTAGGAACCGAAAATTTAATTATATATTTTATTAATTATTGATAATAATTATTTACTTATGGAATCTTATAAAATTCATCTTAAATAAGTTATTTAATTAATAAACATATATTTATATGGTGACATATATCAATTTCTTAGAGTCAATGAAATCATGCCACCTCACCATCAAAGCCCATGATAGAGCCTAAAAGACCACTCAAGCCTCTCTCCATAGAACTATAAATAGGAGTCTTCATACTACTTCAAAATCACCCCAAAAAAATCTTATATATATATACTACTTGACGGGCACATATTCGAAATTCTAATATTTGTATGCAATTTGGTGTTTATTAAATTAAATACAATATTTTGTGTTTACAGTTAGCTAATAACAAAACACACAAAATTTATATATATATATATATATATATATATATACTACTTGACGGGCGCGTATGAACTACCAAAATAGAAGTCTGATTAAATTTCAAACTGGCCTAAAATGGCCCCAAGCCCAATTGATGACTCGGGCCGGCATGAGCAAATTAGCACTAAAATTATTTTTGGTCGGGCTACATTTTTAGCGGTTCGCTTGATTTTTGGACCGACCCGAAATAATTTTTGACCTAGTGGGCACGGGTCAGGCCGGTCAAGCCTGAACGGTAAGACAGCCCTACCCACCCATGTCAACTGGGGCTGAAATTCGGACACTTATATATGTCTAGGCAAATACAATATACACGTAATATATGTATAGAATTAATTACCGTAACGTGTAGGGTTAGCTCGAAAGATTTGGATAGTTTGATAAATAGCTCCGAAAACAGCAACTGCTCCACGGTTCCTATTGGGCAAAGCTTCCACCAAATTCTGCAAACCCATATTATAATTCTTGACCATTTTATTCATCTTGCCGTAGCATTTTCGGACGGGGGCGCCGGGCAGAAGCGACCTTGCCGGAACGCAGCCGACGGGGCCTAACCCGAATACGGCGATCCGGCGGGCCCCGAGGCTGTGGATTGCGTCGACGAAGTTGCCGGCCTGTGTTAGCATGGATTGTACGTAAGCATCTGGTTTTAACGTTGGCGGATCCAAGGGGTTGAAGTAGTTGAAAATGTCGTTGGAGCCGGATTCTATGAAAAATAATGATTCTTCTATTTGTTTTCTGTCTATTTTATTTTGTTCAACTAGTGCTTCGAATTGTTGTAGCTGGACCTGGATTGATGTCACTCCCTGCATATGTCATGGAGATTGATTTTATTAGTAAAAAGTTGTCGGATTCTAGTTCTATCGTAGTCAGATTCAAACTCATATTTATTGTTATATTTAATGAAATTAGCTAGAACGAATTTGAAGTGTATTTTTTTCCATTACTATTATTTATGGATGTCTTTCTGATAATTATTTAATTTAGAGAATGTAATGTTATTACAACTGATGATCTTCCGTCTCAAATTATTCAACTCAGCCTACTAAACTCCGATGAATTAATTTTTTGAGAGCAACACTTCACCATCTGAATTAATAATGATAATTCAGTATACACCATAGAGGGGCTTTTAGATGGTACGTGCGTAAATAAATTTAATCACAAATTTTGGAGAATTTTAGATACAAATTAAAGAGTTTCTTATTATAGGTAAATCAAAATACATGTACACTCATATAATAGTAATAAATATTACCCTCAAATTAAATATATATTAAGGATATATATATATATATATATATATATAATAGGCAACCACATTTATAAAATAATACTCTTTTATAATAGGCATAAATAATGATATAATTTTTTTAGAGTAACTATGTGAAATAGCCACTTAAGTTAATAAAAACAAAATACTAGCCACAAACTTAATGTTATATAAATACTAGCCACTATTTGTTTGAAAATACTTTTTTACCCTTTAACTTATATTTCTACCATTTTAACTAGAAGTTGCAATGTTGCCGCCACGCAAACGGGGGTCTCGCTCCAATGAGATCTACTCGCTCCAGTCGCACCTTCATTCGCCCGGTACGCTTCGGGTGTCGAACATGGAGTGGTGCGAGTGAGGCGCGAGCGGGGCGAGCGGCCCTTGTTCGGTACGCGAACGGCAGCCCATTCGACCCGTTCGCGCCTCCACCTCGCGAACTAGTGTGGCGCGAACGGCACGCACGGGCACCGTCGACCCGCTCGCGCCGCTCGCACCGCTCATGTTACCCACACACCCGAGCAAGGCGTGAGTCGCGCGAACGCCCTCGTTCGCCCCGCTTGCCTTACCCACACATCAGGCGCGAGTCGAGCGAACGGCCCTCGTTCGCCCGCTCGTGCCGCTCACTTTACCCAGACATCAGACACGAGTCGCGCGAACGGCTTTCGTTCGCCCGCTCGCACCTAGATCTATTCCCACAATACATGGGGCGAGTAGATCCACTCGCACCCTACATGGGGCGACTAGATCTATTCGCTCCTTCCACTACCGCAACGGAGTTTTGCATCACAAATTAACACCATTAACATATAAATTTGTAGTAGGAAACTTACATCGGCGCCATAATCGTCGTCGGATTCTGATTCAACAAAATCACTTATGTTTGAGCTATTCCACATCGTCGGCAGAGATGGTGGCGCGGCAGAGAGGGAGGCGCGACGGGTAGCATGAGCGGCGGAGATGGTGGCGCGGCAGAGAGGGAAACGCGATGGTAGCACGAGCGGTGGAGATTAGGCGCGAAGAAGCCTAGACGCGAAGGTGTTGGTGGAAAAAGATGCGAATGCGGCGGCAGAGGAGATGCGAAGACGGCGGAGGTGCAAAGACAGTGCGGAGGTGCGAAGACAGTGAAGAGGTGTGAAGACGGCGGAGAAGATGCGAAGACGGCAGCGGAGGAGATGCAAAGACGGCGGAGGTGTGAAGACGGAGGTTCTGTTTCTATCTAGGGATATTTTTGTAAGAGTAGCCAGTATTTATATAATATTAACTTAGTGGCTAGTATTTTATTTTTATTAACTTAAGTGGCTATTATAATATTTCACTCTTTTTTTTATTTTTTTGGAAACGGAAGTTTTATTAATAGGATCACAAAATATACTTTGTGTGATAGATTAGATTAACTATATATATATATATATATATATATATATATATATGAGGATTGAGTATTTGAAAGCTTAAAATTATCGATCCTTAGAATATGTGGTATATTAATTTTATTTATTCAAATTATCACTCAAATAAAGCACTTAGGATCCTCTGTCCCCAACTTAATTTGGTGTCACACTTTGTCCCACAATTCATATTTAATTATGTTTTTGTCATTTTTTTCTTCAATTTCAATGTATAATGTTTTAGTATAATTTTACAATTATTAACTAGGGTTCATCCATCTGAATAGGGTTTATATATATAATTTCTTATATTTAATTTGCATTTTTTTTAATTTTTAATTGATTATTAGGGTTCATTATTCCAAATTAGGGTATATAATTTTTCTAATTTCTAATTTTTTATAATAAATGTTAATTAAGGTTCATTATATATTACTAAATTTTTATTTTTAAATAAATTTTTTTAAAATAGTGAAATTAATAGTGAGACATAGAAAGTGGAACACAAGTTGGGAACAGAGGATCTCATCACCAAAATGTACACGACAAAGGCGAAAACCATTAAAGAGCCCTCCCACTAACTACGTTGTAGTGTGAAAAAAGCTCGAAGGAAAGTTTTCACACACCCTTAAAATTTAGCTTTTTGAGGTTTTTAATAATAAAATATTATAAAAGCTCCTAAAATAAATGTAAACTTTAAGACTTCAGAGCTTTTTGGCCCACAAGCCCAAAATATATTCTCTTGTAATTAATAATTATTCATCATACTGTGTCAGACCAAAAATATTCTTTTTTTCTTTTTGAGACGCAGACCAAAACTACATTATTCTGATGCATAATTAATAACATTTCCCAAGTTTAGACCTAGTAATAAACTAAATCAAATATTCCATTACATAATTGTACAAGATATTCTATTTAATATATTTACTAAATTTTGTTATAAAAATTCATGATACAAAATAATATTGGATAGACTTGTCAATTTCTTTAGATAACATAATTATGTTAATCAATGCAGTAGAGAATCCAACTCGATTATAAAAAAAAAAAAAATGTAAAATTTACTCACAGAATAATTATTGGTAGCTGGAAGAACTCCACTGCCGGCACTGGCGAAGTTGATACCGTTGGCCGGATATTTCTTTACCGTTCCGTTCATCATCTCAAGCTGTATCCCCATGTATGGTTTTTGCAGAGGGATGTCCAAAAACTCAGCTGCGCGCGCACACACACTTCTCAGATCAATTCCAATAAATATCCATACATTATACATACATACTCACACACAGACCCGCTCGTGTGTGTGTGATTCTTGAAGTATGATAATCTGCTTCACCTCAGCTGCCCACAAGAAAACAACACATGCACACACACACATATCACACACACACACAGACCCGCACGTGTACGTGTGTGTGTGATAGATACTTGGAGTATAATAAGTATGCTTCACTCAGCTGCCAAAGAAACCACACACACAAAGATTCACTCAAATCCGATAGCAAATACACACACACAGAGACCCATAAAAAAGAACACAGAGACCCGCAGGGGTGTGTGTGTGCGTGACTTACAGATGAAGTCGGCGACAGTTCTGCCATTGGTGAATCTTCCGGTGGGGCGGTGGAAGAAGGTGGATCCGTAGGGTGGAAAATCGGCCTGAACAGTACAATTAGGGTTGTAGTGATTGTTTCCGCCGTCGAAAATCGAATCCCCAAATATGAAAATTGCTGGAACTTTGGATTCGATTACAGAAACCGCTAAAAGAAAAAAGTGAATTAGGGAAGAAATCACCAACAACTGCCTCTCCATTTAGGAAATTAAGATAGATAAAGATGAAAAGTAATTAAAGCTGTTGTGAAATGTGAATTTGACTGTATATATAGATATTGATTTGTGTGGAGGAAAAGTTTTGGAAGGAAGACGAAATTAGTGAAATAAGCAGAAACTAAATGCATGCATGGCTGGCCAAAGCATATATTGATGATGCCAGCTCTCAACCTTCAACAGCATTTTTTGTAGTTTTCTTATTTACGTCCAATTTGCATTTATTTTTGTAACTTCATTACCTTTATATTGCTTTCTGTAGATTATGAGAAAAAGTATCAATTTTTATTCCCAAGAAAAGGAAGTTGGACTAGCATATATATGGGATTTTCTTCAAATTGGAGTACCATTTTCTTTGCTTTCCTTTTTTCTTTTTTTCTTTTTTTCATATTGGTTAATTATTTAGAATGTGGCTTTTAATGATACGGGGTTTGGATATCACGCCGAAATTTAAGGGAAGTTCTATATGCATCTTTTTTTTTCGTTACAAACCTCCAAATAATAATACTATCATTGAATTAATTTTCTTGCCCTCATAACATCAATTTCATTTATTTTATAGTAATTTAATTATTTTCTTGCCCTTATGATGTTATAGTATGATTATCTTAACCAACAATATTTAAAATATTACTACTTCATAAATTATTATCATATTATTACATCAACTACACTAACTAAATCTAGAGTATATTGTCAAACTAATTATTGATAATGTATCTCATACACACTACATCTTTAAGATGTACTCCATCCATCCATAATAACTAATAAGTATGGTCTTCTTTCATTTTTCGTCCGTCCACAATAAATGTGGTCTATCCTTAAATGGAAATGACCCCACTCACAATAAACGTAAGTTCCATTCTCCACTCACAACACATCTATCTAACCAACTCTCTCACTCTTAAAACTCGTGTCACTCCCTCCGGACCACACTTATCGTGGACGGGGGGGTAAATATTGATAATATACACTCCCTCCATCCACGATAATTGTGGAGTGGTACGGGCTTTAATAAAAGTTAGATAGATATTTTTTAAGTGGATAAATGGTCCCACCAATTTTGTATTGTTAGACTATTATTGTGGGTGAGGGGTTGGTTTTTTTTTTGTAAATAAGTAGATGGAATAAGGTTTAAAAAGTAAAAGAGTGTTTAGGATCATGTCCAAAAATAGAAAAACTATAATTTTCGTTGGCAGACGAAAGAGGAATACTGACCACAATTTTAGTGGACGGATGGAGTATTATTTTTATGTTGATATTGTTATATTGAATACATATATAGATAATTCAAATTTTACAAAATTAATCCTATGCCTACCATACTTTAGGAATTCTCAACTATAGTGCACAGGCCGAATTCCCATTCAAGGTTGTTAAATTGTCACCTCGTTCAAATGTGTGCATTAGCATTATACAGATCTACTAATTATATAAAATATTTGGTCACAGGTCTATCGAAATGTCATAATCGAGCATATTATAATGACCAAAACTTATTTGCCATAAATGATAATTAGGATTAAGATTAATTAAGAGTAATTTAATTTCAATTAAGATATATAAATCCTTAATTAAGGTTTATTAATATCTAATTAGAAGAAATTAAAAATTAATTAATTAATAAAAAGTTTAAAACAATAAACAAAAATAGAATTTTTATGAAGATCTCACCGTGCGTGCGCGAACGGTCCTATATTAGTACATAGTACATATACATACATAAATTAAACAAGAAATCAGTTTTCATGGAGCCAATAAATTAAACTAGTTCTAGGGGTATGCGCAGGCGCCATCTCAAACTTGTAAAGATTTATGCTACTGAATATGGGAAAATATTCCATTCTACATTTGCATATTTACATGTACTATATACACCTCTCACATAATAATATTTTATTAATATAAATTATAAAATATATTAATAAAACATTATCATGTGAAAAATGGGAGTAATACATACACACCCTTAATAAAATTTCTTGTATGTATATCTATATACTCTCTCCGTCCAAGATAACTGTGATTCGGAGGGAGTGACACGGGTTTTAAGAGTGAGAGGGTAGGTTAGATAGATGTATTGTGAGTAGAGAGTGAGACTCATGTTTATTGTGAGTGGAGTCATTTCCATTTAAGGAAATACCACACTTATTGTAAACCGACGAAAAAATGAAAGAAGACCACACTTATCGTGGACAAAGAGAGTGTATATATTTGTATAATACAGGAAGAATGTTTTCAATCACACTCTCAACACCCTAAAAAAGAGAGAGAGAGAGACGCACCCACTCAACATGGATGTTTTTGCAATGACGGATTACCTTGTGCTTTTATTTTGGAACTATGATTTAGGTAGCATTCGATACACTAAAGTAGCTTTTACTTCCTATTAAAAAGTACAGTAAAACGTTAATTTGTTACTCTACTTCCTCCGTACCCGAATAAGTATTTCAAGCCGTCAAAATTTTTGTCTCCGAATAAATATCATATTTCAGATTTTTATGCAAAAATTATGTCAAAATATTTATCCTTTGACTCATAGCAAAATGTTTACTTTTTTCAGTTTTCCATGCAATAGTAAAATGAGTCATTTTGCCCACTATCTTGGATCCTTGGTATATGCATTTTGATGGCTGGAGATACTTATTTGGAGACGGAGGGAGTAAGTTTCTTTACATAGTAATCTATATTAATGTTGACTTTTCATTTTATTGTATGATATAATATTAGATAAGCTTTTTACTTTAAAAAATATACACACACATTTATTAGATAAGCTTTGGTATAGGTTCACCCTGAATAGCAAGAAAAGTATATCTTACCTGACGAAGTCTAAAAACAAACTGGCAATGCTAGTTTCTATTGTCAAAATGTTTTTTTTTCTAAGAAAAATAAATGCTATAGAGACGCAATAATACTTTACCATTTATGAGTTTGGTTAATACTCTCCCCGTCTCATCCATCTTGGTCCCTTACTGACGGTACAGTAATTAACGAGAAGAGTAAAAAGATAAAAAATGGATAGGTCTCACCATTTTTGAAGAGTTAATTGTTTTTTTTTTAAGTGAACAAGATAAATGTGACAACCCAATAAAAAAATGAGACCAAGATGGATGGGACGGAAAGAGGTAGTAGTACATAATAATATATGCACATATAAATATTAGGATCCTACAGTCTAGTTGAGAGTCATCGGCCGCCTCTCTCTCTCTCTCATGTTAGTTATTCAGCAAATTATGGAGGATCTTAAGTAAACCCATAATAAAATTAATGAGGCAGCTATAACTATAGTGAATACAGTGCAGCAGACAAGCAAATCCAAGTACAAGCAGTCAGCACCCAAACTATATACTGCTATAATTGAAGATGGAGATAGTCTATAAATAACTCCGAACACAATCCATACAACAATTAAGGTGCATAGAAACATGGCTCAATTATATGCTACCGTGAATTGCTCCCGATACCCGCGGACTTGTATCCGCGTTGCATCGAGCTCCCTCTCCGATTCAAAGTGCAGAACCCATCATCATATAGAGCTCAATATGGGCAGCACAACTAAGGAAAGCTCACTGTTAGGCCTCTACGCCATGAATGGTGGAGGGGGCCAGTATAGCTATGCACAAAACTCTTCTTACCAGGTAACTAACTCTCTAGATTTCAGTTATCGACGCATATTTTGATACTCGCACAAGCAGTAATAAAATACAATAAGATCAAGAAAATCCTAACCCGTTTCTTCTTTACTGCAGAGAGGAGTGGTAGATGTTGCAAAACCAGTAATCGAAGAAGAAATAGCAGCCAGACTTGATATTAGCCGCCTCTGTTCAACCCAAACGAAGCCTTTCCGCATTGCGGATTTTGGCTGTTCAACAGGACATAACTCATTTCCTGCCATGCAGATAATCATTCAAGCCATTGAGAAAAAGCTACTAATAGAAGGGTTAACTACCCGAACCCCCGAGTATCATGTGTTCTTTAACGATCAACTCATGAATGATTTCAACACCCTTTTCCATTCACTCCCACCCCAGAGAAATTTTCATGCTGCAGGAGTGCCTGGTCCTTTTCATGGTCGCCTTCTCCCCAAGGCCTCCCTTGATTTTGCTTACTGCTCTTGTGCCCTTAATTGGCTCTCTGAAGTGCCAAAGGCAGTGGCAGACCATATGTCTCCGGCATGGAACAAAGGGAAGGTTCACTACACAGGGGCCAAAGAGGAGGTGTTTGAAGCCTATTCAAATCATTATGCCCGTGATATCAAGTCATTCTTAGAAGCTAGGGCGGAGGAGCTGGTGACCGGAGGACTAATGGCTCTTCTAGTTCCTGCAGACCCTGCTTGTATGAACTCCGCCACATCCTTCACTACTCCAACAGAAATTGATCTTCTAGGTTCTTGCCTCACGGACATAGCCAAGAAGGTAAAATTTGATATTCATTTTGATAAAAAGATAACTGTTTGCCTACGTTTTGTTATCTTTCGCAGGAATCTCATGAAGGATTTTCGCAATAGGCATTATTCTAGTTCTAGAACGTGTACATACACAGTCCAACGAACTTTCTGCCTATCAAAAACCATATATCTCCTCTAAACATGTTGCTACAGAAAGAAACTCGAAATAGATAAAACCCTAGCAAATAAAGGCATGATCTTTCAACTAAGCCATCCCATACAGAATTTTGAGAGAGAGAGAGAGAAATCATCAGTGCCTAAGTTGTCCATACTGATACAAGACATAGTTATAAAGTCCTAACTCAGACATTTTTGCAGGGAATAATTAGCGAAGAAAAGGTGGACACATTCAACTTTCCATTGTATTTTACCATCCCCCAAGAGTTGAAGGCAATAATTGAGAGGAGTAGCAGTTTCACAATCGAAAGGATGGAAATACTTGACAATCCAGGAAAGCGCACCTTGTCCAGTGCTGAAGCACGAGCCACATACCTCAGGGCAGTCTTTGAGGGAATGCTGATAAATCACTTCGGAAGTGAAGTCATGGATGAATTATTTGACTGCTACAGAAAGAAACTTGCAGCTTCGCCGCATTTCCTGGACCCTGACAATGAGAAATCAATAATAATATTTGTACTCCTTAAGCGCAAAGCCGAATGATAACCCTGATATCATCCTTATACAATACAACCACATACCAAATCAAAAGCAATGTGTTTTTACACTGTTACCACCTTGTACCGTGCTGCTCATCTGGGCTTGCTATAGATTCTACAGGGAAATAAAGTTACGTAAGCAGTATTCAGAGTGACTATAAATTCTTCAACTCTCGAGGGATCTTCAGAGTGTATCTGAATAATTTATTGATGCCTCAGTGACATACACTGCATGGTTACAAACCATTAGTTGTCCTGATAAGAGCATGTTACAATACTATAACATGATATGAGTATCGAACTCAAACAACTAAAAGAAAATGAAATGCTCAATGAATTTGCATGTTCTAATTCCAGCAATAATTAAACAAGTACACATATTATTACTATCATATACACCTGAGGTGATAAACCTCTAAGAAATTAATACAAGCTAATGCAGAAACCACAAACTTTAGGCGCACAGCGCATTTGCTAGATCTATTACAATTTGATATTGAAACAACCAACATCACAATTTCTCTGAACAATTAAATTGCAGGAAATTCACATGAAGTCATCGTCACAGCCACATTGCAAGCATATCAACAGCAATGCTTAAGTATCTGAAGATAGAAAAAAAAATGATAATGTGGAGAGACTAGGATAATGGGAGGCAATAGAAGCGTGTACACACTGACAGAATATGAGCCTTAAGTAGTATACAATAACTCAAAGTCTCAAACCAATTGAAAGCGAGTCCAAAATATAGCTGTACCAGATCTATTAGACTGAGAGAAGAATATGCAACAAATGGATGCAGATAACATTCAAAATTATCATTGTCTGTAGTAGCCACTCTGGTTGGAAGGTGGATATGGAGGTGTAATAGTGTAAGGAGGGCGGGGCATTGATCCAGGTTGCTGAGGAGGCGCATTGTAGTATGGACCCCGCCAACCAGGATATGCAGGTTGCCCATATTCATGGCTTGCTGGAGGTGGTTGGTGTTGGGGAGGCTGGTATGTACTCGAAACGGGTGCCTGATAGGGAGGCGGCGGTTGTTGCTGGCTTCCATATGGAGGAGTTTGAGAATATAGAGGCATAGCTGGCTGCTGGGGTGGTTGGTAAGTGGAGGCTGGAGGATGAGATGAGTTTGGCATGTTCCCCGGGTCCTGCTGCTGTTGAGAATTGGTTCTTTGAGTCGGATGAGGCTGCCCAGAAGAAGGAAATGAGTAGCTAGCAGAGCCTTTGCCATCTTGGAAACCAAGACCCGACATCTGCCTCTGAACATCTTCAACCATCTCGCGGCACTGGATATTTCTAGTCATCACAAAATCACTGCACTGTTGCTTTACAATTGTAATAGCATCCTGTTTCACAAAACAGAAGAAAAGGTTAGAGATAACTGAGTCTTCAAGCTTGAAACAGAAACTAGAGAAGAACACTGTTGAATGATCTTCCTAAGGAAAATAAGACAATAACTAAGAAGGTAGAGTCATATATAAAATCCTTTAAAGTGTCCAGTAACCATTTCTTAGAGAAAAATATATAATTATCTCCAAAAATAAGAAGCTTATAAATTCGAAAATGGTAATCAATTTTAGAGAAAAATATATTATTTTCTCCAAAAAAAATATAATAGAAGCTTATAAGTTCCAAAACAGACCCCCCCCCCCAACTTCCCCAATACTAACACTTAAAATCACAATTATCCAAACAATTCAACTACTCATTCTTAAAATGAGATTTAACATCTTATTATCAGTTCCATGAGGTCAGTCTTCCACATCTAGCATTCTTCACATAAAAGAAATCATCTTCCTACACTTTGAAAACAACTGTTCCAATAGTTACAATCTTTTTTACAGTTAATATTTTTCAACATGTAAGGCAGATTTAAGAGGCACTACAATACATCTGAATACATCTCATTAGGGAATTCAATAGCAGTATGATCAAGGCCTATTATTGTAACTTACATGTGTGAAGTACAATGTATATACTTACTACACAGAAAAATCACGAATATTTCTTGATTTTACAATCAATTTGAACCTTCATGTCAAACAGGATCTTCGTACCTGAAGGGTAACATAAAACTTCAGTCCTTCATTGATGTTATCCTTAATTTCCTGGAATTTTGCTATGGCAGCTTCAATCTGTCTATAGCCCTTTTCACGGGATGCTGTGGAGTAAAAGTGGATAAACTCAATACATAGTAAGCCCAATAATTAAGTATAACTCCAGAACACCATAAACAGGACAGCATACCTTTATAATCTTCGAGGTTAAAGATAGCAGCAAACTCATCATTTTGAGCCTGTACAAGATTACGCTTAGTTAACTAACAATTTCTTAAATGGTTAATAAAGCTTTAATCACAACACTATTGCAATCCATTTCAAGAAACATGCAATATAAATGGACTAGGTCGGGAAAGAAGACAATGCAGAAGAGAACATTCAAAAGAGATTGATAGCAGAGAGGCAGCTCAAAACTTAATGCTAAATGAAGCTACTTGAATGCCTTCATCTGCACTTTACGCTAGAATAATCACTTATGCGCGCGTGTTTTTTCCCTTTGCTTTTTCTTTTTTTTTGTGGGGGGGGGGGGGGGGTGTTCACAGAGCACATTCATAAGTAGAGTTTGCTTCTAGACCTCAGAGAAAAAATTGATTCAGTTGAACAATAAGTTCCACATGGTTAAACAACGATTACACAACTTGTAGCGTTTTAAGAGATGGCATTATAAAGTGTGTACAATGATCAAAATCTCATTTTGAATGCACATGAAGGTAAAGAGAAAATTATACACATATTTAACTACTGCGGCAACATTCAAACTAATTACTAATGCTGTCCCAAGTTTTCAAATCATAACCTTATGCAAACAAGTTCATGTACTGATGTACAAGCACAACATATATGCAAATTGTATGTGGTGCTTGGAAAGAAGAGATGCAACCAGAGTCCAATCCTAACAGACCTGGATTTGCATTAACAATTGTTCTTGAGCTTCAAGGTTCTGAGTAATTTCTTGACAAATGTTATCATACTTCGATAACTCCTTCCTAAAAAGATCTTCTTGAGAGCCAGTAGACGTCATCAACTTAGGCAGTATGTCATCCTGAGCCATAGCATCAATAAGTCAAAAAAATGTGAAAATAATCCTGTTAAAAAATATTAAGAGAAATGTAAAAGGCCAACAACACAGTCTAGTGATATTCATATCAGTTTCGGTTCCATTGTAAAACTGAACTGATTTGTAAGAGTTAAGTAGGCATGAATACTAAGAGCACCTAAATGTTAGTCTTATAAATCTCATTCTTCGGAAATCATGACCCTCAAAATCCCAGTTTCATTTCCTGGCAAAAGATAGCTCAACCTATAACTTATTCTTTATCTTCACTGATTGATGAATATAGTTCTTCAGTAGAATTTTCTAAATGACTGAAGTTATCTAAAACGGTCCCTTACGACAAACTAGATCAGATCATATTCATGAAAAATAAAATGTAGCTCTTCCTACTGGCAATCAACCATTTAAGATTAGACTATTCATTAACAATAAGAATTAATAGTTTGGAGTAAAAGAGATAATCCATAACTCAATATTGCCATTCTAAAAATTATATGCCCAAGGCAATACAAAATATATCACATGGCTCAGATCATGTGCATAGGAATTCATTTTAAGTAGTTATATAAACTGAATAAGTTAGATAAATAACAGGCAACATCTTAAAAATGTGCTAAGCTTCAGATGAAGAACGAAACAGAACCCCAGTGAATTGCTGAACCATATTACCTTCCTCTTCATCTCTTTCAGCATGTCCTCAAGCCCTGCTCTCTGAGCACCAAGAGTCTCCAATTGCCTCTGCAAAAATACACAAATACGATACTTGATAAACCACATCCCAGAAAGAGTCCTTTGAGAAACTTTAAAATCTTCATCTCTTATTCTGCATATGACTAATCAATCACAAACTTTGCACAGTCTTAACTTTTTCACCATCATTCTCTGCAATGAATCAACATAAAGTAGCAGTACATTGTATCACGCTGATTGCTAACCCAAAAATTCCAACCAATACGTTTATCAAAACAAGGGTAAAGTTTATCCATGTAAGTCCAAGTCTCATATGAGGGAAAAATGACTATTTCCAGCTCCTTAAGGAGTTCAAGATATTTGATCTTTGATTTCAAAAATTAAGAGAAGGCCTCAGAAATATAGAGATACCAAATTCTGCTTCATCGCTCCAACCACAGCATCTTCTTTTGCATCAAGAGACATTATTGGCCTAGCAAGTGTTGGCAGGGCAGATTCAATCTATCACAAGCCAAAAATGGGCAAACATCAGGATCATGCTTTGGATATAGGATGCAGCACCAAAAAGGGTCACAGGTTAGTATTTGAAACCAACTAAGTGATGCATAGACAGTTAAATTGGTCTCTTTTGATGTTAATAGAACATGGTTCTCGTGGAAAAGTGTAGATGTTTTTTTCCTTGAAGGGGGGGAGAGGATGGAGGAAGGAACAGTGACTTTAAATCAAAAAAAAATTGAAATCAAGACCTCCAATCGTCCATAATTTATTTTAGATTCAGATGACAAGCCAAGATGTTCATAGACAGCCAAATTTCAGAATGTCCTTTTCACAAGGCCCAAGACATTACTCAAAAAGTTGACTTCAAGTCCCAGTGGGGATGGCCTAGTGGTGGAGTGGTTGCCTGTTGACCAATAGGTCAGAGGTTCGAGTACTCTCGGCCACAAAAAAACCCTAGGTGGGGTGTGTGAGTTTTAATATTTGTAATGATATTCAAAAAAAAAAAAAAAAAGTTGACTTCAAATATCAAGGACTACAAAACTAGACTACTAAATAAAGTTCAATGGCTTACTGGATGGCAGTCAAGGATTGACAAAAGTGCTGAATTTTCTCTAACAGATCTCTCAATCCGAGCATCACTTTCTGCCGCTTGCTTCAGATTTCCTGCAAACCTATTTAACCTGTCCTGCAAATTCTTTGTCAGGGTACTCGATTGAGGTCGTGTCCATCGAGTTCCAAACTGGTTTCTAAACTGTGAATCCTCTGTTGCCTCCTTCTGAAACTGTTCCTCTATCTGCACCAACATCTCATGGTTTACCCTCCTTAAATCTTTCAGTTGCTGAAGTTCAGTTTCCAAACCAGCTGGGCCACCACATATCTGCACTGCTTCCACATCTTCTTTTAAAGCTGTTGGCAGAGTGAAATTCCCTTCTAGAGCAAGAATAGAATCTGGCAAATCCATTTCCCTTAGTCTCACTCGAGCTAGTTCACTTCCTTGCTGCAATTTCTCAGCCTGGGTCCTAGTGATGTCATCAAGCATTTCGGTGTACCTAGAAAGGGCTTTGGCACTGCTATCAGGAACAAGACTTGCAAACATCCTCTCCCTGCTTGCATCCAACACCTCACCCATTGGCATAGGCTTCACCATAGAAAAAGTGGGAAGTGGTGACAATGAACTAGCAGGAGGAACCCTCATTAGGTACACCCTGTCATTCTCCTTCATAGCCCTTTCAAGATTGCGATTCATATTAGTCTCTAATTTGTTTATTGCATCCAAGAGCTGCTGGGGTGCCCCTCTAGGAGCTGATTTTTTTGCTTCAGACAGGGCATTAACCCCACTTTTCAAGCGTGCAATTTCTTCAGCAATTTCTTCTTTATCATGCAGCTCTAAACTATACCTGTAGCAAGCCTCTGCATAAAACAAAGCTGCTTTTAGCAGAACATGGGCAATCCAGGCCTTATCAAAGTGCTGGTTTAAAGGGGCAACGTCCAATGCTGCCAAAGCTTCCTCATAGAATAGCCCAGTCTGTAATCAAGGTCAATTAAATTATTTTCGAATGAACTCATGCGTTGAAAATTTATCAAGATCCTTTCAACCATATGGTAGTCAACAATCAAGTGAACAGTATTAAGTACTCAAGTTAGTTTTAGACATGCTTAGATAATTATGTTAATATAGATGTTTTCTAATAGAAACATAATGGTAATAACATAACAGAAACTGTGCCTTGAAAAGATGCAGCATGTTGTTCCTCTAGAGTCAACTATGATGCTCCTTTCAAAGAAATGATGCATTACTTAATGAAGTTATTTTTACAGAACCAAGTCATCCACCAAATAATAAATATTAACTACAGATAGTTCAGTTCCACAAACATATCTCTGATATTTCATAAGAAAAAGACTGCAGGAGCATCGGAGAGCTCTTCAATTCAACAGTGAAGACTGAAAGGAGATCAATGAGAACTAGATACATCGGCAACCACCAAACAAGTTGGCACAAGCTGAACTAAGGGATATTACCAGGATAACTAGACCTCCAAAGAAAATGTATGGCAATTCATAGAAACACATTTTTCTTCTCTCTCTCTCTCATACTTTTACCTCAGAATTTCATTGATAATCTAATCACTGGGTATCACATATTTATATATAACTATATCTGATGTTTCTTTTGTTTTATTTTCTCTTTGGCCAAGCACTTCTAAGCAATTTTTTTGCAAAACAAGCATGCAGTCTATTATTTAACTAAGGAGTATTAGGAAAATCTTCAGTTGACACGTGCTGATACGCACCTGTCTTGAAATCTTAGAACAGACTCCAGCACTGCTCCCCTTAGCTATGGTGTTCTCATACACGCATTCCTGTGCCTGGGCTAACATCAGCCTCTCCAACATCCCCACACACTCAACAGATATGTCCAGTGTGGTTGAGCTTCCAACCGATGTTTTCATTGCCACGTTATCCCTTAAAAATGCAAATGCTCCGGCCGCTGCTATAAATGAATGTGAAGCCTGCCTCCTTCCCTCAACAGCAGACCGATCAAAACTTAGTCCCATTTGACTGTGCACTGCTCCCAAATTAAACAATACAGCAGCTTTTTCTACACAGATCAAATTAGGACATTTAAAATCAATTCGAGGGCAGCATATACTATATAATGAGTTTGAGTGAGAAAAATGATTTCATATTCCCTGCGTTTAAACTAATCAAGATATTTTTGTTTAACCTATTACCAATTACATAAAACTTAGAACTAAACAAAACCTCCTAATTGATGACGTTTACACAAATATTCCCTTTCATCAAGTTAGGTTGCTTCTCCACAACGAAGAAACTCAGCCGTGAAGTCATTCAGCAAACATATAAAAGAAAAGGAAAAAGCTAACCCGTTCTAGATTACATCTACCAGCATATTCACCATCAGCCCATTAGCACCTAGATGTAAGCCACTTAATTTCAACGATGAACATCATTTCGTGATAGAATTGCAATTTCTAGAATGACGCATCGGCACAAGAAAATTTAAATGTAAGACTAAGAAACTTACACAACATGATGAGAATACGAACTCTATAATCAATCAATAGAACAAAAAGCACCTACCAAGATGAATGTTCTGCTGAGAAGCCTTCTGCCTATTCTTAAACGCGTCAAACCATGTGAACGACACCGTATTGACATGATCCTTGTCCGGCGAAATCGGAAACCTAGACTCCACCGCGCAGAGGGCTTTAAAGTAATTCTGCAAGAGGTCGCGGCGAGCTGACAGCGAGTCCGATCCCCCGCCGCGCTCGACGTCGGAACGGAACTGCTTCAGAGTCTCGAGATCGTCCTCCATATTCTGCGCCTCGCGCTCTGAGTAATTGATCACAATGAAGTTGCGCAGCGGCCGGTAGAGGTCGAGAGAGTTGGTCTTTTTCTCGAAGATCGCCAGCATGACGTTGGTCAGAGTAGTCGACGACGGCGACGCCATTACTGGCGGTTGGAGCGGCGGCGATTGATCGGTGGAACTACAGTGATAACGGATTTTATTTGGACAGATACTCTGTGATGAGCTGATGATGATCGTTGTCGAATTGATAAAATTTCTGAATCGGTAAGGTTTTTCTCTGATTTAATATTTGCGTTGATTTTTATTTATTTTATTTTATTATTATTATAATAATTTGATATTGATTCTTACTTGCTTAGTTGGAAAGCAAGAGACTGGTGAGTATGGTGTTTAATGTGCAGACTGTTTGGGGCGATAATTAAATCAAAAAATACTTTGTTGCATAGCATCTTTTTTCTTTTCTTTTTTCCTCCAAACATCGCAAATCACATTATCACAGTTAATCCTTTCTTCCCACGAGCACCTCGTCCTTTAGTAGATCATCTAAACGATTAAATTGTAGGGCCAAAAAGTTATTCTATTCAATTTTACCAAGATTTCACGAATGACATAATTGTTAAATTTACAAAAATTTCACGAATTTACTAATACAAAAAATTCGGTTTGTGAATTAAGGAATTCTATTATCTTTAATTTATATGAAGGTTGATATGAAATATTAAATTTTGTGAATGTTATCAAAAATATTAGCGACTTATTTAGTATATATATATGTCTAAATAATTAAAATATAGATATTGGTTGTCCTAGTTCTATTATATATACATTTATAGGGAAATGATCAAATGAGAACATCTTTTTAGATAGGAAATAGGACCGTTGATCTTTATTGATCTATAGTCTAGTTCAATCCAATCTAGATTAAGAGGTGCATTAAAGTATATAATGTATTTTGTGCATTAAAATAAAGATATGACAAGATAGGTATTGTACATTTTTATATGTAGCAGAAATAATAATTTTATTTTCTCTGAAATACCTCGTATTTGTTGTTTTCAAAAATTAGTAGTACACTGTAAGAGAAAGTCGTATCTCTGCAAGTGCAAGGTATTGTTTGATTTGTATTTATTCAATTCATACCGGTGGTACTTATTTCAGTTTAAATATGAACTTAAAAAAATAGGATATTGATTTTGTAAGTGTTGTATATGCTTATACAAAATATATAAATAAAATAAAATACGAGACAGAAACAAAATAAAAATAGAGGCGAAGAAAGTTCCAAAGAGAAGTGGCATACGTATACTGCGATGTGATCATGTATTTGATTTTTTTTTTTTTTTCTTCTTATTCTAGATACACATTGATCAGAAAATAATAGCATTAGTTTAAATTAACACCAATGTTTTCAGCACATCAATTGAATAGATGCTCAGCTACTGAAGATGAATGGTGATTTACTTACAGTAACCAAAATTGATACAACATGGCACCTCAAAACGCATGGCTCTCAAAAGTTCGTCAAAATCTTTTCACTCGAAACTCCATCACCCACAACAATAGAGGTGACCGCCTGCAACAACCACATTTCATCAACTTCTTCCAAAATTTGAGATTTTTCAAGTAAAAATCTTCTATGTTTTTCTTCAATCTAAATTCAAAGTTTTAAATGCTCAAACAGAAGAATTCAGCACAATGTTTATCCCGGCCCTAAAAATTCGTATTCAAATCGAATCCGGTGACAAGAATAAAATCTGTGTGTAACAAAGAAGATTTGAAGCAAAAATCATAAATATAATATCTTATTTGACATAGAAAAAGAGCAGATGTACTTATTTCTAGTATCAGCTGAGCCGCTGACATGATTGATACACGACAATTTCACATTGTTGAAAAAACTCAAATGTAGAATCTCTTTAACCCGTAGGAGGGTGGTGATTTGTATGAAGGAATGGATTTAGGTGGTAATGAACTTCACCAACCTTCGTAAATCCACCATTACCATCAATGGTAATCCTTTTACAATAACTTTTATGGGTGACATAGTAACCATCGTTTAGCAGTGTTAAGGTTCTTGTTTTACCAAATATCGACATTAAGACTTCCATCTTTGAGAATGTAAGAATATCTAGATATTCCCTCAAATCCTAATAGGCCCACATTAAAAGATCCAAAGGAACAAGCAAGCTAGATTGGCTCTATACTAATATGCTTACCTAATACAGCAATAATTACTATTAAGGGATGATATGATCTAACAGGAAATGGTAGAATTTCAAACTATTCAAAATGACTCTCATAAGAATGGAAAGTGATGATATTATTTAAATTCCGCAACAAGAACTACTAACCTCAGCCATCTGCTTTTGGCCACAGAGCACCACGCCAGTAGACTGAGGGTTCACGATCTTTTTATTTCTAGCTAAAGCATCCTGAAAAAACCAGTAGTGTTAGGATTTGCACAAAAATAATGTATTACTACTTTCCTACAAATAATTGTGTTAACAACCTGTACATAGCCTCTCTCCCCAGTCCAACTATCACCAGGTTGGGAGAGCACGGGTACAATATCGACTCCAGAAGATTTCCAGACTTTAAACCTCTCCTGCATCAATATTCATTTTAGGGAAAGATGTTCTAGGGAGAAACTGGATCACTTTAAATCAAGAATGCATATTTAACCCCTTTGCTCAAATATGTACAAAGACGACATTATACCTGATATGCCATCCAATTAAGGTTTCTAGCTCCATAATAGAGTCTGACATCAGATCTCTTTTCAGCACCAAAGCCTGCCTCGATCAAAGACCGAATGGGGCTATACATTATAAAGAAGAGAAAAGTGAACAGAAGTAAACGAAAAAGGACGTCACTAATCATACTAAATGGTAGAATCAGAGTAATAATTGCTTTTGTTTTAGACGTAATACCTGAATAGACATAACTACCACTTTTGAACCAGAGAAAATGTAATAGGAAAGCACTCTACTGTATATGGACCAAAGATAACTTAGCAGCAAAAAGGAGGTTTATCAACAAGAATACATGCAAGTCAATCACAAAGCTAAAATAGGATATGGTCATTTCCAGATTATTTGTTCAAACTGATCCAATGCCAAAAAGAAACAAAATAGAGAGAGAGCGAGATACAATTTTAATAGACACCAAGGGCATTCGTTACGAGCATGTTATGCCTACTAAATTCTGCTCAGTGCATCTCTTTCCCGGCCTACTAAAATACATGGTCTGTAATATGACCTCAAGTGTGAACAATAAACTGAACAATGACACCTCATGGCATTCGTTATGAGCCTGCTACGCCCTACTGCTCAATGCATCTCTTTCCTGGCCTACCAAACACAGTTATCTTATCATATGATACAATCTCATAAACGTTGGTCTGAAACATGATTTCATGCCATTTATGGCCCCAAGCAAAACTTTATCCGAAATTTAGTTCCTAAAAGTGGAGCAATGTACGAGTCAGCATTGCAGTATCTACTGCAGATTTACGTACAATACACGAAGGTAGGGTAAGATTGCGGTTGTGTGTTAAGTTCATACTTAAACAAGAATATAAGGGGGTCAAATTAAAAAGAGCTCAAGCAACAAAATTTGTTTAATCGAAACCCTAGTTCCTATCACCTTAAATAACAATATGAAATGCTAATCGATTTTGTAGGTTTAGTTATACCTGATTCCCGATCCTGTGGCGAAAATTAGCACGGTCTGATAGCTTTCAGGCGGAGAGATTTGGTCGATATTGAATCCTTTGCCCATGGCCGGACTCAGCTCCACAACATCACCTTTCTGGAGCCCGCAGAGGATCTCGGCTGTTGAGCCGGCGACGGATTTCACCAAAAACTCGAACACGCCGTCGGACGCGGCGGCCGACGGCGGCGATGCAATGGCGAGAAACGATGGTTTGGACTCAGAATCCTGAAGGCGGAGCTGCAAATACTGTCCGGCCTTCGTGTAAGAGGCGGAAAGCTCGGGGGATTCCGAGACGTCGATGGTGATGCTGAATATCGACTCGGCGGCGGGAGAGATTTTCAGCAGCGGCGTGGGGGTCCAGAGAGTTGTGTCTTGGCGGACGGCGGAGGCGGATACGGCAAGGCTGCGGCGGCGGAGGTGGTGGGATAGGTAGCGTAAGGGGCGGAGTTTGGAGAGGGTCATAAGTGGGTAGGGAGATGATAGGGTGTGGTGTGGAACATGGGAGCTCAGTGTGGGCGAGTGCATCGTAACCGCCATTTTCGGGGTGCTTGTATAGTGTGGGATGGTCGTGGAGGAGGGTAGAAAGCGCCGCCGCGGAGGCAGGGTGGAGATGGGGTGGATCTCTCTAACTTGCGTGTGGGGGGTGTAGTGTACTCGAGCAGCAGTAGTTACACGTGGCGAATATTGATAGGTGTTTTGAGATTACATTTTCTTGTCACATTTAGATTAGAAATATTGGTTATTTGAAGGAGTGATCCTATTAAGTCATGATGTGGCTAGCATAATTTGGTCGATTAAATGAAAATAAATTAATTTTGTTAGATATTTGATTTATATAAGAAGTATGATTATATATTTTATGTTAATATTTATATTTTTGGCTTAAATTCTATCATGATTAATGTAAATATATTTCTTTCTTATTTTTTCGACAAAAATCTTTATATTACCTTTATTATATCTATCGAGATTTATGTTACATCCAAATCCAAATATATCAAAATAAATTTCTACAAATTAAATATTATAAGTCATTTAGAACTAAAAAATTTAAATAAAATAATTTTTTGTTATTCAATCAAATTATAGCTCAAATTATGCTAGCCATAATGTGGCTGCATAGATTTATTCTATTTGAAGAACGAGTTTAGTACCGCCGGTGGTGAGTCTCATTGAGAATTGAGATTACATTTTTGTGTGATACATTTGATGACAAACTTTCATACTCCTTCCGTCCCATTTATATTGGCAGATTGAAATTTTCATAAGGATTAAAAAAATTTGTTGGAAAAGTAAATTATATAGTAAATTTCTTAATATGTCCCTATTTATTATTGGGTTAATTATCACTTATGGCCTGACCTTCCGAAATATTCAAAAATGGTCAGACCTTTGCTCCGCTGTGACATTTATGGTCTGGAATCGAAAATCTGGCAACGGAAAAATTACTAGGACGGCCAAATGATGATGTGGATATCCATGCTCCATGTTTTAAATGATGTGGAATTTACATATGCCATCTAGACAAAATAAATTTGTATTTGAAAAAAAAACTTGACAAAAATTAAAACAAAAGGTTCAGACCTTTCTTCTTCCAACACAAAATTCATCGTTCCTATTCTTTTCTACTCCTCGATTTTTTTGCAGTAAAATTCGATGGAGATGCGTCGTCAAATCCAGCACTAAAATTCTTAGTAGTCGAAATTCCACTCACCAAAATTCTCTTTTTCTTTTTTCAACTTTCCCCTTCACTTTCGCCACCATTCCTCGATTTTTATGGTTTATCAAATTGAAATCAACAAGAATTGATGCCATAAGTGGCGATTTTTCAACTGGTGATCGTTGCCCCGAAAGAGAAATCATAATACTGGTTGTCATTTGCAGATTTTTAGCATGGACTTTTATCAAGCAGTTGGTGGGCATGAGATGAAGTCCTTTATTAGTATCTAGTTTATCTCCATATCTAGATTGCCCGTTCTGACTCTCAATCTTAAGGATGGTATGATTTGTTGTCTAGCCCATAGACATTCCCCCGCATCTGCCCCCAGAACTCAATTCTTCGTAAGTTATGAAGAGAAAAAATCACATCTCCTCAATAATTAACTCTCCAGAAGGTTTGGGACATACCATTTTTTATCTGTATACTCTTATTTCTTAATAATCGTGCCCAAAAAAATGGGACTGTGCGAGGGAGTACTTTTTATGGAAATAAGCCTATATATTTGGAACATCCGAAAAAAGGAAAACAAGTCTATATAAATGGAACGGAATGAGTATTTTGCTATTGTTTATATAAGTAGTATTATTCTTTTAGATTTTTTATATTGCGTTTTAATACTTTACAAAATGTCATAACGATCGTTAAATTTACAAATAATTTAAAAAAATAAAATTTGATTTATTCTTTTTTTTTCTTTTAATTTCAAGTAAATGAATAAAAAGAACAAATCGAATTTTAACTTTTAATGTAATTTGTAAATTTAATGATTAAAAATTCGTTGGTAGAATGGAAAGAGGGGTCCACGAGGAATGAATGGGAAGATCGAAAGGTTGGAAGAAGAAAGGATTTTTTTTTAGTTAGACGCATGGAATTGGCTAAGCATTCTCTTCGAACAAATATAGAACCAGAATGGCAGTTCTTTCTCATGAGTTAAGACCCATCATTCAAATAGATGGGGGTAAATTAATGAGCTCAGATATTACGAATTCTATGGAAGAGTTATCTATCAGAACAATACTCTTACCGATCTATTAACAACAAGTAGATCTACGCCAGGAGAGTTAGTAATGTGTCAGGAGAAATTAGTACAAGAGGTTGTGGATACACTTCTTGATAATATAAGGTATTAAAATATTAATAATATAAAAAATCTAAAAATTAATTCTAATGTCAACAAAACGAAAATGGTGCTCATGAAAGGTGCTCGCTGATGATGAGTGACATATTCTCATTATTCTTAATGCAAATTCATTAGTTATTTGAATTTTCATACAATAATTAAGAATAAAAAGATTAAAGTTATTCACTTTCTTGACATACAATTGTGATGACTGGTAGGGCTGAGCATTCGGTCCAACCCGGGCCGATCCGGACCGACCCGTCAAAACCGAGGACCGAGATTTTCTAAAAATCGAAACCGACCTGCACCGAACAAAGGCTATAACCGAGCCGAATCCGGACTGAAACCGAACCTCGGGTTCGGTCGGTTTCGGTTAAAAACCGACTTGAAATTGCCGTGCAGGAGGACGCGGACGGAGGAGGCGGCGGAGGGCGGTGGTTGTTGAGAATCTTGGTGGAGGCAAGGGAAAACGGGATCTGGACGGGTGAGATCTATTAGAGAGAGCGAGAGCCATGTGGGATGGGCCGTGGGCGGTGACCGGCGTCCGGCGAGATGAGAGAGAGAGAAAAGAGAGGAGGGAGGCGAAGATGGAGCCGTGGAGGCAGAGAGTATTGTTGAAGGCGAGCGATGCCGGGGAGAGTGTGACGAGGGTGGCGCCGGGATGAGAGAGAGAGTCGGTGGATGAGCGGTGGCCGGCGTCCGGCGAGATGAGGGAAAAATAGAGAAGAGAGAGAAGATGGAGGCGCAACAGAGAAGAGAGAGAGAGTAGATGGAGGCGCAGCAGAGGTGTGAGGAGAAGTAGAGAGTTTAGGTCTAGGGTTAGGTTTGTATATATATATACGGGTCGGTCCGGGTTTGGACGGGTTTGGAAAATCAAACCCGGAACCGACCCGAAAAAAATTCGGTTCCTATATTTGTACCCGCCCCGGACCGAAGTGTGTATAAAACCGAACCGACCCGCCCCGAACCCGTCGGTTCGGGTCGGTTTAGCGGGTTCGGGGCGGGCATGCTCACCCCTAATGACTGGAGACATTTATACGAGGGGCAACACTCCAATGCATAGTGAGGTTGTTTTTTTTTTCTTCTATTTTTTAAAAAAGATTAATTAATTATTACTCAGTTAACTCTAATTAGGATTTTAATTCTAATTGGAATTAATAAATTCTAACTGCAAATCAATAAATCTTAAATAGAGATTAAAATTTTTTAATTGAAATTAATAAATTCTAATTGAGAAATAGTAACTCTAATCATGAATTAATGAACCTAATTGGAAGTTTAATAAATTATTAATAAATCATAATTAATTAATAAATTCTAGTTACTCCCTAATTACTCCTAAATCACCTTAATTACCCCTACTACAACCAACTCTAAAAACACCCAAGCATAGAGTTTTTTAGAGTTGGTTGTACTCAAATTTTTATCTTATACAAGTATGTCTTCTCCAACAAGTATTTCACTTTATCGAAAACACCAGAAATTCGTCAATGTAAGCAAGGCGTGTAAGTATGGTATAAAACAAATATACCACCAAATATCCATTGTATCTTAAAGCTCTTAACCCTTGAGACAACCTCTCACATATTCTCGTGTACAAAATCTCAAGCAAACTAAAAGAACAAGAAAATTTTGGAGGGCATCTAATAATTAAATTCAAGCGAAAATGTACATGTATGTCCGCCATTTTATTGCGGCGATCGAGAAAACAAATGAAGGCTTGTTTAGGGAGGCTCTTGTCTCCATCTCTGCATCACTTCCCACAATGGGATCGCATAATTTGGAAAAATTGTTCCCCAATAAAAAAAAAGACTCAAAATATAGGCATTGCCGCGATAATAATTATTTTCGCAATCATCAAAAATAAATCTTCCATCCATCTATGCAGCAGATTCCTTGGCAATCTTCTCTGCCTTAGCAATCACCTCTTCGATCCCTCCCACCATGTAAAATGACTGTTCTGACAGATCGTCATATTTTCCGTCCAAAACACCCTAAACAAGCAATCAACAAAAAGCAGTAATCAAACATCTGCTTTAGCCCAACAAAAATCTAACCAAAATATGAACACAATGCCATCTACTCCCTCCGTCCCCGAATAAGTGTAATACTTCGGAATTCTATAGAAAGATGTCAAATTTTCTATTCTGCCCTTTGTCCTCAATGCAAATCCTCTACTTGTTCGGTTATCATGCAATAATTAGGGGTAACCGGGTAAGAAGAGTATATTTGTACGCAAGTTTTGCCAGTAGGAGATACTTATTGGGGAACAGGAGTACATGCATCTGATGCATCAGTTGAAAAGACCAAATGAAGAATTGAATATAATGCACTAGGGAGTGTAAAGGCAGCAGGGGAAACAATAGTGCACGGGTTTCAAAGCATGAGTTACCTGGAAGCTGGTAATACTCTCCTTCAACTCAACATATTTTCCAGGGGCGCCAGTGAAAACTTCAGCTACATGGAAAGGCTGGCTCAAGAATCTTTGGATTTTACGGGCACGAGCAACAGTCAACTTGTCATCTTCGCTGAGCTCATCCATTCCCAAAATGGCAATGATATCTTGAAGATTTTTGTAGTTCTGAAGAACTTTCTGTACACCACGGGCAGTGTTGTAGTGATCTTCTCCCAAGATATGAGGAGAAAGCATGCGGGATGTTGAGTCAAGAGGATCAACAGCAGGATAGATACCAAGTTCGGAAATCTATAGAAGACCAAAACATCACAAGAGGTCAAAATTATTGTTGGTTAAGATGAGTTTCTTCAAGCAAATTCATAAATTAAAAAAAAAAAAAAATCCACACCGAGCGAGATAACACAGTAGTAGCATCCAAGTGAGCAAAAGTGGTGGCAGGAGCAGGATCTGTCAAGTCATCAGCTGGCACATAAATGGCTTGCACAGATGTAATGGAGCCTTTTTTAGTTGTAGTAATACGCTCTTGAAGACCTCCAAGATCTGTAGCCAAAGTAGGTTGGTAACCGACAGCAGAAGGAATACGCCCAAGCAAAGCAGATACTTCAGAGTTAGCCTGTTCAAGTGAACTAAATGAAGAACAGGACACAAGCAAAAATACAAGACATATCAAGAATATAATTTCAAAATGAAATGCAAGCTTACTTGTGTAAACCGGAAAATGTTGTCAATGAAGAGAAGCACATCTTGTCCCTCTGCATCACGGAAGTGCTCAGCCACAGTCAAACCAGTAAGGCCAACACGAGCACGAGCACCAGGGGGCTCATTCATCTGACCATACACTAGAGCACACTTGCTATCAGCCTAATAAGAGGCAAACTAAGAAACATCAGCTCAAATTTTCTGTCAGATAACTAAAGAAAAACAACGGCGATGAGTACTGACTGTTATGGAAAAATTAAGTGATCCCAACCTGCTTATCACCTAGCTTGATGACACCACTTTCAATCATTTCTCTATACAAGTCATTTCCCTCACGGGTACGTTCTCCTACACCAGCAAAGACAGAGAAACCACCTGACAAGGAATAAAAACTCACAGTGAGATATCAGAGCACTGGGCAGATTATGGTTTAACAACTTAAGTAGAAATGAGAAATCAACCATGAGCTTTGGCAACATTGTTAATAAGTTCCATGATAAGTACAGTCTTCCCTACACCAGCACCACCAAATAGCCCGATTTTTCCTCCTCTTTGGTATGGTGCAAGAAGGTCCACCACCTGGCATTTATCAAAGAGGCAGAGTTAGTATTTCATGTGGAACTAAAAAAAAGAACGTACATAGTACTATAGAAAGAGAAGGAAAATACAAACTAGCGTCCTTGTCAGAAGGTACCTTGATACCAGTAACGAGAATCTGTTGATCTGTTGCTTGCTCCACAAATGATGGAGCCTCACGGTGAATTGGTAAATAATGCTCGGTCTCTGCATCATACGCCTTTTGTTAGCAAGAGGCAGCGACAATCAAAACCAAAGATTGCTCGTAATGGAAATGCAATTTCACTTACTAAGATCGCCTTTAGCATCAATAGGCTCTCCAATGACATTAATAATGCGCCCTAAGGTGGCTCTACCCACAGGGACCTATGAATGAAATGGGAGATGATAAGCTATCGGAATGAATCAGGCAAACCTAAACAATGCATTCAATATCAATCCCCATTTTTAGTACTGCATAGATCATACACATGTACGTGCAGATATACTGATATACACATTGACTATCACCCCGCTCCCTCTCACCCCCAATTTTAGAACTGCCTAGCTCACAAAATACATGTCAACGCCCAATTTATCAATGGCATTTTTTATAATAATTATCGGTGGCTTTATAACATGTCATTGGCATCGATCACCAATATCAAATTTACATTACAGAAGAAACAACTGAGCTTCAGATACATTAACTATGCAATATATCACAAAATCGTCTACTACAGCAATGAAACTTCAAAAGTCTCAAAGCACTAATAAAGAGAAATATCATATGGCAAATTGGAAAATTAAAAACCAGCAACATAAAAATCCTGAGAGAAGGACCACCATTCTAAATTCATGATAAAAAGGCGTCATAAATCAGATCTAATCAACCCCGCTCTCATCATTAAACCAATCATCACCGCATACCCGGTGAAAATGTAGAGAGAATAATCGTCTAAAACCAATCGTTAATAAAATAAGATAAAAAAAATGAAAATTAAATCCCTTAAACTCACAGTAATTGGAGAACCGGTGTTAAGCACACGCTGGCCCCTGACTAACCCTTCAGTCCCATCCATAGCAATACACCTCACCACATTTTCGCCCAAGTGAGACGCGACCTCCAAAACAAGCCTGATCTGATTATCCATAACCTCCAGCGCCGTCAAAATCGGCGGCAAACCATCGTCAAACCGAACATCGACGACGGCGCCGATGACCTGGCACACCTGCCCGATCGCGCCTTCTCCGGTGAACTCATCCGATATTTTCCCGCTGGCCCCGCCGCTGGGGGATTTGGACGGCGGAGAAGCAGCGACTGCCGTGGAAGTCGCGTAGTGGGCGGCGACGCGGTGGAGAAAATGGCCGGCTGGAGCGGCGCGGGGGCTGGGCTTCGGGGAAGATGGAAATGGGGATCTAGGGCGGCGTGCGGAGGATCGGAGGAGTGAGGCTACGAGCCTCCTAGAGGCCATGGCGGAAGAGTTGATATTTGGGGTTTGGTTTCTGTAAACAGAAACAGAGACGGTGGAGGGGGGTACGGTTTGTGAAACGGAGTTATAATCTAGAGAGAGTGGAGAGTGTAATTCTGAATTAACCGAGTTCTTAGGTACAGTGAGACTGCTACGAGTTCGTAGTGTTATTATTTTACTGCTTTGTCGGAGGTAAAAACGACGGTCCTGATGGATAATAGTTTAACACGTGGCACTTGCTGAGCCGTTTACTGGGTGCTAATCCAGTTAATTTTTTATGGGTTATTTATAGTTCCTTGCCCCAATTTTCATCACTTTTTTATTTGTGGCCACAACCTTCAAATTTATGATTTTATCTAAAAAAGGTCCGCCTTTATTTTCTGGCGTTGAAATGATGAATCATCTGACCGACTATCTAATGTGGATATTAAAATATCATATGTACTGAAACAACGTCGTTTCAGTTTGAGCAAAATTAAAAATTGACAGGGTCGTACAACGCATAGCTTGCACGATGCCTAAATGTTTTTCTATTCTCTCTCTAAACTCTTTTCTTTCCCAAAAGTCGACGTATAGTTTAGGAAAAGAATAGAAAGACATTTAGGGTTCAGTCATAAAAGCTATATATACTATGACTTTGTCGGTATTTAATTTTATCCAGATTGAAACGACGTCGTTTCAGTACACTTGTCATTTTAATATCTATATCAGATAGACGATCAACTGATTCATCATTCCAATATCGGAAAATAAATGCGGGCCTTTTTTAGATCAAATTATAAAGTACATGATTTTTTTGGATTTTAAAGTTCATGCCACAAACAAAAAAATGACAAACTATAAATAACCCATTTTTTATTTACTTTTCTTGGAATTATTATTGTTTTTCTAATTATGTTTTGATAGAATAATTTTAAATTATTAAATGGTGTGTCACGTGTGACTTAAGAACGTACTCAATTAATTAATTTATTCAAACTAGTGTGTATCCCGTCGAAAATCGACGGCGAACTATATTATTAAAATAAAATATATTAATACGATTTTATTGTACTTCCTTTAATAAATATTTTTATTTTTTATTATTATTATGCAATATATAAGCATGAACATTAAAAATAATTTACTAATATTATTTCGGAGTGATAATATTTCGATAATTAATCAAAAAGAGTGTTTCTTTGATTTTATTTCACTTTCTTTAGTTGCAAGAAATCAATTGAAATCAAACTATTTTTCTTTTACCTCACAATCTGAAGATTTCATTATATACTATATTAATTGTTGTGTACGCCTGATCATCTCATCACAAAGTTAAATTTCGAGAATTATCCATACGTGTATATATATATACAAATCCAAAAATTATAATTGAGAATACGTATTTTTAAGATTTTTCTTTTATTTACGTCAATTTTTTAAAAAATGTTAAATTAAACAAATTAAAATTGTCAATAAAAATAAAAATTTTTATTTGGCTAACAAATTAATTTGCCAAATTATATTGGTTGTGCAAAATAATTGCGGAATGAGAAAATACACATGGATTGTGAGTATTTATATAAGTTCTCCAAGAGTGAAGTTTTATTAAAAATCAACGTGGGATGGAAAAATTTATGTTAAATATACATAGAGTAAATGAATAAAAATGCTCAAAATGAGGATTAAAGATAAATAAGAATACTGAAAGGAGAGAGCGCCACGTAGGACCTCGAACTAAGTAGAGTGTACGAATCCGCAATCGTTTTAATAATATATAGATTACTATGCATTAATTAATGCAATTAGTTCCAATGAATCTCATAAAATTCAAATTAATATGTATATATACTGGTATGTAATCTGTCGAAATTCGACGGGAAATCACTTAATATTATAATTTATGAGTAGAAATCTAAAATATAATTTCATATTTGGCTAAGTTTCAGTCATTCGGAATTGTTGATCGCAACTAAGAACAACTTTGAACATAAATGATAAGGTTAGGGTTCAACCACGTGGACCGTCTAGAATGTATATGCTTGTACCCATATCAAACTCGATTCGAAAGTGATTTAACTATTCATTCGTGTCAAAAATCCGTATAGTAATACCCGCTAATTATCCAAATTCATTTAAATTTATAAACATAAATTGTTACAATAGTTGGTTATCTATTTCAATAAAAACTCGAATATTACAAAATAGATATTAATAATAAATAGTACTCCATAAATAACAAGAGTTTAAAAATAAATAAAATTTCACTTAGGCTTGTAGATTCATGTTTGGACTCATTTAGAATTCATATACTCATAATTGTCACAAACTCGATTAAAAATAATTTTACCACCTTTCATCCAAAACTTGTATAGTAATACCCCACTAATTATCCAATCCCATTTAAATTTATAAAATATCTAAATAATTAAATATAGGTTGTTACAATAATTGGTTATATGTCTCACTGAAATCCGATCATTATACAATAAACAACAATAATAATAATTAATAGTTTATTTAATGATGTCAATAAAAAAAATAAGCATTGCTACTATTTATTTAGCCTGAAATAAATTGAATAAGCCATTTATTTCATATTAAATGAACTATTTATTTCAACCTTAATATTAAATTGAAGTAACTATTAATTTCCACCTTAATTATAAATTGAAGAAACTATTAAATTGAATAATTTTTATCCCATAATTAAAATTGAGACAATTTTGAATCCAAAATTATTGTTTGTTTGAAGAAACATTACAAGAAAATTTTAAAGGTCGCGTGACGGTGAACTTGAACCCGTGACTTTTGGTCCGGGCATTAACCACTCTACCACTAGGCTAACACACGCACACAGAAAATAGTTCATTCTAGATATGGGGAAAGGGATATACACTTTAAAAAACTGTGGTTTCATTTGTAAATCCATTAGATATATGGCTATATACACAAAACATTTTTTTTTTTTTGAGAATATACACAAAACAATTGGAACTACATAATTTGAGTATGTAGTACAATTCTAAATATATCGCATATTGGATTAAAATAAATACTTCCCGAAAAGAGTTAATAAATCATTTAAAAAATATATCAAAATTTTGGAAAGTTGTTTTGCTGGAAACGACTGAAATATCCTACCTAAAATTGTGATATCTAATATCCAAACATAAGGGTAATTGGCAAAATAAATAAATACTGTACTCGTATATGTAATTCGTTATAGTAATATTTTATCATATAGTATGTAACTAGAGACAAAAGTTATTCGAGGCACTTTTAAATAACAAAGATAAAATCTAATCACCAAGATAAAAAAAATATAAATAATATTTATTGTTATTTAACCCTTTTAACTACAGATTAGGAATGCATAAATAGGGGTGAGCATTCAGTTATTCGGTTTGGTTTTGGCATAAATCAAACCAAACAAAATAAATTAAATTTTTAAAAATTAAAATCAAACCAAACCAAACAAACTGAATATTCAAACCGAATTAACCAAATTTTTAAAAGGGAAAACCAAACCAAACCGAATGGTCATATATGTTCTAAATATTTCATCCAATATCAATAAAAATATACTTAATACAGTAAGATGATAATAGTATTTTAATTCAAAAATTAATATATATATATATAGGAGATGGATCATATAATAATATATCTTAAAGTGAAAAATAAGAATAAATCTTAATCATCCATCCTATTAGATCTAATGGATGTGACTTAATCTTATGGTCAACCCCGCTTTTTCTTAGTCAAACCCGCTTTTTTTTACTTAAGTAGTGTTAATATGGTTCAAAAATCATATGCACTAGACAACATAACGGGATGCACCAGACATCGTTTTTACTTTTTTTTTTTACTTTCGTGCTTGATTGTGGCGCGTAATATCGATGGTCGCGACAATGATGGTGATGGTGAGTTAGTAGTGGTGGTGGTAATGAGAGAAAAGAAATTGATTTTAGGATTTTGAAATAAACAAAAAAATGAGATGCATCACGTGCCCAAAATTGATGCATTACACATACAAAATTGATGCACTAGATAGCATTACTAGATGCATCAAATTTTTGTGCTTAATTTCTTATTCTTAGGATAATGATTATTTGTACAAAAATCACTCTATATATATATATCATACATATTATAGGAAAAGCCAAAAATATTAAACGAACAACAAAAAGATCAGTCCATTGTCTTGTTGCTTGATGTTGATATACGCACTTTATTTCAAGTTCTATTGGGTCCAACAAGCTCTTGCGACTAGATTTCACGAATTCATCCTATGCGTAAATTAAAGATTCATGAATTCATCCAAATTCGTGAATTCACGAATGCAGTCCTATTTATGAATTCGTATTCGTGAATTTCATTAACTGTATATTAATACATTAACACAAAAAGGTAACTAATATTTATCTTTTTTTTTCCGTACTCATAAATTTCATTAAGGGTGTATTAATATAATAATACAAAAGGTAGCTAGTATTTATTTATTTATGATCTCAATTACTGTATTTTATCTTTAATATCTTAAAATGGCATTTTAGAATTACTTGTTATTTCCATGGAAGAAAAAGAATATAGAAATATATGCGGAAAAATAAAGAAGATGTAGAGATCAGTGATGAGTTGTTTTTACATCTTATGTCATTTAACTTATGCTCAAAGACATAAGAGTTGTCTTTTTGGGATGGCCAAGTGATAGGATGAACTATCTGAAATTGAAAGGTAGCAAGTTCAAATTCCACTAATACCTCTATAGATCGAGCCCCGCGATAAAAAAAAAGAAAAAGAAACTTCCATGTTAAATAGTTATAGTTTTAACAATAATTTTATTTTAGTTTTAGTTATTATCTCCATAAAATGAAAATTATCTCATGTTAATGGAAAATGATGTCACATAGTTAAATTGTTAATAGACTAAGAGTACTTCCAGCAGAATTTTCAAAATTTTGCTCTTAAATTTTCTCCTAAAACTTTCCAATACTAGTTTTTGCCCCTATTTTTACGAATGCATACAACAATTCTCATATTTTTCATTAATTATTTTATAAAAATTTTGGCCCAACTCAATTTGTGAGATATGAGTAGATTTAGGGAGGTATAAATTTGAGAAAAAATGTAAGGAGTGTAAATATTTTTGTGAGGTCAATTCAATTTGGAAGATCTGATAGATGAACTTTTTATTTCACTTTTTAGTATTTTAACCTAAATTTAAAGTTGAAAGTAATTTTGAGGAAGTGGTTGAGAATGCTCTAATACTATCTCCACCAGAATAAAAATAGTAATCACAAAAGCTTCATTACATTATTACAAATGTTGAAAGTTCGTGGAATTTTTTTAAGAAATAACGTTACAGATTTTTAAAACAATAAACCCAATTCAAAAATATCTTAAAATGCTAAAATTCTAGTGCAAAGACAATTAAGTAATGCAAGGGCATTCTGCCAATGAGACACACCACAAGTGGCTAGCTGAGACACACCACAAGACTCTCCTTAGTGATAAGTTTAGGGTTTAATCCCGTCTGCGTGCAGTGTATTATATTTTCCACCTTGTTTGATGGTGTAGTTGTCCCAACCTGTGTGGTGGTGTAGTGGTCCCACCTTTGTGTGGTGTAGTTGTCCCATCTATAATGTAGTTTTTGATTGAGTAACTATGTGAAATAATCACTTAAGTTAATAAAAACAAAATACTAGCCACAAACTTAATGTTATATAAATACTAGCCACTATTTGTTTGAAAATACTTTTTTACCCTTTAACTTATATTTCTACCATTTTAACTAGAAGTTGCAATGTTGCCGCCACGCAAACGGGGGTCTCGCTCCAATGAGATCTACTCGCTCCAGTCGCACCTTCGTTCGCCCGGTACACTTCGGGTGTCGAACATGGAGTGGTGCGAGTGAGGCGAGCGGCCCTCGTTCTGTACGCGAACGGGCGAACGGCAGCCCATTCGACCCGTTTGCGCCTCCACCTCGCGAACTAGTGTGGCGCGAACGGCACGCACGGGCACCGGTCGACCCGTTCGCGCCACTCGTACCGCTCATGTTACCCACACACCCGAGCAAGGCGCGAGTCGCGCGAACGGCCCTCGTTCGCCCCGCTCGCGCCGCTCACCTTACCCACACATCAGGCGCGAGTCGCGCGAACGGCCCTCGTTCGCCCGCTCGCACCGCTCACTTTACCCGGACATCAGGCACGAGTCACGCGAACGGCCCTCGTTCGCCCGCTCGCGCCTAGATCTATTCGCACAATACATGGGGCGAGTAGATCCACTTGCACCCTACATGGGGCGACTAGATCTATTCGCTTCTTCCACCACCGCAACGGAGTTTTGCATCACAAATTAACACCATTAACATAAAGATTTGTAGTAGAAAACTTACATCGGCGCCATAATCGTCGTCGGATTCCGATTCAACGGAATCACTTCTGTTTGAGCTATTCGACATCGTCGGCGGAGATGGTGGCGCGGCATAGAGGGAGGCACGACGGGTAGCACGAGCGGGGGAGATGGTGGCGCAGCAGAGATGGTGGCGCGGCAGAGAGGGTGACGCGACGGTAGCACGAGTGGCGGAGATTAGGCGCGAAGAAGCCTAGACGCGAAGGTGTTGGTGGAAGAAGATGCGAAGGCGGCGGAGGTGCGAAGAAGGAATGAGATTGTGAGAAGATGGTAGTTCTGTTTCTATCTAGGGGTATTTTTGTAAGAGTGACCAGTATTTATATAATATTAACTTAGTGGCTAGTATTTTGTTTTTATTAATTTAAGTGGTTATTATAATATTTCACTCATTTTGATTTGATTATATATATATATATTGTAATTCTCTTAAAAAAAACAAAAAAAGTAATGCAAGGGCATTCTGGTCAAGAGCTGCCAAATTTATTAAGATATTTCCTTTTCATTTTTGATCCGTTGACGGAGGAAGTAAATTTACATCCTCGATTTGATTTTCGCGGTTACCCAGTTTCTGGCTTAAAGTTTTCCCGCCCAACCAATAAATTTGCTGCTTTATGTATAAAGTATTAAGTTTATTCTGCTCATTTTGCTGCTAAGCTTTCGTTCAGTTTTCAATTTCTAGGGTTTTGTATGAGAGCTTTTTCCCCAATTCGAGACGTTTGAAGCTGAACTCGCCGTTGAGAAACCATGAGCGCCGTCAACTTAAAGGACGTCACCGTTTTGTGTAATCCGGCTCCATTCGTCGACCCCTTCCAATTTGAGATCTCGTACGAATGCTTGTCTCCCCTTGAAGACGGTAAATCAAGTGAAAATTTTCAACTTCTCTAATTTTCTTTATTTTCCTTTTCTTTGTTTCGGTGTTGAAAGTTTTTTCTTAGGTTTCACCTTTTGTCCTTCTACTGCAGCCATAGAAGAAAGTAATTTCTTCACAAAATTAATGAGCATTCTTCGATCCATAGGGTTTGTTGTTGAATGACATTATTCGATGGGAATAGCATCTACGCTTTAATTTGTTGTGTTATTGTTGGAATTCCCTTGTAATCTGACTAGAGAAAAGAAAAGAATGAAGAAGGATTTGAGTTGAATTTGGAGGCATTTAGATGGCCTTTGAATCTTTGATGATAGTTAATGATTATTACTTTATAAATCTAATTGTGAGGTTATCGTTGAATTTTTAGCTAATTGTGATTAAATTGGCGATGATAAATCTTTAATTGCTGTTAAAACTGATCAATGTACAACCATTTTACTTCTCATACAATTGAGCAATTTGTTGTTGATGGATGAATTTGTTGTTTTATGATTAATTCATTCAGATCATGTGTTGTTTTCTTGAGCTGTTGCAACAAGCTTGATTCCCGGACATGTTCTAACTACTAATACTAATTTGCATTTGTTTCAGATCTGGAATGGAAGCTCATCTATGTCGGATCAGCTGAGGATGAAACATACGACCAAGTCCTAGAAAGTGTGCTTGTAGGGCCTGTTAATGTTGGCAATTACCGTTTTGTTTTTCAGGTAATGAGTCGTGCGTGGAAGCTGTTTGTTAATTCAATGAATTTGACCATGCATTAGCTCTAACTCGAAAATTTCCAGGCTGATCCTCCTGATCCATCGAAAATTCAAGAGGGAGATATTATCGGAGTCACTGTACTACTTTTGACTTGCTCCTATCAGGGACAAGAATTTGTTCGAGTAGGATACTATGTCAACAATGACTACGAAGACGAGCAGCTAAAAGCAGAGCCTCCTCAGAAGGTTCTAATTGATAAGGTCCAGAGGAATATCTTAGCTGATAAGCCTAGAGTTACAAAGTTCCCAATTAATTTCTGTCCAGAGAAGAATGAAAACGAGGAACAGCCTTGTCCTTCACCGGAGCATGTTGCAGAAGTCAGCAAGCAGGGAGACGAGCCGCTATCAAACCAGTCTTCTTCCATCGAGTGTTCCTAAAGTCAGACACATCAAGGTCACAGTTCTCATCTCTTGAATCTTTGCAAGGAAATTATGGCATGTATGGGTATTCAGAAGTTAAGGTTTTGCCATAGGTGCGGAGCGCCTGTTTTATGTGCCTCTAATTGTGCAAATTGCAAGAACATGTTTTATTTCGTAGAACCTGTCTATAGTGAAGAGCAAGCTAGATCCAAATAGACCGAAAATTAAATTTATCTCCCGTGAATTTATTATCTTTTTAATTGTTCTAAAAAAATCGACATTGATTATTATTATTATTATTACTGTGTTTGGGTTTCAGTGAGACAAATAACTAATTATTGTTTAGATATTTCATAAATTTAAATGGATTTGGATAATTAGTGGGCATTACCAATTTTGGACGACGAGTGGCACTTTTAATCAGGTTTATGACATGTATGAGTATATAAATTTTAAATGGACGCAATTCCAAACACGAATTTTTAATATTTTTATTTTGTGTTGTTCGAGTTTTTATTGAAATGGATAACCAATTACGGTAACAATTTATGTTTATAAATTTAAATAAATTCGGATAATTAATGGATATTACTATTCAAATTTGAGACGAGAACAAGTAGTGAAATCATTTTTGAGTAAAGTTTGACACGGGTACGAGTATATACCTTATGGACGGGTCCAGTGTTTGAACTCTAGCCTTATTACTTCGGTCCATCGTCATTCTTAGTTGCGTTCAACAATTCAGAACGACTGAACCTTAGTTAAGTATTAAATTACTTTTTAGATTTCTACTTAAAAATTATAACGAAAATTATTTCCGGTTGAATTTAGACGGACTATTTCAAACAGATCCTGCCAGTCGTTCCTAATGGAAACTAGGATGATAGTAACTAAACTTGGGGATCACATTATTGAAGCTAAATTAATTTTTGGAAAGAATGCAAACAAAACTTTTCATATTGCAAGAATGATCATAAGCCCCACGAATTTTATTATATTTTCAATTCGATTTCAGATGATCGAGACAGTTCCCCTAGACTGTTTGCTTTGCTATGGCCACAAACAAGAGTCATGGCTAATCTCTTTAGAATGTAGGACTCTACCTACCAAAATGTGTGTTTAGCTATGATCAGTTGTACATTGCAAGCTCATGAGTCACTGACAAAAAAGGTCTTAGGATTTTAATCTGTGATAATGATGGTAAAGTGTATGGCACAATAACTAATGTGGTTTACGATGAAATTTTCGAAAGATTGTGAGATAATTATAAAATTAATTATCTTAAAAATTGATTATTATTATTATTATTATTTGTTAACTTTGATTTCTTGCATATAAAATAAGTTGGGAGAAATTGAATAAACTCACTTTTTTTACAATTTTTTTCATCTATATGTAATATAACACTTCTTTTAATATTCGTCGTCGTACTATTACTTTGAAAAAATTATTTAATTATGCTTTTTAAATAATACTAATAAATTATAATATTAAGTGATCCCGTCAAATTTCGACGGGTTACACACTAGTATAGAATTCAAAGAAGAGTAGTTCTACACCATACCATATTCACAAAATTAATTTTACTAAAACATATAAAAGACATATACTATTGATATATATTAGTATTTTTATTATATACACGACACATATATAATCTGTGCGTGAACATTGACGAACGAATCTCATCATTCTTCACAAATTTTGTTTTCTCTGAATTTTAGGCATTTTGAGGACGAAAACAGGATTTTAGCGTTATATAGAATTCAAAGAAGAGTATCTCTCAATCAGTTTTTAGTTGTCAAATTACTTAGAAATCAGTTACAAGTTTTAAACATTCATAGAGATGTTAAATATACTTTATAATATTTTATAAACTGGTGTGTATATTACAAAAAATGTGGGGAAAATGATTAATTAATATATAAAGAATATGCTATGGCTGCTTTCCCCACCCAACGACTTGGTTTAATTTTTATGTAAATCCAACAGCTTACAGAAAAGCATATAAAGTCACTGCAGTAGTATATAATGCAAGATCTACCCATTTACACACGGCATATATTGATAAGATGATAGTAATAGATGAAATAAAATTTACAACAGCGGATCTCGTCTCGTGTGGCATCTAGCGCCCGTTGAGAGCAGCAAACTGCGCGAACATGGCAGTTCCCGAGTGCTCCTGATCGATGACCTGACCTTCACCACCCTCCTCAATCGTCGACGACGGCGGCACAATATCTGCGGCGGACGGAATAGGTGCAGCTGCAGGAGCAGGTTCTGGAACAACTTCCTCGGCAGCAGTGACAACGACATGAGGCGAAGGCGGGGTTGTTGCACTTGCAACCGACCCCACTTCGCCTCCGTTGTCCTGCATCCAGGTCTCCTGCATCTGCAGCGCAAACTCCAAGTTCCATAGCACGTCGCCCATTGTAGGCCTATCCACCCCATACTCTGCCAGGCATTTCTCAGCAGCCTCGGCAAATTTGGTCATCGACTCGGGGCTGATGTGGCCCACCAGCGTCGGGTCGATGATCTTGTCGAGGAGCCCCTTCCTCTTCCACTGCATTGCCCATTCAGCCAAGTTCACTTGCTCTCTGGGCAATGCAGGGTTGATGGCAGGGCGGGCGCAGAGCGCCTCCAGCAGCACCACGCCAAAGGAGTACACGTCGGACTTATCCGTTAGCTGCTGCTTTCTGAAGTACTCGGGGTCGAGGTATCCGAAACTGCCCTTCACGGCCGTGCTGACGTGAGTTTGCTCGGCTCCCGGGGCGTCCTTGGAGAGGCCGAAATCGGCCATTTTCGCGACCAAGTTCTCGTCTAGCAAGATGTTGGTGGTCTTGACGTCGCGATGGATGATGCCCTGAGCCGCCCCCGTGTGGAGATAATGTAGGCCCCGAGCGGCGCCGATGCAGATCTCGAGCCTCTGCTTCCATGGTAATGTAGGAAGATCCTTGCCGTAGAGATGATCTCTGAGAGGACCGTTGGCCATGAATTCATAAACAAGAATCATCTCAGCGTTCTCGTCGCAGTAGCCAATTAGTGAGACTAGATGGCGATGCCTGAGTTTGGACAGGATCTGAATCTCTGTCTGAAACTCGTTAATCCCTTGCTCCGACTGCGGATTACCTCGTTTCACCGCCACTTTGATCCCGTCGTCGATCGTTCCGAGATACACATTTCCGAAGCCACCAACGCCAATGATGCCTGTGGATTCCCAGTTGTTGGTAGCCTCCTGCAGCTCAGTAAAGGAGAAATATCTGCCTAATCCCATAGTGGAAGAGAAAACCTGGCTTTTTCTCGAGCCTAAAGAAGTTTTGCTGCCGGACAAAAAGCTTGCATCTCCGGCATGAATGGGGAGGAGCCACGAGGAGAAGCTATTCCTCTTCTGCCAGTCTTGAGGCCTCTTCTTCCACTTCACCGCCATGGCGCCTAACCCGACGAACGCTCCGAACATCATAGCGAAGCCGACGGCAGCAACGGCACCGTTGACGGAGCTGCCGTCGAGCCTCTCACCATTCACGCCAAACTCTCCATCCAAACTGCCTACAGAATTGTTCATCTTGAACACCTCAATGCCGTTGAGAAGCGCATTTTTGGTGCCAGCGTTTTGGGCAATTGGCCCTACTTGAACGGTCAATGGATCCAGGCCTGTCACCATGGTTGAGTTCAGCACGAAATCGGCGAAGTAGGCCGCGTTTAGGGCGCCGGCCACCGTTGATAAATCGAGACCGCTGATGGCGGACCTCCCGTTGATGTAAACGTTGAAATAGAGATCGTTCATGGATTTGCTCACGATGTCAGCGAAGTGGAGGCGGATGAAATATTGGAATGATTGGTCCACCTTCATTCTCCAAGTAATGTTGAAACTCGGAACCTGCCAAATTAATTAATTCATGCAATAACTCTAAATTAAATATATATCATAATTTCGCAACCAACCAATATATATATGAACAATAGAAAAGGTCACCGGAGTGTTGGGGTCCGCCATCTCGACGGCCGTGGCGTAAACCAGCGGCGGCGCGATGAGCGGCGAGGAGCCTTCGGGATAGGTTATGACATTAGGTTGGACGGAGGCGGTGGTGCCCATGAATTTGGGATCGAGGTAAGGCTGGTCGGGCTCCCAATTCCTCCCTAGGGTATCATTCTGCGCCGAGATTACGGGGCCGCCGGCGTTGAGCCGGTACGTCGTCTGGTACGCCACGCTCGCCATCCCGGAATAATCTCCTCTGGGGGAAATGGCGACGGCGACGTCGCCGAGCAAAGTATCCGGCGCCGAAACGAACTCGATCGCGTTGATGTAGGCGAAGCTGCCGGTGTTGGGGGAGAACGTAACGGAGAACCGTTCCGTCGTAACGTTGACGAGGAATTCCCTCATGCTCCACGTGGCATTGGGCGGGATCTCGAAATCCTGCACCAGAACGAGGTGCTCCGTCGTCACCTTAAACTTGGCGGTCTTCAGATCCTTCCCGACGTTGTTCTGAATGGGCGCGAAGTGGAGCCGGATCCAGTGCCATCCGGGTCGGGCCGCGTGGAACGTGTACGTCGCGACGCTCGCGAACACGCTGGCGGTGTTGTAGATCGGCGACGGGACGGTCGGATCGGGCTGAGGCGTGGCGGCGGCGACGTTGGGGCCGCCGTATGATAAGAATTTGCCGGTTTCCGGATCGCCGAGGTAGACGCGGTTGCCCGGGGTGGTGGTGGAGGAGGGGTTTCCGCAGTCGAAGAGGTAGTTGTCCGGCGGCGTGAAGGCGGCGGAGTTGGCGGGGGCGTTGAGTACTGCGGCGGAGGTAAGGACTACGGCGGCGTTGGGGAATGATAGTACGATGAGGACCAGGAGGATGGCGACCGGTGAACGGCGCCGTGGAGGTATCTCTTCCATGTCTCCAACTGGTCCTCCTGGAGGTGAGGGCGGGAATAAGAGAGGCGAGGGGAGGGAGGATGTGAGAGAAAGCAGGGGGTTTCAGTGAATGTGTGAGACAAAAATTATAAACATTCTGCAGATTTGGTTTGTTTTGTTTTTCTCTTTCTTTCAGTTACCGAAAATTCATGTTTGCGCCTCACTTCATTTTGGGACTCCGACCTTGTCGGCCTGACAATCGATACTTTGTAATTTCTATGAGTTGCATTTCACTTATTTTTATTTGTTTTTGTGTATCTTATCTTATTTGAAGTTTATATTTTTTTATTTGGATGCAGTAAAGTAATACTACATGATTTCAATTCTTTTTATTTATTTTGAGATGAAAGTAACATATAGTATATGATTTCAGAATAACATTATCACGAACAAAAGTTGTGGGTTATATGCTTAATTGTTTTTTATTTTTTTTAATGAATGAATATGGTTCATTGTTAAAAATGCAGTTTTTTTTTTTTTTCAAATTAATCGTCTTCTAATTTTAGAGAATTCTTTAACGAACTTTCATATCATTAATTACAACTCTATTTTTATTTATTTAATTTTTTTTACATGCATCTATTTGTTTAGCATTCCAGTGAAATTAAACCTTTTTTAGATGAGAAATTAAACCAAAATTTTAACCAACTAGAACATCATCTAATTTCACAGGAAATCTCCCCAAATTTAGGGGTCATGCACGGGAAATTTAAACATTGTTAGATCCAACAGATATTTCTTAATTTAAATGTAATTTTACTCTGGGGTTGATGATATTTAATTCCCACTATGTTTCTTTGATAAGAAAAAAATCTGATCTGAGATATTCCGTCAAAAAAATGTTTCGTGATTATGCAGAGATTTAAATTTGTATATCATGAATACAATGATTATGGGAATATGGGTTAATCTAGTACAGAGTTGCATTGAGCTAAATCCAGTGCAGGCTTAATTTTTCAAACATATACTAGTTTTTAGATCTTTAGTTATTACCGGTAGGTTCTCAAAAACCGGCGCCGGTTCTATGACCCGGCCGGTTTTGACCGGTTCTTCCCGGGTATTAAAAAAAAAAAATGAACCGATCGGTTCTCAAAAATCGGCGCCGGTTCTCAAAAAGGTGCCAGTACTCCCCTCATGTTGGCAGCGCCGGACAAATACTCCCTTGAACTTTGTTTAGGTGCAAATTCACCATTCCTTAAAGTTTTCGGGTGCAATTACACCCTCGTCGTGACGGAAACTACACTTTCGTTGACAAAAAAATATTTTTGATTCATTTTTATTCTTGTGGACCCTTACAATTTCCAACGGTTATATACTACATAATTGGTACTAAAAGCTCAAATTAGGAAAAAAATTATTTCGAACCCTAACTCACAACTATCAAAATTCAGGTGAGGTTCTCCAATAATTTGCACGAAAAAGGATGACGGACCACTTGAAGAATATGAGATCATCAATGTCAACAATAAATTGTTGGCTTGGATTGCAAATTATTAGAGAGTTTCGCCTGAGTTTTGATAGTTGTGAGTTAGGGTTCGAAACAAATTTTATCCTAATTTGAGTTTTTAGCACCAATTAATTCTTGAAAATTGTAAGGGTCCACAAGAATAAAAATGAATCAAAAATATTTTTTTTGCCAACGAAAGTGTAGTTTCCGTCACGGTAAGGGGGTAATTGCACCCGAAAACTTTAAGGAATGATGAATTTGCACCTAAATAAAATTCAGGAGGTATTTGCCCGGCACTACCAATATGAGGGGGTTATTTGTACATTTTTCCGATAATAATATCTCCTTAGAAAGTCCCAACAGCAACCCCTAAAATAAAATAAAATAAAATAAAATACAGTAAAAAATACGAAAAAAGAAAAGGAAACCCCCCTCTCTTTCTTGGACAGGAAGACGAGTAAAGACATTTAGATGTGCAGAGCTTAGGAATTCTTTTTCTTTAATTATTTCTCCGAGAAAAGAAGAAGCAATGGCTACCGAGAGCGAAGACGCCGTCCGCCGCAAATCGGCCATCTCAGATTACCGGAAAAAGCTCCTCAACCATAAAGAACTCGAGGGCCGCGTTCGATCTGGTTTCTATTTCTTAAACCCTAATTTTTACTATTTTCAATTTTCACATATCTGAAAAAGTCGCTGTTTTACTCAATATACTTGTTCAATCGTACAATTGTTCGAATTACTTCTCGTATCTTCTTAAAAAAGTTAAATTGGTAGTGTTTAGATTGATAAGTAGACGATGAGCTAAGAAATAGGATCAGAGGTTCAGAATTTGATATAACGAGGAATTCATGGATGCATTTTCTGTTGTAATGTCAAATTTGCAGTGTTTGGTTGGATAGGTAGATGGTGAGATAAGAAATAAGATAACTGGCATTAGGATATGATACTGCGAGCAAAAATAAATCGAACCTACAAGATTACGGGGCTCGTGAAATTATCTGGATCAAGGGTTGTTTGCCGGTTTTTCTTTATTAGGGTTATGTGAACACTCTTTGTGACTTTTAATCAATTGTGGTGCTCAGATTAATGAGCAGAAATATGAACGGAAGCATTGCCTTTCGTATTAATTCTCGTGTGTTTTTAGAAGATCCTGTTGATTTGGGTCCTGGTAATGGTGCTGGAACTTTCATTGTATGTATATATATTATTAGATTTACATGTTTGGACTTTGGAGCGAAGTAGTACTCATATCAAAAGAAGTCCATGAAGCTACTTGTTCAGTTTGTTTTGATTATTGTCATCTGTCTGAATTATTTATATGTTGCAGTCTGCAGACCTACATACATATATTTATATATAAATAATAGTTTGCTTATTCATGCGTCTCTGTTTTAAATTTAGTAAGGGATAATTTGAGAGCTGTAAAGAAGGAGTATGCTAAAACAGAAGATGATCTTAAGTCCCTCCAAAGTGTTGGACAGATTATAGGTGAAGTGCTCAGACCGCTGGACAACGAACGCTGTAAGAAATCCCTTCTACTTTTAGCTTTTAATTTTCAGAAGAATTTGTCTGTGATGTAAGGGTTCATCATTCAATGTTGCTGGCCTTCATCCATGTTCTACGCATGCTTAAGCATTTGCATTCAGGAATTCTGAATTTTGGTCCTTGATGTTTTGAGTTATTGAATATCTGATATAGAATTGCATGACCACAATGTTTTAAATACCGTAGTGTACTAATGTCAATTTGTATGTGCCTGAACAGTCATTCATAAGATTTGTTTGATTTCAGTAGATAGGCTAGGTCAATTGGAGATCATAATTTGTCAGTATATTGTTAATAGTGTTAGATAAGCATTTGTTTAGAAGGGCAGATAACATTGTTATTACTATTTCAGTGATAGTCAAAGCAAGCAGTGGCCCAAGATATGTGGTAGGTTGCCGCAGTAAGGTGGACAAAGAGAAACTCACAGCAGGCACTAGGGTGGTTCTTGACATGACAACTCTCACAATTATGCGAGCTCTACCTCGTGAGGTACACATATGTGCTCGAACTTTATACTTAAGTGACTTTTAGAAATCGTTGATGGTTCTATCTGAATTTTATTGGCTCTTTTGAATTGGATGTATGTTGCAGGTAGATCCAGTTGTCTATAATATGCTTCATGAAGATCCAGGAAATGTTAGTTATTCTGCTGTTGGTGGTCTGTCGGATCAAATCCGCGAATTGAGAGAATCTATAGAATTACCTCTAATGAATCCCGAACTCTTCGTCAGAGTTGGGATTAAACCTCCCAAGGTAACCGACTCTCTTTTAAGAACACGATTGACTCTGCTACTCTTTGGCTTATATTTTCATGATTGCTCTGTTTTGCTTATCTCAGGGTGTACTTCTCTATGGGCCTCCTGGAACTGGCAAGACATTGCTGGCCAGAGCTATTGCCAGTAACATAGATGCAAATTTCTTAAAGGTAGAAATATACAAGACCCTTTATACTACAGTTGTCATATCCTGTTCAACTTCTCACAATTTGTAGTTATGCAGGTTGTGTCAAGTGCAATTATTGATAAATATATAGGTGAGAGTGCAAGGTTAATCAGGGAAATGTTTGGTTATGCTCGCGATCACCAAGTACGTATTCAATATTTATAATATGTTGCCTGCACTTAAGATTGATTAAACAAAGGATTGGCATTCAAGACCACATTTTTCTTGTGAAGCCTTGCATCATATTTATGGATGAGATCGATGCCATTGGTGGGCGTCGATTTAGTGAAGGAACTAGTGCCGATCGGGAAATTCAAAGGACTCTGATGGAGTTACTAAACCAGCTTGATGGGTTTGACCAGCTCGGAAAGGTCTAATTCTATTTGTAATCTAGATGGCATGTATTTTGCGTAGAATTGACTATTTAGTATTTAAGGGGTGCATCATGTGCAGGTTAAAATGATAATGGCAACAAATAGGCCTGATGTTCTGGACCCTGCACTACTTCGTCCTGGAAGATTAGATAGGAAAATAGAAATCCCGTTGCCCAATGAGCAGTCACGAATGGAAATTCTCAAAATTCATGCGTCTGGAATAGCCAAACATGGAGAGATTGATTATGAAGCTGTTGTTAAGCTTGCTGAGGTAAAGCTAAAAATGATCATTTGACGTTACTGAAGTATTTTTTTTTTTTTTCTGACATCCTGTCCTTTCCAGGGTTTCAATGGAGCTGACCTTCGGAATATTTGTACGGAAGCTGGTATGTCAGCAATTCGTGCAGAGCGTGATTACGTCATCCATGAAGACTTTATGAAGGTATAGTATTTGCATTTGACACATGACACTAAATCTAGACAAGTTAAAAGATATTCATGCAATTAAATTTAAACTGTGCACAGACTTCTACATTTTGGAATTGGGTCTGTTATCATCAAATGTGTATATTTTGTAAGGATGTGTGCAGATTTCTGTTTATCTACGCTTTACATTTACTTGGTTTTTTCCATTTCTTGTTATGAACTCTATGTACAGTAAAACAACTAAGGACAACAAACCTTTTCTTTCTTGTTGACATAACTTGTACATTGATGAGACAATTGTATGCATCGCATCCTCCATATACACAAGTTTTTTCCAGATTCCCTCGAATAACTTGATTTTTCATTCCCTAAACTATGCCAGGCTGTGAGAAAGCTGAATGAAGCTAAGAAGCTAGAATCGAGCAGTCATTATAATACTGATTTTGGGAAGGACTAGAAGCCATGTCTTCCAGTTGGGAGCATTGCAGATAGTGGCCAATGCAGCCTGTTCTCTTCCTGGAAGATCTTCTTGTTGAGCTGCACCTATCAAATCACGATTATTCTTCAATGTCAAGCATGACTGTATCTTTGTATTGTGTTTTAAATTCCTAGCAATCAAGTTTCAAAATTTCAGCCTTTTATAATTCATTTGAATATGTTGGATTGTGCGTCATGTGTACAAAACGCGCACAACTGTGTGTACATTTTGTATGCATTCAGTAAGTTCAATGGTGAAGAAGCACCTGGGATGGTTGGTTGGAATCTGTTGATTTATGTTACATGCTGCTTAATGATTTCAAAATACTGCCTTTTCCTTTATGCATAAATTGCTGCAATGCGAAATAAATGTTGTTCTGAAGTTACGCGCGTCTGAATTTAGTTTATAATATAGCAATTGTATGTCTTAATTTTAATTCACGTGATGCTAAAAGTTCTAAAATTAGATAGGTTTTCAAATTGCTGAACGTGTATTGAATACTTGCGCAACAATATCCCCAACTTTGTCTCATAGATGGATCGATTAATATGTCAACTTTATCTATAGAATTAGGGCTCGTTTGGTAGGGGTGATTAGGGTGTATAATATGTCTATGACACCCTAATATCTTGTTCAGATGAAGATATACTCTTTATAAAATTCTACTGTATGAATAATACTTATTTTTGTTGTTATGTATACTACCTATGAGGTGGTATAAATAATACTGCAACTAATTATAGCAATAAATTACAATAATTACTATGTGTTGCAGAGAATTTAATACATCATACCAAACGGAATATTAATCTTTATATTTATAAGACATCTCAGTCAAACATATCAGGCCTTATCCCATACTTTGTACCAAACGAGCCAAGGTATTTCTCATCTAAAAAAAATAATAAAGAGAATTAAGGTATTGCACATTAAATATAAATTATATCTTTGATCAATAAGTGTTCTTCATCACGATTAAGCCTTACTAAATTTGTCAATTTTAATGAGCCAATCGTGAGCTTGGTTTTAAAAAGCGCAAGGCGCACCGAGGCGCAAACTGGCCTGGAGCCTAGGTGCAGAGCTTTAAGCTCAGGCGCGGGCTTTTCGTAGGCGAGGTGCACCTAAAGTATAAAAATTCTAATATATTTACTTATAATATATTTTCTACTAAAAACACAAATACTTAAAACACAAACACTTAAAACACACAAATACTTAATTTAAAACACACAAATATTCAACAAACACAAATACTTAAGTCTTAAAGTACGTCACGTAAATATTAAAGTACGATCAAATCAACTAAGCAACTAATCATTAATCAATAATATTGAAGGGAGGGAAGACGTTGCTAAATTATATTCTAAATTATGTCTGCTAAGCATTTATAATATCCTAAACCCTAGATACCGAAAGCGCGCGCCTCAGGGCTTTTGCGCCTAGGCGCGCCTCGGTGCGCCTCGATGAGCCTCGGTGGGCTTTAAGTATATATCTGCGCCTAACCCTAAAAAACGCCCCAACTGTGCGCCTCGCCTAGGCGCGCTTTTTAAAACCAAGATCGTGAGTTTCTAAATACGACTTAATAATAAGTGAATCAATCTTGAGTTTGTCGATACTCTCATTCACACCTCTACATTACACAGACTTACAAACTCTGATCACGGATGAACAAAATGTCGAATGAAGAAGTCACATTTACACCAATCATACTACAAATTCTTTTGTTCTTCGTACCAAAATCAGACAATAATTTGAAATGTGTTGGTAATTAAGACAAATTATCTAAGAACACTAGGGTAAAACTCTTACAAGATTGTCGTCATCGTCTCGGCCAGTTGGCAAAGAGAGTTGCTACCTCTGAGTTTCCAGAAAATCTTGCCTTTTCAGCAAACTCATCCAAAGCATTTCTCCTACGTCCACCACCTCCACTAAAATAATCTGCTATCTTCTTGTAATCAAGCAGAGGAGCCTTCATTCCTTTGTTAACCATGTCTTCCAAATACTTATACGCCTCGTTCGATCTCCCCTGCCGTATAAGTCCCCCAATCAAAACAGTGTAAGAGTTCTCATCAGGACAACACCCCTTCCTATTCATCTCTTCCCAAACTGCACATCCCATTTCAGCATTACTCGTCACAAAGTACGACTTCATGATCATGTTATAAGTGTGGATGGACGGCTCTATGCCACTTTGGATCATCTTCTTGTATACCTTAACTGCATCGTCCGGCATCTTTTGGTTCGTCATCACCTTGATCAAACCATTATACGCCCACCCATCAGGCAGGCATCCTCTCTCCTTCATCTCCTTCAATAGCCGATACACCATGTCCATCTTCCTCTGGTTCCCAAACCCTATCATCAAACAAGTGTATACAGCAGCATCCGGTTCACACCCGGAGTTGAGCATATCATTCAAGTAGTTCATAGCTTCTGTCGTCTCACCATGTTTGCAGAGATCATTAATCAAGATTGTATAGCTCCTAACATTAGGCAATGGAACCCTAGATTTCATCACCTCAAACAGCTTGATTGCATCATTCCTCTTTCTACCCCTCAACAGCCCTTCAAACATAATGTTATGTGCAACAATATCAGGCTTGAAACCACTATCAATCATCCTATTCCATACCCTTCCAGCTTCCATCAGATTCCTCACCTTACACCAACCATTAAGCAAAACAGTATACGTCTTTAAATCTGGAGTGAATCTATGCTCCAACCTTTCAAACACCTCCTGAGCTTCCTTCCCGAGCCCCGCCCTCCCCAATGCATCGAGCAAGCAATTGATCGCCTCCACACCAATTCTAAACCTATACTTCTTCATCAAATCAAGAACCCCAACGGCCTTTCTCCTCTCTCTGGCAGAGGCAAAAGCTTTGATACAAATGATAAACGTCTGCACCGACAGCAACCCCTTCTCCCCCATCTCTTCAATCATTGAAATCATGCTCTCAAACTGCCTACCTTTTCCCAGAATATCCACCATTGCATTGTAAGTTCTACAATCATGAGAATAGCCGGGCTGCTCCGCAGCCCAGCAAAAGAATCGAAATGCAGGCTTTCGAGCATGCTTGAACTTATGCAACACACACAACACCAACTCATGACTCAGATCAATCCCACATTCATCCAAGACAGCCTCCATATTCCTATCTACAGCAAAAGTTTCATCAATTACCTCACAAACCCTCTCCACCTCCTCCTCCTCCTCAGCCTCAAATTTGGTACTATCACCAGCAAAAGATCCATTCTCACCATCGATCTCAATTTCAGAATCAGAACTAAATGAACCAGCATACTTACAAAAGGGCCTAAATCTAGCAAAGCAAGATAAAAAAGTTTCGAAATTTAACCCTAGTGGCAGGCTTTCTTGAAGAGGAGAGAGTGAAGTGGTGTGTGGCAGTAGAGGCGGAATTTGACGGTGAGCACGATTGATGCGACTACGAGCAAAAGAATCAGGCAGAAAATACATGGGCAGAGAGCTACCGTCAACTTGCTTTCCTTGAGCTTCTCGCCGGTGTTGTAACGAGACTTTCCGGAGAACGGATGCGGCGGCGGCGGTGAAGAGTCCGTCATTTCGAGCGGCGGCGAGATTGGGATGGGGAATTCTTGAGTTTCTTAAATGAAAAGCCATTGCGCGGCCATTAAAAAGGATGAGGATTGTGAAAGTGAAGCAATGGCGGCAGGAGGAAGCAAGATTTGGTAGAGATTTCGATCGGAAAATATCTCTGAGCTAACGTTTGGTGGCGGCGGGTCTGAATCTCAACTGTTTTAGGATCCGCTTTGCTATATGGGCTGACCCGATCCATATCATTTTCCTCTCCAAAATTAACATGAATATAATTAACAAATACTAAACCTTGCATTTCTAAAATTCTTAATAAATCCCCTACTTTTGCCCTTTCTTGTAACCAAACTTCAAAATTTTATATTATTAAATGGTTAATTGATGAAAAAGTGTGTTGATAAGTTTTCTTTCGCGAACTACGGCAAGTGCATGTGAATAATGTAAGAAAATTAACTGTTGCTAAGTGCAAGATGTATTGGAAACCAATATGAATTCTCAATCAATCATACAATTTTTTCACATAATACTCAAGTCTGTTTACACTTCACATTTTACAATCAATTATACTACTGTACAACATATAAAAACGAATTTGGAGTATGAATAAAAAATTGGATTATGTCAAATATTGACAGTATATGCAGAATCTAAAGAATTAGTTTTAGACTTTCAATCGAGTTTGTTACTTTGGGGCGAACATAATATTTCAAGCGTGGGCTTTTTATTATTGTTCGTGACAGTAAAATCCGAATGTACAAATTAATTAGAGCCCAAAATAAAATAAAAGTATATCTTATTCACATTCCTAATTCACTCTAATCAATCTCCTAGTTTAAAGAATGTTTGTGAATCCAAATAAGAAGAAGAAATTACCGTTATAATTATATTTTGTAGTAGTTACTTTTCTTTTCTACATGATAGTTTTTTTTTTTTAATCTAACATAAAAATACTGTACATAAACTCAGTTTTACTTGTCTTATGATTCAGAATAGGTACCTTCCTTCAATACACGAGAAATGCATATTGTTTCCATCTTTATCTTATAGGCCTAGTTTTGCTCGCTATTAAATAGAGGTGCAAAATTGCAGGTATTTTGTTCCATGTTGAACCCTAAAGTTTATAATAACTAAAAGTAGATCGACCTAGTCTATACCTAATTTTATTTTTTACAGTATATACAATTTTATTAAATAATAGTAGTTGCTAAATTGAAAAATAACTGAAGTAATGTAGATAGTACTATTGCGTGAGCCACCGTTTTTTCGACTTTGTCAACCAAACTTTTATATGTTAATTAAGAAAATATGCATCAAAATTTTCTATAAATATTTTGCCAAAAGTTATTACCACGATTTAGATGCTTACGTGTGAGGTAAAAAGCAACATTTTGCGTACCACGCACTCCGCGTCCACTACAAGAAATTCATTTCCTCCACCGTTAATAATAATAATACCGCTCAACACCACATCAAAACATTATTAAAAAAAAGAAGAAGAAGAAGACTAGAAGTTAAGAGACAAAAACATCAAAAAGATGAAATTATTTATCTAGTAAGCATCAAAAGTAATGGTTGCGTGTTTTTAAAACACAAAAAAATCAAATAAATTTTGTCATTTGGGAATGACCTACTAGAAAATGGTGGAGTATGTTGCATCGTGTTTTTTTAATACTATAGTTTATGGAGTGCGCATCTCGAATAGCGATCAATGCTAATTCTCGTTGTCAAAAGGAAAAAAAATTATATAAGATGATCATATATTTTTTTTCTAAGTTAACTATGAAAATCTAGACTATTGATCTTTATATGATCTATAACTGTCATAAAAAATATTATTGTAAATAATCTTGTATATATATAAAGAAAATATATCATAAAGTAAGTATTATTGTGTGTATAAATAAAAATATTTTATAAGTTAATTCGAGTGAACTTGTTACTATGTGGACCTAAATCTGTACAGTCAATTTTAAAATTTGTTAAAACCGTATTTGTACTTTATTTGATAGACATAATAATTTAATTACAATGCATTTATAATGATATTTGAGTTTGGTGACTACAAAAATAAAATTAATTCGAGTCATGTTCAACTTGATTAAAATTAATTGAACTTAATTCAATTGATGATAGTGACTGAAACGTATAAAAAACATTCAGTATTCAAATAATATTTCAAATTTTAATGGACGTAATTTAACACGAGTTAATTTGTATTACAAAACTAGTACTGTGCCCACGCGATGCGTGGGAATCGCCTTGTATATTGCGATATGAAAGAAAATTTAGGAACCAATCTGATGCTATTCCATTATTATTCATCCTTCAAATAGAAAGCATTGAAATTTAAATACATAATAATTTCGATTGAATTCGACTTCTTTTACAACAAAAATAATAAAATATTTCTCACTAACTTTGTTTGCTCTTGCATGCATTCCCTCAATATCTAATGCCCTTACCCTCACGTACATACTAACTAACAGTGAAACTTCAGTTTCATTTGCACTGCCGACTTCTCCTCCTCCTCCTTACAACCGAAAAATGAAAGGAAGCACTACAAGAAAATCGGGCTATTGCGACATGTAGAATGTGTCGCTAACGATTGTTTTAATGTCGCAAAAGGTAATTTACGACATTTTCTGCATCATAGTGGATTGTGTCGCAAAAGGGGTATGTAGCAAATTTATAATGCTTTTTTTCATTTGTGTCGCAACATATATGACACTTTTTGCAACATTAAATTAATCGTCATTTAAAATAAACGACACATTATGCGTCATTAAGTGTAATAAGGTCCGTCACAATTTACGACACTTTACGCGTCATTAGTTGAAATGATGTATCCTATTTTGCGAAATATTTCTATGTCAATTTAGATTTTGTCACAAAAGAAATATGTAGCAATTTTACGACATTTCTCCATTTACGATACAATATATATGACACTTTGTGCGACATTAAAATAATTGTCACATAAAGTTAATAACACATTATGCGTCGTTCGTTATAGTGACGCACATTACTTTACGACACATTGTGCATCATTAATTAAAATGAGATGCCGTAATTTACGACATTCTGAACGTCAATTTAGATTGTGTCGAGAAAAATAAATGTAGAAATTCTACGACATTTCTTAATTCTAACAGGACGCTTTATGCAACACTACGCGATATTAATTGTAATGTGTGGTCTTACGTTACGACACTAGTTTGTGACATTAATAACCATCAATCTGACATATTTTTTGCGACACACATAACGTCAATTTTTAAGTATCGTATATTTTTTTGCATAATATATAACATTTCGCATCATCCAATAAGTTTCAAAAAATATAAAAGCAAACGTCCTGTAAATTTTAATAGTAAACTACCAAAATCAAAATTCATCACTCTAGCATACTAAATGTCTATATTTATTCGAGAAGAGATTTAATGAAAATTCCACAAGTGACAATATGACAATCATTGGCTTCTTCCTTCTTTTACTGCTTTTCTCTTGCTCGTTTTTTTAGTTTTCTCTTGTTCCTATAAAATTCAAAGAAAATAGATTATTCTACACACACATAAAAATATCGATTGAAGATAATACCTTGAGATATTGGCCATATTCAGGATCTAATTGCTCGAGGCGTTTGTCGTTCTCTTTTAGAAAACTCATTTCTTTTGTGAACTGATAAATCGATCCAACAACATTATATTATTACAGTGCTAGAATGAAATATACTTTGAAATATTAATGAAAAACTAATTTTCCTCAAGAGGTTCAGTGGCTGCAAACGGAGTCTAAGTTTTCCATTGCTTGAGAAAATGGTCCATTATTCAATGCTTGTATGCGTCGAGAACTTAAAGACTCAGATACCTTGTAGATTATAATATATATATATACGAGTTAAAAATACAAAAATAACAAAAATGAAGTATAATGTAATACTTACATTCATATTTTGATCCTCCAATGTGAGAAGTCGACCTTTGATCATCTCCATTTTAGAAAAATATTCATCTTTAAACTTCTCCATCTGCTCTTCAAATCCCTTTTGTATACTTGCAACTTTGTCATTAGATTTCTCTTCGACAAGTCGGTCAAACTCTTCTCGAGAGGTGAAAACCACATTCTTATCTTTTTTTGAAGCAGCGGTGGCACTACGAAGACATCCTGGTGCTTCAGTTCCAATAACCGTCTCAAAAATCGCATCATTTGCATCTCTGTCATCTGTCAATTCCTCGGGCAATTTATTCTTCAACTCTTTCAAACGAGCCTGATTAAAAGATATTTAATTAAAAAAAAAGTAAACTAATTCTTTGAAATCTTCTATAAGATATTGAAACTAAGGAACATATCTGCACAGCACAAATTCGACTCTCAATAATCAAAAGATCAATCATTTTATAATTTCATTCACATTTATTTAGATTACAATTTTTTCTTCAGTAATTTTGTCAATGGGTTTTCCAATCTTGCTCTCTCTTGAATAGATAAACAAATCAACCTTTGATGGTTCCTTGCCAAATTCTCGATGATACTATAAAAAAGAAATGAAATTTAAAACAACATTGGCTCTAATTTCTTGATCAATATGCTAATTTCAGAAATTGTTGTATACGAATAATACCTCTTCTTTAGCACTTGCAACATCCTTTCTTCCCATTGTAGATGGTAATTTGACATGCTTTCGACTATTTCTATTGGCCCTACTGACTTTCTGTTATTCAATAAAACAATATATATATACTTGTATTACAGATTAATGTAGAATTAAAACAAAAGCACTTACATTAAATAATACTAACTGCATTACTAACCTTGGCATTATTAGAACCTCCAGCAGTTTACCAACACATGCCATTGATCAGCTTCACCCTTTCTGGACATTTCGCTAGTAAGAAACTCTTGTCATGCCTATATGGTGTATAATTTTTGGCTTTCAATCTGTTCTTCCAGTCCTTCCAAAGTTTTCCAAGTTTCTTCAAACAATTCTTCTTATAATTGTCCGTCAAGTTTGTATTATCCTACAAGAGCAAAACATGATTGATGGTAGTGTACTAATTGGAATTATTGAAAATAATGAAATCTAGAGATAAATACCTTCACTTACTTCCATACGAGATCATTTTGTATAGATGGAAGTGCCCTCCAGTCTGTAAATGAAAGGGGCAACTTGTTTCCATCTTTTGCCAGGATTTCCAAATGAGATGAAAATATACGAGCATTGGCTCCAATCACTTGATTTTCTGCATCTAGTTCCAGTAACATTACCTTGCATGTACCCCACGCAAATCCAATCTTTGCATGTCCTCTTCTCACGATTTCTGTTAGTCATATTTTACAAGATATAATAAGGATTAATAAATTATTAAAACATGATTACAATGACATATAAGTAAAAAATAATTAAACAAATTTACCTTGATCATTTATATGGTCAGCACTATGTTTTGTCTCATCATCAGATGAAGATTTGGTAGTGTCCGAGTCGTTTGATGCAGATTGGGTAGTGTCCAAGTCGTCTGAATTATCATCAGATAATGGTTCATCTAGGTCAGCATTAGTATTATTTTGATTTTCTATTTCATGAACTATGGTGTCGAGCATTGATCCAATAGAACATCGAGATTTCTTCTTGGCCGGTGCCATGAATAGCTGCAAATCAAAATAATTATTTGATAAATAAGTCAATTTTCCAGGAAATCCATTCATTCAGCCCATAAAACTGCCCTAAAAGCAATGAGCCAGAAGAAAACTATCAAGAAATAACTATTTGATAAATACATCAATTTTTCAACAAATGACTCACTAGAGAACAATCAGGAACGCTGCTACAAATTAATAATTTTACTTTTATTGTATATGCATGTGCAGAAAGATAGAATAACAAATAAATAGTAAGCAAGATCCTTGGCTGACCCAATTGCTAATGTTGGTGCAAAAAATTCATTATGTTTGTTTTTGTTTTCTAGGAAGGCAGTCTCATGGATAAGTATGGCTTAAGTCCTGGGACATTGAAGTCGTTCAGTTTTCTAAATTGCATAAAAGAAAGACAAAACACTGCAAGTCCTATAATCAATTTCATTGTTATATAAGACACACATATCAAAAGAAGAAACTAAATATCCAAATTGACTTTTGAAAGTCCATTTCCAAATAACAAATTAAAAACATTTAGTATGAAATAGTATGAATTAAATACTCCATCCATCACTTGCAGCAACAAACACGAGGATAAATAAATTTAATTTAAATGATTAACAATGCAATACATGAATATGCTCATACAGAAGAACCAAACCTACATAATGGGCTGGTTTAGATTGATCCTAGCCGGATTTTTTTATTTAATATTTATATATAGTCAAATCGTAGATAAAATATCAAATCACGGATTTGCACAAAATCCATTTTTTTCATTCAACTGCTACAAGATCAACAATTCCATAAGCCTGGCTTCTGTTGCTGACATAAAAACATCTCTTTCCATGTCTTCAGATACAACCTAGAGAATAAAATAATACTCCCTTGCATTAATCAAACAAATTCATAACTATAATTAATCAAAATTCGTGACCTAGGGAATAATGAATAACATATTTCAATAAAACAACAATAAACCTCTTCAAGTTCATACGAAAATAGAAATTCAAAATCTTAGCCACAAAAAGATTTGCCATACCTCTGATTTCAGCAAGGGGCACTTCGATTAGATCAATAGGGTTTTGTTTGTAAAGGTTGAAATTGGTTTTCGTTCTTATATGCGATGGTTTTTTACAGCAAATTAACATATTTACTGTGATCTTTTCCGCAAAGATAGGGAAGCAAATCGTGGGAATAAAATTCTAGGGCAGGAGGATCTTATTTGAGCGCCAAACCATGAAGAAACGCCGCCCTCTCTGATCCTGTTCTCGAAAGGGTTGAAGGCAGATTCTTATTTTATTTTTGTTTGGATGAATGTGTCGTTGATATTTATAATATCAGTTTTTTTAGATTAAATACTTGTAATTATTATTAAATTATTTCGAAAATCATAGTATCTAAGTTAACAAACAAAATAATTATACATGTACGTCCAAGTCCTTATAACATAAAGGTTTTAAATACAAGTGTCATAATTTATGGTTTTATTTAATTTGATTTTCAGGCTAATAATTTTATTCAATAAATATCTATTAATATATCACAAATATTGAATAATTAATAAAAAATTCAAATTATTAGGGCTATAATTGAACCGAGCCAAACCGAATACTGAAACTCGACTCGATTAAATATTCATTTACTCGAGCTCGACTCGAGGTTTTTAAATCGTGATCGAGCTCGGTTCGATCCAAAATTAGCGAGCTCGAGTTTCGGCTCAAGTTTGACACGTTAAATACTCGATAACAAGGTATTGAAGCTTGAGTTCGAACCCAAAACGTCAAAGACTCGATTCTATTTAAATTTAGCTAGTCAACATGTTATTCGAGCTGCAACTCGATTCGTTTAAATCTTGGTATTTTATGAAAGTTCGATTTGTAGACTCCCAAACTAGCTCGATTCAACCTCGACTTGCAGGCTTGCGAACATGCTTGACCTCGTCATCAAACTAGATTAAATACGAGTTGTGAGCCTTGAATCGAGCAACATGATGATCGAGCTCGACTCGATAAACATATCGGTCTCTATTTATAGTTAAATCCAAAAAAATAGAAATAATTAAAAATATTAATTTAAATAAAATAAAATAGTACGATATTTTTGTAGTATGATAATTAATTAGAGTTTTATTTTTTTGTTTTAGTGTTAATGACATTTTATCCATGTTTTTTTAATAAGAATTCAACATGTTCTCTTCTTGATTCTTGTACCAACTTTCGTGATTAATTTATTCGAGCTTTAATTTGTTTAGTAAGGATTTTTTTTTCATATCAAATAACATAAAATAAAATATAAATTAATTATGCTCTAGTCGATATTGAAATCATGCTGATTTTTTTAAATTATCTTAGAGCCAAGTATGAGTGTAACAAAAAAAAATCTATTATAAGTATGACGTATTATTATGGTGCCGCAAATAAATTGACACAATTTGGAAACATAAATATAAATATCATATTTGTGATTTGCGATACAATATTTAGACCATACATAATTAACGCAACATAAATTTTTTTTTGTTGTATAATTATCACATTTTATTTAGGTGTCTCAAATAAATTGTCGCAATTAAAAGACTTAAAAAAAGGTGTCGCAATTGTGTCGCAAAACTGTGATACATTATTTAAGTGACGTAAATATACGACACTAAATGCAACATTATTCTATATATGTTGTATAATTATGACATTTTATTGAGGTGTCACAAATAAATTGTCGCAATTAAAAGACATAGAAAAGAAGTATCGCCTTTTTTGTCACATAAATGTGACATATTATTTAAGTGATGTAAATATACGACATTGAATGCAACACTATTCTATATATGTTGTATAATTATGAAATTTTATTGAGGTGTCACAAATAAATTATCGCAATTAAAAGACATAGAAAAGAAGTGTCGCATTTGTGTCACATAAATGTGACGCATCATTTAAGTGACGTAAATATACGACACTGAATGCAACACTATTCTATATATGTTGTATAATTATGACATTTTATTGAGGTGTCACAAATAAATTGTCGCAATTAAAAAACATAGAAAAGAAGTGTCGCCTTTGTGTCACATAAATGTGACATATTATTTAAGTGACGTAAATATACGACATTGAATGCAACACTATTCTATATATGTTGTATAATTATGACATTTTATTGAGGTGTCACAAATAAATTGTCGCAATTAAAAGACATAGAAAAGAAGTGTCGCCTTTGTGTCACATAACCGTGACGCATTATTTAAGTGACGTAAATATAAGATACTAAATGCAACACTATTCTATATATGTTGTATTAATTATGACATTTAATTGATATGTCGCAAAAAATTGTTACAATTCAAAGACATTAAAGAAAGTGATGCATTTGTGTCACAAAAATGTGACACAATATTAATATGACGCATAAGTGATGCAAATATACGAGACAACGAGCACATGTATTTACATGTAGTGTCATGTGCGTGTATGTCGCAATAGCCCAGTTTTCTTATAGTGAAGACTAAAAAAAATAGTGGAAGCATGAGTATTTTGGTTGTGAAATTCTGAAATATATAGGCACAAAATCTTTTAAAATTGAAAATAGTTTAATTTGTTTTCATTAATTATGCTTTTGTAACATCTAATATTAACTAATTGATTGAAAATTGTTAATGTACAATGATAAAATGACTTTAAAATATTATTAATATATTATTTCCGTAAACGGAATATTGAAAAAAATAAAAGTAATAATTACTATAAATGGAAGGCCGACCTTGCTATTATAGTAATAAAATTAGACAAATCTTGAGTAAAATACTAAGAAATACCAATAATAATATAATACTGTTCAGAACGGCTTTCTGAATTTTTACTTATATTTATGTCTACTAAAACTTTTTCACAGGATATTATTATAAACAAGTATCTTAAACCCAATTATTTTTCGAAAAAGGAAAATAAGATTCATTACATCAACATATTCGAGTGTACAATATCTTAGAGCCAAGAAATAAATTCCAGACTTTTTATTTTTATTTTTTATTCCGACTCCCTTAAACACAATTTTTGAAGTGTAGTAAAAGTAAAAAATGTAAATATAATAAAACATTTTGCGGCTTTATCATTCATAGTACTATGAAATAATTAAAAAAGGAAACTATTAAAAAAACGTGTACGGTGGTATTTAGTTTGAATTTACAATTCTTACCACAGTCATTGTATGAGGAAAGTGACGGGATTAAACAGTTGAAACTATTTTATTTTACTACTTTTTATGAGGTATATGAAGATTGACACTTGTTTTAAATTACCACAATGTAGCGCAATTAATATTCCTTTCATTTCATAAGGACGAGAAATTTACAGATCATATTCTCCCATCCCAACTTAAAAAAATACTTGCTTTAAATTGAACTTACTGATGAAAATGAAAAGACTAAAAAGTAGACTAAAATTTAGTTCGCTCATAAAGTAGGTATAACTTCATACATAAATATCATTAATAATTTAATTACCACTTTTAGATCAAGTTACTTTTAACTTAAAATATAAATATCTTCAAACAAAGAATATTGTAAATTGGACTTCTGGTTTTTTAATCTAACGTTACATCAAGAGCGGTAATAATCGGTTTGGTTTCCATTCTTTTTATTTATTTATATAGTTTGAAAGATTTACTTAAGATCTATGAGAAATTATATTTCAAATTGCGTGCGGTGAAATATTTTATAAAAAAAGGATTCCATTTCCATAAAAGTTATTCAACAATAGTTGAGATATACTGATTTTACAAATAAACACACATAATATTGACAACCCTTTAAATCCAAATATTTCAAATACAACCAAGCTTGAAATGTAATTTTCTTTTCGGAGGCGTAAAAATAAAAAATAATAAAATAATAAAAAAAATCCATTATCATAAAATGGTGTGGGCAGTTTTTAATTAGGTGAGTAACGCCGTTACAAGCCGTCATCTCGCCCTCTTCCCTTTCTGACCTGTAAATGAAATAAGTTAACTACAATGAAGAATGCGAACCTTCTCTCTCTCTCCTCTTCTCTCTCCGAGCATATGTATAGATATGGATTATAAATATATAATTCAATTTGTTAATGTTTCCATTCGTATTCTATGCATATAAATCACTCACTCTTCTACACTCTTGCACGCCTCACCTATTATTCCTTAGGGTTCGCGACTGGTGAAACGGCTCTGCTCGATCACGTAAGTGTGTGTGTTTTTTTTAATCTAAATCATTTTTATCTAGAGTCTCGATTCATTCCAGCTATTCTGTGAAGTATATGGATTTTTGAGTTAATTTATTGCTGTTTTCCTGGAATCATGTCTCCTGGAGGTTGAAAATCGGATTTTGAATTGGAAAAGGTGCATATAATGCCAAAAGATACTGCTATAGCTCTCAGTTGTTGAGCAATGAATTCCGGATCTGAATAAATCTATTTATAGGCTTTTTCCTTATATTCTCCGTGAAAAAATGGTGCATGAAAATATGTTGGTGTTTTTTCCATTTGCTAGTTGCTATGTACTCGAAGCTCACTGGTGTAAGTGTTCATTCTCCTCACACAACTGATGTTTTGTTTGTATTGTTATTGTTATGTGGTTTACTTCTCTGGTGGATTGGATGGGTGAGGTATATGTTAGATCTTCAAGAGTTCTACTGCATAAATCTTTTTGCTGTTGATTTGTTATCATTTTTAGAGTGTGATCGTGGATCTCTTGATGCTTTGATTCTGGTTGTTGAAGATAAAGATAATAAGGGAAATTGAACCGGATTGACTATAGCGAGTTGTTTGGTGTTTCTGATTTAGCTCATAGTGGTATTCATTGGGTTCATCCTTTTGTGTTTGGGTGAGCTTCATGTAATGTAACAATTTTGTCAGCAGCTGCTATTAATTTACCCGGCAGAATGTGGCTTGTAGTAAATCAAAGTTATTGTTTGTCAGTATGATAATTGTTACATAATTAATGGTTTTCGTTTCTCCATCCCTAGCAAGTTAGTCTATATTGTCTATTTTATTTGATATGCCACACAAAAGGCCAGTAATTCAATCCTTAATAATTAGCTGTTGGATGTAGTTGATGTGTGTGTTATGATTGCAGATAATGTTTGCTTATGTTCTCCAAGTTGATTTTCTGAGGTGATTGACACAGAAGGCAATTTCAACCTAAGTTGTCAACTTTTAGTCTGTGTGTTGAGAAGAATGGGAGCTGCTTGCTGTGTCGCTGCAAAGGACAGAACTATAGTACATGGACCAAGTAGTGGAACGTTGCAGAGACATGTTCGATATTCACCGTCATGGAGCTTTAGATGGGACAATCGTGGTCGTGTAGCTGGGGAAGAAATACATGCAAATTGGTTGCATGATGGCGATGAGAGAAATGATCAAGTAGAAATAAAATCTAGTAATACTGTTGGAACTGCTTTTATGTTGGAGGAAGGTAGTTCACTAGATAATCGTAGCTCGCATTGGCAGAAGTCCCCTGCTTCTAATGGAAATACGGGTAATTCAAAGCTCCAAGTTTCAGGTAAATAACTGCAGGCACTTCCAACAAATTATTTTTTAGACATCTAATTGCAATTGTAAAGTGCGCCAATTGGAATGGACTTGCTCAATTGCAGTTTTGTAATTCTGGTCCTTTCTAATTATCCTGTATTTTAATTAACAGAAAATGGAGAGATCAGATTATGAGAGTCTCTTCATGGTACTAAAACAGATTATATTGAGCCAATTCTTCTTGCACAGATTCCCATGCTGCAATGAAAGCATGTCCAATTAAAAAGGGTGAAATATTCTTAGGAGGGTTACTTATGACTTATTGAAAATCTTAGGAAATCTACTTGTTATGTCGTATTATTCCTACCCATGAAAGTAGCAGTTTCAATGGAATGGAAGTTAGTACTTGCATGTCTGTCATGGACTCCAGTCTTCCTAATTGTGTTAATTGTGAAGGTCTTTTTGTGGTATATCAACTTGGGAATGTAGATTTCTGAGAAATGATACAAGGAAGTGGTTGTGAATTAGCTGTGTTCAAACTTGCATGCGGCATCGGTTGATGGTCACATCATTGAAACTCATTTTATTAGAGTTGCATCTATACTTATGGAATATTTTAAAAAGTATTGTGATAAGATGTAGGACTAAGAATTGGTTTTAGCATGGGTGTCAGTGAGAACTTGAAAAATTCAAATGCCTATAATTTAATAAAAATTGTGCACTTGCTGCATATTGTTCGTAGGCGGGTTTCTTGTGTCCTTGTTGCACACTGATAGTTGCATCGACAAATTTCACTGATCAAGCATTTGAGTTTCCTAGAATATGCTCCTTTCTCAATAGGTTGGTTGCAAAGAGTTCGTGACCGTAGACCTGCGAACTTTTCAGCTTTTCTCCAACTATAGTGACCTGAGACTTTCCAAACATAATAGTTGATTTTGGATTGTATGAGCTGATTGCTTATTTACATTTTGAACAAAATAGAGGCTGTGCATTAGATATACAATATTTTTCGGGTTCTGTATCTAAGGCATCTTTCATTTTTTATTTTATTTTTTATTATTATTATTATTATTTTTTTTTGCAGATGAATCTATCTCCAGGAATCTAGTTGAGGTATGTGGAGAGTGTTACTTGCAAATATGTGGTTGGAATTCCATCTGAAGTTTAACATTCCTGCTCATTGCTCAGGTGAAGAAGTGTGCAGAATCTCTATCAGTTTCACACCCATCACCTGTAAAGCTATCTCCCTTGGCCACATCTGGGGCATCTCCTCGGACTTCACAAAGTAAGTTTCTTCGTCCAGAGTTGACTCCTCCAGGATATCATCGTTATCCTCGTGGACCCCAGTTTTTACACCAAGTGCTTTCTAGACAAATCCCAGAATACAAGTCACCGCCATTCTCAATTTCCGAAGGGGTCTCTTCACAACTACCTTCTGATTGGGGCAGTGAATCAACTAGGGGCTCCAATGGCAAGTCTTCAGACAGTTGGTCCATCCCTGTGTTCTCCGAGCTCATGACTACTAGAGGAGAGCGGTGGTCATTTGACAGTGAGAACTCGGGCTTCGGTGTGGATAAAATTGCTAGATCTTGTTGCCAAAGTTCAGGGTCTCCTTCTATTGATCTCCAAACTTGTGGTGTTTGTGCAAAGCTCTTGACAGAGAGATCCTCATGGGGTTGGACCAGCCAGAAGATAGTATCCACTAACGAACTAGCTGTGGTTTCCATTTTGACTTGTGGACACGTTTACCATGGCGAATGCTTGGAGTATATGACTCCTGAAATCAACAAGTACGACCCCGCTTGCCCAGTTTGTACTTATGGGGAAAAACAGTCGGTGAAGATGTCTGAGAAGGCTTTGAAAGCGGAACTGGATCTAAAAGCTAGAAAGAGATGTAGAAAGCGTGTTGTTGATAGTGATCAAACGAGTAATATCTCGTTCGATCACCATGGACATGGTGGAGCTGAGGTAAAGGGTATCAAGAAGAGCTCGCTTGGGAAGCCTTTCTTGAAAAGACACTTGTCATTTAGCTCAAAATCTGTTAAGTCATCGCCGGAGAATCAATTTGCTCGACAAAAGGCGTTTTTCTGGGCAAGATCCAGTAAAGAGTAAGTGCAGAGCTTCTATGGGATTATATTTCACCCAAAATCTGCTGTGCTGCATACTTGAATCTCCTCGATGAGAGTAATCGGGTTTGTTTTTCTTCATGTCATAGCTGTGCATTTGAACCTCGATCTCGATAATGTTCTTCACCATGAAAATGCAGCAGCAGCCATAGGGTAGGTACTTTAGAAACACACTGTAATTAACTGGTTTGATATTGAACGAAATTTCCATGTATCTTACAGACACAAAAAATGGTGGGAATTTATAAAATATCTTGAATTGTATTGAGTGTACGCCATTGTTGGCTTGGGTGGGCGGAGGAGAGCCTCTTTTAGTATTTATGTCGCAGAGAACCGTCACGTTGCATGTCATTTGTGAGCACTGCTGACGTGTTTAGTCCACATTTACATTTTTCTTTACTATTTTTAATTTATTTTTTTATTCTATTTCCATTCCCTTTTCCCTTTGGAATTCCTAATTATGAAGATTGTTTTTCCTTCTCTTTATCGCCTTACAATGCTGAAATTAATGACTTCAAATATACTTGAATGTAGTTTAAGTAATACATACTGCATAGTTTCTCTCAAAAAAAATAAAAAATAAAATAAAATAAAATTACATACTGCATAGTAAATTGTAGGCTATTTAATATTATCGATCAAGTTATATATTAAAACTAATTATGTCTAAGTGAGAAAATCATATAAATAAAGAGAGACGATTCTCGATATGTGAATTTTTTGTTTGCATGCATCAATAATAAAGACAATTATTTTAATTTGAAAAGGTCAAAATGTGTAATTAAATTGGTCAAAGGGTCGCTCAACTCCCTTATGTGAAGAAAGGTTGGGGAATAACTAATTAGTACGACTAATGGATTCATTCATTTGTTTGTTTGTTTTTTTTTTTTGGAGGTGATGGATTCATTTGTTTATGTTTACAGCTTTAAAATATTTAATCACAATAGAAAAATAATAAAACAAGTTTGTTTTTCTCCTTTTTTTTCTTTGTTGCATCCACCCTTACAAGAAAGACGAAAAAATAATTAAAAACTCACACATACAAAGACAGTGTCGCTCACTTTCACCCTTTCGCTAACAGCAATGCGTACATATTTTGATTCACTAGTGTATCTAACATTCTAACCTAACATGCTCAAGACGTTTTTTTTATCCTTCAAATCATATATGAACAATATTGTTTAAAACGCAAACTAGTTTCATTTTATTTGACAATCATCTCCAAAAATCACAATATCAACATATTTACTTAAATATGAGTTTGTGTAAGGACAATGTATCACTAGTCGATGTCAATTAAAAGTAGAGGTGTCAAAATAATTAGTCTGGTCCAGCCTAGACCAAAAGGTAAAATTGGGAGTGAACTGGACAAAAAAAAAAAAGATCCACGGAGATAACTAGTTCAGTCCAATTCGAAAAAAGAGTTTTAAGCACAAAAATTCTCATGCGGGACTGGCTGGTCCTAACTAGAGCCATTAGCCTGTGCTACTCTTGATATCTAATATAACTATAAGTGATGGTATCCTACTCATATCAAAATTCAAAACATTAATAAAATTATAAATATGTCATTAAATATATCTTTAAATTCGAATATGAGTAATATTGATAGTAAAACGGGCTAATATAAATTTGGTGATATATATTTATATAAACGGTGTACATAATACTCCGTATACGTATAAACTAATTGAGATAGTCAACTAGCAGTAAGGATGAGAAGTCAAACACTTTAAAACATGGGCAGCGTTTATAGTGTGTTCCTCATGATTTATATCTTGAAAATCTCTGGTTTTCTAATTTGAAAATAGAACATTATTAAAGTTTGATGTCAACTCGTACTTTATAGTTGACCTTTGTTTGATAATTAAATAAGTAGGTACTGATTCTACTGAATTCTGCATTTGTCCTTTTCTACTTGTAATTTTCAGAGCATCTAAAAGCTACAATATATTCAATTATTTGTTTTCTATTCTTTTCTTTGCAATTATCTTCTGTTTGACTATTCTCTAAAAAAAAATTATATAAATTTTGGCTCATTATGTTTCTCTTGACTAATTCAAATTTTATGTTTACGTAATTAACATTCCAGATATGTTTATAAACCATCTAATCTAATCTTTTACATAATAAATAAATTCAATCTATTACTAATACGAAAATAAAGATGCTCCATCCACGGAGCTCCGTTCAGATTTACCTTTATTCTGGTAATTTGTCTAATTTTAATTCATATATATTCTATTTTTTTTATTAATTTTTTATTCTTGAAATATCACATGTTTATCTATTAATCACATCTCATATTTATCTTTCCCTCTATTTAATTAATTTCTTCTATTATACATATTAAAATAATAACAATTTCGGAATGCATTCTTATAAATCCTTATTTTATATATTCTTAATTCATAGTATATAATAATCAATAGAAAATTTGTAAATGAATATCTCTATGAAGACTAAATAAATATATTTAATCAATATGTCTATATAGAATCTTTTTTCATTTTTCATTCATGTTTTTTTAAAAACTTCGATTAGTGCAGTCTAGAAAATAAATACATTAAATCAAATGTGGGATAGGTAGCTAAAAAAAGAAAAACTTGAAGATGTAAACATATTTTTTTTCCGCATTTTGTCAAAGATTAGATCGATTTAACATGAACTAACGAGACCGTTCAAATATACTTCAAAAGAAGGATTTTTACTAATTTTAATTAATATTAAATTGTTTAGATTTTTATCGAGTAATTTAGCATAAACCAACGAGACGGTTTAAATAACATAGAAAGAATGATTTTTACTAATTTTAATTAATATTACTTTGAAGATGTAATCATTTTTTTTCCGCATTTTGGCAAAGATTAGAGATATGGATTTAGCATGAACCAACGAGACGGTTCGAATATACTTAAAAAGAAGAATTTTTACAAATTTTAATTAATATTAACTTTGTTTAGATTTTTATCGAGTGATTTAGCGTAAACCAACGAGACGGTTCAAATAACATAGAAAGAAGAATTTTTACTAATTTTAATTAATTTTACTTGGAGTGTTCATATTTTTATCGAGTATTACTCAACGGATTTGAGACGAGTATGTACAGTAAAGTCACTATTTTAACCGAGATTAGGACGAACATGTAGAAAAAATTTAAACAAATTTAGATTTAGAAAATACATAATAAATGAGTATACTCGATCCATTGTCATTCCTAATAATAAATTTAAATACGTGAAATAAAATTAATTTTCTAAGTTTGATTAATAATTAACGCGAACAATATCACAATTTTTAAATAAGATATAAAATTATTTTTAAAATGTATACATGTAAATTAAAACATAAAGTTATTTCCCGTCGAGTTTCGACGGTCTACTTACTAGTTTCTATTATGTTAAAATCGATGAAATCCAAAATCCAGTTCAAATTCGCTTTCAATGAGAATTTTTCTCAGGCTAAATCAATTAGATTTTCTCATGTCGAGATCGCTAAAAGACAAAAATATGACTTAATCAATCTTTAAAATTTAAATAATTATAATAATTCAATTTATGAGGCCAAACGAGTGTATATGTGCATAATTTAATTGTTGGTGGACCCTAGTAATAAGTAGGATCCCCCGTCTCCTCGGAAACCCTTTTGGCACGTGTTTCCAGTAAGCAGGCGAACATTCCTCATCTCTCGTCCTGCTGCCATGTGTCTGGGGGGCCCACACAAAAACAGCCCCTCCCGCATTAAATCCTTTTCCTCCCCTCCCCTAATTCCTCGCTTTCTCAAAAAATCGCCGTCGCCTCCGGCAATAAATTCACCTATTTTTGTTTTTATTATAAATACATAATTTACTACTTAATTATTTATCCTTTCTTCTCTCTCTGAAACGCTCCTCTCCTCTCTCTCGCTCGCTCTGTGCCTGCATTAACTCACTTACCGTTACGGATTTTAATGCATTTATTGCCGTGCGATCATCCTCGTGATTCGCCCCGGTATTTTTCGCGAGGTTTTGTTTCATCCTGATCAAACTATCGGGTTTTCGATCTGGGAAGAATTATAGGGTTTTTTTTTTTTTAATTTCTTGATTTTATACGATTTTAGCTGTGGTTTTTCATTCAGTTCGGTGATGCTTGATTGATCGATAATTAAATTGTTCGGTCGTCAAGAATTTGTTGTTGGTGATCGAGAGTTGGCGATGTCGGATCCCTTAGATAGATTTACCAGGCCATGTAAGCGAAATTTATTTGATTTCTTTGCTATTCTCGATCTGCATTGGCTGTTAATTAGCTGCGGTTTTGTGTAGCGTTTGAGTTTTTGGGGATTTAGTTTAATGTGTGTACTATTGTGAACCTAATTAGTTTTCAGCTCTCTGGGCTTATCAATTTGGTTTTTGAGTATGTAATTAACCGTTAGCGTAGATTTACTGTTTATGGTGTCTGAGCTAGGGCAGATTAGGGGAAGAATGATTGTAAATATATATATGGGGGGTTCAGTTATCTATTTCATATCCCTCTTTTAGCTGTCAAATAATAAAAGTTTCATCGCCTGTATATTACTTGTTGAGGATTTATCTTATTTGGTAAAATAATTCTTCACACTATCGACGTACAATGGAGTAGCTGATGGGACAGATTCTGAATCAAAAGTTTGGCAGCTGCTTGGATGTTTATTCTTGGTCACATTTTCCATGTCAACTTAGCTGCATTTTCAGTTGAAAGTTTTTGCTTAAAGCTGTCTGGCTCGTCTTCAGAGCAGTCAAGTATAAGACTACTGCTGCATTTGCTTTGATATGTCAGGTGTTTAGGAGTAGAATTGTAGAGACATTGCTTCACGAAAACTGAATACCTTGTCATGCTTATTTTTTTAATTTGCAAAATGTTACTTACATGTATCTACATGTGATTGTGTGTAACAGGCTTTGAGGGTTCATCCGGTAATGAGGAGAGAAGAGAAAGAAAGTCTGATTTTGAGATTTCGGAGGATGAAAGAAGGACTAAAATTGGTTCCTTGAAGAAGAAAGCACTGAAAGCATCTTCAAAGTTCAAGCATTCTCTCAAGAAGAAGAGTGGTAGAAGAAAGAGTGACGGTCGAGTCAGTTCCGTTTCCATTGAAGATATCCGAGATGCTGAGGACCTACAAGCTGTTGAATCATTTCGGCAAGCCCTAATATTGGAAGAGCTTCTACCAGAAAGATTGGATGATTACCATGTGATGTTGAGGTTAATATCCTTCATAATTGTTTCTTTTATTTATGGCTAGGTGTACTGAATGAGATGTTGGGAGGATTGAGAAAAAAAAAAGAGTTGTCATAGAGTGACGAATAAGTTCACAAGGATACTTAGGAAAAAAACACTACATGAACTGAATTGAATTGGAGCTAAATGGTGTCTTTTATGCACCCACCCCAGACAGATAATATGTTAGACTCCATTGCATCATTCATGGAGCAATTTCTAAACTGCCCAATGTTATACAGACACTTTCTCTTCATTGGTGCACTCAGGCTTTCGGGGCTTCATTACATTCCCTTTTACTCTGAGGAGAATTTTGTTGTAAAGTTTAAGTTTGTTTTGCCTCTTCCCCGCTACTTTTAGTTTTCTTATGAATAGGAGAAACTTCAAAGGTCTAAGAATGTTGAGGAATGTGCTTGCAGGTTTTTGAAAGCAAGGAAATTTGATATTGAAAAATCAAAGCTCATGTGGGCTGATATGATCCAGTGGAGGAAAGAATTTGGTACCGACTCAATTATGGAGGTAAAACCAAAATATTATAGTGACCTGTGAGAATAATACAGATTTTTTCTTGTGCCCATTCTCTACCATTTTCAACTTTTGAAATTTATCTCAACCATTTACTTTATTGTCAATAGGATTTTGAGTTCAAAGAGTTGAATGAGGTTTTGAAGTATTACCCACATGGCTATCATGGAGTTGACAGAGAGGGGAGGCCAGTATACATTGAGAGACTAGGGAAAGTCGACCCTCACAAACTTTTGCAAGTTACTACCATTGATCGTTACATAAGATACCATGTGAGAGAATTTGAGAAGTGCTTTGCTATCAAGTTCCCAGCTTGTACAATTGCTGCTAAACGGCACATTGATTCAAGTACGACAATCTTGGATGTTCATGGTGTGGTATGTTTTACACTCTTTTGCTTTGGGATTTTGTGCGACGGTCTTGATTCTGGAATAAATTCTATTTTTAAAATGGAGCAATTGTATTTGATTTTTGTTATGCCTATGCTAATCATTTTCCAGAGCCTGAATATAAATTCAGTATGGGACCTCATTACGCGGCTCCAGAAGATAGATGGTGATAATTATCCTGAAGTAATTCCTCATAACTCTGCTTTCTTTTTCTTGAGGATGGGAACTTTCTTGATTAGTTTGCACAGTGATGAACATTTCTGTCTATTAATTCATGCTTCCTAATTGCAGACGCTTCATCAAATGTTTATAATCAATGCTGGTACAGGCTTTAGGCTATCATGGAATGTTGTAAGGCCATTCATAGATCTCAAGACAGTATCCAAGATTCATGTATGTGTGTTCTTACCTTATATTAGTTGGAAGTTTTATGGTACTTGATTGAGTTACTGGCTGTGATATTCTGATGTCTCATTTTGTTGAATCAATTGCAGGTTCTTGGATATAAATACCAAAACAAGTTGCTTGAAATAATTGATGCCAGGTAAATGGGTGGTTATGAAAATTTGTCATCTTCTTTTAACTACCAATGAAATCTTTTTAGTGATCTAATCATATTTCATGTGAACGTGCAGTGAACTGCCAGAGTTCTTAGGAGGAACATGTACATGTGCTGATGAAGGTGGTTGCCTGTCTTCTGATAAAGGACCCTGGAAGAATCCAGAGATACTGAAGGTCATAATTTACCTGGATTATTGGATACCCGTGATGTGATGCAATTGTACATGTATTGCCGTTCAAATTTATTTCAGTATCTGCATACTTAACTGTCTTGCTTGGTGGTGCAGATGGTACTTAGTGGTGAAGCACGACGTGCCAAGCAGATTGTCAAAATTGTCAACAGTGATGGGAAGGTAGTACACGCCAAGCCTCATTACCCCATGGTACGGTTACTGGGAATCTTTTACATTCTTGGGTCATACTCTGTCAATCCATACTTAAGTGTGAATATGTTTTGTAACTCTTAGTTATGCAACAGTTGAAAGGCAGTGATACTTCTACAGCAGAGTCTGGTTCTGAAGCAGAAGATATTGCTTCACCAAAAGCCAATAGAAGTTTTTCACAACTTCGGTTGACTCCAGTTCGTGAGGAGGTATAATTAAGCATAAAGCTTTAAATTGATAGATAGTTACAATCTGCGGTTTCCTTGCCTGAGGAAAAATGGAATCTGTTATTGCTTTTCTATTTTCTCTTTTCCACTTTGCGAGGATACAAATAGAAAGTATTTGCAGGTTTGATACTCCTTGGCATCTTGCATTGAGGATCTCGGGTGAATCACAAAACAAAAATACATTTTCTTCATGCTGAGCTTTTCCCACTTCAGTTTCTTAAAAGAATTTTCGAGTTCCTTAATCCTTATATCTTAGGTGTCTGTATTAAACTTTGATTCTCACTATGTCTGTATTAAACTTATTATCACATCTAAAATTTCAAGAAATATCTGATTCTCAGCATGTCTGATAACATTATTATGTCGATAATATATTATATTATTTTTCTAACATGTTCAGAAAAAGGCTATATTTCCTGAAATAGAATTTTACTGTAGCCAATATATTTTAATTGTATGAACTTTCGTTTTACAATTCCATGAGACTCCTCGAAACAGATCAAATCGGGCTGCAAAAATGGATCGAGAGATTATTATTTATCATATGAACAAGAGAGTTGAGTTTATATTCATCGTTCTCATGGATTCAGGTGGTTTTGACTCATTTTGCAGGCTAAGGCTGTAGGATCTGCCAGTCTTTTTGGTAATTTCTCTGGATACGATGAATATGTCCCCGTGGTTGACAAGGTTGTTGATTCTGGATGTAAGAAGCCAACAATTACCGAGGTTTCTGAAGGTTAGTATGTTCTGATTGCTTTAGTGAGCTCTATAGTGCTCTCTAAATTAATATGTGGTTTTCTTACACCTGCATTATATTTACTTTATAAGCACATTTCTTTTTCGTGGCACCCGATTGTGAGTTGTGTTGACAACCCTATCTCCCACTCTTTCTTTAGTCTTTCTACATACTGAACAATGTATTTGCATGATAGATGTATTGTCTTGTCTTGTGTATTGGGTTGCTGAAGTCAATGATTTTCTTTTTAAGGTCTCCTTTTAATGTTAATACTTGTGTAAAATATATGATCCAGGGTCACCGCCTGATTCACAGAAAGCACCAGCAGAATTTCGTGCTCGTAATTTGGCAGCTCTTATGACATTCCTTATGACCCTTTTCTTGTATTTCCGTTCAATTTTATGCAATGTTAAAAATAAACTTCCCAATGTATCACTTCCAAAAGAGGGCCTCAGACTGCCGTCACCAACATCATCTCTTGGGGACACAGAAATCCTATCTTCTGTCATGAAGAGGTTGGGGGAGCTTGAAGAGAAGGTGAATACTCTTCAGTCAAAGCCATCTGAGATGCCCCACGAGAAAGTAGAGCTGCTGAATGCTGCTGTTTACCGCGTGGATGCCCTAGAAGCAGAGTTGATTACAACCAAGAAGGTATCTTCTGTGTGCCACACGTTTTATTACATATGTAATAGTTGAAAAAGGCTTCCATCACAAAGTAGTGGTTTAATTTTTTTGCTCTGAGTCCCACCTAACTCTATTGGCTAGTTCCCCATTTAAGAGGTTAAAAGAATACAAATTAAGTGGTAAGTGATTACGGACTTAGTGCTGGTTCTAGGAAAAACAAGTTGTGAATGTTATGAGTAGGATTATATATGATGTTATCTTCCCATTTGAAGAACACCTCTAAAGTAAGAACTGTCGTGTGTTTACCTGCCTCTAAAACCATGGACGTGTATAGGTAGTTCCCATTTTTGCCACTCCATAAAAAATTACGCCTATAGTCTTTCTGGATTCACTTCAGGCATTCCTTGCCATTGTTGTCATTCACAAATTAAGAAATTATCTGTACTGGCAACTTATGTTTCGTTTTCACTGTGTTGCAGGCTCTGCATGAGGCTTTAATGAAGCAAGAGGAGCTGCTTGCTTACATAGATGGTCAACAATTCGCTAAGTACCAAGTAAGTGAAGGCAATTTGCTCTCGATCTGATAGTACGTGTTGTGATTATTTCGTGCTGACTTGCCTCGTTTTTCTTTGTCCAGAAGAAGTTTTGCTGGTAAGCTGCATCCTACATGGAGCTGGGATGGTTTGATGCTAACTGAGTTGCCTAACCAACCACCACAGAGCTAGCCGTAACTCACAATGTAAATTTCGAGCCAGAAATTTTTACCGAACATATAGATATGGACGACTTCTTTTTTCTTTTTCTTTTTCTTTTTCTTTTTCTTTTTTGTTTCCCGGAAACTACACCGGATTTTTGTTAACTTATTTAACGATGTTAGTAAAATATTTAAATGATTTGAGGCAGTAATACTCGACTCAACTTTATTATTTTGAATCTTTAATGCTTTCATTTTGATAATTTGATATGCAGCAGATGCTGAACTTATCTTTTGTCTTGATGATATGTTTGGATGTATGGTACCACTTAGGCACATAGGCATATGCGAAAACAAAGAAACCACAAAAACTTAGATGGGACGGTTATATCCGTTGACATATTTGTAATTTGGTAGGGTTGGACGGTTATATCCATTGACATATTCGTAATTTGGTAGCATTTCGATCTGGATCTTGACCTATTGAACAATCTTCACTCTCCTTAAAATAGTACTACAATTGAGAGGTAAACACTATAGGGGTATAAAAAAATTTTAAAGAAAATTTAATATCCAATCTGTATAAAATCCAATACAACATTATTCTTAACAATTTGTAAACATTTGTCAGATATTACCGAATTGATATCTGTAGGGCTTTTGTAACAAGATTAAAGAAGAGAAGGCAGCAAAATATTTAGAAACTGAAGATGAAAATCTTTCAATATATATTCTTGGTAGGATGCATGAATTTCATTGGAATTTTTCAACAAGGCCCCCCCAATTTTGTTTTTGGCCCCCCCGTCCGAGACGCTGTAAACAAGAGCCGAGAATGCTGAGGTCGTCAATGAGAAGTCTCAGCCTACAAACGGTTGTGTAAAATTCCAACACAAACAGCAAACAGTGCTATTTACATAAAGATTTGAACAAGTTGTGAAAAACACAGCAAACTTATATGAATGATAGGAATGGTGATTTGTTTGCACAACAAAAATCACCATCTCTACAAATAAATCAAACACATGTTGTAAAGTCTGGCATAGTTTCCGCGCTTTTAGAAAGCAAAGAACCTCTTCTTCCTCTTCTTCTTCTTCTCCATGAAGGCCACGAGTTCTTCCTGTCGAACCAGAGCATCCTCCAGAGTCTGCAAAACATCCACAAACAAACCATTTTTTTTCAATTTTATTTGATGATGCAATATTGAATATAATTTTTGTTTTGAAATTATTTTATTTGATGAGGATTATTATAATTTGGTACCTTTTTGGTAGTAGATAGCTCTTGCTCCAGCATATCAATGCGTTTCATGGCATTATTCAGCATCTCTTCCTTTTCAGGTGGCATGGTTGTTGGCCTTTTGCTGAGGATAGTCACTTTCTCCTCCAGTTCGTTCATGCGTTTCATCATGATGAAGTAATCCTCGTTCGAGATGGCTGCTCTAGGTGAGTTGTGGGGGTCACTATACATAGAGGACGAGTAGAGGGTGGCATCCGTGAGTCTCTTTGGCATGTTTCTTGTCATACGAACCATGGTCACCACCCCCATTACAATAGTCATTACTCCATTCAAGAGATGGTTGCTTAGTCCCTCGGAAGCCTTAGAAGCAGGTTTTGCAGGGAAACGATCTGTGAAGACGAGAGAAAGATCAAGACCCAAGTTGCACATAGTTGGAGAAGTTTACCAAAATTTCTATTGAAATGTCAAAAATGGCAACTATAAGTGACTCTTGAACTCTAGGAGAGATGATTTTGTACCTTTAGGATGAGCAAAGTTGAGTGGCTTCTCTGATTTATGCACAATAGCTGTAACGGCCTTGTCAACCATGTGGTCATCGTTAGCAGTCGCACATACACTTAATGGCCGCTTGGTTACCTGTGCGGATGAGATAACATGAGACGATGTAGAGTTAAAGACAATGAGGAGAAGCTAATATCTTGAGTTAATTGACAAATCTTGCATATCATCTTTACTTACTTCTTCGTGAACAGGAGACAGTTGTGAACGAGGAATATCATCTTTACCAGCTCTGGGAGAATCTGTTGTTTCGCTGACAGCAGGAAGGACGATTTTGTTTGTCCATTTGTGCTCACTATTTCGGACCATCTTGCAATCACATTATGACATTTCGGAGTTCAGGAAACTTGTAAAAACTTATTAATAGGAAATGAATATAGGTAAAACCTTGATAATGTCAGTGTCATTCCAAGGGCCCTTATCAGAAACCATGCAACCACCTTTATCCGCACACGTGCAAGTACCACCCAAGAACTCCGGTAGCTCACTGATACAAGATCGAGCAACAAATACTATGATATACGAATGATAGGCAATTGATAATAACCAAAAACACAACTCGGATATTGTTCAACTTCCTAAGGTAACTTTACCTTGCATCAATGACCTCAAGAAGCTTGCTCTGGTATTTGTTACCCAAAACCTGGTTAAGAGAAACATAATAATGACTTCGTTAGATGAAAATCGAGCAAAATGTATGATGCGTACTGAATGTAGCTCACATGGATCTTGGATGTGGTCTTTGGATCAAGGAACGATTTAACAGTATTCCACAAGAGCCTAAATCCAGATCCTGCATTGATTATGTACATGCGGCATAGGGTCTGAAAGATACCGAAACAAAATAAGATTTCAATCTACCATCAATTTCAGGAAAAATAGAAAAGAAAAGAAGCTATCACCTCAGGGTAATTATCACCATCAATTTTCTGAAGGCTCTGAATGAGTTCCCTGGCAGCCTTATTGAAACTTTTCAGTCCCTGAAACCAATATTAGACTTTCGTGAGAAATCAAGTCCTATACAATGTCTTCTTCGTCACAAGAGATCGATGATCATCACACACACAACACATCTAAGTATTTTGGTAATAAACCGTCTGGTCTATAATACATGCACATAAACTCATCATTCATGGCAGAAATTCAATTATATCAGATATTTTCTTTCCATTTATATCGAGAAATATAGCTATAGAACACCTTCTTATTTTACATACCACTCCTTGAACATCCAAAATGGTTGTGCTCTGATCAATATGCTTTTTGGCTGCGATGGAGCAGGCCGGAAACTTATCAGTGAAGGTCCTCTCGAACTCCTGGACGTGGTATTTAAGATAACGATCCAATGTCGTGACTTGTAGGAGCTTGGTGGAATCAACTTGACCGAGCTTCTCGATGTAAATTGGCCTTCCATCTTTGTCAACACCATGATGCCCTTGTGGATAGTATTTGACAACCTCATCCCTCTCCTTGAATTCAAATTCCTACAAAGCAAAAAAAAAAAAAAAGTTAACACATTTGATCATTCAGCCATTTAATTAAGATAAAGTTATGTACCTCCATAATGTTGTCAGAACCAAAGTCTTTCCTCCAGTAAATCATATCAGCCCACATTTGCTTAGTTTTCTCAATATCAAATTTTCTAGCCTTCAAAAACCTGAGCAGCATATGATAGTCATCATGTTTTGCAGGGAGCAATTCTTCCAAGATGAGCACCTGGCGCAAGGCGTCCACAGCTTGCAATTCCTCAGCATCACGCTCGTCCTCAAAGACAACGGACATAACCCTGCTGTTACGACGGCCCCTTCTGGTTAAAGAGTGCCTGAATTTGGAAGAGGCACTAATTGCCGCCTTCTTAAAAGATCCATGCCTCCTTTTCCTCTCATCCTCCACGATATCTATGTCAATTTTCTCAAGACCTACATCATATATAATTTTATATTAAAACAATCGCAAACTCTGCATCATCAACCTAATAACAACTATCATTAATAATACTCATTTCATTTGCAACTGCAACAGCTTTTGAGTGATGAACAACTGATGATGATCAAACACTCAAGATTCCACATAATTAAACCAATCCATCATCACATGATCTCACATTACATTATAATATCACCAATGCATAAACCATACAAGCATTTAGTTCTTTGAGACATAAAACTGAAAAAAAATCAAATGATCATTTCAGCTTCATTTACACAGATCATTGAAATATATATATATATATATATATATAGACGAAGGAAGAATGGAAGCGGAGGAAGAACTCACTTGGCCTGAATGGGCGTTCAACAGGGCCGGGGATGTTGCCACTCATGATTGCAGTTCGTAAGTTTGATCACATTAACATCAGAATTTAAGATATATTCCTTTCTTCAAAATTCCGTTGAAACGATCCCACGATCACGAACATGCACTTTACCTACAACTCCCAAACAAATTAACTTAATTCAAATTCAAATGCTTCTTCTTCTTTCAACAACAACACAAATATATTCTATTCTCTTCACCAATTTATCTACCAAAATATCATTGAACAGAACAAATATATGCCTCCAAACTATATATAAATCAACTGATATAATCCAAAATGCCTTTTACATGAACACAAACATTGTTGTACAATCAAGCAACTAATTAATACACCAATATATAATCGAAATAAGCCCGAGCTAAAACTATGAAAAAAAAAATCCAATTTTAAATCCATATTGTTTCTTCATGCAAATGCAGAAAATCATTATGCACCATTACTTGTGTTTAGTCAATCTGCATTGATGAATACAAGAATAATTGTAGAGATATATAAACCATATATATATATACCCACCAAGAATATGAGAAAGATTTCAACTTGGAAAAATGTTTTGGAGAGAAGAGAGAGAAATAGATAGATAGAGAGTGATAAAAAGGAGGGAAGCTAATATACGAGTGGCCAAAACCAAAACTATGGAGGGCCAATAAGAGAGAATAAAATGGGGAATATTAATATATATCTTCAAATTAATACCTGATTACAAGTCAAAGGCCCGCCATTATTCTTTCAATCCCGCATAAAATCAATGGCTGTCCATTCTTGATTCTCTCCCATTCTTTATGTGTTAATTTGTTGTAAATTGTAATATGGAGTATAACAATATTACATTAATATAATTTTGAGCTCGCGTATCTATCTGTACATTCCTAGATAATACATAAAATATCCTTTGGAGAGATTTTCTTCGGCTGGGTCTCATTTCCCATTACCTCTCTATAGATTTATCAGAAATCACAGTTGGAGAGAGAGAGAGAGAGAGAGTACGAAGTGCCAGCCACTCCGGCAAATGCATGGAAATATATTTACTTTGTGAATAATTTTTATATTAACTAAAATCCATTATCTTCTTATAACAAATAATGTTAATACGATAACTAATGTAGTATATTTTCTCACTAATTAAAGATTAAAAAGCATACCTTATAATAATTTAGGTATCATTTTTTGCAATAGTTATTTGAGTTTTAACACTCGCCCACATAACTCGAACCTCAAATTCATGATTAGAAGAAAAACGTCTTACCACTAACTTGTGCGTCGTTCTCACATTTTTTGCAATAGTTCGTATATAAACAAATCACATTAAAAGGTCCGGTGTGTCTTAGCTGAACCTAAAAGTAAAAGGGTACATTGCAATAGGACATTAGGACTTCATCTTTTTACCAGGCTTTTACAATCATATGTAATTATTTAATTGTCTGACAATAATCTACCATTTTTGTTCGTTTCAGGTAAAAGAAAAATCATACTCACCTTTCACGTATATCCACTGTACCAGATTATTTATTTTGTACTATATCAGATTGAATCTAATCTAATTACCCTATGTTATTTCCCCAAAAACGAGAGATAATAAAATGATTTTTCAAATGCGTCATTCACATTTTCCTTTTCAAGTATAGCTGTATATATATTTCTAAAATTTAAATTAATTTCAATCTTTTTGAGTTTGTTTTAATTTTTAAATGCGTTCGTTTTCGTTTAAAAAAAATTGCGTTCGTTTTTTCTTTTGCCTTTTTTCTATATATATTCTTGGATTAATTTAGTTAAAATACACAAACTTTACTTCATTTTTCACAACCTTTAAAGCTTGTTTCTAAATACATGAACTTAACTTTTTTTTTTTTTAAACTTTCCACAATATTCAATTTGGAGGAAATCATATCTTACGTGTCAACCAAATTTTGTGACGTGAACATCTCAATGGCGAGATAAAACGACATTGTTCTCTATATAAAATTGTTGTAAATAACTTGGCAAACAAAATTCGACTGCCACGTAATACATGATTTATTCCAATTTGAATTCCGTGGAAAAATTGCAAAAAAAAAAAAACAGTTAAGTTCTATGTATTTAAAAATAATTTTTAAAAGTCGTGGAAAAAATAAAAAACAGGATTAAATTCAAATATTTTGACCAAATTAACTCTATATTCTTCTAGGAATTTAATCGCATCAATTCATCAACTCTTCTCAACAAATTTGATCGTGTCCATATCATATTTCCTATCATTTTAAGTTATATTAGAGATTAATAATCATAACACTTCTTAAAATTTAACGACATATCTATCATTTGTAAAATCGAGACTTCGGTATACGAATATGAGTCCCTCATTATCAAATCAATAATAATAATAATAATAATAATAAGTCTACTTAATTAATAAATTATGGGCGGCATTATATATAAACATCGATCGATTTATTATATATTTTCAAAAGAAAAAAACATGGGTTTATATATTATAATTTGGAAGATTTCAAAGTGTAAGACTGGTTTGGGTTTTGTTGAGGTCGATCACTACTTACAACTCATTAGTGGTGCTCCACTAATTTTTATAATTGCATCCAGCCCCACCAAAAAATGATATTAACACCATCGGTCCCTCACCCACCCCAAATGTAATATATTTCGTCGTGCGTGCCATGATTAGAATATTTACAATATTATATGTTTATTAATTCTTTGTTATATACTATGGTTTGGCTATTGTTTGGGTTAGAATTTAGAGGCCCAAAAAATATTGGACCTAAATAATCCAGACTGATGGCCAGGCATACAGATCGGGCTTTGGCCCGACATAATCAGCCCATATGGGCAGCCCAATAGTTATCGAATTCCCATTTCCTGTACCACAATTATTTAATCCCCGTTTAGTGGTATCTGAATGAATTAAGGAAATTTCCTGATTTTGTAGCATATGATACTTGGTTGTAACTTTTTTACTTACTAGTTCCAAAGGACTTCTTATTAAAGTTTTGGATTGGTTTGGACTGACTACCCTTGAAGGATTGGGCTGGGCTGAAATTTTAGTAGCATGATATGTTTTCATGTCGGGTTCACCCGAATTTTGGCTACAACTATAATTTTTCAGTGGGCCAGCGACCAAGTGAGCAAATTTATAGCCAAATAACATCTTCTGATGTCTCCTAGTCAAGTTGGTTGATATCAATCTAATACAAAACCTACGAGTTTGTCTCAAATAGTTTAAAAATGAAGATTATGAACGAGAATTTATTGCTTAATTAATTCAATATTGATTGGCTCGAACCTTTTAGTAGCCTGATAAGGTTGACTTGAAATTTAGTGTGTTGCATGCTTTTATTTAAAAAAAAAAAAGCTGAGTTGTCGTACATATGCAATTGAAAACATAATATTATTCTTATTTATATTTAAGTAATGTTTGTTAGAATTACAATCAATTAATTATAATATCTTCATTTTAATATCATGGTAATTTGCATAATGATTTAATGAAATATGTTGAATTATAATATTATGATGAGATGCAAAATAGAATTCACACTACAATTTAACCACAAACATATTTGATAAAAATGCACAAAGTTTTACTGTTCTCATGTGAGGTTTGAAACTCATATTTGTGTTTTACTAGTTCCGTTTTAAATTTCTTTTCAATGGACACTCTCATAAACTTACATAATTAATCTACAAATTCGTTCTTATTGCAATCAATCCATTAGACTTGTACGTCTCAATAACTGTGGTGGAGTTTCTTCAGTTTACTGATCAAGTGCATAAATGATAGTTGAATTTTTCAACATACCAAAATCACAAGACATTTTTTCTCGATGATTTGAACCATGGTTCGATTGTCTGTTTCATAATATACAGTACTGAATTGCAACTAATGAGAAGTTTGGGAAGAAGATTATGGAGGTAAAGAAGAGAATTGAGCGGCCAAAGACCACCCGAAAGCTTAAGTGCAAGCTCACTCACTCACTTTCATGGTGCTTGTCGAAAGGGAACCCGCGCCTTGAATTAGTTTTTCATGGCGCATGACCGTCTCTTGAAGGTCTGCAAACAAGTTCATAACTAATTGATATCTCACCTGAAAAGATAAATGTAAATATTCTATTTTTATAATCTTGAACAAAAATATGAATGTATACATTGACAGAAGTTATGCCAAGGTAATTTGCATAATGATTTATTGAACTAATGAGATGCAAAATGGAATTCACATTCCTGATAGGCTACAAATGTATTTGATCAAAATCCACAAAGTTTTACAGTCCTGGTGTGAGGTTTGAAACTCGTATTTCTCTTTTACCGATTTCGTTCTAAACTTCATTTCAATAGACACTCTCATAAACTTACAAAAAATTGATCTACGAATTCATTCTTATCGCGATCAATCCATCGGACTTGCACGCCGGTAACAGTGGTGGAGTTTTTTATTTCACTGATCATATGCATAAAGCGATGATGGAATTTCTCAACATACCAGAATCATAATACATTTTTTTCTCGATGCTTGTTCGATTATCTTTTTCATAATATACAACATTGAATTGCGGCAAATGTGAAGTTTGGGTTACCATTGTTGCTTGCCAAAGGAAAGTTTTTACGTAAGCTAATGGGTAAAAGAGTTCTCTTACAAACACATGGAGCTTATTTTGATTTCGCGCAAACTATATCAATGGAGTCGCTAATATTATGGCGCTCACAATCATCTGGTTCAGCGTCATTATAGAGTTATTATTCTCTTTTTCGGTTCTTGTTTCTTGTGGTAATAACTACTATAAAGACAATAGTTGCACAAATTGTCAAAGGGAAATTAGTATTTGGTATGCTCAACTCATTTGAGTCACTGCTGGACCCATTGATATTTGTGTAGATTGACTTGTGTTTGACCAAAAGTAAATGAAGTTTGGCCAAACTAATTTTGAAAATTTAAATTTTAAAAATTATGCGAGCCTTTGAAGTTCGAGCCTCAAATAAAAAGTAAAGTAGCTTTTGATGCGAGTGTATGAAACACGGCATACATTTTGGGATGTGGGGAGCATGATCGGGTGATCTAGCGATGTGATACTGTTTTGAGTAATGTCGCTTAGTGTTGTCTACAAACTCCAGGTTTTCATTGATCGAAAATTGAAACTCGTGAATGTTCACATTACCCCAATGCGACGTTTTCCCTGAACCTCCATCTCACGCCGAACTCTTGGTGAATCAAGTGTTGTACTATGCGTACGCGGCGCCGAACCATGGTCCTAAACCCATACCTACAATGAAATTTCTTTTATCATTAATAAAAACATAGTTTTAAAAACTTAAAAAAAAATAAAATTAATAAATAATCGTACCATGAGGATCGTTTCGGCACATCTCTTAAAGGTAAATAGCAATAGAAAAGTATTATGTGAGCGACATTCCAAAATGTCTATCGTGTTTTATCTACTCATTAACCATAAGGGTGCTCCGCTCAGAGGAAAATAATTAACAATTGACCTTCGAATTCGTTCTCATAATGATCAATCTAGCAGATTTGCACGTCCCGGTAATAGCAGTTTATCTTCAATTGATGGTTGAAGATTTCTCAATATACCGGAATTTAAAGTCATTTTTTTCGATGCTTTGAACCAATAGCGTAGCCAGAAATTTTTTTCAGGAGGTCCAACTAGTCGTAATTTTTAAAATTCGTAAGAAAATTTTAAAAATAAAATTAAAAATACATAGAAATTATAATACAATTTATAGTATGAGACGAAAGGTACCACTTATCTAAGAAACAAAGAAACAAAGAAACAAAATCAAATAATGAACAAAATATAATTTAAGGTGGAAATACGCTTAAATTTTCATATTCTACTACTTATATATATATGTTTTTTATTCTACTACTTATATCCATAACCATGACTTATTCATTTTTTTTACATGTTTTATTCATATTCGTAATAAAAAAATAAAAGTTATTATCATAACTAGTGACGAAGCTAGGGGTGGGCAGGGGGTCATTGGACCCCCTGGGGTTCTCTAAAAACTTAGGTGTATAATAGTCATTTCATATATAATTTAGACAAAAACAAAAATGTTACATATAAAAACATATTCAAAAATTTAAAGTCTATGTTGTTTGGTGGAATTGGTTACTTGTTCCTAACAAAATACTGACTTGTCCCATAGTCTTTGTGATCGACCCTTCATTCTCATAATTTTGTTTTAATTTCATTTTTTTTTTCTCATTTCCATTTGTGCTTGCATTTTAGTCTCATTTTTTTTCTCCTTTCCATTTGTGCTTGCTTCCAAATGAATCATTTTACAATTCTTTTTTAATTTCATTAATTTTTTTTTCTTTCCATTTGTGGTTGCTTCTAAATGAGTCATTTAACTAAGTTGTTACAATTTCCTTCTCTCTTTTAAACTTCAAATTCAATTATCACAATTTCATTTTAATTTTATTTTTTTCATTTATACTTGCTTCCAAATGAGACATATATATTTAACTAAGTTTTCACAATATCTTTCTATTCTTTGTTTATTGTTCTAAACCTTGAGTTTAATTTAAATTTCAAATTTTTATTGTGTAGATCGAAATGGTGTCTAGTAATATTTTGTTTATTAACTCGTCATTTTAGAACATCAATATATTTATTTAACTTGTGTTTGAAAACTTTTTATTCAATATATTTCATTTGATTTTTAGTGTTGTTATGTAATTTAAATGTCATTATGATTGTATTAAAAATTACATTATTTATTTTAAATATTATTTTTAAAATTCTTTATATATATATAGTTTTGATTAATTCCCCCCGACTCGAAAGTCTGGCTTCGTCCCTGATCATAACTAAATTTATTTTTTCTATTACGCCTTAGTATTCATATTCCAATGAACTAAATGGTATTTCATAATGTAATACGATTATTTAAGTAATTAAAGAATCTATTATTATATTAAAGCAAAATAATCTGCATGCATTTTCCCGCCCAAACTATCATTTATCCCTCCTAAAATGCATGCATGTTCAGCCTATTAATAAATTCATGCGCCTCTATAAATTTTAATACACCGACTGTGGCTACTGACACTGCTATCAAATAAATAATAATTAAGCTTTTTTTATTGGTAATTGTACATATATTCATATTTCAAACTAAAAACAACATAATATATATTTAATTTTCACCGATTATTTACAAATATGCATCCATGTTGATTATTCAATTATAGGATTTGACGAGTTCAAATATATGTATATTTACATAAAAAAAATACTTTCATATCCACATTAAATATGTCATTCTAAATTTCTGATTAATAATTTTTTATTTTAGATATTTTAAAATAATAATTCTTGAGTACCATTGTACAGAAACTCAATTAAATAATTGGATACTTGCAATGTATACATATTTTAACATGAATTAAAACCACTTAACTTTTTTTTTTCTTTCGAAAGGACCATTTATCTATTTTGAATTATATATAAGTTGAAGAAAATATCCAATTATATATAAAATAAAATATCAAATTGAATTCGCGTTGGCCTAAAATTTTTCAGTTATTCAATATAAATAATAATATATAAATTTTCTATATATGTAAATTTGAGACACTCAAAACAACACATTAATTATTCGTCATTGTGCAGCGCAAAGCACGCAGATTAATCTAGTATATATTGGAAAAAAAAATTAATATAACTCACTAATGAATAATTAGACAAATAATCCATAAAAGATAGAAAAATTAAAATAATTCAACATAAAAAGTATGTACGATGAACTTTAAATCTAAATTTAATTGTAGGAGATGAAAAATAAATTTGTTAATTTAAACAAGACAAACAGCTAAATTATTGAGAATGAGAAAGAAAAAAAAATCAAAGTATAAATTAATGGGCAAATTGCCGCTAAATCCCCCAACTTTTTTAAAATTCTCATTTTGCATACCAATTAAAGATTCTGCATGAGAATCCCCAATCTTTACTATCTTTCTGATTTTGCTCCCAAAATCGGATTACCCCCAAATCGGTGATGACTTGGCAGTCGGAATTGCTGATGTGGACAAATATTCCGACGAACAAAACGACGTCATTTCATGAATTATATAAATTAAAAAATAGTATATAATAAATAAATCAATAAATACAAAAAATAAATAAAAAATAGAAAATTCCTACTATTCACTCTCTCTCTCATCTTCTCGTTATTCCCTCTACCGCCATACAACCGCCGCCGCTGCCACCACCAATTCCGTACATCACCACCGACTCTTTCCATCTGAGTAAAAGGTACAGAATTGTCGTCTCCAGATCCGACTTGACCTTCGAGAACCCGAGCCTCCGCCGCGCCTACTACGCCTTACAAGCGTGGAAGCAAGCCATTTTCTCAGATCCGTTCAACTTCAGGGCCAACGGGACCGGGCTGAATGTCTGCAACTACGGCAGCGTGTTCTGCGCCCCCTCGCCGTCCAACTCCTCCATCAGAGTGGTGGCCGGAGTTGATCTCAACCACGGCGACATCGCCGGCTACCTTCCTGATGAGCTAGGCCTTCTCACCGATCTGGCGCTCTTCCACATCAACTCCAACATATTCTGCATTCTGGACAGTTTTAAGAAATTGAAGGTGCTGTTCGAGCTGGATTTGAGCAAAAACCGGTTCGTCCGCAGGTTCCCGAAGGTCGTGATGTCGTTGCCGTCGTTGAAGTTTTTGGACCTCCGGTTCAATGACTTCAAAGGAGGCGTTCCGTCGCAGGTTTTCGATAAAGATTTGGACGTATTGTTCCTGAATGACAACCGGTTCCAGTTCGGTATCCCGAAGAATCTCGGGAACTCGCCGGTTTCGGTGATGGTGCTGGCGAACAACAATATTGGTGGCTGCATTCCAGCCAACATTGGGAAGATAGGAGAGACTCTGAACGAGCTGATTTTGATGAACGACAGTCTGACCGGCTGTCTGCCGCCGCAGATTGAGATGTGTATTTTTTTTTACCAAAAGAGTGAGAGTTGACCGAAGAAGAAGAAGCGAAAGAAGAAAGAGGAGGTGATGTGTATTTTTTTTTAAGAGGTGTTGATGTGTAAAATTATTATTTATTTATTTAATTTTATTCGATCAAAACGTCGTCGTTTCGATCATTTTAATTGCCACATACTCCTTATTAAGCCACGTGTATGCCATATCAGCAATAGTTTCGCCGAAGATGTTCGCTGGGAGCAAAATTAGAAGGATAGTAAAGCTTGAGATCTTTAATTGGTACGTAAAATGAGAATTTGAAAAAAAATTGGGGATTTAGCGGTAATTTGTCCTAAAGGAGAAAGGTGGAACTTTTGATTTGAACCTCCACTTTTAATAATTACTACCTGAATTGAAGTTGCGAAGAGAAGAAGCAGAAAGCAGTGATGAAGAGCAGTTCCTGGAAGCAGAATACGCCATCGTTTTCTACGCCCTCGTCATTCGTCGTTCTCTTCAGCTCTCCCATGGTACACCCACACCGCTCGCTCTTCTATTTATTCATCCTTAATGTTTATGCATATTTCTGTAGTTTTTTTTTTTTTTTTTTTTTTGATGTTCTTGTTTCTGCCAATTCTAACCATAGATCACTACGCGAAGCTATATGGTTTGCGCTCTGGTTGGATCTTCGGTCGCCTTATTGACTTATTGTACGTCGCCTTTGTTTACAATTGTTTTTTTTCTATTAGAAATCACTGCATTTTCCTTTAAATTTTGCGTTATAGTAGCTTTTCGTTTTACTGGAGATGCATATTTTGGAGCATGAATTTGACAATCTTGTGCTTTAGAACTGGAATAGTAATAGACAGATAATTTTTTCTTCTATTTTGAATCTTTCTACTTTGATGGTACTTAAAAAAATAAGCGAGCAAATTTGATTAATAATTAAATAATGAAGTGAGTGGTAATCATCCGTCCGAGACTTACTGCTTGTTGATTGATATCTGGATTATATATTTTGCTAATGCATTTTTTTAATTTAGTAAAGTTTATATTCATCTTATTATGCAGGATGCTTCTGACGCACAATGGAGAAATTTCAGGTAGAACTTACCAATTCTCACCTGTGTGTTCAGCATTTTTACATTGGTTGCCAATCTCCTTAGAGTATCATTTTCTTTGAGGGCGAAGGGAATGTCTTTCTGCTGGATTGTGATTTCTTTGGCTTATTTATTTTACCCACGGAGCCTGGTAATACCCGTGGATATGTTGTAATGATAAACATGTTTGATGCTTTGAGGCGCTGTAATTGTTCTGGTAACAAATTGTCTTTTCTTTTCCTGTACTGCAGCATCTTGTTTATCTTCAGTATTGCTTCAGCTAACTTTTACCTTGTAAAGGTCTGTTTCCTTCTTCTCTTTATTTGCAGCTACATTTTTACAATATGTGTTATTTCCGTTCTTTTTTTACTTCAATGATTGTCGTTTGCTTAATTTTCCCCCAATCTCATTATTTTATGTACTTCAAGTTGAAGTTTTTACAATCCATAAATGCTATCAAAGCAAAGCTTCTAATGCTCTCGTGTTCACCAGATAGTTGCTTATGCATATATTTGGAAGGACAAAATACTTCTTATATGTGCTCTGGATCTTTAACCTATCATTTCTTCTTTGTAATCGCATTTATGAGGGATATCGATTCTCTAGTTTTGGGTAAGGTTTGTTTTGGCTTAGATGTCTCTGGTCTTACCATATTTATTGATTCAACCTCAAGTACTTATACTCATATTTACGTTTTGTTTATCTTCGTTTAGAGAACGCTGGGCTTATTTGGATGACTTTCGTGGCAGCTTCAGATGGCATATCTGCTTTAATTTTGGTAAACTTGCTCTTGATCTTATATATTTAAGCAGCATCTTCCTGTGGATGTGGTTCATACACACATGATCTTTCTGGGTGTATATTCCTCCTTGGTCCTTATTTCTAACTATTGATGCCACTTTATTGCTTGGTGGCTGACAACAAAATAACGCCTTTCCCCATTTTCTTCGGGGCATTTGATGTCGCTCAACTTGTGATTTTTTCTTCAGTTTTGTGGACCATACAAGCTCTTCAATATCCAAAAAGAAAGATTAAGTAAACACGCGAATTGCTATAGCCAAGCGATTCGGTACTTATCAGCAATTCCCTTTTCCTTTAAAGTAGATAAAAGCTTATTGAAGTTACTTTTTTCATTAGGGTGAATTTCTTATGTATTATTGTATCAAGAAATATTAGTAATAGCATAAGATATACTATATTATTTTCATTATTTTTCATGAATCCAAGTGTCATTACTGTAGCAGTGATATTTTGACTTTGGCTCCATGACCTATTCTGTGATGATTGAACAAGATGAACCCTGGAAACTGTTTTAACTTTTAAGTAGTAAAGATCTATATTCACTCTCATGTCTCAAGGATGTTTGTTTGGGTTTTTATGTTCAATGGTGGCAGTGGCATGTATTACTTCAGTGGTGATACCCGATATAAAGGAGTGGTATTTACCGTTATAATTGAATGTTTAATAAGTCAAGTGTACTTCTAATTGTGGACAAAAATATGGAATATCTTGATTTTGACTGACGACTGATAAGATCAAAAATAAAAATGAATGTTAAGCACAATAGTCATAAGCCTACAGTGAGATGCAAACAGATTGAACAATGTTGTTGAATGGCATATTTTTGTTTTCAATGTGAAATAATGATTTTTTTTTGAGACTTTAGTCCTCTTCTGTGAGAGCAGAAAATAGTTCATTCTAGATATGGGGAAAGGGATATACACTTTAGCATTTTTATGTGTCCATCACGTGGGCCTTATATTGGCCCCTTACCTTTGCACTGACAGTGAGACTTACATTTCTCTTTTTCTTCATATATATATATATATAGATAGATAGGTTATTATAGAAATTATTCCTCCCGTGAGAACTTGAGAACATGCTTAAATCTATATATATTCATGGTTAAATCTATATATATTCATGCTTAATGAGATTCATGCTTTTTTTGTATAAACAATTGTGCTTATATAAAATCATGCTTAAATCTATATATATTCATGCTTCGAATAATGACAATCATAGATCATACAAAGATCAACGGTTCAGATTGGTCCTAGTTCTCACACTAGGAATAGTTTCTATATGAACCAATCCCTATATATATATTTGCAGTTGTTTTGTGTATGATAGGCTTTGGTCATGATTACCATTGGACTGATCAATACATTGGTTTTGATCACAAGGTATGATGTTAGTATTAATTCTTTGGCAATATAAGCCCCCAAGGTCTTAGTCTCTGGTTGATTGTCTGCTCAATCCACTTCTCCTTCCCTGTCCGTTGCTTAGAGATATTTGACTGAAAAACTTGAATCGTAGCGATAACCTAATTTTTTAATGTGGTAATATGATTCTTGAACCGAAAGATCTCTTTCACTGATATTTGAATTTTGAACAGACCACCTGCATCAATACTGTGTTTTTACAATACTTTCAACACTTAGTGTGTTTTGATTATATTTTGAAAATCGAAAGTCCATGAACTGCTTCTGCGAATCATGAAAGCATGTGTATTGAACTATTGATGAGATTCATGTGAAGCTACATGCAGTATACTCAAAATCCTTAAGGTATAAATGTTTGATATGTGTTAAAGATTTGTCATTTCGATACTTATAACAAAGGTTAAATCTTGGGCTGTCTTCTTGTGTACTACTTTGATGGTACTATCATCAAACAGCTATTAAATTATAACTGCAAATACTATCGTCTATCGATATTAGTACTGAAGTGACATTGTTGTTAGTTAGTTGAAAATAGCTAGATGGTATGTGTAACTGGTAGTTTCTTGCTTGTTTTTTGTTTCTTATTCAAATAAAATTGGTTGTATGTTGTACTATTGTCTTGTTGGCAGCTGCGGGTGATCACTTATTGGTCCAGCTCTGTTGAGAAAGGTTGAAATTTATTTTCAACGTTTACTTTTTTTGGATCTTTTTGTCCTTAAAAATTTCTTTTGTTTACTTTAGAAGCATATTCAGTGCTGTGACCATTGTTCAACTGGCAAGACATGCTACCTGGTCTTATAAGTTAGCCCCTCGATCTCAACTACCAAACACAAAATATTTTCCATATTAGTTCAACTTAAACATCTTAAGATTATTTTTTTTTCTTCTGATCGCTATAATTGATATTCTTTCCAGGAAAGAAGAGTAACAAATGACAAGTTCTCATTTCCAATATACTTGTGCTATTTGGTATATGCACCTCTTTACATTGCTGGACTGATCATTAGCTTCAATGCATTTGCTTCGCAGGTTTGTTGTGGCATTCACCCTAACTTAAAGAGGTTTTAAATTCAATTTGTATTCTGTCTATACTTTTATACATTATATTCCAATAAAATTGTTTTTTATGAATTCTATTTTACAATGCCACATTCTCTTTAACACATGAATTTACCATGTACCATGCAATTGCACTTTGTGGTATCTCCTTTATTGCCTTTGTTTTATCTTAATATTCCCAAATTAACATAGATGTTTATCTGCACAAACCATAGCCAACTATTATAAGTGGTTTCCTGAAAGAAATATTAAATATCTTTTTCAAATTTGTGGCAGTTGGATTCTCCCCAAAACATATACTCATTTCGAGAAGTTTCTTGGTATGGATTCCGTTGGGTTTTTTGTCCTTTCCTTATGGAATTCATGACACAGTTCTTTTACTATAATGCCTTTGCTATAAGGTGAGTAATTTTTAAATTCATGTCATGGCTATATATAACATTTAGGTATTAAACTTTATATATTGAGAAATGAATTATTGCCTGCAGTGGTTTGTGGAAACAATTGTCTCCAATGGACATCTTTATCATTGGATATGGTGTAAGTTCTGATCTTAGTATACTCTGGTTCTCCTATTACTGAAAGCAGTTCTACTTTTGTGAATACATCTTTCTAGCATAGTCTGGTTGTTGAAATTAGTCTTTATAATTGTGAAATGTGGAAAAAATCCATATAACTTAGTTGTTCCTAGGTGCTTATCACTTACTGTGATTTGAATAAGAATCTCATAATGAGTGTTTCTCTTTGTGAAAAGTTGAGTGGCATCCAACTTAAAAGCGGACTTCTGGGCCACAAAGAACAATACCAGAAACATATCTTAACCTTCCTTTATTACAAATCATGGTTTTCCTTAGCACATACATATAAGACCAAATGCGTTCCATTATGGAACGAGTAGTCAGTATTGATATTTAATAATCTTCAGTTTATGAGCTTGAAGTGCCAATTATGATTGTAGTAGGTAACAGTGATTTCCTTCAATTACTCCATTTGGACTCAATATATGTGATATCAGAACCCTTTAAAAGAAAGCTTAAGTATTAGCATTTCCTTCTACATCTGGGCATAATATCAGATAAATACTTTATTGTATGTCAGAGTATAATGTCATATCTACGCAGTAGATTGATACAAACAGGTCCTAAACTTCATGTGGCTAAATTTTTTCCTGATCTGGCGCTACTTCCGATTCTGGTCACTGGTAGGCTTTCTCTGAGTCAATCCATTTCTTGTTAATGCTGATTTCCATGTTTTAACACATTTGACAAAGAGAATGTATTAACGACCAACATACGAATGTAGATTAATGGCATTGTGCCTCCAGAGAACATGCCAAGGTGCATAAACAATTGCCACAACTTGGAAAGTTTCTGGAAAAACTGGCATGCTTCATTCAACAAGTGGCTTGTCAGGTACAATTTCTCTTGACGTCTTGTATCAAAGTTATTTTTGCATATTGTGCCACGTGACAATGTCTACTCATATTTTTACTAGGTATGTTTATATACCTCTTGGGGGTTCCCAAAAGAAGCTGTTGAATGTTTGGGTTGTCTTCACCTTTGTAGCAGTGTGGCATGATTTAGAGTGGTAAGTTAGCCTCTCAGAAATTATTCAAAAGCATAGGATATTGTGCTCCACTGTCACATGTCAGTTTTTATCACTGCTCTTTTCCTTGATTTCAGGAAGCTTCTTTCTTGGGCGTGGTTGACATGTATATTTTTTATACCAGAAATGCTGATAAAATCAGCAGCTAATGCCTTTCAGGTATCTATGTATTTTCACCTCCTTTCAGGCCTGTAAAACTATATCACCAATTGGATCCCTCCATTCTGCAATTTCTAGTTTGGCATGTATGTGTCGGAGACATTGGTCTAGAAGATGTTAGCATATTGGACTCCCCCTTCCTCCTTAGGAATGCTTAGAAGAAGGAAATTTGATTTATTAAATAATCTATATACACCCAATGTAGCATGTGAACCGTCAAACTATATCACCAATTGGATCCCTCCATTCTGCAATTTCTGGTTTGGCATGTATGTGTCGGAGACATTGTTCTAGAAGATGTTAGCATATTGGACCCCCCCTTCCTCCATAGGAATGCTTAGAAGGAAATTTGATTTATTAAATAATCTATATACACCCAATGTAGCATGTGAACTGTCACATCTGAACTGCTAACCCCCCCGATTCTCACTATTTATATCTACCGTATTCATTTCAGGTTGAGGGTGCTTTCAGAGAATTCATTTTCCGTGAACTCAGTGCTGTTGCTGGTGCAGTAACAATTACTTGCTTGATGGGTTGTCTTCCGCTAGCTCATTCCAAAAATTGTCATGCTATCAAAACAGTGCTAGTATCTCTTATATAAGAGCTGGTTTGGCAAAGAATGAAGTTAAGGGCATCTAGATGAGAAGTAAACACATAATTAGATCATTGGTATTTAGATATTGTTTCCTTTGCGTGGGCATTTCCATCCGAACATTATTTTCCTTTGCACGGAACTTGTTTTAGTTGCCAGTTTCTCTACATGATATAGTAGATATGGCTGATGTTTTTCTTGCTCCTGAAGTTATTCCAAGAAGATATAGAATATAATGAACTGCATGCTAGAAGATGGCACTCCTTCTGTTCTTATAACACTGTAATAACAGCTTATTATCGTAACGTTGTTCATAGAGTAAAAGCCAGCTAGATTTCACAGATCAATTAGAACTTTTATCTTCTGGGTATAATGATTGAGATGTTATGAATCTGAAGAGGGTAATGTGAAGTTATGCTACTGCAGGTGGCTAATCTTGTCGGTTTTGTGATCGGTCCATGTTGGTTTCTGGGTTCCTTCAGGAAGGAGGGTTGTTTCCTTAATTTTCATCTTGTGATTCATATGTTGTGGAGCTCGTTACATTTTATGCGTTTCAGGTCTACTCTGGCTTGCTAGTTTCATTTTACGTTGGAACTAAGGTATCAATCATCATAGATATTCTTATGAAATCTTGAGTTTGTTGGTGCAATTTGTTGATTCCAAATCTAATGCTTAATACATATGCAGCTTTTGTTTCACATCTCTGATGCTAACTGCTAAGCAACATATTCTTAAGAAGGACAAGACTAGATGATATGAAGGTCTGTTGTTGTACATCATTTTCTTGAGCTATTAGTAAATGATCAAAATTCCTGCTATTTAAAGCTGCAGAACACAATATAGAACTTGTGTTTTTTTGAATGATGGAACAGTTATTTTGGAATGATATTCTTGGAGAAACAGATGCACTTCAACATGCGGGAAGTAGTTGTTTATATGCATCAACAAGACGGGAATTGGGAATTGTTTTTTATTAGTGCTTGATGCGATTTATATACAACTCTGTGTAATATTATCAATTTTTGATCCAATAATATATCTTGTATCTAAAAAATTTATACAAAATAATATTAAGATATAAACGGGGATCTGAATTTTTTTGAGAGGCTGAATGGCCTCAAGGGCAAACCGGCCTTGACCATTCATATGCAATTGAAAATTCTAGAATAACACTAGTGATTATAAACAATTATCAGCGAGATAAAAATAATGTTAATGCTTTTACATGCACTCCAAAAACCTTGATATGTTGTACTAGTGTTTAAGTTTGAGAAACTCGGGCACGCAACGTGAAGTTTGATGTATTAAGTTAGGGCAAATTATTGCATAGAAAAAGGTTATTTTATTGATCTAAGTTCGTGCAATTAATTATTTTTAATTATTTTCGTCAATTGTTGAATAAAATCAACTCCATAATAGTAAAATAAAAAAGAATCCTTACTCCTCTTTTAATTTCATCAGATGCCATAAACACATATTCAAATTACGATTTGAATAAGAAGGTTGAGACTGGCCAACACAGTAGAAAGTAAATATTCACTCAAAATACTGAAAAATTAAAAAGTAATTTGATATTGTTTTTCAGTATTCTCTGATTACAAACGCGAACGAAGAAAATATAAATTTTCATACAGTAAAACAAACGAGTCTTTTAATATTGTAACGGTATAGGAGCCTATCCGTGTCCGTGCGATTAAACTAAATTAAAGTGGGTGGGTTACAATATTAAAAGAAAGACCTAAAGGCTAAACCTAATTTGGTCGTTGGAAATATTAATCTAATGTAATAAGGTTGGACTCCCTCACTCAGTCTTCACTCCTAGATTCATCAATGGCGGCTTCGAACCTCCTCTCGCAGCCCCCAACAGCATCTCTACCCACGAGACACGTCAAGCTTTCTTCAAGCCCGTTTGCCGCCAGCCTCATCACACCCTTCAAATTCAAGCCCGTTTCAGCATCTCTGAAAGCCCGCCCTCTGAGGGCAGTCCTGACAACTTCGGAGCCGAAAACCCAGAAATTCGAGCACTGTTTCGCGAAATCCGATGATGGGTTCTTGTATTGCGAGGGGGTTAAGGTCGAACAAGTGATGGAAGTCGCCGAGAAAAGGCCATTCTATCTCTACAGCAAGCCGCAGATTAAGCGGAATGTGGAGGCGTACAAGGAAGCCTTGGAGGGGTTGAATTCGATTATTGGTTATGCGATTAAGGCCAATAATAATCTGAAAATCTTGGAGCTTTTGCAGAGTTTAGGGTGTGGAGCTGTTTTGGTTAGTGGGAATGAGCTTAAGTTGGCCCTACATGCCGGTTTTGATCCTACAAAGTATATTCATTTTTCTTTTTCTGATCAATTCTTTAATTCAGTTATATTACTCACATACTTTGTGTCAATAATGGGAAAATGCTCGAATGAATAGTTCTAGTTGTTTTCTCTTTAGATGCAGAGAGAAAGAGAGAGCCAGGGAAAAAATGATTTTAATTTTTAAAAACCTGGATTTTTAAATTTGAAGACATGAACTCTTATTGTGAATCCGTTAGAATGCATTTTAATCTCTAATCTTCTTAGAGCAACTCCAAGGGTTCACTCTATTGTAGAGAACTAGAGTAAAATGTAGAGTAATGTTTATTTCGTCTCCAAGAGTCAACTCTACATTTTACTCTACAATGGAATATTCCATTTTTATAAATATTGAATTTATTTTTAATATAATCATTATATATCATATATGTTAATATTATATATCAAGTGCAAATAATACTTTCGATATGTTTGGGAATGATTTTCAAGATCTTGGAGGCCCTGGAAGCGGCCTTGGATCTTACTAGGAGTGTCGTTTCGTGAATTTTATGTTATTTTATCTTTATGTATTTTATGTTTTTGTCCTTTAATGTATTTTATGTTATTGTCAAATGCAAAAAATAATTTAATGTCTACATGTTATTGTATTTTCTGAGTATAAGATTAGTTTAAGTATTTATAAAATAAAATAAACATATAAGATCAAATTAAACTATAAAAGAAAAGCAAAAAATATATATATACTAATGTAGCGGTGAACAGTGCCACGCTAAGTCTAGCGGTGGACTGTTCACACGCTAGAAAATGTAGCGGTAAAGTGACCACCTTTGGAGAGGAGTTTTCCACCACAATAGCAGCACACGCCACTTTAAAGTAACCCTTGGAGTTGCTCTTAAGCAGATGACCAGTTCATTTGATTTAGAGCTATTAATTTACACCTTTTCTGCAATAGAGTGAAATAGCTTCACCTTAACCTCTGCATACTAAACATCTTGAAGCTTGTTGGTTTTTTAGTTGGCACTTCTCATGTTCCAAGCATGTGCATTGTTCCACCGGACGATAAGAGCACACATTCCGTTCCTAATGTAGCATTTTGCAATACCTTTTTCTACGTAAAGAATAAGGGCATAGGTTAATTTGTTTGCACTCCACATATATTTAATTCCTCCTTCTACCTAAAATAAGAGTACACGGTCGTTGTGGTGCAGGTGTGTCTTTAATGGAAATGGAAAGATCTTGGATGATCTAGTCTTGGCCGCTCAAGAAGGTGTTTTCGTGAACATTGATAGTGAATTTGATTTGGAGAATATTGTGACTGCTGCGAGGATTACGGGGAAGAAGGTCAATGTGCTCTTGCGCATCAATCCAGATGTTGATCCTCAGGTATTCAGATGCTTGGTGTATCTTGGATTAGCGTTTTATTTAAACATAGCATTGTAAGTGTTGCTTGAAATCTTGATATGTTCGTTTCACTTATTGCTTGATTTTGCTGAGTTGTTTTAATTCTGTATGAATATGAATATGTAAAAAGAGTAATAATAGCATGATAATTGAATTTTAGAAACCAGTGACCTATGTATTCCCTCGGGATTTCATCTCTAGTTTAGGTTGCACGAATCATCGAGCTGGTACTGTCAATGATTTTCTGTCTCATCCAATGATTAGGGACTTTAATATACTAAATCAGCTCTTCTGGTTCATCAAAATAGGAAAGGAAATTCTATTGATGGTTGCATCAATATTCCTGTGTCGGATTAGCTTACTAGATATTGGGGAAGTATTATACCATTTATCTCTTTCATTTTTATGAAGGTTTCATTTGTCATCCAGATCCTCACTATCATTGTATCTCTCTCACTTTTTTTAAGGTCTCTCTCATAAAGACATGCTTTAGATCTAAATTAATTTCTCGTCTTAGCATTATATCATTGATTTGTTTCATCCTGCATCATCCAGATCCAATGCTCTGAACTTGATTCCAGTCTTGGGAGATTTTTATCTATATTTTAATTCTTAAGATGCGAGATGTGATCGGTCGCCTCTATGGGAATTATCTGAAGATGTAGTTTTAGCTTACTTAATCTTCAGTTTGATGCGTTACCTGCGTTAAGCTTTCTTTTCCTCTTTATATTTTGAAAGAAAAAGTGATAGCTTAATGTTATTATACTATTAACATATGTTGCTTTGAGATATAGGTCCATCCGTATGTTGCTACTGGAAATAAGAACTCCAAATTTGGCATCAGAAACGAGAAGTTGCAGTGGTTTTTAGATGCTGTGAAGGCACACCCCAAAGAATTGAAACTTGTCGGGGCCCACTGTCACCTTGGTTCTACTATTACAAAGGTACTTTCTTGTCATTCAACGGTGATATAGTTCCTGTTGTATTTGATAACTCTTCCATTAATCAGCATCTTTAAGAAATTAATCACTATTTTTAGTTTACCATATCTATTGTGGACCTTTTTGACCTCATAGTTTTGATGCATATGCTATCCAAGAATCTAACATTTCGATCTGCTGTTATTTTCTCCTTGGGTTTCTGTTTTTGTGTAATTGGGATTACTATGTTGTAATTTGCGAGTTCACTGATTCAACAGGTAGACATTTTTAGAGATGCTGCAGTTTTGATGGTGAACTTCATAGATGAGATTCGATCCCAAGGTTTTGAAATAGATTACTTGAATATTGGAGGTGGGCTCGGGATAGACTATTATCATACTGGAGCTGTCCTTCCGACTCCTAGAGACCTAATTGACACTGTGAGTAATGGCAACTGCTATCATCAATATTCCGATTACTATATATGGCTTTCCTCGTTCTGCTTTTTTTTTCCCTGTAAATGTTTGCGTGAATGCTAAAATACGAACAATATCGTGCCTTTACTTGTCTGATATGTAAGAGTAAGATTACTTGTTCTACAGGTACGTGAATTGGTTGTTTCACGAAATCTCAATCTCATAATTGAACCTGGAAGATCGCTAATTGCAAACACTTGCTGCTTTGTCAATCGTGTCACTGGAGTGAAAACCAACGGGACAAAAAATTTTGTTGTGATTGATGGGAGCATGGCAGAGCTTATTCGGCCTAGTTTGTATAATGCTTATCAGGTGAAGTTTTTAATAACTATTATTCTACGAAATACATTTTTCACAATTATATATATATATTCACATCTCGTTACATTTTCTCTATTCTTAATTCTTATACTAGTTTTCATTATTAATTGACTAATTTAACTTCGTTTTATAAGTGAACTGAGACCCTCCAACTGTTCTCTATTTTACTCGGCTGTCGTACCATGAGGTGGTGCTATTTTGGGCTTTGTGAAACTTTCTTCTTTCTCCGAACAAGTGACTCACTGCTTCACACTTTGTTGCAGCACATAGAGCTGGTTTCGCCTCCACCACCAAATGCTGAGATCTCAACATTTGATATAGTGGGTCCTGTTTGTGAGTCTGCTGATTTCTTGGGGAAGGATAGGGAACTACCCACGCCAGCTAAGGTAAAGCATAGTATGACCGTACGAATCGCCTCTCGTCTTTACTCATTTTGATTCTTGGCTTGTAGGGTACTGGATTGGTAGTTCATGATGCTGGTGCCTACTGCATGAGCATGGCTTCAACATACAATCTCAAAATGCGACCACCGGAATACTGGGTTTGTATTTCACTTGTACTTAACTAAAAAGTTGTAAATAAACCGGACACTGAAAGTGAGGTGGTTTTTTCAGGTTGAAGATGATGGATCGGTGTCCAAAATCCGACACGGGGAGACTTACGAAGACCATTTAAGATTGTTTGAGGGGCTTTAGATTGTTGTTGGTGTGATTGATTGCGTAGGTAAGTATCTTATCTTGGACGCTTATCAAATTTATCATCTGTTTGTATCTCTCTCTCTTAATGTTGCGTTGTGTTGGCCGAATAAACCATTTGGCTTCGTTTTCCGGAAGAAGTGGTATTAATTTTGTCTACTAATTTCATCATATATTCTCTTCCAAATCAATAGTTTCATCTATTTATGTAAGCAAGAGAAGAGAGCATCTCGTTATTCTTACAAATACAAACACTATGTTTGGTACGATGAATACGTGGATTTCATATTAGTAAGATTATTTCAATATCTGTTTTGGTTCCTCAAGGAACTGTTTGTTCATTTTAATGGGACACTAAAAAGATAAAGTAGGTTGTAAAGTAGTCAACAATTGGAATTGGGACCGTTGACCGACCTCTATTTACAAAGCAATTACTACTATTATTTTGTTATATTCATACGCGGGTATATGTTCAGAGTGTGAGTGTGTGTATGTGAGTGAGATTAGGATTAAAGTTGGATAGATAAATATTAGAAGTACGGTACTAAAGCATATATGCGTTGACAAAATTAGTTCTCTCTCTCTCTCTCATATATTAAATATAAATATCTTTTTTTTAGAGGATTAAAGATAAATATCATATTGAGGGATTATTCCCATCTCTTGCGTCTTATTTATTCCATGATGTGTTTGGCAACACCACTTCAGGAAGCATAATTTGAGCATAGAAACAAGAATGTAAAAAGAATGCTTTTTAATATTTATTTTCATCTCTTACAAAACAAGTGCCGATTCTTTAGTAATTAGTTCATATGCTTTTATTAAATTGAGCCAAAAAAATCAAGAAACTATTTTTATGGCATAAATGACGCACTCGAATGTTTGAGTCAGGATTCGGATCAAAAGAGTTAGATCTATTAGGGGGAAAATTTAATAATTAAATAGTGTACTTTAAATATAGTAACACTTGAGAGTGACTTTCAAATATGAGTTAAATCGCAACGAGCAACTTAAAAGTTAGTGCCACTAAAACCATTTGATAATTATATAATTGGTTATAATGAAATAAACTAGAATTGGTTTGCCGTGATCAATATACTCCCTCTATCCATGAAATATAGGTTATATAGGGTGCGACACGTGTTAGAAACTTGTCCTAAAGATCGTGGACGGAGGGAGTGCATAATAAGAACGAATTTGATGAAGTATCTGTAATAAGTAGATAAAATTCTTTTAAGTGTTAAAAGCTATGTTGAAGGCAAATAAGTTGTGTGTACTCTCTGTGAATCATGCGAGTTGAGATGCGAACAAAGCTGCACACAAACTAGTCCGGGTGAAAGCTTAGATAATACGATTTGTTGGTCTGAGAATTGGCCTGCATGGCTTTTGAATATTGTGATAGTCGATTCTAATTAATATATTGAAGCATTTAACCATTAAAAAAAAAGTTCTCTTAATGGTTGTTACTTGATTGAAGAAAGTGGAATTACACTTCACTTTAGCCAAAGAAAACAAAAGGAAGAAGTTGTGATCTGTAGTCATATATATATATACACACACACGTATTTTTCATGTATTTACATATTTTACCTATTGTTTGAACTATTAATTATTAAAAGGTGTAAAAAAAGAGCCCTTTTATTTTTGAAAAAGGTGATAATATTCAATCTTGTTCCCTCAAAAACCTCTGCTGCCGGGCGATGAAAGCCTCCACTGTTTGTCGGAACTCCTCGCTACTCATCTCCTCCGCTGCCGCCGCCATATTCCGCCGGGTCCGGCACCCCTCCGTCATGCTCCGTGACAGCTCGGGGCGGCGCTCCGGCGCTCTCCCCAACTTGGCGGAGCTGCTCCGGCTCCGACACATCTGCTTCCTGCTCCGATCATAAAAAGCGCCGTACACTTTGTAATCATCAAAACCCTCATTCTTCCGGCATTTCTCGACGTACTCGTCGTAGAAATCGCCATCCTTGGCCGGAAATCGCCCCGATTTTAAAAACAGAAGGATGACGATCGCGTTCCCGACGAGGAAAACGAATCGGGGGCTGAGCACGGCGGCGACTGAGATTCCTCGGAGATATTCCCCCGACAGCTTCACCGGAAAAGAAAACTGCGTCGAAAATCTGGAGACGACGATCGCAATTACGAGAAGCTCCACGAATCGAAACAAAGTCGTGATTCGCTCAATCCGGCGGTACCTTGAAATCGCATTTGCTTTCTCCATCTTTATATTCTCCAACCTGAATGAATCCATTTTTTTTATAATATTTATACTCGGATTTAATTTCTTCCTTTACTTATCTTCTCCTTCCACTAGAGAGAGAGAGAGATTGATTTGAGAGTTTGCTGGAGCTAGTAGCCCTCTCTGTTTGAACGTAAAGACGAGATGAATTGGTGTTTTTTGTTTCTTCTGAGACTTGGGAGTAATTGCAAAATTGGTTACGGTGAGTGAGGATATTTATAGGCTGAAAACAATGTGTGTATAATCTCCTTCTTTTTCTTTTGCATTTACTTTAATTAATTTGTAGTGGTTTTGAATTTTTTTTTTCTTTTTTTCTTTCTTTTACTTTTGTTTGAAGTGTGGGTGGTGGGTCTATCTCTTGTATTATGTAGTGCTTGATTGTGCTTCTATAATATTTTTATATAGAGAGACAAAGGATGAAATAAGAACCATTCTTCATATAGAAAATAGAAACAAATCTATAAAATTATCCAAATGTATATATTATTCATTCATTCATTATTATTATTATAATTATTATTATTATTATTGTATAATTTAGACAACTGAAATCTTTAACAAATTTGTAGTTTTGAACTAATGAAATATTGTTAGAACTTGTTAATTCAACTCAATTGCACATTATTCTTACTTATTTTGGATTCAGGTTTATGATAGTTTTTTTTTAAATTAAGTTTACCACATATATACTCTGCATATTTGTAAAATAAAATTATAATCATTGCATGGCATAACAAAGATGCGTGTATATGTAGTTCAACTAACATACTCTTAAAAAGAATTAAATTTACTGTATATATATATATATATTATAGAAGCTTCCATAATGTGATTGTATGATTGAAACATATTAGCGATCAAGTAATTGATGGCGACATATGTAATGCTAACTTTTAAGCTAACTGTCATGGTATAATTAATTTGTATAAATGAGTGACCAAGAGATCAGATAATGCGACACGTTTAGGGTTAAGTCCTAAATCAAAATTTAAAATTAAGATTTGCATGCCAAAAGTTGACTGTTACTTTAGTTAAAGTAAAGCCAACGAAAAATATATGATCAGCGATGTTGATTGTATTGAGTTAAAAAATGTATTGACGTGTTTCAAATATGGCATTAGATATAAGTTTAAAATTTAGATATGAAATTTTGATAAGTCTCATCGTGAGATTGTCTCACACAAACTTTGTATTTATCATAAACAATAAAATAATAAATTAGTAAATTAATGTTCCAACTACTGTACATGGTTGCATTTGGACTTTGGCATACTCTACTGAACATGGATTACTTGTATATATCGAACATCCAATAAAAAATATATAGGTTAAAAATATTTAGGTACAATCAAACAAACATAATCTCGATAATTTATGTAAAAAAATAAATCAAATATATAAAATTCAATATCATATTATCTAACAAACAAATCCTAAGATTAAGAGATGATCAAGCCTCGAGTATAATGTTTTTTTGAACCGAAATATAGCCTCTATACTTAAGGATAAAGTTGGATATAAATAGGAGATGGATAAATTTAAAAGTAAGATAGTAAAATAGAATATGTTCGAATATAAGAAAATTCGTTACGTAGAAATTCAGATGAAGAAATAAGAGACCCAATTTTATGTTATTAATTTGGTAACATCTGAAACTAATGAAAGAAAACAATGTAGGCGATGGCTATCACATATTCACATCTTCCCATAGAATATTAATTAAATTAAAGGTGAAAAACTCAAGAGCTTTTTTGGAGGGTCCTTTTTGTAAATACAGAAATTATTAGTTGTGGGTCTGACTGGGAGTTTTCAGCAAAGAAAAGGAGCTACGTGGCAATTTCTTAGTTAGGAAGGAAGAATTAATTAGCTGACCATGCGAAAAAATCTAAATTCCTATTTAGATTGGTTCCATAAATTTAGGATACAATTATTATATCAATTAAATCCAATCTGGCTCCTGAATTGCATGATATTTGTTTTTTCCAAACCATATCTATCCTTTATAACCAAGAACTAGAACTAGAACAAGAAAATATAGAAAGACTAGCCACAATATTTGGTAGTTCATCCCACACGAGGAAAATAAAAATTCATAGAGAACTCCTAGACACATAATTAGTCTCCCTTTACATGAACAATCCGGAAAAATAATTTAGCATTCAAAATCCCTTTGCAACCTCTAATTAACCACCTCTCCGAATTTAGAAAAATCAATTGAACGTGCAGCGATAACATCTACAATTAGCTTGTTATTTGTTTCAAAAAAATAACATAAGCATAACCCAAACCTTTAATCCAAGAAATGACCTCTCCCTCATCTACACGCAGGCATTTTGGAATACATAGCGCACAAGCAGAGATGAAATTCCCGACGTCTTAAAGAATCATCCCCATTATATTTGTTAAAATACGGTTTTAAGTTATTTGTATTTTCTATCAAAAAAAAGTTATTTGTATTTCATATAATATAATTTAACAAGAAATGGTATAATATTAATTACTAGGCAATTATAAACTGTTTAATATACTTAAGCTAAGCTTATTTAATGTAATTTAAGTGACTAAAATATATAATTAATGCATGCAGCATATGCTTATGAATGCCCGACAGCCCGAGTGTTTTTATCTATAGATTTATTTTAGAAAAAAAATATGTTTTGTATTTATTATTTGAAACAGCATTTAACGATGATAGCAAATTTATTACTAATATTATTGTTAGGGGTGGCAATCGGGTCGGGTTCGGGTTGACCTGATTTCGACCTGATCTGTTAAGGCCCAACATGAACCCGACCTTACTAAATCCAAACACGACACGAACCCGATACGAACACGAAATTGACATGATAAAATTCGGGTTGACCCGACACGATAATGATCCGAATCCAAATTTAAAAGATTTAATAAGAGAAAAAATATTTTAAAATACGATTTAATAAGAGAAAAAATATTTTAAAATAAAATTTAATAAGAGAAAAATAAATAAAATTCAAAAATTTAATATCTTTTGATGACTTGGAAGGAAAAATAATTATGTCATCAATTTAAAAGCTTGATATGAATTAAATAAATATAATATTAAAAAATTTAATACCTTATCGGGTAACTCAAACCCGACCCGAACCCAACCCAAATCCGACCCGAAATTTTCAGATCCTTATCGGGTCAACCTGATAAGGACTCGAACCCAATAAAGCTTGACCCAAATCCATTAATTTTGTGTCGGGTTATCGTGTCGTGTCGAAAATTGTCAGCTCTAATTATTGTCAAGTTTCAAATTAGTCAATCACGATCTCTTTTCTGCAGCTAAATTCACCGCCACCAGCCACCGCCTCCTGCCACCGTTGTCTGCTCACCGTGCGTTCCTCCTTCCCTTCCACGGGTTTCATATATCACTAATTTCTATCTAGTTTATCTCACTCTCATTCTCAGTTTTGAAGTTTCCGTACAACCATACATACATGCGTATCTTTTTATATTCACAGGTGAGTTTGTATTCGAATACATATAAGTAAATTCTACTTCACTTAATTTCACCCACTCTTCATAATTTCGATTTTGTTTCTGTACATATATTATATATATATTTTTTCTGGCGTTTGTACATAAGATATGTTGGTGGTTTGGTGTTTTTGTGAAGATTTGAAACTTTATTTGTTGTTGGTGGTGACTGTTTTTCATGTTTATTGTTGTTGTTTATTGACATGTTCAATTTCTCTAATTTTCAATGGTTTGGATGAATATAAAAAATGTAGGAAAACTGTTTCAAAAAAAAAAAGTAGAAAACCCAAATTAACCGAAATAACAATTTGGTTATTTCGGATATTCGGATATGGATTTGAAAAAATCAAAATTTTAATTTGATTATTTTTATGTAATAACCGATCCAAATATCTGCATGTTCACCCTTATGTCAAATCAAGACCCTTCAATTATTCATTTGCTTTTGATTAAAAAAAATTACTCCCTCCGTCCCATTATTGTTGGCCTGTATTCCTTTTTGGGTCGTCCCACTAAAGTTGGCCTGTTTCCTTTTTGGGAAATATCCTTCTCTCACAAAAAGTTGTGGGCTCCACCACTTTCTATCTTTTTACCCTTTAAACACCATTCTCCTTAATACCCGTGCCCAAAAGAAACGTGCCAACAATAATGGGACGGAGGGAGTACTATTCATTTGCTCTTTTCTTTTTAACGAAGTAAAAATTAAATCATTTTATTTTTTTAACCTTAAAGCATCCACAATACAAGGTTTACAAAATAGGGTTCACAACCACTTTTTGACGGGCCCCATCAGTGTTAGTCCCCATTTCAAAATTCCCACAGTGGGGGATTGCAAAATGGGGCTCACATATTTTATTTTTGGCTATTTTATAAAAAAAAACAAATTTAGATAAATAATATTTCCTCGTCGCATCCATCATGGTCCTTTAGTGTAAGGTGCAAAAATTAAGGAGAAAGATAAAAAGATAAAAAATGGATAGGTTGAACAGTTAATTGTTTTCTTCTTGAAAATGGGTCAAGATGGATGAGATAGACCATAGGAAATGGGGTCAAAATGGATGGGACGTAGGGAGTACTTAAATTCAAATTTTCGTTCCATTAATTAATAAAAAAAAGTTACAAATGACAGTAAAAAAAATATAATCATAAATTAATTTCCTTGTATTGCAAGGAATTTCAACCACTTTCTTTTGGTGCATTTCCAATGTTTGACCTGTCATTTTGGAAGTGTGTCGCTTCATGATTTGATATTCGAGTTTTTCTCTTCTACCCTTTGCGAGATCTTGCAAAGCTTCCATCCCAATGTGGATATATTCTAGGGCTTTCGAGTTGGGTTCGACCTTCTTTTTTCCCTTTCTTTTCGCCTCTTTCGCTCCTTTCACTCCTCTTGGACGATTTCAATTCAGCTCTGGGACATTAAGTGTGCTCCGGCTTCGACTTCTGCAAAGTTTGGAACTTGGCAAAGGCATATTCATACCTGAAAGACGTTTTGCTTTGAGAGTTGTAGTCTTTTTCCTCCATCATGTAGATATCATCGTCCTTGTAGCCGTTTTTCCATCCCTTGATGACGTGGTTATCGTAGTTTCTGCTAAACTTCCTCGCAATCTTGGCAACTCTTCCCCAATGACACTTCAATTTGGAACGTCATCGTTTACGAGCCGGGTTAGGAATCATTTCATTTCCTCAGCTTTTTGATTGTTGGATGTGACGAGTTCCATGCTTGTATCGCACCAAATACAAATGAGTATCATCGTCTCTTCGTTGGTATAGAGCCCTCTCATTGGGCCTTCATCTTGAGTCGACTGCACTTCGAAGTCGTCGAAAGAAGAACTCAAGTCGATTGGTTTGATTGCTTGAGTGTAGAGGAATGGCGGCAAAGCAAATGGATCGGCACTAGACAACGGTTGGAAGCCGCCGGTTAATTCCATTGTGTTGGAATTCAAATCGGGCATGTGTTCTCTTGTCTATCTTGCATATTGATCATCAATTTTTTTAGAGACGAAAACTAGAGTAAATTAAAAAAATTAAACAAAAAATAACAAATCGTCTGCTAGCCGTCACAAAACAAAAGAACAAAGTAAAAAAAAATTAAAACTTGCAACTAGCCGTTGCAGGCATTAAAGAAAAATAAAAATAAAAAATGCAAGCTAGCCGAGCTCTCGGGGGCGAATCAGGATCGCGCGCCCATGACTCCATACTTCAATAGCGCAGGGATTTCTGGCGCGTCGGGATCACGGGCAGCGAGCCCCTGCCCGCGAATCCGGCGCTGCGGATGCTCTTAAGAGTAGCCAAAGTAACAATGATTAATCTTTTTCTCAAAAATAAAAAAATAAATCTTCAACCCCTCGTGGCACGTCTACCGTGGAGAGAGATATATCGAGTCTACTTATAGTTTAAAGACAAAAAGAAAAAAACATAGATAAACGAACGGAAATTTAGAACTGCTAATGATGAGTTAATTGTTTTGTTCAAATCATAGGAATAGCCCATTTGAACTACTATTTCTTATAATTTATAAAAACACAATTTCTTATTTCCATATAAGAACGTAAATCTCGTTTTTTTTTTTGTTTTTGTCAACGTAATCGAAATCCTGAAAGAACGTAAATCTCTAACACACTATGTAGTTAATGATAGAGCAACATATTATATCAAAATATTCTTTTAAAGTATTACTAATATACGTTGTCACATTAAACCTTGATGTTCACTTAATTAATATGATGAGAAGTCATAATATTTGGAAAGATGGCTGAGGAAGTCCTTGCTTTAATTTGATCATGAATCTCCATGTGAAAGACAAACCTCAAATTGTTTCTCAATATTTGGATATGCTAAATATAAATAAATCTTTTAAGAGATAGATACCTTTTTGACGTAACTGTTATTTGGATGTATAAAATTGTTATATAAAGGATGAGAATTGAGGCTAGAATCGAACTCTATCTCCACAGATAAATTGCTTCGTTATATATAGTATATGCGGGTTACATGCAAATGTCTCCAAGTTACAACGATAATTCAACACGAACACTAGATGTTGCACTACAACTGGACGTTCCGAACAAACTACTTAATACTCCAAATTGAGTTGTATGAACTCCTTGACTCGAACTATATGACTGATTAATGATCTCGAATTAATATTTAAATCATTCAACTACGTAATCTTTTTATAGTCAATTGTGTCTCTTTGTGAACAAGTGCGTTAGGACGATCCAGACCGTCCCTTTGGTGATCGAATTAATGGTCCATAACTGGGTAGAGTAATCGACACGTCTTTTGATCCGAATTGCGCCCTAAAGCGCCCATTGATGATCGTATTAATGGTCCATAATCGGCTAGGATTTTGTCCAAATCAGCGCGTCTCTTGGTCCGAACTACGTCCTAAAGGGACCATTCCGCCACACCTGATTGCACCTTAATGGTGTGAATGCATTTTTAAATAGCAAGCTTAGTTTCTTTCTTATTTTCCAATGTGTGATAGTTTGTTCCCCATCCTTCACATCCAATGTTCAAGCAGGAGTAATTTTTTTGCTTTAATTGTTCATTTGCTCGAAATTGGATTTGAACAAATAATTAAATACAGTAAATTTATCAGATGTAGATTTCAAATCAACAATTTGTACGTTTTCATTAAATCCAAATGAATCGCCATACTTAAATATAATTTTACTAGGTCATCGCAACATATATATCCATTTCCAACATAAACAACAAGGAACTAACTCAAGTCCTTGATTCTTAAAAAAATATATAGATAAACGAAAAGACAAAAAACTTTATTCAATATTCAACCAAAATAATAGAATGTTCAACGAGCCATATATTTGATTAACCTACGGATGAAACCCTAAATAAGAGATCTTAATCTTTTTTTTATTTAGAAGAATAAGAGACATCATCCTTTTTTTTTTTTTGAGAATTAATGTAATACTAAATTAAACAAAATACATTAACTTAAATGTTAGAAATAATAAATTAAACACTGAATGCTACTTCACTCTTAAGAAAATGAGACAACATTTTCAAAGCTGGCGTTTATGCACGTTATTGTAAATCAACTCTTACATAATATGCTTCTAATAAAATATGATTTATATGTACGTGTACATGTTATTTTTTAAGAAAGAGGTAAGGATACAGGTACCAAAAGATAACATAGTCGCTATTTTTAATTGACAACTAAGTCTATATTATATGAATAACCACAGAACCAACATGTAATTATTTTTGTATGTTTGATTCGTTGTATTTATTTTAGAAAATCGTTAGATTCGTATATGACATAAGGTAATATGCTTGTAAAAGAATTGCACACATAACTGGAATGATCTAGTCGTGGAGTGTTTGGAATCGGAAATATAATGAGTTCAAATTTTAACCAACAATTTTTAAGTTTAGTATATCACAATAAATTAGTCTAATTGTACACATAATATGCTTGTAAAAGAGATGCACACATAACTGTTATTAATTTACATTTTATATATGTAAGTATGATTTTATAGATTATTGCATACGAACAAGATTTACTCACTACGCACAAGGTATAGTGGCACAAGATTTCATTTCTATCATATTTTTTTAAACGATATACACGGTGGATGAAGACGTTTTTTAGCTGGATTCCATTGCAAATATATGCTCTCTAAATAAAATTCGGATTCTTTTTTTTAGCATATTCACGTGGGCGTTAGTAAGTCACACCCAAAAAAAAAAAGGAAAATCACTTCACACTATTGTCATTAAAAACCATCATTTTAATATATAGAAAGCATATTTTAAAAAAGCATAATTATAATATACATAAAGTATGATTGTATATAGAAAAAAAAAACCATGTTACTATACTACGACTTGTTTCTTTACGAATCTATTTCATTGAAAGTCACAAATTTGAATTCACCAATACATAATGGTTGTATACTTTCTTTTCACAGAAAAACAAACGCTTCATAATGAAATTTTTGATGAAATATTATTTTATAAACCCGATGTAAATCGAGTTCTTATGAAATCATTTTAAAAGGGCCAGTAGTTGACCAAAAAAAAAAGTCCTCGAAAATTTGATTTGAAAATATTTTTTTTTTATTTGAAAATAAAATTGATATTGATATATGCATGTCCGTGCTTGCGTATTGGGCTCAAAAGCCCATCAAGCGCTAAACGTCGGCCCAGTTCTAACCCTAAATTTCAATGGAAACTCGTACGACGTCGTAGTTTCGGTGTTTACAAATAAAACCCTAACCAGTCCCTGCAAAGCCAGATCGGTCACTGCGCACTCATTTCTCATCCAATATACGCCGCCGTCTCGCTCCGCCGCACAACTACCGTAGCCATGGTGCGCCGTCGCTCTCAGCCTCACTCTTCTCGTATCTGCAGTAAAATATATTTTCCGATCACTAATTTGGGTTTTTCTTTTCTGGAATTTGCAGGCGCCAAAGAAGGATAAGGCTCCCCCGCCGTCATCAAAACCGGCGAAATCCGGCGGAGGCAAGCAGAAGAAGAAGGTTAAAACCATTCTATTTCTACGTTTTAAGTTATTTCGTTTATATATTCGGTTGAACGGAAATCTGAATACGTTCGAATGGCTGCGAAAAATTAAATTATTGCAGAAGTGGAGCAAGGGAAAGCAAAAGGAGAAGGTGAACAACATGGTTTTGTTTGATAAGTCGACGTACGATAAGTTGCTGACGGAGGCGCCCAAGTACAAGCTCATCACTCCTTCCGTTCTCTCTGATCGTCTCAGGGTAATTTCACCTAATCATTGATATGTCTGGTAGATTTTATCATTATTCGTCCAAAAATTACTGCATTCGATTCTGTTTTGGAAATTCTATGTTTTTGCTCGTTGATGTCTGAGGTTAAGTTTTTTGTTCATTATCGACCATGTTTCCTGTACTTGGTAGTCGTATTATGATTTTGAGGTGTACCACTGGTTTTGTTGTTTGTACTGAGATATCGTTGGGGAAATTATGGTATTTGGTGCATTCGGTTGATTTGTTTGCGTTCGATTTAATCGAAAGAATATATTTTCTTCTGATTATGGTTATTTAGTGCATTCGGTTGGTTCAGTAATTTAATCTCGTTTAATTGACACATAAAGATACAGACACACAAAAAATAGAACTAATGTGAGAGAAAATTCAATCCAGAGTATTTTCTTTTGATTTTGTAGTTAACCTTTTCTGCTTGATTAAACGTCTTAGTTAGAAGCTGCTATTTGGCTGGACCATGGAGCTCAAGCAGATATTCTATGATTGTATTTGTACTCATCAAAATTCTATGATGATGATTTAGGTTACTTTATATCTATAAGTTTGCAATAATGATCTAGCTTGTATATCAAAGTTTATTGCTATCTTTTCCTTTTTGTTTCTCCTGATTAGACTATTGATTCCGAAGGTGTTTTAATAATGTTTACTGATTAGCTTACTTGTTCATGTACCAGATAAGTGGATCCCTTGCCAGGAAGGCCATCAGAGAATTGATGGCACGAGGTTTGATCAGAATGGTCTCTGCTCATGCAAGCCAGCAAATTTACACCAGGGCAACCAATACCTAGGCGTGGTTTCATGTTATCGGAGAGCTCAGATTTGTTTTGTCAAACTTAGATCTCTCTTTCTCTAGCATTTCTATTTTGAGACTTGAAAGATATTATTAAGCTTGTGTTGTCTACTTTCTACTAATATCTTTTTACCTGAGCATACAATCTTTGAATTCATTATAAATGATGTTTCTCATTCGAGTTTTGATTTTTTAGTTCGTCATTTAAATGAATTGCTGGCTTGGTTCACTCGAGTCGAGGTTAGTCTTTTGATTGGTTTTTGTATTTTCCCCAGCACATTAGATTTGTACTAGTTTGAACCAGGGCTGGTTTAGTTCTATTTTTTGTGTCTCTTATCTTTATAAGAGAAAAGACTAAAGAGTGTTAGAAATGCCCACTGTTTATCTCATTCTATAATTAACGAAGCAGTTTTTAAGGAAATGGTGGAAAATATTTAGATCTAGGGTAAAATGCTGTTTTAGGAGCGCTAGGCTCTGCATTTTATTTAACGACCATCATACCAATAATGTTTGAATTCACATTCAAAATATTTTCCATCTCATGAGATCTCTAATATTTTCTGTTTGATACGATTAAATAACCTGATAACATACTACTATAATCCAACTACTTTTGCAGCGACTGAACAAAGAAAACAATGCAATATCAGCATTGTTTCAAGATCTCTCTCTCTCTCTCTCTATCATACGTCTTAATACATATCTATCTTAGATTCGGACTACGAACCAAACTTCATCTAAAGATACAATCGGGATCCAATGTGGGAGAAAGAGGCCAAACTATAATAATTTTATTAGCAAAACCATAAATTCCGAGCTTAAAAAAGAAAACGGGCTGCTGGCTGCTATTACCCCTCCATGTTGACTCAACCACATTGCTCGTAACCATACTTCTTCCACTTATACAATACTGGAATTCCACGCCAAAGAACACCGATGAAATTGTTCACGTTTCCCTCTTTACACCAGAAATGCATGCAACGGCCAAGCAGCCACGAGGCAGAGGCAAAGACAGGAGCAGAGGCAGCCTAGAATGTTCGTTCATACTAGGATGCAAGTGCTAACCGTTGCCCATGGAACTGCTGTCATCGCTGCTTGATGGAAGGACTTTTGACCACAATCTTCGGCTGCCATGATGCAAATGTGGTTGACGTCCTCCTAAAAAGCTTTTGTGTTCCAGATGGTGAAAGATCCCCTCTTCTCAAGCTCGCACGACTGGAAACCGGACATAGACTTTCCCATCATTGCTATAGCTGCAGTGCTGGGGAACTGCTTCTTTTGGAGATCATTCAGTGACGGTTTCGAACTCTGTGGCTCACAAACTACTAGGGGTTCAGGTTTCGTTTGGGAAATTTGCGACCCGTTGGAGAGCCACCTCTTTATCCAAACATGTGAAAGCATGCTCTTCTTTGATGGGTCCTGTGAGAAGCGCTCATCTAACTTTGACGAGTTTCCACTCCCATCCGACAAAGATGTTTCTTTCCCATGGCACTCTTTTGGGGTTAGTACTGAGCTAGCAATGCTTTTCTTCTTGAGTATACTTCTGAAAAACACTCCCTTCTTTTCATGAGATGAGTTTTCAGCCATGCTTGATCTCTTTGTGCCTTGATAATCAAATGAGCTCTTAAGACGTTTGACCCATCTGGCGGTTGGATCTGCTTTAGGAGATAGATTAGATTTCGGTTCAGGCTGCTCAGCTTGGGACAGGAGCATGTCTATCTCCAAACTCTGAGTTCTTGAGGAGGTAGGGACATCCTCTGATGAACTTGCAACCGCTGGTAAGGCAGGTAGTCCAGAGTTCGTCCAACTACGTCCAACCTCTCTTGAGGAAGCAACATCAATCCGAGGAAAAAGATTATTGTCAAAATTGAAAACCTGGAATTCATCCATGATGTCATGTTGCAGCACATGTATTTGCTAGTACGAGATTTACAAAAAATGAATAGAGAAAGTACTTGGAGAATAACAGCTTCTGAAACATATATCTAAGCGAAAAGAAGTAGATCTAGAAAAACAGGCAATGCATATAAGTTCTTCTATCTCAGCTTCAACTCATAATTAGCGAACTCCTCACGTGCAAGATGCATTAATGTTCATACATGTGGCCCATATCGGTTAAACTTCCAAACTTGGTCTTGGATATCTATAAGAAGTGCACAGGCACCACGTAACTTGAGCAGAGATGATGAGGGGACTCCTTATCTATTTTCATTTTAATCTCCTGATTTCCTTTTCAGCTGTTTAATTAGTTTTTATTTTATTTTTTTTCGCTTTTTCCTTTTCTACTACCTAAAAAAGAATCACCACCAAATTTATCATCGTATCCATAATCCTCAATTTTGAACCAATTGCATTCATTTAATTGTAGTGGGATCCATATTATCACATTTTTATATGATCTCCACTAATACTAACATATTAAATATACTAGCTTACCAGATAATAGTTGGTCCCTGTAACCCGTAACACAACTTATCAATATCACCTTACACGAACAAAAGCAGAAAATGTAAGTGCAATTCAAGATTGCATAAATAAAGGTAAGAAAAATAATAAGAAAGCCTAATGCTTGGCGAATAGGAATGTAGCAGACTAGACCTCGTAAGGGTATTGTAATACACACTCACCTATTCCTTATCAATATTTTCAGTCACCAGGTAAAACAACAATAATAGGATCTTCTGTTACTATGTTAATTTCCCCCTTACAGAATTTTTTGTAATTAGAAGTGATTAAATTTTTACCTGCATATTCATGCAACAACAGGAGGAAGGAGTATCAACTATATCAAATATTCAACAACCAAAAGAAAATATCATATGTTCACCAAAAGAAAAACAATTAATTTACAGGAAGACGTAAATCTCCCCTTGTCAGTTGTTTTGTCTGAACACTGTGAAGTATTTAAGTTGTCTATGCTATGCAGAAACTAAAGTGGGTGGGAACCTATCTCATAGCAGTATCAAGCTGAAGAAGTGAAATTTATGAATATATGCGTTTCAAAATCCCCATAATTGACTGCAGGCCAAGGCTCTAGTGTTCTAAGAAGTAGAGCTTTCAAGGCATTGACCGCTGAAAGCTTCATATGATACTAACTGCAAATATCACAGAATTGCACAGCAATAAAATGCTGCAGAAGTAGGCATAAAGTAGATCACCAAATGATGAATTAATTTAAACTATGCAACAATATGCTAGAGTTAGAATTCAAATGTACCAGAAAAAGGTACTTTATTGGCAATATTACCTTGGTCGAGTGCGAAGAATTTTCACAACCTACAGTAAGGAAAAGAGAAATAGCACATCAAGATAAGCACATCAACTTTCAAATACGATTCTAAACAGCACAAATTGGATCCATGTGCCTTTTGAATATTATATGTCAAAACTAATACTTTAATATACATAAAAATGTTACATTGATTGGGTAAAAAAAGGGGGTAAAAGTTGTAACAAAAAGTGTGAGGTCATACCTGAATTTGGTATCTCCTCCTTCGGAAACTCCAGATTCAAGGTGTCTGTTTCAGCTGATGATTCATTCTTTGAAGCAAGCTTAGAAGTTCCAATCCCAACATTCCCAACATTTCCCTGCCCTTCACTGCTGTTGGAACTAATGGGTTGAAGCTTCACTCCCCTACTAGCTTGACCAAAAAATGGCGGTATGTTGTCAAGATAACCGGATGAGTTTCTATTCATTTGAGTAATAAACCTTCTAAACATATCAGTTTCTTTAGATACATTGACATCAGTTTTTTTCTTTATTAATAGGCTGTGAGTTGTCTGAGAAAACAAAGGACAACCTCCAGGTGTGGCTTCTACAGCATCCACAGTAGTGCATATTTTCATAGTCTTTTGAACACAACTCGGAAACTGCTGGATAGGGTAGTGGTCATAAAGTGATACCTTCTGTTCATTTTTATCTGGAGCAATACATCGGCTCGGAAGCAATGAGGTCATATGCGAACGTTTCTGCATCGTTTGGAACCAATCTTGACCAGATTTCGGCTCGTGATGGTCATCCATGGCAGTGTCCTGTTCTGATTGACTGTCAATTTTTCTTTCCCAAATTAAATCTGCTGAGGAGAAGTGCTTATGGCAGTGTTCTTGTCCGATTATCTTTGTTCTAGTATCTGGAAGTTGATTATTGGAATCAACGGAAGGTCTACTTATCGACGGGCACACCACAGCTTTCCCTTTGTCAAACTTGTATCTTTCAAGGTCATGATATGGCACTATATGTGTTGAAGGTCCAACAAATCTTTCCTGAGAAGGCATTGAAGCGGAAGAACTTGTTTCTTTGGCAGAGAAATGTGTTTTCGTCCACTCAAGAGGTTTCTTTGAAGTGCCTTCACTGATGAAACGATATTCTCTTGAAGAATTTTCATTTGCAGCTAAACCCCCAGAGGATAACTGAATCCCACCTTTACGGTTAATGGCTTCGCCAGAATCAAGGTTCTGATTAATGATTGGCCTTCTTGCCTGAATTTCATCAGAATCTTGGCCATGTTTCATCTGAGCACTGAACATTCCCTCATTTCCCATGCCTTTAGAAGTCATTCTGCGACTTCCAGTATCGCCATCTGTTGTTATATGATCATCTCTAGACACACGGTGAAGTCCCTTATTCCCACAAGCACTGTTATCTCGTCTCGCTGCTGTCGCATTACTGCTTGTCCTCGTCCAATGAGCCATCCAATGAGGCTGATTAGATTGCGGGGTCTGCCTACTCTTCCCCGTGTTGTCATTGATCGACCACATCACTTGTTTAGACATACTCACCGAGATTGGTCTGTACGTCTATCTTCAGAGTTTGACCAGAGATTCAAGCAATCTTAGCCACAGCAAAAAAAACAAAACTGAAAAAAGATAACCATAGGAAAAGAAATTGAATGAACAAAGAATCTCAACCCCCCACCCCCCACACCCACCAATAATTTACATAAACTTTTCAAAAATAAAAAAGATGCAAGAACAAAAGAACAATTCTTCCTTATGCATGAAAGTGCACGATCCATGATTAAGAAAAAAAACAAACACTAACATTATTAGAATTCACATTTTCACTTCAAACTGAAAACCCATGCTTCAGTTCAAACTAAAAGAAACACAAATCCCAGAAATATGAAACACAATTCGCAACTCATGCGCTGTTTTAATAAACGATAAAATTCAATTTTCCTAATCAAATCTCAAAACAGAAAGTTCGGAATAAACAAAAAATGAAAATATATACTTTATGCAACCACGAAAATTTTCCTCCACAACAAGCAGTCAACCATACATAACTTGCAAGACAGGTTAAATTTGCAAAATTAGTATAAGATGTATGCTGAATTTTACCTCTCGTCACTCAATTCCCCAGATCTTCTCCTCCCTAAAAGAGCCGGAATCAACCATTGTATTTGAAGCTGAAGTGAGAGATCTGCGTCAATACTAAACAGAAATCGAACAGCGAATAAGTTGCTGGTGATCAAAAAACTACAAACAGCAAAAAATAAAGCAAATTATGTGGCTCTCATGCTCGGAAAATATGTGTGTGATTATGCGGCAGACACACACACACACACAGAGTGAGAGAGAGAGAGAGAGATTAGAGCCAAGAAGCTTATTGTCTTTTGTATTTTTGCTTTATGCTTATTACCAAGCCGAGGAGCCCCCACGTGTCATACACTTTTTGTATATATTTTTAAATATATTAATTAATACTTTTTTTTTTTTGAAAGGATAGTAGTATTAATTAATACCATGATCATATAGTTTTGATATGTGTGTGTATATATTATTGTTTCCCAAATAAGTTTCGGCGCAGAGATATTTCTTTTCAGGCGTTTTATTTATTTTTTTTATTATTGAAAGTAACATTTTATCTCATTTCTACCGTTCAATTTAATAGATGCCATGATTTAGTTTAGACATTTCCTTTTCATGGTGGTAGAGATAGTTTTGTTGGATTTAACTAAGGCTATTTATATATTGAGTTATTATTTATTTATATCCCAGGATAGTGGATTCTTAATATATCTTTTTCTTATGAAGGGTGTGCTATAGGTCCTCTGGCCCACCAAAAGGGTTGTTTTTTGAGTTAATTGTATGGAATGTCATTTCAAGTTAGTGAATAATAATAGTTGTCCATCCACTTTATTTGTAGAAATTCTGGCCAACTTAGAAGTAAAGAGACCAAAATACCCTTAATTTCACCTCTCTCTCTTGTTTAACATCCAGATCTGGATCTGCGTATTCTTTCTCTCTCTCTGTCTTGAGTTCCACAATTCTCTCTCAACTACAGATCTGTATTCTCCGGCATGGGCAGCTTTCTGTGGTCGTCTTCTCCGGCAGATTTGTGTATTATCGCGACTCTCTTATTTCTCTCTCTTCTATCAGTCACAGCTCGGCAGATCTTAAGAAATTCAGCATGGCCAATCTCTCCGGCGTCGATGCAACTTTCCTCTATTTTGCGGCTTTCTTCTCCGGTCATCATATCATCTCCATCTGAAAATTTGTTCTTTGATGGTGTATTGTAGGTTGTTGGTTTTATGGTTGTAATTTAGCTTTGATCGTAATAATGTATCTTGTATTTTGGAATTTTGCTTGTTTGATGGTTGTATTGTAGATTGATGATTTTTAATCTAAGATATCAACTTTGAATTTAGTATATTAATTTTAATTGAGTTTTCTAGATCTAGTATGTCATGTTCTTGTCGTATTTTCCAGATCTTGCCGTCATCTTCGTGCATATGTGTTCTTCCTGCATTTTTCACGTCATTGCGCGTCGCGACTTGGCACACTTGGTATGAATGCAACGTATTCGTACCAGATGTGCCAAGGCATACCGCGCCTAGACTTGGAACACCTGGTACGAATACACACCATTCGTACCAGGTGTGCCAAGTCTAGGCGCGATATGACTTGGCACACCTGAATGCAACGTATTCGTACCAGGTGTGCCAAGGCATACCGCGCATAGACTTGGTACATCTAGTACGGATACACACCATTCGTATCAGGTGTGCCAAGTCTAAATGCGGTATGCCTTGGCACACCTGGTACGAATACGTTGCATTCGTACCAGGTGTGCCAAGGCATACCGGGATGCTGTTGACCAAAGACGAACACCATCCATGACATTAGATCTGGAATGTGACGCCATGGATTCCGGAGAGAAAGCTGTGAATATGGCCGGATCTGGTGCGGTGACAGATCTGGAATATGGCCGGCAGAATGTGAAAGTTCAAGACGGCGCGGCGGACTGGACTGGAAGTACGAAGGCGGGGCGGCAGAAGGGAATGAAAGTACGACGACGCGGCGGCGGAATGAAAGTAGGACGGCGGCGACGTCAAAATGAAAGTACGACGGCGGCGACGGAAGAAATGAAGAAAAATAGAATTTATAGAGAAAGAATATTTTGCAGAACAAAGAATCTGAAATTTGAAAAATGAAAAATGAAATGTGTAGATGGATGGTTAATAGTGGATCCAAGGGCAAATTGGTCCAAATTTCCAAAAGTTGGCCAGAATTTCTACAAATAAAGTTGGTGGCCAACTATTAATTTCCACTATCTATATTGGTTATCCCAAATTTTGCCTCTTGTTTTTTCAACTTTTGTGCAATATTTAATTGAAACTTATGCACATGTCAATTTCATCTGCCACAATTTCTGAAGAGTGACAAATCAAGTACAAAGTGATTATGTACTTGATTTGTCAAGTAGCCATTGAATCGAGTTATCTTTCCTGCTTCCATTATTTTTGTTTTATTCATCTCGGACGCTATATATCACATATACATATATGAAATTTACACAATACAAATAGAATAATGCAGTTTCGAAAGAATAAGATTGTGAATTTCACAAAAAAAGTCACGTCATTGATAAAAATAACGTCGAAGAAGGCTTTTTTATTTGAAGTTTTTACAGGTTAGTTTAAATTAATTTTTATTAATTAGCACACGGTACCGATCGGTTCAAAATGAGATGACCGGTACCAACAAATCCACGATCATGACCATCTTTTGCATGATCGTGACCATTTTTTGTTTACGCGCATTATTATATTTAACATTCAGTATTCATCATGTAGTTTTAACAATATTATCGTTTTTGTAGAAAAAGAATCACGCTACACATAACAATTCAAAATTATTCACGTTCTTAATAGAAATATTACATAAGAAGGTATTTTCATACGAATTTTGCACAGGTAAGTTTAAATTAAATTTAAATTGACTACTGGCCCGAGAAAATCTGATCACGATCGGTATAAAAAGATACGATCGGTACCAACAAATCACCAACCGTGACCATGTTTACACTAATCGTGACCATTTTTTCTTTCTCTATTCACATTATTGTGATGAACCGCAGTACATATTAAAGGTGAGTATTCGGTTATTCGGTTTGATTTTGGCCTAAACCAAACCAAACCGAATAATTCAAAGTTTTAAAAATTAAAACCGAAGCAAACCAAACAATCCGAATAACCGAACTGAACTAACTAACCAAATTTTTAAAAAATTAAAACCAAACCAAACCAAACAATCCGAATAACCGAACTGAACTAACTAACCAAATTTTTAAAAATTAAAACCAAACCAAACCAAATTAACCAAACAAAAATATATTCTAAATATTTCATCCAATATAAAAAAAAATATGTTCTAATGCAATAAAACGATAATATTTTAAATATTTTAAATCAATGGGAGGGAGGGAAAAGCAAGATGTTTCAGAATTCAGAGTTCAGACGTGATGACGCAAAACGTATTTTAGTATAAATTATATAATAGTATTTTCATTAAAAATTAATATATATATATATATATCGGTTTTCGATTTGGTTTGGTTGTCACAGTATCAAACCAAATCGAACCAAACATATCAATTTTTTTAAAATAAAAACCGAATAAACCAAACAAACCGAACAAAACCGAATTTTATTTTTCGGTTTGGTTTTCTGTAATCGTTTTTTTTTCTCATCCCTAGTATATATATATATATTATTACAGTCGTATTGTTATATTGTACAGATGGAGTGTAAGAGATTTATCATTAAATATGGCGGCATATTGGAGGAGTCAGTGTATAATGGCGGAGAAGAATGAAGTTTCTACATTCCGGTTAATACGATAAGTTTCTCCATTATTAAGAAAAATATCAATTTTATAATGATGTGGAAAGAGTTAAGTTTGAATTATGAATTATAGTATTTATCGACTTCTAGAAGTGATCGAATTGTTAAATATTCTGTGTGTAATGATGAACAACTTTATCGTTGGTATGTTGCTGAGTTTGAGCCTATATTGTATGTGGTGCATAGTGATGATGTGTACAAACCTTTGTTGAATTTGAATTTGTCGTCACCATTTGGCAACGACAATCAATACTCTCAGTACAATCAGTATGACGAATCGTTGTCATATTTTGGTTCATCCAATTGGCTTGGTGAGACTCAATTTGGTAGTGGTAGTGGCGAAAACATTCCTACGTAGCAAGAACCGACATCGTAATCACACGAGCAGTGTGAATTTATCGTCGAGTCCGACAAAGATGACGAAGATTGGATCGAAGAATCCAAGTCCGATGAGGAGGACGAACAGTTAGAGTCCGTGAATTTAAGTCTTGGTACTTTTGCGGACTTTGTTACGTGGGTGCACACTCAGGGCGGCGTGAACAAGCTCTTGTCAATGCTGATGCAAATTAGCCGTACACCCCTTGTTGAAGACATAGAATGTGCCACTAGAGCGGAGGACCAAACACCTCTATTTCTCTAGCCATAACCATGTGTAGCGCTTTTCCGCATCCCTTGCCCTCCGGCCATCTCATAAAATGGCCAAACACAACCAGCCATACATCGTTGAAGCAAGACTTGACCCCCAACTTCTATCAGCCGCGCCCTAATATCTTTTAAAACAAAAACTTTGTAGTATACGTTCACTTTCGGAGTAAGTTTCATAGCTATTTTTATCTTCCAGGTCCAACCAGTCTGCAAAATAATTCAAACAAAACACGATCATAACTAAAAAATAAACGGTAAAACACTGAAAAAGAAAATTTGGTCACGGTAGGTGTAAAAATTGTCCCGATCACGATTACATTAAACACGAACGATACCCTTTATTGATTAATCGTGCCCATATTTTCTTTTTTCATATTCAATATAATAATTAAATAATCCAATAACCTATATTAAATTTCTAAATTATCAAGATCTATATAATCAAGCAAATATATTGATAAAAGGGTTGAAAAATCAAAACATTTGAAGCACAAAACTGTTGTATAGTCTAATTAATAAAAAATGAGTTCCTCAATCCCAAACAAATCCAAGTATTTTAATTAGTAAAAGACTAGTTCATCATACCCAAACAATTCCTAATTAAAATATTTTAATTAGAGCACGCATTAATAATAAATAAAATATAATAGTCCCACAAACCAAATCTAATATATAAACATAATTAAACACGTAATTGAGCAATAGAAATCGACATATTTAAAATTTAAAAATTAGAACATATAGCACGTAATTATCATAATTTAAGCATAATGTTCAACACAAAATCATAAGATAATCATGCTCGAAATACAAAAATTAACAGTAAAAAAAATACGGTACCGGTTGGTCAAACAAAAAAATACATAATAAAAAAAAATTTGGTCACGGTAGATAAAAAATGGTACCGATCAAGTTTTAGAAAATGAAGATCTGTACTATTTATTCAGCAATCGTGACCAAATTTTCTTGTTTGATATTCAATCTAATAATTACAGAAACCAATAACATAGATTAAATTTGTAAAGTATTTCTACATCATCAAAAACGACAAATAACACGTAAAATTATAAATACTAATCATTCTGTTCAATCAAAATTATAATATTATAATTATACTAAATCTCTCAAAAATATTTTAATACACAAATATTAGTATAATCTGCAAAAACTCTAATTTTTATGAGTGAAAACTGACACACACTTGGGAAGAGAATTATGTACTTTTGTCAAGATTCCATTGATTTTGGTGAAGAAAATCTGAAAAGTAAAACTTTTGTGGGCCAGAGGACCTATAACATATGCTCAATAAGAAAATGATATACTCCCTCCGTCCCATTATTCTTGTCTTGTATTCCTTTTTGGGCTGTCCCGTTATTCTTGTCATGTTTCCATAAAAGGAAATATGCTTCTCTCACAAAAAGTTATGGGCTCCATCTTTTTACCCTTTAAACACCCTTCTTCTTAATACCCGTGCTCAAAAGAAATGAGACAAGAATAATGGGACGGAGGTAGTATTAAGAATCCACTATATATCTTCAAAGGAAATATAACAAATTTTCTCCCTTATATATTACTAGGATTAAACATACATGTAATTATAAATAGATATAATATTATTATCTGATATTATCAATAACATTAAGTGTGGTTTCAATGTTAATGCAAACTAATACTACGTCTACCATGATGTGTTAAGAACGAATAGTTTATTTATTGATATTAGTGAAACAACAATTATTTATGTGTACGAAATATTCTATTAACATGTTATTGCATGTGGGAAAATAAAAGTCACTAGCTAGTCCAATCGTTTGGGAAAATTATACAATCAAGAGAATAAATAAATGATTAACTGGCGGAATATACGTCTGCTAATTATTGATATTTTATAAATGGATATAGTTACAATGTAAGGTTTTATTTTTAGTTTTTGAAGATTCAGGTTTTTAGTGGAAGAACGCCAATTTTGTAATTGTGTTACCACTATCAAGCATTTTGATTGATCAGAATTGACAGAACCTCAATTATTGGATCTTAAACATCTACTTAATTATTGGAATCATGTGTCTGTAAGCTTATGTAAGTAAAAACCCTACGCTGAAATTAATTAGTAGGAGACATCAAAATTTCATTATCTTTTTTATACATATATACGAGTATTCATAAATTTAATTATATACACAAATATTTGTATTAGAGTGTCAGGATTAAGATAAAAAAATGTTAAAATATATGAAACAAACACATGAATGGTTTACTTAGTTCGTCATGAATCACAATGTGGCTACGCCTGCTTCATTATAAATATTATGGTAATAATTACAATTATAATGAGAGGTGATTTTATTAACAAAGGAAGAATCCCTAATTCGAATTTTATCATGACTGTTCACAATACACTGACAAATTTTGGATGTTGGGAAATAAACACACAATCACGAAATCAAAAGACACAAGAATTGTTTACCCAGTTCGATACGATATGTATCTACGTCTGGGGGCGATGTCAAGCCAGTGATTTCACTATATTTTTCGGATACAATTTACAATTAGAGAACAACTATATATATAGCAAACAATTGAACCAATCCTATTAGAACTAGGAAACCACATGGGCCCAAAAAACACTTGCTTTCAGGCTCCATAATCCAACAATCTCCCACTTGGAGACTGACACTCCCAAATAATCATATCTTCTTGTTCTGCTCCATGTCTCCGCTTAGCATCGCCTAGTCTTCTCTTCAAGTTCCAAGGCCAATTGAAGCTATGCATAGCTTCAATTTCTCTAAGGTCACACTACCTTAGTAAACATGTCGGCTGGATTAGCACTCCCAAGTATCTTCTCAAGTTGCAAGATCTTCTTTTCTAATAAGTGTCGAATGTAGTGATACTTCAACTCCACGTGCTTTGTCCTTGAATGAAACGCCGGATTCTTTGCCAAGAATATAACACTTTGACTATCACTATAGAGAGTGATATTCTTGTTCTCCTTCCCAAGTTCACCCAAGAAATTCTGCAACCACAACATCTACTTGCTTGCCTCCGTCACGGCTACATACTCAGCCTCCGTGGTAGACAAAGCAACGACCTTCTGCAACTTAGAAGTCCAAGAAATAGCAGTACCACCATAAATAAACACACACCCGGTTGTACTTCTTCTCCCATTAAGATCATTGGATGCCAAGTCTACATCAACATAAACTGCCAGCTCAACACTCTTGCCATCGAAACATAAGGCCTTTTCTGTGGTACCTCTCAAGTATCGAAGAATCCACTTGACTGTTTCTCAATATTGCTTGCTCGGATCACCCATGAACCGACTCACTACTCCCACTGCATGTGCAATATCCGACCTCGTACACACCATGGCATACATTATGCTGCCAATTGCTGAAGCATAGGGAACTTTCTTCATTTTGGCACGTTCCTCCTTTATACTCGGCGACTCTTTCTTCGACAGCTTAAAGTTACTACCCAAAGGCACACTCACTGGCTTCGAATCATCCATGTTGAATCTTTCCAGGACCTTCTGAATGTAAGTGGCATGCGAAAGATACAATTTCTTTGCCGCCTTGTCTCGCTCGATTCTCATGCCCAAAATCTGATTGGCCTCTCCAAGATCCTTCATGGAGAATCGTTCGGACAATTGTTTTTTTAACTTATCCATCTCTTTTGCATCAACTCCTGCAATCAACATATCATCAACATATAACAATAGGATAAGATAGCTTTTGTCGAACCTCTGATACCAGTTGTTTGGAAATAAACACACAATCACGAAATTAAAAGACACAAGAATTGTTTACCTTGTTCGATACGATATATATCTATGTCTGGGGGAGATACCAAGCCAGAGATTTCACTATATTTTTCGTATACAATTTACAATGAGAGAACAACTATATATATAGCAAACAATTGAGTCATAATCCTAGTAGAACTAAGAAACCACGTGGACCCAAAAAATACTTTTTTTCAGGCTCCATAATCCAACATTGGACTCCATAACCCCACACAAATATCCAATATTCAGAAGTTTAAATGTGTCTATGAAATGTCGCAATTTTTGTTTCATGCTCATCCTTCAATCCATCATCTTGTTCATCGTGATATATATGGTCTCTTCACCCTATTTTAGGTTTGTTTAGTTTTGCTCTTTTTCAATTTATATGAGTTTATTGTTGTTTGTTTGGTTTTTTTGTTTTTTTTTACTTATTGACGAGTACTCTTTTTTCTTTTAATTTTTTTCTCATATGATTTATTTTGAGTTGTTTAAAAATGAGGCTCGACTCTCTAAAATTTCTCTTTGTGATCTCTTTCAAGTTGTAAGATTTTTGCAAACGTTCTCCCCTTTTCATTTATAATAGATCTTAATTTTGTGACTGTGTCCACTCGTTGCACCATGATAGTTCAAAATATTTGATGACAAGTTCACAAAATATCTTAAACAATACGTACCGATATCACTTTATCTTTCTTAATCTTTCAACAATCCTAAAAATAGAAGGCAAAAATCTAGGTACAATCGATCTTACGGTAGGTTAGTTGTAATTAGGGAATAATTAAAATGAATTAGAGGTAACCTATGAAGCACAGATACGATCCAGAGGGCGACGTATTCATATTAATACGTATTAAATAGGAAAACGAAAAAATATGCTAGGAATACATATTAAATACGTACTTATTTTATTTATTTTTTAATTTCGAAATACGTATTTAATACGGCCCGAAAAACATCTTCTTAAAGCCAAAATACAATTTAAACCCTAATTTTTGTATATATCCCTATTTTGAGTATTTTCAAATATTTCCATGTAGCTGTCGAACTAAGGAAGCACAACAGAAAAGAGTATGAGAGAGGAGAAGAAACAAAACAACCACCGTCGTTGTCGCTCACCGTGCCGCCGCAAACCTTTGTGAACTTTTATTATACTAAGAGTCTAAGATATTTATTTTAGTCTTATTAACTACTTCCTCCGTCCCATGTTAGTGTGGTTCAACTAATATTTTATATCTCACAACAAATCAAATATGCACCACACTTTTGGGGACGGAGGGAGTAGTTATTTGCTTTATTTTGAGACTTTTATATGATTTTCATAATATTATTATTAATAAGATATAAAAATATTATAAATTATATAAACGTATTTTCAACGTATTCGTATCTTGCTTTTTTGGAAATGGACGTATTTTCATATCGTATCGTATTTGTATTCGTATTTCGTCCCTATATCCGTGCTTCTTAGGAGGTAACTAAGGGAATTATTGGGCAATTATAACTAAGGGGTTAAATAGGGTTTATTAATTACAATTATAGTTTAATATCCCCAATTAGAATTTATTAATGGGAGGAGACATAGAATAGGTAAATAGCTTAGTAAAAATCAATAGTTGTCAAGGAACTTAGTTTGTACAAATTATAGCAATATTTTGTCTTTTCGGACCCTTTTGCCCTTACTTTTGACTTTTCTCACGGTGGCGAGATATGCATGATATGAATTTGCATATTCGTACCAGCGTACCACGTCCGCCTCTCATTCCACCCATGCCACTACTATCACCGCCGCCGCCACGGTGGCGAGGTATGTTTGCTACGAATATGAATATTCGTATCGGTGTACCACGTCCGTCTCTCATTCCGCCACCGCCACTACTACCACCGCCACCGCCACGGTGGCGATATACGCTTGGTACGAATATGCATATTCATATCATTCGTACCAGCGTAACACGTCTGTCTCCCATTCCACCACCGCCACTACTACCGCCACCACCGCCATGACGGCGAGTTACGCTTGGTACGAATATTCATATTCATACCAGCGTACCACCGCCCGTTTCTCTCATTCTACCGCCGCCACGGTGGTGTGATACGCTTGGTACGAATATGCATATTCGTACCAGCGTACCACAGTCCGTCTCTCTCATTCTACCGCCGCCACCACCACCGCCACGGTTGCGTGATACGCTTGGGACGAATATGCATATTCGTACCAGCGTACCACGTTCGCCTCCCATTCCGCCACCGCCACTACTACGTGGCGACGGTGAGGTACGCTTGGTACGAATATGCATATTCGTACCACTGTCCGTCTCTCATTCTACCACCACCGCCGCTACCGCTACGGCGGTAGGGTACGCTTGGTATTTATATGTATATTCGTACCAGCGTATCACCGTCTGTTTCTCATTCTGCCATTGCCACAATGGCATAGTACGAAATGATAATTTTGTGTCAGGGTTACCATGTCGTAACCTGGTAAGGTTTTACGAAATGACAATTTCGTATTGGGGCATATCCGGTGGCAACTGTTTGAAATGGTATCCGGTACGAAAATGACAATTTCGTATAAAGTTACCATGTTGTAATCTGGTAAAGTTACCATCATGATCTGAAACTATCGGTAGTGTCAGTTAAATAAGAATGAGAATGCGATATATTGATCAATTTCTTGACTGCTCGGAATGTGCAAGATGAGAATGAGTACGATGTTGATGACGATGATGAATTATGTATCGATGTATTTTTATTTGGTGTCACGAATGGTACGAATTTATTTAATTCGTGTCAGTCGTTCCAATGCACAACTATATGATTTATAATATTCGTACCTATGTTAAGTTGTGATGTGCGAATGGTACTCATAACATGGTATCCTAATGTGAAATGTCTATGTTCGTAACATAACATGGTATCTCGGTACGAAATTTCCATATTCATAACCGAGTGCCAGGTTATGGTGTGGTATGCACGGTACGAATACACAATTTTCATATTGAGGTATCAAGTTAGTGGACCAGAAACCAAATATCAAGCATCAAACCACCCAAAATTCTCCAACAATTCAATCTAAATCAAGCACAAATCCCGAAAATCACCCAGAAATCAAGCCAAATACATCAAAAATCACCAAAACAATATGAAAATCTCATAAGTCATAAAAAACAAACACGAAAAAGCCCTATATCAACAAAAATTTTAAAAAAAATACAACAAAAGTTTAAAAATCCTAAATAAGCATGAATTGTGAGAATTAGAAGGAGAAATTACCCGAATCTATGGATCTATTTGTAGATCTAGAGCACAAAGCCACCATGAATGCCAAGGAGAAGCTTGCGACTAGTAGAAAATGTAATGGTACTCTGTTACGTATACGGATAATGGTAATCGAATATTGATATATGTAACCCACGTACCAAAGTGTGTAAACCACCATCATTGGTACGAAGATACGACTTACGTAATTCGTAACAACTGTAAATTCATACCAAGCGTACCTCGCCGCCGTGGTGACGGCGGTGGTAGTAGTGGCGGTGGCAGAATGGGAGGCGAACGTGGTACGCTGGTACGAATATGCATATTCGTACCAAGCGTATCATGCCACCGTAGCGGCGGTAGTGGTGGCGGCGGCAATATGAGAGAGACGGATGGTGGTACGCTGGTACAAATATAAATATTCATACCAAGCGTACCTTGTCGCCATGACGGCGGCGGCGGTAGTAGTGGCGGTGGCAGAATGAGAGGCAGGCGTGGTACGCTGACACGAATATGCATATTAGTACCAAGCGTATCACGCCACCGTGACAGTGGTAGTGGTGGCGGTAGAATGAGATAGGTGGACGGTGGTACGCTGGTACGAATATGCATATTCGTATCAAGTGTATCACGCCACCGTGGCGGTGGTGGTGGCTGCGGTAGAATGAGAGAGGCGGGCGGTGATATGCTGGTACGAATATTCATATTCGTAGCAAGCGTACCTCGCCGCCGTGGCGGCGGCGGAGGTAGTAGTGGAATGGGCAGAATGGAAGGTGGACGTGGTACGCTGGTACGAATATGCATATTCGTACCAAGCGTATCACGCCACCGTGTCGGTGATGGTGGCGGCGGTAGAATGAGAGAAACGGACGGTGGTACGCTAGTACGAATGATACGAATATGCAAATTCGTACCAAGCGTATCTCGCCACCGTGGCGGTGGCGGTGGTAGTAGTGGTGGCGGCGATATGAATATTCATATTCGTAGCAAGTGTATCTCGCCACCGTGGCGGTGGTGGTGGCAGTGATAGAATGAGAGAAACGGACGGTGATACGCTGGTACGAATATGAATATTCGTACCTCGCCGCCATGGCAGCGGCGGAATGAGAGACGGATGGTGGTACGCTGGTAACGCCGATACGTATACGATTTTCTGAAGATAGTAAATGAGAGAGAAGAGAGAATATTAAGTTAGGTGAGAAAAGTCAAAAGTAAAGGCAAAAGGGTCCGAAAAAACAAAATATTGCTATAATTTGTACAAACTAAGTTCCTTGACAAGTATTGATTTTTACTAAGTGATTTAGCTATATGATCCAATTAACTCTTTATTAATTCCAGTTAAGATTTATTATTCTCAATTAAGGTTTATTAATTTCAATTAAAAAAATTTAATCTCTAATTAGAGTTTATTAATCTCCAATTAAATTTTTTATCTCCAATTAAAACTAATTAAAATATTAATTAGTAAAAAATAAAAGTTAATAAAAAAACCTTGTGTACGGTACAATGCACCATACACAAGTGTTGCTCAAAATAAAAATACTCTCATAGCTCATTAGTCAATTTGTCCAAGCTGACACACATGATCGACGAAGCATATATATAACCACCTTAGGCCATCCCCAGTGAGAAAATCCAAACACAAACCTATTTTGCAATAACCGTCACATCACACAGTAACTTATCTCCAACCCACCACAAACTCAAATTCAAAAAAATATTCTTTATATATTATTCTCATACAATTCTTTATGCTTTTATATACTTTTCAATATTTACATATTACACCCATTAAAAAAATTATAATTTGATAATTTAATAATAGATTTAAAAAGAATAAAATTGATCATTCATTAAATAAGATAATTTAGTGTAAACCATTTTTATTGCTATATAAATATGTTAAAATTTATAAATTTCAATAAAATGAAAAACCATTAAATAAATTAAATTTTCTTATTGAAAAAACCATCCAAAACAACTTTTGAATTTTTTAGGAAAAAAAAACAACCAAAACAATTAAAAGAATAGTTTAAACAATTTAAAGGCCCACACTAATTAAGGCCATGATTAAAGAACAAACTAATTAACATAAATAAATATAAAAACCTTTCTCTCTCGTTCACTATCGTTTTCTTAATTCTGTCGTTGCGCTTTTTATCTTCTCTGCACTTCTTCTTTTTTCTTCTGTGCAGACATCTTCTGCTTCTTTTCTTCATCGCTACTAGGGTTGGAGAAAATTATCGAAATTGTCGTATACTGCACTTATCGTATCGAAAAAATACCGAAAGTTTCGAAATACCGAAATTTTTGGTACGGTATAATTTTCGATACAATAATAATATGAATTTTCTTATACCGGCGGTATATCATACCCGTACCGAAGACTCAGTATATACCGTAAAGTCGGTATATACCATAAATTCGATATGTATCAAATTTACGGTATATACCGAATTACCGTACCATATATCTAATATATTAAATTAATTATAATTATTATAATTTATAAATTTGACATTAAATTAATATTTTGGTTTGGTAGAATATATATTATTCGGTATAACGTGAAAGTCCGGTATACTGAATAATGGTACGGTATACCGAAGAAACGGTACGGTAAAGGTATAATACATGGTCGATACCTAATTTTCGGTATATCGAACAGAACAGTACAATAACGGTATAAAATTTTGCATACCGAAATTTTCAGTACGGTATATGGTATGACGAAAAAATTCCGATATACCGTACCGAATCACCCCTAATTGCCACTGCTATTCAATCTACAAATACAACAAGATAGAAGGACGCGCTATGCAATATTCAACATCTAAAAAGTGGTTTGTGTTTGATGAATAGTGAATACGCAAATTTGCGTTTGGAAAGAGAAGAAATCAAGAAAAACGCAAAATGCGTTTACGTTTGTAGGTACATTAGAGTTCAGATTCACTGCATTTTAAGTATGGAGTAGCCCATTGGAGATGACATTAGAGTTGTTCCCAATGGAATAATTAGATCATGGCTTGGCTAAGAGCCGAGCCGATGAATTAATCGAGCCGTTTAAGAAAAAGTATTATGGTCAAAGGTCTTATATTCGAATCTCACGCATGTCTTTATACATAGTCTCTCAAACCAAATGTTATGTCTATATAAGGCCGAGCCTATCAAATCTAATTTTTCAAATGTGATTTATCACTCTTGTATGGTTTACAAGCTATTGCGTATGAGCGGGTTTTTATCTAGCTAGAATCAACATCAAATGTAGCAGTTACGGAATTTTCACCACATAAAAAAAGGGTTAATTATCTAAAATGTCCTAACGTTTGTCTAAAGTTTCGAAAATGTAACATTTAAAAATTTAAAATTTTGCAATCAATGTTTGTTTAAAATCTTTAAAAAATATCCCAACATTTGTTTAAAGTCTCAAAAAATGTCACAACGTTTAAAAAGTTGAAATTTTGTAGCCAACGTTTGTCTAATGTCTCAAAAATATTAAAAAGTTGAAATTTTGTAACTTACATTTGTCTAAAAGTCTAAAAAATATCTCTAGCTTGATTTTTCAGGATTAAAAAACTGACGCGACAAGCCGGAGTTGATACAGATTATTTTTTTCTACACTTTTACATGAATTTGACATGGATTATAATTAAATATGAGCGAAGGTGACTAACTTCAAAACCTATATCGATGAAATTAATCTTGAAGAACAATCTTTTTCGAGCAACCTCTTTCGTTGACTCGGTAACCGACTTTTGCTGCATAACCCATCTCTTGCATGATAACATGTTGTTGGGAAAATTAATAGAGTTTTGATTGGATACCAAAACCCAGCTGACCCCAACCAAGTAGATGAATGTACAAACTTTGTGTTGTTTCCAGCTCACCTGTTTGAGCTTATAGAGTTTCATAGTTTACAGGTAGATTCGCTGAAGACAGCAGAAGACACAGCTAAGCAGACAGCTTAAAGAACTCAGCAGAGCAGACTCAGCAGAGCAAACCAAGCAGAGTCAAAGACCCAGCAGTATCAAGACCCAGCTCAGTGACGGAAACACAGCTCAGTGTCAAAGACCCGCCGGTGAAAAGACCCGGCTTAGTATCAATGACACAAACAGTCTAAGACGGCTCGGGTTAATGACACAACTCAAAGTCAAGACACGGCTCGGGTTGATGATACGGCTCAGTCTAAGATATACGGCTCGAGTTGAGACACGGAGTCCAAGACGCCGAAGATACAAAGCGAGACGCTTAGCTCGAAGACGAAGACCTTCTCCAAGACAAGATCCCGATGTCGAAGATCTTGTTCGACGCAACAATCGTAGAAGGAATAGCTTCGCAGATGCGTACCTACTTCGTAGGTAATGGCCGAAGTCAACAAGAGTAGGTAAGATTCAAACGCTCTCTTCCAACGGCTAATTTGAATCTTCACCTATATATATCTCTCCTCCACCATTGAAGAAGATGGCGAGGAGGCCGGCAAGACGACCAAGAAATAGAAGAAAATAGAAAAATGAACAACGATCTTCAAAGCCAAATCTTTCAAGAACACCCTACTACTACCGTGTTCTTAGTTGTTCACATACTCAACATAGGCGAATAGATCGAATAAATATCTTAAGCCTAGATTTCGAACGAGTTCATCATACTCCTTGTTCTTCATTGTAAGAACTCGTTCATAGTTGGAAAACCATACCCAAACCCAAACCCGTAAAGGTTAGGTAAAGGTACGCTTGCTCGAAGCGTGTAATTCGAGTGGTTAGGTTCTTCGCACTGCAACCGAAGGTGTAGGCTTGATGCCGCCCGCAACCGTTGGAACACAGCTCGGGTTAGAGTTGTGAAGTTGCTTGGTACTTGGAAACCAAGTGGTAGTGAATTACCAGTGAATCTGGTCGTGGACGTAGGAGGGGTTACTCCGAACCACGTTAAAAATGCTCTGTTATTTATCGCTTTGTTTTATGCATGTTACTAACCTTCATGAGCATACATTTCAATCTGCATAAACTGACTAACTGAAAAGTGAAACAGAGCTTTGCAATATATTTGAAGCAACAGACGGACTTTCCAAATCCACCACATTCCGCACACACACACACAGCCAGCTGTGTCGATCAAGTCATTATCCACTGATCGAACACAACAAATTTCTGAAAAGAGTTTTAACTTGGAAAAGTTTTTAAACCTTGGTGTATTCACCCCCCTCTACACCAAGGTATCCGTCTTGGGACCAACACATGTCGCACATGATCTTGGTATACCGAATGCGCCTACATGATAATATTATATTCAACCTTTGAGATATTTAAGGCGGTTTGGTTCGGCAATCCGGATTGCCGCGAATTCTTGCTTGGTTATTTTTCCTACACGTCACTCTCTTGATCATCTACGTTTCACTAATGTGGGGTGAATTTTACATCATGGGCTAGGATCAGACGGAGTCAAGAATAATCTTTTAATAAAGGTTAAATGTCTTTTGATATTTTTTTAGAATCAACAAATGTAATTGTCAAAATAAATAAATACATAAAATCAATAAATGTAGATTTATTGGATGGATAGGAATGACAGCTCAAAAGAGATATTTTCTACAAATAGAATACTCTATCTTGGAGAAAATGAATAAATATTAATTAAATAATATATAATGTATTAGCTGATATATACGATTAACAAATTATCAATGAATATAAATACTACACAATCAATATCACTATGTCATACTTGATAAAAATTCTTTTACGGTCTGCCGTACATATTCCAATCGTGACTCGGATGCGTGCAATGCACACGCTAATTTTGAAGTTATAGGTCGGTCACGTGTCCTATACGTCGCCTTCACATGACCATTTTTTTTCAACTTGCTCGCCTTTATTATATTATTTTTTATTTTTTGTTTTTATTTAATTCCTTCTCATTAGAATTTATTAGTCCCCAATTAGGATTTATTACTTTTCAATTATAATTTATTAATCTAAATTAGAATTTATATTAATTAATTAAAAATAATAATTTTTTTAATAAGTCAACTCCTTGGGCATTGACTGGTCACATGGTGCGACCGATCGCACCAGAGAGTGCTATTATTCCACATAATAAAAAATAGAGACTATTTTTCATGATTCAATACAATTTAGATTGTGTTTTGGAATATTATTCTAAGATATAATAAAATAAAGGGAAACTTGCATTTTAAATCATGAATTTTGCCCATTTTGCAATTTTAACTCAAACTTTAAAACTTTGCATATTAAATCATGAACTTTTAAGTTTTTGCAATTTTTACTCATGTTCTGTTTCACTCGCCTAAAATTTTAGGGTAATTACGTAAAATAACGCCGCTTCATCTCCTAAACAACTAGAATAAGACGACATCATTTAATATGACGGATTTCATATGTCACACTATCATGTAAAAGCCAGCCACATAAGCTTTTCTGACGTTTGAAACAGATAATGAGTTCAAATTGCAAAATATTAAAGTTCGTGATTTAATATGCAAAGTTTCGAAGTTTGAGTTAAAATTGTAAAATAGGCAAAATTCGTGATTTAAAATGCAGTTTTCTCTAAAATAAATCAGAATATGAAATAATGAGTAGGTTAAGTAGATACTATGCTAGAGCTACAAATGCTTAATCATTAATTTGCAATTATGTTCTAACAATTCATATAACATAAGTGATAAATCTTATACAATTAAGAATGAAATTAATACAAAAAAATACATAATAATTGAATAACCATATGTTAACTAGTGTGACCTAAATGTATTTTTAATTTGACTTAAGAAAATCACTTTTTTAATATCATATCTTTGGTCTTCCATCAATTTTTATAACTCGCATATGGCGTCAGCCAAAATAATACCATATGGGGTGTTTGGTTGGATGCATTGGATTGGACTTAGTTTAATGAGAGGTGTTTACGTGAATGAACTGGCCGATACATAGTCTCATGCTATTACCACATAAGATTAGTCTTGGCCAATCTTACTTTTATAAGTCTTGCATTCCCAAAATTAATCTTGGTCAATCTTTATTTATCCCGTACTATATCTAATTTTTGTAACCGAACACTCCCTAACAATACACATTATTCACTCCTACAATGACTACACAACATAATTGAATGTTCTTTACAATAATTGAAGGGGGAGGGATGAGGGGAGGCAATTTTTCAAAATTTATTTTTTTAAATTTAAATCCTTGTCTCTGTTGTTGCAATATTTTTATACGTGAGTACAAAAGTATATATAGATGTAAGAAGTGTTATAATAAACTACAATGAATAATAAGGTCAACATACTCCATTGCATATAACACATGGCACATGCATAATGCTCGATTTTTCAAGTTGTAAGTGTAGTAATATTATCGTGTTGTGTTATTTAGTGTTTGTTTTTATGAAAACTAGTACTCTATCCCGCGCGATGCACGGTAAACAAACTCTATATATAAAATAAAATATTGCAAAATCTTAAAATAATTTAAAATTGATTCGAAATCAATTTCGGTAACAATTTGGTAGATTTAATTAACTTAATTTCACAATTTATGCAAAAATTAGTCTAATGAAAGTAATAAATGTAATTATTTACTCAAAGATCAATACATGTTATAGCACGAATTTAGTGGGCAATTGTAGTTTCTTATATATTAGATAGAAAAATTACATATTATAGAAAAATTATAATAATTTAAAATCAAAATTATGAAATTTAATTGGTATGTAACGAATAAAGTACTAAAATTCACATTGGGCTGTTTTCTTTTGGTTCGTGGGTTTGCATTTGAAGATGAAGAACTTAATTCAATGCCAATTCCAAACAATATGCAAATGTCCTTTATATAAATACGAAATATCAAAATTGCCATCATATAATATAATTGGTGCTAAAAAATGGTGGTCAAAAATCTTGTTTTAATATATTAATAGATTTAATAATATATAAGTATTCAAACTAACTCAATGCACCTACTCCTCAAAAATGTCATATTTAATTGAAAGAAAAAAATGTCTTAAATTCAACATTCAAGTCTTTGTTTCCACAACCCATAAATAGTCTATATTACTTCTAAAACTCCAATTTGATTTAACTCTTCGTGCAACACTATTTATCTTCAAACTCCAAAGTGTTTGACTTCTATATTGTACATTTCACTTGGTGTTGAGCAAGATCAATGTACAAAAACATACATTACCAATCAGTTGAAGAGAGCTCAAATTTAAAAAAATAAGATAATCTCAGAATCAAAATTTAGAAACAAAAGAAGATGATAACACAAACGGAGCAAATTAAAAGGGAATACATACTAAAAAGAATCATGTCTTTAATAAATTAAAGAAAACTTGCTCTCTTAATAAAAAAAGAAAACTTGTTATGTCCAAAATCACAAGCAACAATCCGAACTCAAAAACCAAATTGTAGCTGCATTTCCTGAGAAGTGCATCTGCCTAATGGAATCACCAGCCTCTACGCAACATCACTCTCACCACCATTTTTGGGAGGAACCTCTCCCACCTCACAATTTCAGAACTCCCAAAATCGAACGTACATTCTAAAATAAGATAATTATGGGTAAAATAATTTCTACATAGTCAGGAAACAAATCGAAGGGGAATAGTAATAATCTTCACATAATTTATTTATACTTTTCATATATAGGGCTAGAACAATTAATCGAAAGGACACTCATCAACTATGGCACGAAAAAAATTATGTTACCTATAAAATATAATTCCATGAGCATCTCTAGGTCGACATCTCCACAGCGCCTGCGTTTGAATTCTCCACAATGCCTGCAATCGAATTCTCCGCATATTCTCTTATTCGACGATTTCGACCTGCCCGACAATGCTTTGACCGGTTTCTCTCTTCTTCTCTATGATTTCGACTCTCCGCTCAATTTCTCCGCAAAGAGAAAGAGAGAATTGTAGCTAGAGGAGATGTTTTGAGAGCCCAGATTCCGATGACTCATTCTACTGTCTAACATCGATAACTTTTCGTTCTTCTTTTTCTCCTTTCGTTTTCTGAAATTGGATTTTTTGTAGAGCCCTAGTGAGATAGAGTATCTGTTGAGAGTTGCTCGCTGAAAGATCCCAGCAGTCAAAGCACGATCCGATTATTCTGGAAAAAAAAAAACTTTAAATTTTTGATAATGATGAAAAAAAATGCTTAACAAAAATTGGTCAAAATTGATAAAATAAGTCAAAATTAATTTAAAAACAGTTTTACTATTTTGTTTAATATATATAGAAGCCTGACCCAAGTATTAGTTCTGAGCTGGGGCCCACCTCTTGTCCGACTTGGATGGGCCAGTTCAACCCGCCCCATTTGAGAATTTTAGTGCAAATAATATTTTGTGTTCGTTTCATTTAAAAATAATTTCTTTAATTGGAAAATATTTAATCGGTGAAGCAGAAATTGGAGCAGTGAGCGAGCAAGTAAGTTGTTCACATTCTGGAAGTGGGCCGATAGTGGATTTCAAGCCTACTCGAGATGTGGCCCAATTCACAAATACCAAAATATGAAGACCCAAATCCAAAACTAGATAAAGGAAAGGGCAAATTTGGTAAGACCGTTATTTGTCCCGGCTTAAACCCTAATAATAACAATCCCTAAAACGAGAAACCCCAACCCCCCCCTCCCCACACACACACAGCAGATTGATTGATCAGAGATGGGGAAAGTGAAGGGAAAGCATCGTTTGGACAAATACTATCACTTCGCCAAAGAACAGGGCTACAGATCGCGAGCGGCATGGAAGCTCGTGCAGCTCAACTCCAAATTCCAATTCCTCAACTCCTCTCGCTCCGTGCTCGACCTCTGCGCCGCGCCGGGAGGATGGATGCAGGTCTGCCTCAAGCACGTGCCCGTCGGAAGCCTCGTCGTCGGCGTCGATCTCGATCCGATTCGACCCGTACGCGGCGCCATCTCGCTGCAGGAGGACATCACCGATCCTAAGTGCAGAGCCGCCGTCAAGCGGGTGATGGCGGAGAATGGCTGCTCAGCGTTCGACCTGGTGTTGCACGATGGCTCACCGAATGTCGGTGGCGCGTGGGCGAAGGAGGCGACGAGCCAGAATGCGTTGGTTATTGACTCGGTGAAGCTTGCGACGGAGTTGTTAGCTCCTAAAGGAAATTTTGTCACCAAGGTATGTATAATATGGCCTTTTCTTTTGTATTTGCTGGAGAACTTTTTGTTAATTATGTTTTAAATTCCGCTAATTGGGCACATTGAGATGTAAAACATAATTAATCATGATTGTCTATGTACGTTGATGGTGCTCTGGTGCTTGCGGTTGCATTTTGGGGTCTTGGCTATACTTGTGTGTTGTGTCTTTGTCTTTACTCAATTTACTGTAGAAGATCAAAATTTGTTCTTACATTATGTACTTATCTCCCTCAACTCTTATATTTTTGGGCAGGTATTCAGGTCCCAAGATTATACTGCTGTGCTGTATTGTCTTAGACAGGTACTAATTTCTCCTTCGAGCATGATTCCAATTTTCCCGTACAACATTCTGTGAGCTTGGATGTTCTTTGCAGCTATTTGAAAAGGTTGAAGTAGACAAGCCTGCAGCCAGTAGATCAGCATCAGCTGAAATTTATGTTCTAGGCCTTAAATATAAGGCACCTTCTAAGATTGATCCCCGACTTCTGGACTTTAAGCATTTGTTCCAAGGAGGAAAGGAGCCTCCAAAGGTAAGACATTTCCTTATACTGTTTTGCTGTGTTTAATTCTGCATTGCTTTCTTTTGAGGTACTCATCCCTATGCAATTGACGTTACCAGGTTTTGGATGTACTCAGAGGGACAAAACAAAAACGTCACCGTGATGGGTAATTTTGATCTCATCTTAAGCTGCCAAAGTTAGGCAACTTATGATATGTGCTATATATGCTCTGATGTTCTTAAGTCATTCTTTCCTCTATATTTGACGAAAAATGAAGTTATTAGAACATTATTGCTCTCTATAACTGCATGGATACACACACCATCATTCAAATCAATCTCATTTGGACCTTTGTTTTGTAACTCACCAGAGAAGGCCTCCCTATGTATTATTGTTTCTATCGCCTGGCCTTTCTCTGGAGATTTGAACCTATTTCTGAAGTTTTTTTTTTGGTTTGTATGTATGTGTATTGATGCCTATGGTTAGTATTTAATTGTTACTTGTATGTGTTCTCATCTGCAGGTACGAGGATGGTGACACAACTTTGAGAAAGTTGAGCACAGCATCTGATTTTATTTCGTCTGAAAACCCTCTTGAGATCCTTGGTTCAGTTACTTCTATAACCTTCAATGATCCTGATTCTTTGCCTCTGAAAGATCATGCACAAACAACTGAAGAGGTATGTGTAACTCTTCGTTTTTAGGAAACTCTATACCCCCAAATATCATTGAATAAATCATTGATGATTTTATTGCTTCGAATAATGGACAGGTTAAAGCTCTCTGTGATGATCTACGGGTGTTGGGGAAGCAAGACTTCAAGCATCTTCTAAAGTAAGTCAGCATCTGGTGAAATTTTTATTTAGCAGTGGACTAAATATGTCTCTCCTGGACTTCTGTTACATGAATGATTTGTCTTTCATTCACAGATGGCGTATACTTATGCGGAAGGCCCTTGCACCTGAGAAGGCTACTTCTGCTCCCTCCATTGTGGAACAAGAGACCGAGGTAGACGAAGATGAGAAACTGCTTAATGAAATGGAAGAGCTAACTAATGCCATGGACCGGAAGAAGAAAAGGACAAAGAAAATTCTATCTAAAAGACAAGCCAAGGTTTTTGAATATCTTCCTTTTTTTTAGTTCACTTCTTGATTCATAGTATTGAACTATTCACCGCATTTTCTATTTAAAACATGAAAAGAAGTGTATGCTATATATTGAGCCCTATCCTTAATCTGTAGAACGGTAAAATCAGAGTAGCATTTTTACCCTGAAGGTGCTTGACCTGATTTTTTTTTTTGGCAAAAAATGGTGATGCATAGATTAAGTTGTCTCTGCCATAATTTTTGGTTTAGAATGAGGCTAGAATGAATGTCACTGAATAGTGTGAAACCAATGTAATAATACACTCACTCCCAGTGGTTCTATACACTTTGTAAAGATTATTCAGCTATCA